>CM075242.1:1896008-2550262 GCA_037678475.1 x Bolboschoenoplectus mariqueter | reverse complement strand
ATAGATGCTTTATCTGTCTGAAAATTGTTCCATGCACCTCTATTAATCTAAAATTTAACAAGGATATAAAAGGGAGGAATATAGACATATGATGAATATATATCAACACCCAATTCATTATTTTAAGGTGGCCCTGTAAATCAAGTGCTCAAAATATAGGCTTCAGAGCACCTTTAATATTAATTTTTAGCTTTTCTAAGATATGCTTAGATACCCTTTTTCTGCTACTTTATTAAAAAAAAAAGTACGCCAATTTTCTTCTGTTATGTAGTAATAAGGTGAAGTGAGGGTTAATTTAATTTGTATTTCATATTTATCCCCATTTTGGGTGAATATATATACATTGTAATTTAATTTTTCAATGAATGACTAACCTTGTTACAATGAGGTATGAGTTCTTGCAATGCCTTCATTTTCTCATTAATCCTATCTCTTCTTCTCTACAGCAAGAGGAATTAGAAATAAAAAGAACTTCATCATAATTAGCAACATGACTTAATTGTGCTAGACAAAATTCAACAATAACTATATAAATACAACTTACCCTCTCAGAGAGATTATGAACTTCAGCTGCCCGACTTCTCCGACTTGGTGCAGGTCGCTGACCAGCCTTGCTTGCCCCAATTGATTCATTATCCATATCATGTTCCTATTTTGCAAATTATGTTAATAATTACACTTCAATATTGGATAGATGATATATACTCAGAGATGATCTATTTGAGACTAATTCCACTGTTCTTGGTTAAATAAACCAAATAAATACACCCAAATTATGTACAGTTAGTAACCCAAAATACTGTTTAGGTTATTTGTCAGTGGAGATTTACTGAACAGACGGGGCAATGTGTAATTTAAATGCAAAAAAAAAAAGATCTAAACCAAAAACAAAATTTCAAGTTTTGTTTACCTCACCATGAAGACTAGCAGATTCCTCCAAATCTCTCTCTTTTCTCTTATTGCTGTGAGTTCCTGTGCTCTCCTGCACTGTTCTACCATAGCTACACCCAGATGAGTTGTAACTAACAGTTGCATCAAGTCCACTTGCATGCAATTTTTCCTCTCCCTTCACAGCCACATTACTCCCGCAAATGCTTGAACCGATCGTCGCGAATGAACCGTCTCCTCTGTCCACCGGATCCACCCTCGGCTGTTTTGGAATCTCCATGATTCCATGACTTGGTTTAGGAGGAGGCATTAATAAATCCTTGTTCAATTTCTCGGGCGTGTAAGTTGTCGAATTGCCCGCATTCGTCGGCATTTCAGAAAAGAACTCTGAGAAGAAATCCTTGTCAAACGATTCGTCAATCGGGTACGGAAACCACGATGTGGTTTCATCATCCTGGACTACTGAATTCGTTGATTTTTGGGTAACTTCACCCTTATTTGCAAATTGTCTCAGTTCGCTAGGCGGGGCCAGCGGCTTCCGGTTCGTCTGGCTTTGCATGACGACATGACCGTTTTGCCATAGAAGCTCTATAAGCTCGTCATCACCACTATAGAATAAAAAAAATGAAGAAATCTCAGGAACAAAATACAAAAAAAAAAAAGAAAGGAAAAAGCAGAGAAAAATACTTGTAATGAAGAAATGAGAATATTTTGACCTGATTGGCATCTTTTGGTTTGAGGTGGTGGTGCTCATATCCCAATTTGGGACAAAATGGTTCATTGCTTTTGTCAATTTGCTATCTCAAACTCGAATTTTGTTTTAACATAACCTGAAAAAACAGAGTAGAAAAAAAGCAAAATAAAGAACGTATTGAGATTAAAGGAGAAAAAATATACTAGAAAAAAAATTGATTGAAAACTATATTGCTTCTGCATCGACAGCTTCATTAGGTATGTCAATTTGGTATAGTTATCATAAATTCATAATCAAGAGAAAAAGTTTGAAACTGTGAGCCTTGTTTACTTCAAAGGAGAATACATAGAGGCAAAGATCCATTATTAATTGAACTAAATTTTTAAGTTAATTCTCCAGAAAACAAATTAAGAAGAGCACAACACGGCTCAATGCAATAATTTATTTTCCTCAAGGAAATTGACGATCAAATCCTTGCAAAGATGCAAAAGCGAAATCAGAGCAGAACACTAAAAGAAATTGAACGGAATTGTCAATAAAATTTCATCGAATTTTGTTTCATTATGAGAAAATGCGCTCGGAAATAATCAAGACGAATAAACTGAAACTGTGAGAATTAAGTTAATTATCTCAAAAGACAAAAAAAGAAAGAAAAGATACAGAGCTAGCTAGTAGCAACTTGTGATCCATATATGCGCAAGCAAAATCCAGAAGAAGATCGAGAATCAATTTATTTATACTTATCATTGGTAAGCAAATTAAATAAATAAATAACCAAACAAAAAGGAAACAAAGGAAACCCTACCTGGTGCTTTTTGAATGGTGAAACCCTACCTAAATTGGCTAGTTCTCTATCTTTTCTTGTTCTCTCTCTTCCCTTTCTCTGATTCTCTCTCAAGCTCGAAGAAGAAAGACTGATTGGACAAATTAGTTGCTCTAGAATTGACAAGAACCGCCAGTTTTAACCACAGTTGCATCGACTTGGAGAAGATAGAGTGGAATCCTCTCTGCAATTTGTGAAATTTACACATTCGTGGAATGTTCTGTTGACATTTGTTTCGTTCTATGAAGTGGGAAAAAAAGTAACTCGTATTTTCCCGCAAATTTAGATACCTTCTATAACTAGTTGTGAGATAATGATTTGAATTGTTCATAAAAATCACTCAATTTTTTATTTTGGATTATAATTTTTTTTGAAAAAGAATGAATCTTGTACCGATTTTTTTTATATAAGAAAATTAATATTTAAAATTAAATTAATAAGAAAATCGGATGAAAAATCACAAATATAGGAGGGACGGATTTTTAAAATCCGTCTCCAAATGTACTTTTAATTTTTCTTTATAAAAAATAATATTTTAATATGGGATAAGATTTCAAAAGCCGTCACTCAATAAAAAATATTTTTTTATTAAGAGACGGGGTTTTAAAATCCATTTCTCAATAAAATATATCTTTTATTGAAATGACGGATTTTAAAATTATGTCCAATTCGTTAGCTAGTATTTGTTTAGTCATTCAGATGGCGGGTGTTGGGCTTTTGATAAATGTTGTGACTCTATATCCCATATTAAAATATTATTTTTTATAAAGAAATATTAAAAGTACATTTGGGGACGGATTTTGAAAATCCGTCACTCATATATTTGTGATTTCTCATCCAATTTTCTTATTAATTTAATTTTAAATATTAGTTTTCTTAAATAAAAAAATCAGAATCTTGTACATTATAATTCACATTTAACAAGTGAAATAAAATTAAAATAGAGTAAGTATTAAATCACTCTAAAATATTAATGTTTGATAGTAATAAAGTAAATAGATGAAATAGTGAGAGTAAAAAGTGTTAAAAATTATGAAATTTAGTGATTTAACTTTATTTCACCTCTATAGATATTTTAACTTTATTTCACCTTAAATCACCTTTGTTTGATACAGTAAATCACATTAAAACACTTAAATCATCTTTACTCCACTTACCAAACGATAGCTTAAAGAGTAACTATGTACGTATTTTAAAGTGAAAAAATAATGAATTCTGAAGCAGATGAAATTTGGACAATAATTAGCATTCATCATATATATATATATATATATAATATAACTACACATGAACATGAAAAAGACACTTCATCATAAGTGATATAGCAAAAAGAAGCGAGAACACATTTTTAAGTATATGCTATTTTAAAACAAAGAAAAATAAATAGTTGAAATTTTATTTAAGAAGTACATTTTTAAATTGTGATTTGAAAATATAGTAGAGCAATATATTGTACATCATTTAGCAATATATAAATATTGCTTCTCTTTTAATAAAAAATATCAATTTTTTTTCTACTAAGTGAAAAAAAAATGTTTGTCAAAAAAAATATACCTCTAAAAAATTATCTAATTGAATATTGAACCCTCGAAACTTAAAATTTGAATATTTATCCCTGAAAATATTGACATTTAGAATATTTATCCAATAAAAAAATATTTACACTTGATATTGTACTTAGATTGCTATCAATTGACAAACTAACTTATGCAAAGTGGAGATATTAGTTCAAATCTATTTTAAATTAAGCATGCTTTAAAAACATTTGTATAAACTTATTTTCATTTTTATAATTTTTCAATTTATGAAAAGAAAATTAAATATTGTAAAATCGAGATCAAAATGTTTTATAAGTACATTACTTTAAACTTGCTAAATGCTTTAGCTCCTGTTTGGCAAATAGAGTAGTGGTAATTTAAGTGTTTTAAAATGTTTTAATGTACTAAACGGATATGATTTAAAGTGGAGTAAGTTAAATCATCAAATTTCATAATTTTTAATATTTTTTACTCTCACTATTTTATCTACTTATTTTACTACTACCAAACATCAATGTTTTAAAGTGATTTGATATTTATTTTGTTTTAATTTTATTTCATTTGTCAAACAGAAGATTAAGTTTTAACTTTTTTTTCAAAAAAAATGAATGCTTGGCCCTTTACCAGAAAAGTTATATTGACCTCTAGACTGTCAAAATCAAATTACGTTGATTCATTAACATCAATTAACAACAAAATCCATCTAAATTTTCATTTGCATTAAATCAAATTTGATATTTTTCTTTGGAAAGTCCCCGATTTAATTTCATACCAGGACCATTTTAATATTTTCCTTTTTTGGAGAATACTCAAAAATGAAATGTTCCTGAAGTTTCTATACAACAATTCTGCTGCTACCATAAACTGCACTGGTTCCCAGAAACAATAAATAATTCCAGAGATATGCAATTGCCAGTATTTACAGAGCATGCCAACGCCAGGATAAGGCGCTCACATTGTTGTGGTTGTGGCCTTACTCTGTATCTCTCTTAGTGTACCAAGTTGTCAGACCATTGTCTATCACGGATCTCATAAACTGCTACACGTATGCCTCCTAAAATAAGGCCACAGAGAAGGAATATTTGGAGATAGGATAAGGCGGCAAGGGCATAAATGACATCAGTGTCGTATCTTATAAGGATGCTATGCTTTTTGGGTCAATTGGAATGATGTCTCCACATTTTATGTGATTGGGAATTTACCACTTTAAGTAAAATTCCTGGATTAAAAATTTCACACGGGCACACACAACCACAATCTTGTTACTTTTTTTGGGAACTGATAACGATTATTATCATCCATATAAACTTAATTATATATATTAAATTAATTATTATATATATTGATGATTTTATTATATAAATTTATTTTTGTATAGTATTATTATTATACAATTTAAATAATCATTATATATATTAATAACTTTATTGTACAAACTCATTTTATACAGTACTATTATTATACAACTTAAATGAGTTATTATATCTATTAATAATATTTAAGTTAAATAATAAAAATATTATATATAATAAAGTCATTAATATGTACAATAACCCATTTAATATATATAATAAAATTTATATTAACGATAGTATCAATAATGACATCTTCATAATATTTTCCATTTTTTTTGTCTTTGTTGTTTAAAAAAGAAACTGTGGTACTTAACCTGGATTAAAATTGGTTGTTATTTTACTTTATTTTCTCTTTGTATAAAATAAAATATGATAATAGGAGCACTGGTTGCTTTCAACTTATGAAAGTGATAGAAGAAGAATTTTCAATTGATATCTTGGATCAAATAATTGGATCCACAAGTTAAAAAGTTACTACAGAAAGCCCTTTTGTTTTATATATAGCACTACATCTATCAAGAAATCACATTGACGGATATAATTTTTTTTAAGTAGATTGGTCAATGCATATTTTAATCATTTATACAATGACCAACATAAATAGTAGTTTTTTTTTTTAAGAAATGAAAAGATGTTGTCAGACCCAAGTGATGTGATGATATGATAATATGAGAAAATCATCCGTATTTGCATGAAAAATTGTTGTGTTTGAACTTTGAAGATGCGTTGATGCAGAATTGTTTGTTTGGTCAGAGTAAGTAACTAATTAATTAATCAAAAGCTTGCACCAATTAATCACTCTTATTGCATGATTTCTTTTCTTACAACAATTACAAAATTGTCTCTCTAAGGAGAGAGCACTTGGCAATTGGCCAGCATAGAATATATTTTGGTCGTTTTCTAATTTTCCCCCTAAATTGTCCGGATATTCTTAAGCTTTTTTGTTTTTCCTCAAGAAAGAGAGCATTTCTAACCACAAAAAAGATCCGTTGTGCCATTGTGGCTTCATTTTTTGCTTGGCCAAGATCTTCTTTGGTAGAGAGATCTAAAAATACAGACCCAGAAAAGGAAACAAAGCAAGTGGAAATTAATTATAGAGAGACCTGGTCTTTGCATTATTTGCAATTTGGCATTAAGTAATATATATGTATGTGTGCTTTTGTTTTTTGTTTTTTGGAAAGAAAAAAAGAACACATATATCTGGTATACCATATGTGTTTTGATGGATAACATTATTTGGTCTTTAGTCGCCGTATTATATTTTATGTGGATTTTATTGAATTCTTGCAACCATATATAGAAATGCAAGGGACATATAGAGTTTTGCTAAAAAAACAAAAACAAAAGAGACATATTGTACATGACAGTGTTGTAATAAGAAATGCAAGGGATATCATTTATATAGAGTTTCGCTAATGTTAACGATTTAAGTTTTAAATTTTTGTGTTCGAAATTTCGATTTAAGTAGCTCAATAAATTTTTCATATCAAAATCTTGTAGAATATTTAAATTTACCATTTTTAGAGTTTTTAACTATTTTTCAAAATTTTAAAGATGATCTTAATTGACAAACAATTTATTTTTATTTTTATTTATTTTAGAGTCAAATAAAGTCATCTTTGAAAAATCAAAAAAATAGTAAAAAAATTTTTAAAAATAGTAAATTTAAATAAAATAACTTAATTTACATGTGACAGACTGAAAAATAAATAAATATTTTTTAGAAAAATAATACTATATATATTTAAAACCAACACAATTAGTTATATAAAATTTTCTACACAGAACTACAAAGGAGTTGTATCATTTTAAAAAGCTATATAACATATTAGGCACAAGAGATACATTTTTTAAGTGAAGAGAAAAAAAAAAGAGAAAGGTTTATGAACCATTCGATCAAGATAAAGAGCAAATCTAACGATTATTATTAGATGTGAGGTGGCATAGCTAAAAATTTTAAAACTCAATCACTTTTATGGAGCATAGAACTATAGATATGAGCAATTGAATTCCAATTGTAAATTACTTGTAATTTTTTTTATTTTGAAAAGAACGGTATTACGTGTACTACCGATTTCATTAAAAGAACTATATAACATATTAATTGTGACATATGTTGTAGGAATGTGAATCAAATTTAGAAAGTTTGTTGAAACTAGCTATAAGTTCAACAATTGTAATTAATTTGCTAGACTTCGGTAGGGATGCGAAAAAATATATTAAATTAAAATATTGGATGAATGTCACAATTTGTGAATGAAATTAAATTGTAGAAATATTAAGTGTGTAGAATTGTTTGGAGAATAATTGCTAAAATTGATGTGATGGAAAATATTTTTTTTCTTAGACATGCTCTAACATGTCAAAATATATATGTGCTTTATTATAAATAAACGAAAATTTAAAATTTTCATAGCGTTGAAATGCTGATATCAATACATATGTTAAGTCTTCAAAGTATTTGGATTTTTTTTTTCAAGATGTTTGGATTAGTATTGGAGAGACCAAAATTGAATACAAAAACGTATGTTATATATTTTTTTAATTTCGATATTTATTTATTTTTAAATATTTTTTTTATGAAATTTAAATTTATATCGACTATTTTTTATTATTATTTATGTTAAATATACGGATCATATTATAACCAAAATAAGATACTTAGGCCAGAAATCGATATCATTTCATTTAATTTTGTTTGATTTGATATTTATCTTGTCTTTATTATGTCACCTTAGATAAGTCGTAATTAAGAAACTTCTAGGCTTTTCGAACAACTTGTGAGAGAGATTTGAGAGAGAGTTGGTTGCATGTTTTTTAATGATTTAGAGAGAGAATGGAGATATTTTGGGATCATGAAGTGCGTGGGCTCAAGTGTAAAAAAAAAAGAAAATTATTTTCAACATGTCTTCATTTTTTTTATTTTTTTATTAATAAAAAATTTAAAATTAAAATATCAAAACAAAATTATTAGATATGATCTATATTATTTTTTCTTCATACATTTTTTACTTTTATTTTATATAAATCAATAAGTTAAAAAATTAACATAAAAAATATCCATATCAATACACTTTTTTGTAAGCTCTTGATGTCAAATAAAAATAGTTTAAATGTCATAAAATTTGTATGTGCATACCAAAAGTGATATAGATTATACCTAACCATTTGATTTTGATATTTTAACTTTAAAATTTGAGTTAATTAAAAATTTAAAAGTGAAGGCACTGTGTTGACATAAAAAATAAATAAATTTAAATCCTCTTGGAATCTTTTATATTAATTTCTAAATCACCACCAAACATTCACATAAGTGAATTGACTTCACTTTTACTTTGCTCCACGATAAAAAATGATATTCCAAAATTTATTTGCCCGACTGATCACTTACTTTACTTTTAATATGTTTATATTTGGTGGTGATAATTTTATATCTTTTCATTGAAAGATCACCACCAAACATTAACATCACTTACATTAAATACTATAATATTTATCCTTTCAAAATATATTTGAAAGGATAAATACGATAATTTTAATGTCGGAACAAAATATATAATTTTGATATTTTAAAAGAATATATATATATATATATATATATATATACGAATAATATTTTAGAAGAATAAACATGACATTTGAAAATTTCCAGAAAAAGAATAATAATTCGAAGATTCCAGAAAGTTCGTACGAAATTCCACCGAATTCTAACATATAATAACAAAGCATCATTGGACTATAGCACTCCTGCTCTTCCTTTTAGGATTGTACACTAGTAAAATTGCCCGCTGGTGAAGATATGCTGCTTGTCTTTTATACCACAAAAAATTATTTAATTATATAAAAAGAAGCTGATATATATATATATATATATATATATATATATATATATATATTAATATCGTCGTTGATATTGGTTTTATTATTTACATTAAATAAATTATTATTCATATTAGTGGTATTTAAGTTGAATAATAAAATACTGTACAAAATAAGTTATATAATAAAATCATTAACATAAATAATAACTCGTTTTACAAAAATAATAAAGTTAGTATAGATGACGGTATCACCGATGGTATCTCCCAAACACTTTCCATGTAAAAATCATCTAAAAATAACTATTTAACAGGACCTTATTTTAAGAAAGGGAGTTAATATGCAAATATCGTCATTAATACCATAATCGATACTGATTTTATTATTCATATTAAATGAGTTATTATTCATATTAATAATTTTATTATGCAACTTATCTGTAAAATAATTTTGTTATTCAACTTAAGTGAATTATTATTCATATTAGTAGTATTTGAGTTGAATAATAAAAATATTATAAAAAATAAACCGCATAATAATGTTGCTAATATAATTAATAATAACTCATTTTATATGAATAATAAAATCAATATAAATAGCGGTATCACTGGTAGTATCTCCCAGATATTTTTCATATAAAAAATTATCTAAAAATAACTATTTAACGGGACCTTATTTTAAAAAAAAGGATAATAAAAAATAATTGCATCTTCACATCAGCGCCAGGCCGAAGTCCTGCATCTGGACTGTGTAGTCTGGACAATAGTTCAAGCGTTTGAGTCTCAGAAAGCTGCCTAAATCTGATACTAAAAGTTTGTACCATTATCTGGTGAGGTGAGGCATGGTATCTATCTATCTATCTATCTATCAATCTATCAATCTATCTATCTATCTATATATATATGAATATAAAATTTGCTGCGGCTTGTAATTGGCATTAGCTAGGTCCCTCCAAGGAAGACAACCATGTGTTCTACTATTTCGTAATTAAATTCGTGGGTCAAATGGTCAATGTAAAAATTAAGAAGTACAGGTCTGCCATGGAAGTTATTGCTAATATTAAAGCATGTTTGTCTGCTCTTGTAAATGTACTGCTTGAAATGATTTCAATATTTACACAATTTATAAACATGCTGCACGTTGATTTCAAGCTTGTAGCAATATATATTTGCATAATATTTCGGGAATATATATGTCTAATTTGATGATTGTACGCATGGGGGAGCTTAACTTTAGTTAAAGTGAGTCATGACCTCTCTTTTTTCGTTCAAAATTTTATACAGAAATAATATATTTTCTAAATCAGTTGTTATTTAAGCCACAAAATAGCCTCCTTAATCATTTTTGCATTATGATTTTTTTTCTTTGATTAAGTTGACTCTCTCTTATTTTTGTACTCAAGCTTTGTTACTGGTTGTATGTATGATCTAAAATGTGCCCAATTGATAAAAACATGAACATAAAAAAAATGATTGTAAAGCATGAAAATAAAACCTTAAACCATGTGTCATTTAGCATCAATAAAAATAGAGATTTTTGATGTTATAATGATTGTATGACTTGAATTACACCAAAATGAAAAGGTGATAGCCACATATTATAAATTAATGCACAAGCAGAATCATTCCCATCCCACCACACATAATTATTCACTGCAACCTAGGCAGTGACCATACCCACAATTTTTCTCTTTTACAAAAGTTTATATAACACCACCTTCGTTTAAAGTACGTGCCATGACAGGATCAGAAAATATCAGTCATTTGACTCTTTTTCTCCGTTGATCTCTGCCCAGTTATCAACACCCATGGATAATTTGGGCCATGTCATCATGGCCCAATTAGCTGCTTGTTTCAGCCCATCTAGCAGAGAAGCAAAAGGAAATGCAGCAGCAGTATCAGTTACTGCTGTGCCTGGCATGGGAAATAATGGAGCAGGAAGTGTAGTTGGAAGCCATTTACCAGATTTTGATGTCTCTGAGTTCCATGTGAATTCAGATACTGGTGATACAGCATATAAGCTTGATGAGAGTACTGGTACTGGTCGGCTAGCATCAGCTAGATTTAACAAAAGAAGCATGAGGAGTGGTACCATGAAGTTGAAATCCATGACAAGTCTATGACTTGCTTGTTTGAGTTATATATCTGGTATTATGAAGTAGGGGATATGGAAACGATCAATTTAAAAGGGAAGTTTAGAGGTTATTGGTAGAATTGGGGTTTAGTTTAGTTGTGAAGTAGGTACTAGAGTTCCTTTTTAATTTCATGTATGGTTTGTCACGTTCATTTCATGGAATACGTATAATATTGGTCATTTATTCATTAAAATGGTCGCATTTTTAATTTTAGGTCATACTGGTGATATTATTAAGTAATAACTATACAATTTTCAATTATTAAATACGTAACTCCCATTTATAAAATATGCCCCTGTTTACAGTTGTTATGTATGTAGTTATTTTTTTAAGCTTTTTGATAGGAAGAACTCTCTCTTTCTTCACATGGTTTAAGGTCTTATTGTTCATTTCACTGGAATTTGAATGATCTCTCTCTCTCTCTCTCTCTCTCTCTGTGCACGCCCATGCGCACGCACAAAGACACCAAATCACATTCACGCACAAAACCATGGTAGCGAAGAGAAAACAAGAAAGCTTGCCTTTATTCATGGCAGAAAATACCATCTACAATTTCAGCCCACAACATTATCATGATCATCTAGCTCTCCAAAAACACAAAGAAAAAAGGTCAGATTTTACTCCATTTTCTTGGATTTGAAGCTTCCTGTTTTAGGTATTTTCTTCTTAAGAGAATCATCGAGTTTGCGGTACTGTTTCTGAAGCACGCCAATTAAATTACCGAAAGAACCATCCACTTGATCTTCATATCTTTCATAGAGTACAGGTACTATATGAGCACTAATAAAACCTGCAGAAAATAGTAGTAGCAATAATTATAGAAGTAAAATTTTCAAAATTACAAATAAAGGAAGTAGAATACATGAAAAGCAGGATAATCTGTTCTATCCCTGGAAAGCACCAAATCATCATGTTATTTAAAATGTGAGTAGCATTATCATCTATTTCTTCAAAAATTACCAAAATTAGCCATATCATCTTCCTTGATAGAGATGAGAGGAAAAAAAAAAGGAAAAAAAGGGAAGGGTGCTTTTGGTTTCTTTAGTATATGGGACTCCAGTGGTTTAAAGGATATTTTTCAGTTTTCAGAGAGTTTTATGATTTTGCTATTATTTTCAGTACCACTTTTATTCTGATTTTGCAGGGTGCCTACGGAATTTTGAAATTTTGAAGTATGCATGCAATATACAGTAAATCATAGTTAGAAAAAAAATTAGTACCAATATATAGAACTGTCAGAAAATTACACCAGCTTCCAATCACAGAGGCTGCCCACAAGCCAATTACAACCTGCATGTAGTTTAAAATTTGAACTTATATCATCAGTTTAGGTTTAACATTGCATATTAAATCCACCGCCTTCAAGAAAAATGATTTCTGGTCATTTTGTTAAATTATTCTCATATTATTATTTTTTTTAAATCGAGTAACTTTCAGCATTGTAATTTCAGCTAGTACCCCATAATTCCATAATTGGGCTAATGCAGTATCAATGTATGTACTAGTTCATCTAAACAGACAACTAAGCCTCAACCAAGCCCAAATTGTAGTTAGTATTACAAAGGAGCTCTAATTATGTGACTAGCATAATTTATCTTAATTTTGCAATATGTCTCAATTAAGCTTCAAGTTCTTAGTTAAGCAAAGCACCAAAAGAGACATGCATAACAAAAACTATACCAACAGACCAAAAAGAAAGGTCAGTACTGGGACCAGGGCATGTTTAAGTAAGGTCACTTGATTTGCACAGATCAAGCAGGAACTAAACAAATAGGTAAATAACAGAAAAGCTACCATCAGAAAATCCTTCAAGCTTCTCCCACATGAAATATCCTGAATAAACCCCAAAAATTGATTTAGTTGTTCACTAGCTGAAACTGCTACCTCCACAAACAGCTTGTCAGGCAATTTTATACGAGGCACTTCAGATGAGCTATAGAATAAATAAAAGAAAATCTAATTAGCAAATGAATTTTATGACATGCCTCTCATTTCATCATTTCGCATTTATGCATTAGAAAGCTGAAGAGAAGCTGTTCCGGCCTTGTGTCGGATTAGTAATACCAAGTGCTAGTCAGTAGATCTGAAGGTCTATATCTGAATTTTGATATGAATTATGGACAACTGGTATGACTTTAGGGCAATATCAGGTTCCATTTCCTATTCCCTTTTAGAACTCAATGCCTAGAAACAGAATTATAGATATTGATCCTCGGCAAACTACACATAATATTATATTGATTTGCAAATTAACCCAATATCTGTTAGCCAGTGTCTTTCAAGCTATCTCCAAAAGTTGCTGGGCTGTGTTTGTAAAATGCAAATATGTATAGTGTTGGGGATGATTTGCAAACAAAAATGAATGTTATGTACCTGTTGAATGTTCTAGCAGCATTTGACCACACAAACTGGAGGAGCATACAAGAAACAAGAGAGAGGCAGAGAAGTGTGAGAAAATGATAGTTAAGCCACTCGAAAAGTGCCCACATGGCAGTGGCAGCAGCAAGAACGCTGGAGGAAATTTTCTTATTTCTCCAAAGTAGCACATCAGCAGCTGCATGAAAAAAACATAAATTTTAGAGAAAGAAAGGAATTATTTGGCTTATTTTGCACAATTGGACTGATAAAAATGGTTTGTGAAATTACAAGACGATGAAAAGATGAGAAAGCACATTATATTGTTACCTTAGCACTGGCTCAGTCAAGGCCAATTGAGCTTAAATAGACCTTTATTATGCAAATTAACTTCAATTGAAGACAAACAATCAACCATGATATTCATTTTTTTTTCACCACAAAAAACATCCAACACAACGATAGTATAACCCAACAGGCCCAGTTTACTGGCATAGAACCCAAGTATTATACACTTTCTTAGAAAGCAACAAAAAAGTGAAAAGGAAAGAAAGATGAAATACATTTGCCTCCGCCGAGGATCTGATGAATTGTCTTGTGGCGCCCGAAGACTTTATTCATCTGTGCAGAGACTGAATTTGAGGTCGAGTTCTTTTCTTCAAATAATTTGAAGGACTTCTGTCTCGGGACCTTGTCAGACAGTGTGTCCACTATCGCATTTATAATGTTTTCTGTTGCGCTCTCGAATCGTTCCAGCTTCTCTCCTTTCAACTTGAACGACATCTTGGTACCTAATCAATCACAAAAGTTTATGAAAAATATTAATGTCTTCACATAAATTTTTCTTTTGTTTTCTTATTGCTTTTTCAACTTTCTATAACCTACATTTCAACTTTCACAAATTTTATAAAATGATTTAAGTAGGTGAGCAAAGTTAACTAAGACAAGACTTTTGTTGCATCATTTATGGTAATTTCGAAGTTGTTTAATTAGCATGTCATGAGACTAGTATTGTACCAGTCTGTACAGGTACCATGTGGTACCAGTATGATTCTAATTACTGGTTTCGAGATACTGGTAAAGAGGTAGACAAATGCTGGACAAGATAAACAAAATCACAGCAAAGTAAACAATCTAGACGCTAGCAAAATTATCCCTGGACGAGAAATTAGAAATGTGTGATGTAAGAGCACACGTTCAACAAGAAAAATTCAAGCAATCAATCAACCATCGGTTTAGAACAGAACTGATAAATGGCGTACGAAATTACATTTTGATTCAGATTAGGGATCTAAAACAAGGCAATAAAGAAACGATAATCTCTAACGATAAGCAATCTACTGAACTAGTGATTCAAAGGGAGGAGAGTAGCGAGTAGCACTTACAGTGACCAGTCCAATTTGGGGAATATAGGTCGAGATTTCACCAAAAGCAAGAGAGAATCTTTTCTTTTCTTTTCTTTTGAGGGTTTTAGGAATGGGAGGGGGGAGAGAGACAGAGAGAGAAGAGTACAGCAACGGTCATGTGCACTGAAGAAGAGGCCACGAGGCACGAGCATCGCATTCGTTTATAGCTTAGTTAGTGCCTCTTGGAACTGGCGTAAATACGGCGCACAAACACCGAGGTTATGTAATGGACCGCGACTTTTCACCTGCCTCGAGCCAGGTTGGTGCGGAATTTAACATTTACTTCCCGACTCGAGCCAGGTTGGTGCGGTATTTAACGTGGACCGCGACTTTTCACCTGCCTGTACTGTCACTGTAAGGCTGTGATGCGCAGATCGACGCTCCAAAGTAATGTAGGCGCTTACAGTCTTGGGCCATAATGCCATCTTGGATCTTTTGGGCCTAAGTTTCTGACCTTTCAGTTCATGATTCTATTTAGAGGTGACAAAATTCGACTCTCGACCTGAAAATTTATAAATATTTAAAAGACATAATTAGAAATATTATGTAGAATTTGGTGATATTATAATTATAAATGTTATGTATTTTAATTAAAAAATATTTTATGTGTAATATGTGTTGTATATGTCTCGTTTAGTCCAGGATAAATTTAGAAACATGGACATATATAAATTGAAAGATTTATGTTGATTTTGGTAATATTACCTTTATAATTACGTACAAATTGATTGAAAACATAAATATAATCATTAAAAACATATTAAATCTATTCTAGCAGAGTTTATGTGTAATATGTATCTTATGCTTGATTTAGTTGACCTAAATTTACAAACATGTAATATATGTAACTTGAAATATTTATGCAGTTTTGGTAATATTACAAGCATAGGTGAGGTGAAAATGGATTAAAAACATGAACAAAATCATTAAAATACATATTTAATGTATTTTAGTAGAGTTTTTTCGTGTAATATGTGTCTTATATGTTTGGTTTGATCTGGATAAATTTATAAATTTGTAAAAGACATAAATTGAAGGATTTTATATTGGTTTTGATAATATTATATAAATAAATGAGATGTAAATTGATTGAAAACATAAACAAATAAATTCATACACATACTAAATGCATTAAAATAGAGTTTTATGAGCAATATGTGTTGTATCTATTTGATTTAGTTTCAATAAATTCATAAATCTATAGAAGACTTGAAATATTTCTGTAGATTTTAGTAATATTACAGTCATAATTGAGACATGAATTGATTAACAATATGAAATAAATCAATAAAATTTGTTTTAAATGCATTATAGTAGAATTTTATGTTATAAATATGTGTCTTGTATGTTTGATCTAGTTCGAATAAATTTAAGACATGTAAAAAACATAAATGAAAAGATTTATAAAGTATTAGATCTAAATCAAGATATAGGGCACATATTATGCATGAAATTCTTCTAAAATGCATTTAGAACTCGTTTAAATGATTTTTTTTTATTTCTGTTTTTAATCAATTTACGTCTTATTTAAAAAGGATATATTGGAGTCTATCCAACCAAGCTATTTCTATAGTTCAATTAAGTTTTCATATATTAATGGATCATCTATCTTTCGGTTTCGAATCATTTTAATTTCAGATAATCTCAAATTCCGAGTCGTAAGTTTGTTTTATCGGTATAAATTTCAGGTCATTCGAGTTTTGATATAGTAACTTTAGTTTTTTATCATCTGATTTTGAATCATATATTCAAGTTCGAGTCAAGTCGATTTCAAATTTCCGACGAACTAATTACATACTTAGCCTTATTAAATTTATCATATAATACTGGGTAGGTCCGGATGCACATTATAAGTTGGGAGATTAGATCATAAATATATAAAAGTATGTTTAATAAGATGTCAATTAATCACCTCTACACATCAGCAATGAAATTGAGAAGGTCAAAGATTTGTTCCCTTTTTGATAATAGATTGTAGCCTAACTTGGCCAATCTACTCTTACTTTCCAAAGCTGAAGCTTGAAATTAAGATAAAGTTGGCAAATGGTAAATATAGTACTGAACAAGTTATTAGAACACAAGACGTATACTTCTCTTCTATGTACGCTATTAGCTCTCTATAGATTATGGGGAAAGATAATACCTGGTTTTGTAGACTGAGATATTTCTTTCTCCTCATATGTGATTTTAAGAAGTGATACTCTATTATTTAATCACATTTTTTTATCTGTATTTTAAATATATTTATACTTTATATTTAAATTAAAAATTTTACAAATTTTAATTTTACTTGTACGATAAAATTTTTAACTTAAAATTTTTTATATCATTAAGAAACAAAAAAATAATAAATATTTTCAATACAAACTATAAATACTTATAAATATAAATATAAATTATTTATTTATTTAGTATAAATATTTATAGTGTACAAATAAGAGGTGTAAGAACCCTAGTTTGAAGCAAGTAGTGATTTTCCATGGGTAGGACTCGTAGCAGGGTTGGCATGGAAAAAGTCTAAAAATTGGTGGAAAATTGGGGATCAAACTGCCGAACATCAAATTGGAAAAGGTTTCTATAAACCCAAAATTCGCATCCGTTTCTATGAAAAGATTCCCTCCAAATAGACTGTTTAAACTACCATACGTCACAAATATAAAATTTGAATGAAGGATTTGCTATGATATTTAAATTTAGGGATCACCCTATTTTTATCTCAAAAAAAAATAAATGATAACTATATTCCTTATCCGTATTTTAAATATTTTAAATTATTCAACATAAGTACTAACTTAAATGTTAAAATATGTATTTTTGAAAAGTGTTACTTAATATTAGAGTGTTAGAATAATTTCTCAAAAAAAATTATGTCTTTGAGTTAGGAGTTTTTTTTTGTAATATTAGTAGTGCTGGAAGTTGATGCAGAATTTTAAACTATAACAGTCAACATATACACTATACACTAAGCTACTTATTTTATTTTGGTACAAGTATGAATATTAGTTTTAGAAAGTTTATTGTAAATATGAGGTCCAATAAGCATATTTACATAACTTTTCACTAAGTTACAACATATTAATATAGAATTTTAAAAAAAATGAAGGTCAATTGAATCTCATATATATTTACTGGATCTGTCTTTGTTATAAGCTATTGTATTTGATTTAATTATGGCATACGTGTACATACTATCATTATAATTATTTTTTATGTCAACGTTCCAAGATGTGATAGTGTAATTATTATCTAATTGATGGAGTAAGTTGAACCAAATAAAAACTGTTTTGGGTCAATTGAACAATAAAAATGTCTGAAATTTTAATTTAATCAAGCTCTTAGCTAAAGACCGAAAATGACCCCTTTCAAGTGTATTGGTTATATTTTTTTTTAATATAGAGATGAAAGTCTAAACTAACCAATTTTAAATGTTCATGAAATGTGTTGGTTATTCTTATATAGATTAATTTTCAATGTATCATTGAAAATACTAAATTTAATGACTGATTTAATTTGTAATTTGATCGATCATCCATTAGAAAATCATTTAAATTCAATCATTAAATTTAAAATGATTTGATGAAAAAATAAATTGAGTATTAAGTTGGTACAAATTTAATACATGTTCTGTTTTGATTAAAAAAAACATGTATACAAGAAATAAAACTAGCAACACCCAAATATCCTATATATTTTAAACATTAATTTTGAAGATATAGAAAAAGTATACTAGCTGAATGTATATTAGAAATATTTCTTTGTTGATATACATTAAAAATATCTTTTTATTTAAATGAAAAAGAGAAGGCTCATATTCCACATGATTATGCCATGGGTCGACTTTATCCATTTAAATTTATTCTTCTTCATTTTATTCTAATTAAAACCTACCCAATTATTCATTTATTTTTTGAAATAGAACCTACCCATGTTATTTCTAATCTATTGGTTATTGGTCATTATTTTGTACAACTTGTCTATTTTGCATAGGTGTGAACAAAGATTCAAATTGCATATTCTTACTTTTGAAATGTGATACAAGTAGGTACACATTTCATAAATAAACTAATTGCATTAGCAAACTTAAATGAGCGATGACATAAACAAGGAAAATCATTACACACTATTCATTTCTCAAACACGTCTAAATATTCCAATTCGGATATTTTTATTTAAAATATATTTTTGGTCTAATAATAAATATAATATTCTCCGTGTGAGAAGTCATAAGTTTAATATTCAGATAAATTTTTTTTATAAATATTTAAACTTTAGTGATTTCGATTTTCATTTTTATTTCGCAAAAAAAAGAACGGTAGTGTTCCATTCTTTTTATAATTTTGTAGGTACTTAATTTCAACTTCTCGTTGAAATTGTTCCAAAAAGTCCAATCAAAATAGGACGATGATATATTACTCTTTATATTTAAATCTCGCAAAAAATATTTTAAAAAATAATAAATCTTTTTATTTAAAAAAATATGACCAATCAAAATAGATCGTGGGAATTAGGTAGCACCAGATATAATTAGAGGAATGAAGAAAACAATCGTTACATGAGAAGTAGTGTGAAGTTATTAAAAAATTATATGGTTGATGTATGGTGTGCTAATTAAAAACGATTACTATATGTATTGAAAGCGATTGATATTTGGTTTATATATTCATATATGTAATTTTCAATGTTACATAGGTTAACTGTTGTTTTGTGAAACAGGAAAAGTGAAGGAAAACGATGTAATAAGTCTAAATTCTTGACTCTTAAAATTTCAATTATTGTGTACCTACTCAGTGTACCAACTTTCCACAAACACCACATATTTTTTAATTAGAGGAGAACCCAAATTTTTTTTAAATATATAAAAATGAAGAATTAAATTATTCAAATTAAAATATTTATAAAAAAAATTTATATTTTAATTTGAACTTTCGATCTTCTATATAAAAAATATTTTTTGTCACTGAAATAAAAGTTAGTTCTTTCACGCAACAAAACTTGAAAAGTAAAAAAAAAATCTGAAATTAATTAAAAAGACCACGAGAGTATTAAACTATTAATCGATGAAAACATAAATCATATTTTATTAATACTAAAATAGAAGAAAATTGAAATATGAATTTAATAAGAATAAGAGATGCATGCATTTAATTCGGAAGAGAAGGGATTAGAGACAAAATAACATGAAATGAAGGTAAAGAAAGTGTAAAACATAGTCCTCAAGATTATTTTATTTGATATTTGGAAGGAGAGGTCAACCCCTTTCAAAATTTGTAAAGAGAAAAAAATGCTTGAAAAAAAAGAAAAAAGAGATCTGATTTATGTCCTGATATTGCCATAAAAGACATCTATTCAAGTTCTAAGATGATTTACACCTAACAAATACTAGGAATTGAAATATATTTTTTTTTATATATAAAGGTGATATTAAATTTCTTATTTTAAACATTCATAAATAATTTTGTAGTCAAATTGAAATCTACAACACTCATATATGTTTTTGTCAATTCTTTGAACAAAATATAATATATCTTACTTTTTAAAAATCATATCCTTGTCTCATTGAAATGAATGATGAATCCAATCAATCATTTTCAAATCAATGAAGAAGATAGAAAAATAAATATAGCAACTTCATTTATTTTGTCCTTGCTCTTTCTATTTTCAAAAAAAAAAATGGAGGCTTTATGAATATGCTTTATTTTGTACCCTTTCATTAAAAATAGTTATGACAGTATCTTCATTTATTTTGTACCCTTTCATTAAAAATAGTTATGACAGTATCAGAGCATGAAAGAGTTGCTTCTTAAAAGCTTTATGAATATGCTTTATGTGCTTTTAATCTTCTGTTTTGGTGGTAGGTTTAGCATAACATTTATGTTTCAGTTTTTACTGGTATTTTGCTAATTGGTATATTTCTGATAGTTTAGAAAAACTCAATAAGATGTGTAACTGAAACTATTTGGTAATACCATCACCTTGTTTTACTGTTTCAATAAAATAAGTGGATCTTTTCACTTTTCCCCACCAAAAAAAAATAATCATAGATGGATCCAGCACAAATCTACTGTTGGGTTGTTAGCATTAGCAGCCCCACTCCTATTAAAAAAAAAACAGAAACTAAATCAAAAGGAAGAAAAAAAATTAAATACATTTTTCCTACCTACTTGTGCTTCTATAGTTATATTATAACTATAAGTTTTAGCATTCTAGTATGTATGAAAAAAGGATCTATAAGTTTACATCTATCATTTGTCAAACCAATTTTTTTATTTTACTTTCTAGAATGTTCATTTCAGAACTGGTGGTTACTGAGCTTTTCTTTCTTTATATAGCAAATCAAAATAATGGAAAATTAAAAAAAAAAAGTTAGAAGATGTTACATCCATGAATTGAAGCACACTAATAAATTAATTAATCTTTGATTCGCTATGGATTAATTTAAATTAATCACGCAATCAGTTGCTTATTCCACAAGATACATATACTCCTTTAATTAGTTATGGTTGAGACAATATTAAAGAAAGCCCATCAATTAATTGAATAATTATGGGCCCAGTTGATTGCTTGAGGGTCACATATCTTTCTAGAAGATTTACACAAATTGCAAAAAATAATGGAGTTTTATGAATAAAACATATTTTATTTTTTCATGGCTGAGAATAAAGAAATTTGAGCCACCTAAGCAGTGATATAACAACATAAAATGTTCTCATGCAATTGTTAGTCTAGCTAGAGGGATCTTTGCTTTGGTTGAAGTTTATTGAATTTGGATGATTTTAACAAGCATCTCAATTTTATGTTAAATATTTTTTGAAAAAATATTATTCAAATGAAAAATTATTATATTGTACATGCATTCTCAATAATTTAGGCGTGTACTGATTTGAGTAATTTAAAATTTGATTAGTTATTTATCATAAAATCATTAAAAATTTATCATTAAAAATTTAAAATTATTTGATGGAAGGAAAAATTGTATTTCATATTGATTCAAATTTGACTTAGACTCTATCCATATAATTGATAATATATCTATAATTTTATTTTTAATTTGAATAATATTTTCAAAATGTGTATTATAAAAGTTGAATGCCCATGTCATGGTAGATCAAAAATCTAACAAAAAACAACAACATGTCATTGTATAAGTATGGTGATTAAGAATAAAGAAATCTAATAAAAAAGAATACAACATGTCAATGCATAAGTAAGTATGGTAAGAATAATCACACCTAACTCACTTAGATGAGATCATTTTTCATGTTTAGGATACAAGTTCAAAATTGATTTAATGGGTTTCGACGACCAAATATTAAATTTCGTACCCTTTTGCTAACTCAAACAAGAGAAAAATATGCATGTCGGTATGCAAAAGAATAGTAACGTAAACAATATTATAAGAAGAAGAAATAAAAAGGATAATTAAAATTTGTTCAAATTACCTTGGTCTTTTCTTCGTGCAGATCCACTAATTTTTTTTTATATCAGGAACCTAAATAAATAAAAGCATTAATATCTGCGTATCAACTCCCTGATTTCATAAACCTTCCAAATCCCAACACGTGTAACACTTTTCAATTGATGAAAGTCACAAAAAGAACGAAAGGTATATTTCTTTATTCCAATTTCTAATGTAATAAAAGGGACGCTGTGTTTATGTCTTCTTCTAAATCAATAATTAATTATAAAAGCAATCAACGAGTAAGACTTATTTTATTTTATTTTTTAGCGAACAATTGTCAAATTTATTTCTTCAAAATAAATAAAGAAACGTATCAAGAGCAATCATATAAATTTTTATATATAGAAATTGCCTGTGTTATTTCTCTCCACCGTTTTTTATTGAGAAATTTCAGGAACAATTTAATTAGATGAAGCAAAATGTTTTTTAAATGGAACATATATTAGCTTAAAAATAGTTCAAGAATTTATGGCGTTGATTAAGGGACACAACTTTGTTGGAAATGAGAATTTCAGTAATTAATAAAAAGGAGATTTGTAAATAAAATAAACATAATTTTATAAATAAAAACTAAATAATTAAATAAATCAAGTTTGAGTAAAATATAATTATTTTGATATGTTGTCTACTCTAAAAATTAAATATTACCTTCACATACTAAATTATCCGAAACAAACAAAAAAAATCAACATTATTCGTGGAAATTTTAAAATTAACAATTAGAAACCTTATGTCATATGATAGAAGTGTTAATGAGAAATGAAATGACCTATTTTACATTTTAATGGAGCTGATAAAATATTTTTTTTAGCATGCTAAAAATAAAATACAGGAGTGATGTGAGTTGCAAATGTTGTAATAAAATTCATGATAAATAAAATCGTATGTCATAATTTCTATGGTACGAAAACTATGTGTATTTTCATACATTTAATTCTAGAACTATAAAGAGATAACCAATAATCTGAAATTCGAGCTGAACATTTTTTGATTGAAATTATAAAAATCATACAATTCCTTTTTATTTTTCAATTTGTGTGCAATCTTATAATTTTCAGTTTGGTCGAACTGAACCTATAATTAATTATAGGCGATTAAAATATTTTTCATTTTCTCAAACAAAAAAGAAAATTCGGACTCAAAAGAGCGAGATTTGGCCTTATAATTGGTGCGCTTTGCATTAAATTTATTTTTCATTTTTGCTTTAATATTACACTTTTCTTTTTCTTTATTTCCTTCTAATACCGTCCATAAGTTCTATGCATTAAATTATCAATTCAGCTTTTTATTCATTTTTTTTTCCTTTTTTTTGTGATATAAAGCAGAATAGTTCAATCAAATTGATAGTGTTTCTGAGTTCTGTAAATTTTCATATTATTTTTTTTAATAATGCACAACTAAAAATTACAATCCAAATATGATTTTTTTTATGTGAGAAATATATTTAAATCCTGCAAATAGCAACGGACACCAATTTAAAATACTTCATCATAGTAATATAATAGTAATTAAACAACATTAGAAAATTTATCCTCTCTTGATTTCTCTCTTTTTTCCTCTCATACCAACAATGATAAATTAATAATTAATAAAACTTTTGTAACTGATGCATTCTTCTCCATTCCAAATAAATTTTATGATATTTTTTTCTCTTTAATTTCTTCTTTATTTCCCCCTCTCCGATGTGTATGCTAAAGGCGAGCAAAATAATACTTTTTTTATTTCTTAATAAAAAGGTATTGATAATTTAAAATTCAACATAATAGAAAAAGAAAAAGTGGAAAATGAGAAAAAAAAATGTTCCTTTTTCTATAAGAATATAAGAAATTTTTTGGAGTTTTATTGGAACTAAAAACAATTCCTAAAGTTTTGGTTGATATTTCATCAATTGTGTGTATTTATTCCATTAATTTGTTCTTGAAACGAAATAATCGCTGAAATTGTTATGGATTATCAATGACTCAAATGAATTTATATTGATATTTTTTCAAGATTTTTGAGCCGAATTTTAGTATTATCGATAATATCTCACACAAGTATCTGATATTCGATGACATGTATAGATGAGAATATATTAAATATTTCTTTTGAATGTTTCAATATAATTTATGGAAATTTTTTTAAGTCTCGGCGACTCGTAAAATCTAAAAAAGACATAAATAGAAGACTTTTTTTGAGAAATTTTTTCAAGGTGTTAGAACCCAAATTGTAGAATCTCAAATATTTTAGGATAGAGATCACTGGCTACAAAATTACTTATGCAATCAAAATTGTAACCATTTAAATATATTTTGTTTAACAGAATTTTAGTAGGCCGAATGCATATATGAAAATTAAAATGTCAAATTTTTATTTAGATATTGCCTTGTCAAGGTGCGCAGAAAAATATTTTATACTTTCTTTTCAAGAGAATCAAGAGGTTTATAAAATTTACTTATAAACTTACACAGATGACCCCTATGTATTATTATTTTCTCAAACGCTTGGTAGTTGGTACACATCAAAACAAATATAATATTTTGCATGACAAACAGAGGATTAGATTTGTCTCATCTTAGTCATATCATTTAGTGATTTGAATTTCAAACTTTTATTGTCAACGAAAAGAATTAAGGCATGATGGAAACGTATAAGTACATCCCGGATTGGCGAATATAATAAAATTTGGGGTGCATTTTGCAAAAGTTGGAGTCCTTTAATTCTACGCGCGTATTCGCTGGGGAAAAAAAAGCACAGGTCTGTGCTGCCCGAGTTGGCTCGCGGCTAATTAACGCATGCTTTGAGTTGATTGACACTTGACGGTCAGAGTTTGTAATCATGACCGCTGACCGAGCTCATGTCATGTCGTGAATTAATTAATTGCCAATACAAGTCAAAATGCATTTCTCCGGATTTCTCAGTTCTCTCATCCACAATCTAAAATGTTGCAATTAAATGCTATTAAATGCTATTAAATGCTATTAAAACTTGATCTAGTGATAGGCTGATAGCCAATATCCGTTTGATTGGAAATTTAAACTTCAAACTGTCAACGGCACGGAAGGGGTCAATATATACATATTAGATTTTTAAAATGCTTTGAACTTTTCTCTTGGAAAAATAATAATGCGATTTAGAAAATTGATATGGGGTCAATTTAGTGTTCACCTAACATTTTTATATTAAATATAGTAAAAAACTAGTATAAATTTCAGAGAATTTTTGAAAAGAATGAGGGTTAATTGATTCCTATTTACACTATATAAATTTGCCTCCGCCACGAGGTGATCATAGGAGATGGTATTTGCGTCTACTTGGTTTAAAAATGTTTTAAATGTATGCAATTTTTGGTATGATTTTTTTTCCCAAAAAAATATGCTATAGAATAAAATAATTATGAAATTATATTACAATATAAAATTTTGTCTCATTTTATCTTTTATCCTAACTCGTTCTCGGTCGTGATCACGAAATAGACATAATTCCTCTAAATTGATGATATTTAAAGTCGAGTTTGCAAAATTACTTGATATTTTTGTGTCCGTCCTTGCTTTACTCTCTTCTCCAATTGGGGAGGGATTAATTGACAATGGTTATTTTTACATCTTAACAATTGATTTTTAAATAAATTCAAAAAAATTTAAAAATATATAAAAATTATAGATATATTTTTAAATTTATAAATTGATTGTGTTTTAAATTTCATGCAATTTTAATTTTGTTTGGTAGTCCATAAAAAATAATTAAAATTTATGTAATTTACAACGGTTCATATTTAATGATTTTTGCTAAAATATCAAATATAATTTAAATTGTATGAAATTTAAAACATGAACAATCTATAAGTTTAAGGATATGTCTATAAAATCTTTTAATTTTAAATTTTTTTGAATTTAGAACCAGTTTTTAATTTAGTGATAAAGACAACACTTTTCATATAAAATATCGTAGACTTAAAACTAAATAAAAATTTTTTATAAACATTTTAAATTAAATTGCTTAAACTCTCATCTTTATCTAAAATTTTTCAAACTTATATAAAAAAATCATTATCAAAACTATAAAAATAATCATTGTCAAAGTGATCCTTCCCCTTTCCAGTTTCATCCTTTTTTTCCCCTTGTGGTTCTTCGTCCTTTTTTTGTGTTTCAACGCATGTTTGGTCTATTGCATGATTGATGCTGTCTAAATAATCAACACATTCTGCTCGGTTATTGCAACGTGTTGGTTTTAGGTTGTTAGTTTGGCACTTGAGCGCATTTCAAAATCATTAAAAAAGAAAAAAAAAATAACAAAGTTGGATTCTTTTTGTTTTTAATTTTAACAGGACAGTAAGCTACTCATGGATGTATATATTTCAACTTAATGCTCCTAGCTCTACTACATTAAACTAAATCCTTATTAAATGTTGAAATATTGTTGCTAATGTATTTTCTAGATGGCTCGTTTGGCAACAATAATTATAAGTACCATCCAATTAAATAATTACAATTACTTGCGGATTTGAATGAGATAATTACAATTACTTGCGGATTTGAATGAAATAATTACAATTACTGGCGGATTTGAATGAAATAATTATAAGTAGTAGCGGATTTGAATGAAATAATTATAAGTAGTAGCGGATTTGAATGAAATCAAAGGCTTCTAGAAGAAAACCTCCAACCCCCGTGTTATATGGTAACATTTACGCCTCTTATTGCACCTAACCGCCATGCGTGGAGATTGTTTGAGGCCCAAACTTCGTATCCTATCATGCAGCTTTTCACTGTTCGGTTCATAGGTTTATTGAATCAATACGTAAAGCACGTTAATGCCTAATTTGTGTTGCAATTGTTCCGTATAAATTGTTTATTTATTTGGAAGTATTTAGTACACAAGTTAATGTAAGTACAATAATAAAAAAAATTGAATTATTCGTCAAAAATAAAATAAGTTTAAAGTATATGAGAATATCTTTTTTCATTCAATGATTCTTTTGAATTTGCATAATATTAATCGGCATATATACATAAATAGTTAATATATGAAAAAAATATATAGTTTTGACATCATATAACATATATAGTTATATTTAATAGATAATTTAATATAATTATCTATCGGAATGTCAACATAAACGTTGAATCAATGATAAAAAATGAGGGGCAATTTAATGTTCATTGGATCAAATTTGAATTTTACAAATATTCTTTATAATTAAATCATCAAATCTCATCTTTTATATAAATATTAAAATTTCAAAACAAAATTTTAATATGAATTTTAATGTCATCGAACATTTATTTTATCCATCGAACTGCCCCATTTTCTAAAGAAAGATGGAGGTGTGTGCATCAATCACAGCACTTACTGAGTAATTATAATTCCAGCACTGGCTGGAAATTCCATATTGCATCCGAGTCAGATACTAAATTCGATATTGCATCCGAGTCAGACATCTGACAAAAAACTGTACAAAATATCAATCATTCCAGGACCACATTAGATCCGATCTCTACGATCCCCTTTCAGTAGTAGTTTAGTCACTCTTTGAAACAAATACGAATGTTCTCCATGTCTCCGACGAAGAGAAACAAAATATTGGTATCCATTTCTCTGTTTTCTTTTTTATAATCTCTCTATGTCTCTTTGGAATACTAACAAAAAACTATTTATGATGGTTCCTTTGTCTCTTATTTAAACAAGCCTCCACAAAAACACATGCCCACCATATTTTTATATAAAGATCCCCTCTCCTTCCCTTTCTACGCCTCTCTCCTCTCACTCTTTTAAGAGCACAATTAATTGAATCCAAGCCACCTTCTTTGACAGAGAAAAATGGCGATTGAGCAAACCATGGAAGAGAATAGGAGGTGGGAGGACATGGATACAGATTGCTTAGTGAACATATTTCACCGGCTCGGTCTAGAAGACTTGACACTCACCGTACCATTCGTGTGCCGGTCATGGTACCGGGCCTCGCTCGATCCTACGTGTTGGCGGGTTCTCAAGTTTCGAGGATTGGATTTCATGCCTTGGAGCAACTTGTCAAAAGAATTTAGCGACCGGTACGGCTTGCCCGGGCGCTTCTCCTTCTCCGGTTTTCTCAAATTTTGTGTTGCCAGGAGTCACGGCGAAGCAATTGAAATCGAGTTCCCTCTGTTATTTGGAGCATCAATAAATGATTTGATATACGTTTCACATGAGTAAGTTGTTATCTCTTTTGGCTTATACTATTAAATCTTATTCACATCTAGCCCACTTAAATCTGCACATTTCTTAGAATAATTAGTATTTAAATCAATTGTTGCTTTTCTTCTATTATCTTGTTAATCATATTTAAACTTTCAAAGATAGTAAACGACAAAAGTCTTCGAAGGACTGTTCCGCAAATAGTACTTTTAGTCGGAAGTTATTTTCAATAAAAGCATTCTTGCTTAATTTCAAAAATATATACTTATTCTTGCATATGATTATGGGAATAGATTTTCTAATACTCCTTTGCATGTCTTTTTCTATTCTTAATTAAATAGGTGTCCAAAATTGAGGAAAGCAGCGTTTCCAAATTTACAATTATATGATGAACCCCACTTGCCAGAAATCATAGGTAGATGGCATGAGCTCAAACAACTTGAAATGGAATGCAAACCATGCTCGTTTCAACAGTTGGTTAACAACCTCAGTCCGAAACTCAGCAGCTTGAAAATGTTTGGATCCTTCAAGAAAGATGATGTATCGGCCATCGTCGACAAGTTACCGAAGATGAAGTTCTTGTGCCTCAGCAAATCCTACTTGCAGCAAGATGAGTTGCTGGCAATTGTGAATGGTTGCAAGTGCTTGCAAGAACTGGTTGCGAGGGATTGTGTCGGATTTGAGGTCGATGGAGAGGTTTTGAAGAGAGTAAAGTATGCCGGGATCAAGGTTTTCGATCATGAGGGATCGAAGTTGATCGATGAAAGTGGTTACGAAACCGATGAGTGTGACCCTTTCTATGTACATGTTATGTGAAAGCGTTGAGATTAATTAGTTTGATTTTTAGGTGTAATTGAATTAATTTTGAAAATATAATGCCTAAAATCAGATGTCTTAGTTATCATGTTCATGGAGAGATTAAAACTTGTAATGTTGAAGTCAATAACTAAGGCTTTCTATTTTAAACAAGGTGCATATTGATTTAAAATTTGTACTACGTACGACTCTCTCTCTCTCTGTCGTACTAACACTCTAGTTACGTGTACAAGATCCACATATTTGCAATACAAATTTCAAATTAGGACAGTTGCTACATATATTTTTTTTTATATAAAGATTTCTATTAATTTTGATATTTATTTTTTTAAATATTTTTTATAAAATTTAAACTCGCATTTTTTTATAAAAAAACAAAATATATCATCATTGTACTAAACCTACAGTATAGGACAGCTATTATATTAATAAAAAAACTCAAAATATGAATGATAAAACAAATCACACAAAGTTAATAAAAAAAACTCAAAATAAATCATGACACAAAATAATGCTAAATAATGATAGGTTGAGTGCTTTGTTATTCATAATGAGTGTTTTATTATTGTTCATGTTAAGTAATTTTATTATTCAATTTGATTGTTTTGTTTTATTATTATTATTATTATTCATGATGCGACTTTATTTTTCATGTTATATACTTTATTATTCATAACCAATATCTTTATAAAATTTTCAGAAGTTCATCGGAGCTACGTTAGAAGTTCATCAGAATTCATCGAAGCTCCGTCGAAAGTAAAAGATTAGTTATAGAAATATCAACTAATCAAAATATTGATTCAATCAAATGAATTATAAATTCATAATATAATAACCATTATAATATTTTCCAAAAAGTATTTCCCTTTTAAAAAATATGTGCACGAAATGCCGTCCTTAATTTTGCACCCCCCCCCCCCAACAAAAAAAAAACCAACAACAACAACAACAAAAAAAACAAACAAAACAAAACAACACACACGCACACACAGAGTGACACAGAGTTCCTTGATGTAGGGAATGACTAAAAGGTGGTTTGGACTTTGAACGACAGGTTAAGAAAAGCCGCAATTATTTGCTTTATCATATACTATTCTCTTCCGTCTCTCTCGGTACATATGTGCCCTTTCCTGTGCAGCCGTTCGTGCGGTCATAGAACTCAATCAACGCAGATGCATTTGCTTAAAAAAAAAATTCCATATTGTTTTAGGAATAATTATAGAATACAACCATTTGGATGATAAGTCATTTGCTTCAGTTCAGATATTATTAGACTTTTTGTTGTTTTAAGAAAAAATTGTGAAGCTGGAAAAAATGACAAAAAAATATTATCAACATTTAAATTATTCTCGTCTATTCAAAAATCATTATATATATAAAAAAAGAGTAAAATTAGAGTGAGTTTAACTCACTAAGGAGTTTGGTGAACTTAATTTATAAATTTATCAAATTGACTTCAAACGATAAATCTAATTTGCTCAAAAAAATCTTTATATCAAATTCTTGTAGAATACAAATTTTTTAAGTATTTATTTTAGATTTTTTTAAATGTCATATTTTAATATTCTAATATTTATTATTTCATTATTATTTTAAAACCATCTTAAAAAATATGAAAAAAAGTTAGAAAACTCTAAAAATGAAAATTTTTAGTATCTTATAGGATTTTAATATGAAAAATTTATTGAGTAATTTAAATTTATCATTTGAAATTATTTCGATAGATTTTTGAGTTAAACTCACCAATCTCTTGGTGCACAACCTAACTTTATTCTATAAAACAAATATCACATATATAAATTGAAATAGGGAAGGCTACATCAAGAGTCAAGACCAATAATTATGAGGGGATCCATAAATTGTAAAATATTAACACACACAACAAAAATGCCTGCGTGGCAAAATGGATAAAAGCTAACAACAAGTTGTTAGTTTTTTTTTTTTAGGATAAAAACTAAACAAGTAGCATTAAAAATTGCCACTTTTTTTTTAAAAGAAAAAATATGTACAACGAAAAATGCTAATTGGAAACAAATCAAGGGAAGAATTGAGATTAGCAAGATTCTTTTGACCATTATAAACAGATAATATTTCATATGGACTCATCTAAAATTTTATATTATATATTTTTCCCTCTAAATTCTTAATGCCTTAATTATCTTATTGAGGAGTACAAACAAATATATTAATTTCTTCAGTGATAAAAGATTTATAAATATGAAGTTAAATTTACTGAAAAAGACGTACAACAAATATAAATTATTAGAAATTTAGAGAAATAATAGGTTATATAGAGATGTCAGAGTATACACGAGAATTACCGAAAAAAATATTTACAAATTCATTAAAAAAATCATTTTAATGTAATAACATTTTTTCGTTTATTTTATGTGAATAATGAAGAGACAAGGGAAAAAGACAAGCATCTCTTGGACCTTTTGTTTTTCTTTTCTTTTTTGAAAAGGATGAGATCAACTTTTCTAACTTTAAATATTATCATGTGCGATGTCTCCCATTGATTTGGCACTATTTTATTTGATTATGTTGTGATTTTTTATACATTTTAATTTAATTAATAGTTATAATTATGTATTGGTAATATTCAATTAAGTATTTATATTTTAATTATTTTGTAATTATATATTTCTATTCACAATTTATTTATTAACGTCAATTATATATCTATTAACTAAAAATATATTATTATTAACTAACAAAAAATTATTATATATATATATATATTTATTTATATATAAAATAATTAAATTTAATAATTAATAATAATATAATTTTAGTTAATAAATATATAATTAATATTAATAAATAAAGAGATGAATAGATAGATAAACAGTAAGGAGATGGAGATTAAATATTCTCATTTACATAAATATGAAGCTTGACAGGGGCTTAAAAAAAGCGAATAAAAAATATATAATACCTGAAAATAAGACGTCAAAACAATCATGTAGTTCTTTGTGTTGTGGATGAGAAGTTAACTATTTTCATACTTCTATACATATATCATACATAATAATTCACAAAAGAATCTAAAATTGAAAAGATGCGTTCACATTGTTCTCAGTTCAGATTTTTTGTGACTCTCTCTGTGCAGATTTTGTACACAGTAATTACTGAATATACACAACAATCTCAAGCGATAGAAAATCTAACGGCCAGAATAAAAAGTAGACAAAAAATTGTGTAAAATTGGAGTGTTGTTAAACGCTATAGGTGGATTTTTTTATTTGCTCCATGCATCAAAGATATCATAGAAAAAGAAATGATAATGCTTAGTTTTAATCAAGCACCACCTTCTATATATATTGTTTGCAATATCCAACTAAGACTAGGAGGTATAATTAATATTTAATGTCCGTATTTATTACAAATTTTTATCTAATTTGAAATTTCTCAAGTTTGTATCAGGAATTATTACTTAACCAATGATTAATGGTTGAGCATCTAATTAATTTTCTTCTTTTTTCTTTTTTTGGGGACTACTTTAAAGTTCCTCTCTAAGTGATGGTGAAATGCCATAAGAAATGAAATTTTTTGTAGTGCGAGAGAAATCTAGATTCCTAGAGCAACAAATTTTGAGCACAAAGACAGAGACAATTGTGGTTTGAAACTAAAGAAGCAATTAAAGCAATTAAGGTTTGGATAAAAAGTCCTTGGAGATTGTAATTAAAGAAAAAAAAAAGACTGAATTAGGTACAAATTGACTATACGAAAAAAACAAAAACAAAAAAAAAAAGATTGTAGCGTATCATAGATTGTCGGACACGGCGCTGGGGACACCTGACTTGATCCTGCTGCTTTAATTGATACGTCAGTCTTGCGTAGAATTGTAAGATCGGACACGTCTTACATCATTCAGTGACGGAATCAAACTTATCATAGAAGGAAAAAAAAAAAGAAAACAACTTTGAAGTTGTGGTCAGACTAAAATTATATATACGTTGTTAAAAATGACCAACAAAATTTCAACCATTTTTTATGTACAGAAGAATGTAATTTATCTAAATGGATATTAATTTTTGGTCTAGTAATTATTTGATTAATTTTGATATGGATGAGAGTATGTATTACAGACGAAGATATCAAATCGAAATTAACGATTGTGATTTAGTAACCACTAAAAATTTTGATCTGAAATTGCTCTTAAAATAATTATGAGAGATTACAACTTATTCGAAATTCCTTATAAATATTTCAAATTGGGCGACTTAAATCTTCATTTTTTTTCTAAAAAAATTATATAAATAGTTACTAATTTATTTACATATATCCGATTTTGCTCTATATATATTAATTATGAAAAATAATACCTAACAGCTCGTTGACTCTCAAGTCTTTCTTCCATAAAAAAAGTTTTCTATTGGGTTCCTTTCAAATCTTTTTTGCACGAACCCCATTTTCGTTACTTTTTCTTTTTAGAAAAGTAAGACTTACTATTGGATTCCTTTAATGTTGTCATACGATTGAAATAACCTGATTTGATGCACATAAAAAGAACCTATATGGATTTAAAAATGGGTTTGTATGTTTGTTTTACATGAAATATCGGATGACATGAGTTGAAGTAGTTTCTTATTTTTTTCTTTTAGTTAGAAAAGGTGCAACTGTGAACTTCTCTTGCACATGCACAATTTATGAAATGTGAATAAATTATTCATCTGGGAGAACCAGGTTTGTATACTATTTAATTTATGGGATACTTCACAGTGTATTTTCAAATACTTTTTAAAAATAAAAAAGTTTATAGACATATTTTTTTTTTATTTATGGATTGATTGTGTTTCAATTTTCATGCATTTTAAAGGTCATTTGACATTCCAATGAAAATCATTATATTTAAACCGTTGCATATTTCATGTAATTTTTTGATTATTTTTTATGGAATACTAAATGACATTTAAATTCATAAAATCTTAAATATAATCAATTTACAAGTTTAAAAATATATCTATAATTCTTTTCCGATTTTTAAGATTTTTTAATTTATTTTGTGTTTTTTTTTCAAATTGATTATAGAACTGCAAGAATTGCTTTCTTTTCTATATATATTTTGTCTTTTTGTGCCCTCATTAAATATAAATAATTTATGAGGAAAAAGAAGGTCACTGAGGGCCCCAGATGATACAAATTGTGTCAAAATAGAAATTTGAACTTAATGCTTGCTATTTTCAAAAATATTAAAAAAAATGTACTTTCATTGAATTGCTTTCATAGTGCAGTTATTGCATGATCAACAATCAGCGTTGATAGCAACAAAGTAACTCTCTTAAATTATTTGTTAATGTGGATTGATAATTTGATATCTTACATTCAGCAAGTTATTAATTTATTGTTGAATCTTAGATTATATAGGTTTTTCAAAGTTACATTCATCATGTTAATTTTAAAATATAAAAGGAAACATGAAGGTAGGAAGCTATACTATTTTTAAAAATTTAAACTATGTAAACTTGTTATTTTGGTGAATAAAAGTTACATTATGTTTAACACTAAAGGGCATTTTCGTCCAAATATTTTTAACCAAATTTTAACTTTTCATTATTTAAGAAAAAGAATGCTATTGGCAAAAAAAAAACAGATGATTTGAATTTTTGATGAGCAAATATCCAAACATCAAGTTTGCATTGGAAAATAGCAAATTTGCAAAGTTTGATAGCTACATACCAAATTTTCCTTATTATTAATTTTTTTTCCTGTTCTAAAAACTTTTCTTTTAATAGTTGTCAATAGATTCTATTTTCTATATATCCAAAGCATGACATATAAATAAAAAGCTGACTTTAAAACAAGTGATTAATAGAAAGCAAAAGGAATCTATTTTTTTTTTAATTGTCTCCTATTTTCCAGATTTTACCCCTCACGTGTTTTTAACAAACCACCTCTTTTTTTTTCTTTATACATTCCTTCACTTCATACACATTTTTCACCAATGTCCCTTCTTTTTTTCTTTTTTACATTCCCTTGTTCCATGGACCTCATTTTTTCTTGACATAAACTCATATTTTTCACACTTCTCTCATCTTTATTTCACTTTCTTCAACATTGTATCCATTTCCTTTGCATCCTCCTCTTGACAAAACTCATCGTCTCCTTTCCTTGATCCATTTTTCATTCAATCTTCACTTCTATAGCAATAATATAAACTCATATCATAATAGTATAATTATATATGATGTCATGACATAAACATCTACTTAAATAGTATTAACATCTGGCTAAAAAAACATAAACACTTGAGATTTTTTTTTAATAAAATGTATATTTCCTTATTGTTCACTCTTGTTGTGGTATAAGCACATGTCGTGATAGTATAAATATTTTTTTTTAAGTGTAAATATTAATCTAAATTTCTTAGAAAACAACTTTTTTGTCTTCCATTTTCAGTTTTTCACTAGTATAAATATCAGTTGTGATAGTATAAAACACATGATTTAAAAAATATAAGCACATACCTAAGTTTCTTAACAAAATATTTTTTTGTCTGTAGGATGTGGATTTTGTATAGGATATGCCAATAACATGTTATTTTTTAAATTTTGGGACAAAAAAAAATATCATTTATTACTCTAAATAGTAAAATAGTTAGGAAAGCTTTAGTTTCAGAAATAATGGTAAGTATGATAACATAAAAAATACAATTTGTTTCTTGAATTATAACAGGTTTCTTGAATTATAACATAAAAAATACAATTTGTTTATGTTTTAAACTACATTTATTTCTAAAAATAAAAATATCCATCCATATCATTTATGTCAGTACCTGTCATCCATGGTGACACAGACATTAAATTCTTTTTGTTGGAGCACTCATATCATATGTGCACAAAAAATAATACGGATCAATAGAGAAAATCATGTTGACGTAGTATCAACATCACAAATTTACAATGCAAACGAGATAGATTTTTTATGTATTTGTATACTTGTTTTATGTTTTAGAATAAAGGGAAATTATTGTTATTTTTTATTTTCTGTATTCTCATTTTTTAATCTCACGATACAATTGTTATTAATGAATATTACGGTTTATAATAATATTGTCTAATATGTATCACATGATTCACATCTTATAAAAGTCTATTACGAGTCGTAATAATGTGGTCTGGTGTGCTTGTCCTGATATAAACACATTTAAATGTTAGTATAAATATTTTTTATCTTATGTATAAATATATCTAAATATTATTATAAATATATTTAAATAATAATATAAATATGTTAAAATATTAATATAAATATATTTAAATATTAGTATAAATATTTTTATTTCGTATATATACATAGAATATAAAACTTAAAATTTTAAAAATTTTGAATATTTTATGTCTGATCTATAAAATCTGCGTCAAAAATCTTACAAAATATAAAATTATAGTTCAAAATTAATATATAATTATTACACCTCTAAAATAAAATATATAAGCAGAAAAGACGCATCAAACTTGTTTCTGTTTTGTAATTTTTTTTTGTTGAAAAATGTCATCGATGTGCAGGACAAAAAATGTGTATAAATAAATCATTTTTTTTGGGACCATCATTCAGCATCTAAAAAAATAAATAAATAACAGTGCACGAATCTTAACAGATGTTTTAAGATATTTTTAGCCGTAGGCCTCATGACACGTGTCATCGACTAATACGCCAGGAGAGAAAGGATGTGATTGTTCGAACTTATGGCCAGAACCAATATTTAATTTAACAAATTGTCATTTCTAGAGAAATTCGTTGCGATTTTCATTTTGTTTAGCACAAATTTTAAAAGTTTTATAAATAATATTTTTTATTTTTAAAAATTAACAATATTATGTTAACTTTTAAGTAGGAGAATCAATCTTTAATTTCATGATAATAATTTTATTGATCTTATGCATTCTAACATCTAAAAAATACTAAATTTTTTTCTAAATATCCAATATACAGACCAAACACATAGTACTAAACACGTGTTCAAAATACATGTATTTTAAATTGTGTTCAAAATACATGTGTCCAAACAATTAAAATTTTTTTTTAATTGTTTGAACGTATGAGTTCAGAATAATTTGCAAATACATGTATCCAGAAAGAAAGGCATGATGTTGTTGAAATTTCAAAACAAGAATTTGTTGTCAAAATTTTTTTAAATCCGGGATGAACAAAAAGTTCATTTCATTTGTTGACATGCGTTCACAAAATAAAAATGAAAACAATTTTTTCTGAAAAGTACAAAACAGATTGTATGATTTGAGGTTTGACAATAGGATTGAACAACTGATAATATGGTTGGTTCCTCCATCTTTGTGCCACGCGAGACTGCAAGGTGGTCCCCACGCCAGACATGAACTTCGTTCCTCCATTTCAAAGTTATATATATTTATATTTATATTAAGCTAGCGTGTTTTTAAGAGTATGGGGTATATTGATATTTTTAATTTATAAATTTATTAAATTAATTTTAAATAAAAGATTCAATTTATTCAATAAATTTTTCATATCGGAATTTTATAGGATGCTAATATTTTCTATTTTTAGAAATTTCTAAATATTTGTTTCATATTTTTCAAAAAAGATCTATTTTTATATACAAAACTTTATTATTATTTTTATTATTATTAGAGTCATTTTGAAATGTTCAAAACAAATAATTAGAAAATCCTAAAAATAGAAAATTTTAGTATCCTACGAGATTTTGATATGAAAAATTTATTGAGCAACTTAGATTTTTCATTAGAGTCGATTTGATAGATTTTTGAGTTAGGAGCACCGAGAGGCTCCGTGCTTCCAGGAACACGCTAGATTTACTCTATATATACATGGGTTCTTCAAAAATTGGAAAATGCTCCTTCTATTTCATTCTTCAAAATGGGTATTTTACTAATTTAATTCAAAACAAAATGTTGTAATTAAGTACATATTTTGTTTGATCGCCTCTCATTACAATACTTCCTCATAAAAAAATTTGCTTAATGGTAACGATGTATGACGATTATATATATTCATTCACTGGTGCGCTTATGAAATTATGACACAGCAACATTAAATCGTGAATTAATTACTTAGATGCTACGACTTCATTCAAGTCATTACTCATTAGTTGCATTTTGGGTTTGAGGTTACATCATCAACTACCCCATACAATTAATTACCCAAAAGACATGTCTCTCTTTTTAATTAGCATCTCTGACAGTTAATTACATTTCAAATCATATCTTAGTGATTTTTTTTTGAATGGAATATCTGTGAAATTGTGCGATAAACGATCATTTGTTCGTATTAATGTGATTTCAATATAAAGGTTCTCTAATGATGTTTCCAGAAAATTAAAAATAACAATATAGAATCAAAAGATTTTGGATAAAGAAAAAGAAACTCAACATTTTAGGAGAAAAAAAATATTAGTGGAGTTCTAATACACAAATAACTAAATGAAATCACATGTGACGCAACAATGAAATGAAATAGTTTTCCAGTTATCTCTAGTGCAAGTAAAACCCTGATAAGGAAAGATGAGCTGTGATTTAACAAAACTTTTTCCCTGATATATAATAAGGTTTATGGCAGAGATATTAAGATATTAAGATGCATCCTTTTCATGCTTGTACTATAAACTCTTGTCAGATACAAAACTCTTGTCAGATACAAAAGTTTCACTGTGTCCTCTTGTAATTGTTATCAGTATATTTTTTTCTTTCACCAGTTAAACTTCAGTGTAAAAATCACACAATTATTGGTCCATCTTTTCCTTTTTGTGACATCTATATAACTATATTGCCTTATAACATTTATTCCAAAGGAAAATGTTATGGAAATATCATTATTAATACCATCGTCGATACAAACTTTATTATATAAGTTAAATGAATTATTATGTATATTAATTAATAATTTTGTTTTATATAATACTTCTATTATTCAACTTAAATATCATTAATATGCATAATAATTCATTTAAGTTGCATAATAACTCATTTAATGTGTACAATAAAGCTCATATCGACAACGGTATCAAACAACCGTATCTGTGTATCAGCTCCCTATTCCGAAACATTTTTTTATAACATTTTATTTCATGGGCTATTTTGGTACAACGCTATAGACACATAATTGGGTTTGTATAAAATTTGGGCTAATAGACTAAACCAGGCCCATAAATGCATCAGAAAAGAGATGATTAATGATGATGAAATCTCAACCGTTGATGACATGCCGAGTCTTCTACCCTAGTTGGTTCGGTTCCTCTATAATTATTCATCGACCAAACCCTAATTTCCTTATACTTTGCTTTGGCGGCAGTTGAAGAGGAGAAAGGGGCTTAAGACACGATGAGAGCGAAGGTTAGTTTCTATGTAATTTTAGAGTTCGAATTGCTTATGAGGATAGTTAAATACTAAATCTAAGGTTTAGGTAATGTGAGCTACTGGGTTTCTTATACCACAATGGGATTTCTTTCATAGATAGTTAATGGTTGGAAGTTGAAGTTTATTCTATGAATTATTTGCATATCTTAAGTGTGAATGGGTTTTGATCTCTTCCTCTTTGTTTATGGTACTTTAGAAATTGCACCTTTGTTTTTTGGCTGCCCCAAATAATGGTAATGTGTAGAGCTTGTTGTGTCTCTCCAATCTCCATGAATCTTGGAAGAATTATGGGGCCCACGAATTGATAGGCACATTGACATTACCCTAGAGGAGCATGAATCTTTTGCCGAGGGGTTTCTTTTGTTAGATTGTTCTGATATCAACTTGTGCTGGAATTTGCAACAATTGACATTAACAGCGTGCCATAATTTTTGAAAATTTCCCATAATCATGACCATAAGTTTCCAATTTTGTTATTTTCAAAATTTGGACATATGTTTCTTTCTGTCGTAAGGTACTCCTTTTGAAGATTTGAATTTTTTGCTTCTTCCGATAACATTACTTGCATCCTTTCTCTGTAAAAATGATGCGATAGGTTATATATTAAATACATTTAGTTATCGGTAAGTGATTGATGATTATGGGGTTTCATACAAAAAAAAAATGTAAAGTTGTTCCTTGGAATTAACCTTTAAATAGGTTTCACAGTTCTAATCTAGAAGATACATCAATGTACTTCGGTTGCCCCCACTAAGCAAGAATATCTTGCATTTGCCAAATGATCAGTGATCACATATTTTCTAATGATAAATGAAGAGTGCCATTTATACTCACGTACATTTCTCTAAAAGAATAATTTGGAAAAAAAAAAACAACAACACGGGGGCTGAGTAGATTGATTGTTAAACGAGTAGAACTACGGTAACTACATGTGATATGTTTTATGCTGTGCAGAATTTACATGTTACATCATCTTGAAGAGTGTATGTTCTACCTTTTAGTTTTTCATGACACTTCAAATATATATATATATATATATGTTTTTTAATTTGAATAGAATTCTTGTGCTGTTTGAAAGTAACCTTGTTGTTCTTTGCTGTTCAAACTCATTCAGTGGAAGAAGAAGAGAATGAGGAGGTTGAAGAGGAAGCGCCGAAAGATGAGGCAGCGCTCCAAGTAGACTTCCATGATCTTGATTTTCCTTTAATAGTTCCTTGTTGCAAATGAACTGTTTTGTTTTGATGGAATAACCTTTTAGTTTAAGGCATGTTTTCGACTTGGATTAAATGATAGTTTTCATTAATCTTAAGACTTCTGTTGTTGTTTGTGTGTACTTATACATCTTATGATTTCAGTGGATGAGAAGATTTTAGGTGCACTGTTTACTGAGGTTTGTTTCTTTTAGGATGACTTAACCATGCCATCAAGTTTTGTTTGACTGGATCAAATTGACTGGTTACTATGGGGATTGTGAGGAATCAGAATAAATTACTAAAAGAGAAAAAAAAGGAACCGGTACTGTAGGGACTGGTGCGGATAGTAAAGGTATAATAGGAACAGGAGAGCAAAACGAAGACATGCTGTGAAATGAACAAAAAGAGTGTCAAAGGAGCAAAAAATTTTAAAGAATTAATTAATATGAAATACATATCAGTAAGAATCAAAATAAAGCCCATCTATCACAGACAAAAAGGAGCAGTTTGCCAAACTATGATGACATCATCCTGCTATAAAAGGCCTATCTATCTATTATAGACAAAAAAGAGCATTTTATTTACAAAAGAGGCATCTTTTACTACCAAATTACAAAAGAGGCCTTTGTTCAAACTATCATCTCTAGGTGCTGGATCTTGATTTTCCTTTTGACTTGAAACCTGAATGAAAGTAGAACATGTATTCCCATGGATAAATGAAAGGAAATCTAAATAATGGGCACTTTAACTCAGCTAAAAGTATTGATACTAAGAGATGACAGATACATCTACAAAAATTCCCTTAATAAGTAAAAAGAAGGACAAGAAGGCCATGTCATAAATCAAAATTTGCACTCCCTCGCCGCCTCGCCCCCACCTTGAGGAATATTCACAAATCAAATACAACAAAAGAAGAACTTTGTAAACAGATTTAGTATACAACTTACACAAAAATGTCTATCAAACTAAAATCCAACATTATCCAAGCAAAACTTCAAGCTAATTATCTCCCTACTTTTTTGGCTAACTACCTCTCTTACATACAACTCCGTCAACAACTCCGCTACTATATCTTTCCTCCCCAGGTTCCCAATTCCTTCTATAATTTCCACGTAGGTGCTCTCCTTTGGCTCATGCCCCTTCATTACCATTTTTTCAAGAGCCTTCATTGCCAGATCAATTCTCCCCCCCTTGCATAATTCTACAACAAGCTTATTATATTTGTGCACATCTGGTCGAAAATTAAATTTACCCATCTCTTCAAACACCTCCAATGCTTCCTCATGCAAGCCTTCCAGGCACAAACCCTTCACAAAAAACGAGATGGTTTGCGGATTGGGTGTATAATTTAGCTGCACTAGCTTAGACAGAATTTGGAATGCCTCCAAAGTGTTACCTTTATGGCACAGGTACGGCAGGACCACCTTCCCGTAAAACAAATGCAGCACAGTACCCTGCTTTTTGCGCAGAGATTCCAAAATATCAAATGCCTCATCCAACATCCCTTTCTTGCAAAGAAGGGCAATAGCCCTATATGTGCCCGAGCTGAAAGGGCAGTTCCATTTTTCCATGCTTTCCAAACATTTGTGCACCATGTCCAGCCGGCACTCTGAACAAAATTGCGCAATTACTGGATTGAAGCACCATTCATCAGTTTTGAATCCATGTCGGGCAAGTTCTTCGGCAATTTCCAACGCTTCCTCTGGATAACCATTGTTTGCTATAACTAATATCAATCCCTTGTAAGTTACAATATTGGGCAGGATTCCGTTCTCCATCATGCTATCTAAGATTGCCTCTGCCTCTCTCCACCGGCCTTGGTCACCCAATGCACTTAATAAAATGTTATAGGTTATCACATTAGACGTCATATGGGCTGGCAATACCGAAAATAGCTCCAAGGCCTCACTAACCCGGTTCTCTTTCTTGAGCGCTGTTAGAACTTTGTTGTAAGAAACCAGATTTGGCTCCCCACCTCTTAACAAGATTTGGTATAACACAGAAATAACCAAGTCAGCACCTCCCTCTAGGTAAGCAGCATCTAACAAGTTTGAAAGAACATACGGGTTAGTTGGTGTGAGTCCTTTCTGAATTAGTTTATCCATACAGTGCCAAACCTGGCATGTAGGCTCTTGCTGGCACAGTGACATGGTCAAGTTGTTGTACACATCTCGATTGAGAGTGCAGCCTCTTTGCTCCATTTCGTCGAGCAGTTGGATGGCATACTCGTATGCTCCAATGTTAGTCAGGTTTTCTATAATGAAAGTGCAAACCGACTTGCCGAGCACGGTTCCACTGCGGAGCATGAGCTCCACAATCTGCACAGCTTTTCTGAACATACCAAGTGAGCACAGGTTGTAAATTAAGGTCTTGCCCAAAGATGGCATTGCTCTATGCCCTTTGTCGGCCATTTCCACAAACAATTGATAGGCATGAAGGAGCTTCCTTTTGGTGATCTTCTTGTAATTCAAGTCAGGAAGGGTAAATGTGGTAGTTTCCGAAACCTCATCTTCCGATGCCGTGGAAGTAACGCTTACTTTTTTCTTGAGGGACAAAGTTGGGTTCGTTGTAAGGGGAGAGAGGAAGCATGTCTTTGCATTGCCACGACTGGTTTCAGGAACGGGTTTACCTGTGCTTGGGAAAGGACAGACTGAGTGGAGAAGCGTAGGCATTGATTCTCTTGACTAGAGCAAGCAACCGATTGAGAAAGGAAGAAATTTGTGATATAACTTAAAAAGGAATTGATGGACCTACACGCCGGAGAAGGTCGATATATATTTATATATTTTATATCAATCTCTCCCTTACACGAATTGATTTGAGAGGTTCGGAGTGGAGAACTAACGAAGGGAAATGGAAAGTGCAGTCGTGGCAGAGACCAGTATTTTTTTTCTTTTAGTGGCCAACAACAAGCTTTTTGAGAAGTTTTGAGAGAGAGAGAGAGAGAGCGCACCTTATCCACACATTTAGCATTCGGCCTGTTCTATCCATTGATAGAGCTTTGTTTCTCAGGCCGAGGCTTGTTCTCTCGAATTTCATAACACCTGGAGATGTCCATTAGTACGAGACTATACCGTTGCTCGGTCCACTCTTACTGATTTTTCACTTTTTTTTTTTATATAAAAACATTCATTAATTTATGTGTATGTATATTTTAAAATATTTCTTACTAATTTATTTTTTTCACAGAACAAAATGTTCTTTTTAGATAAATTGCTACTTGTATACTATGATATTATATATTTTTTTTAATGTCGTCGTTACATCACACGGGTATCTTGTTAATTTTTTTAGATCTTGAATTCACATAACGTTTGAGATTTACTCTGTAATCACGAAATTAATTAGGATCATATGTTTTAGTCTTTAATCATAATTAATAAGAAATTATATATATCTGATTAACTAATTTTGAATACTGAGTTTGCATAGAGTCCCAGATTCAAACTCTACTTGTCAACCTTCAAAAAACTAATGACAACAACATATTTCCAAGAGATCATACATTCTCAATCTCTAAAACTTTAAGACTTTCAACGATTATGTATCATGATCCCCAAAATTAGATTATACATCTCTAGTTTATTAAATAATCAATAGAAATCATACCTTCTTGTCATCTCCTATACTTGAAATATATCCAAGGAGTCAAATTAAATGTATATTAATAATAATAATTAGAGATAATAATAATACTTGTCAGGATCCCCCAATGAAATCTATCAAAACCTGCATATATACACATCATACTTCTAATAAAAATACGAAAAGAGCGAAACAATAACCCAATGTGTATGTTCACTTTGCTTAGACCTTTTAATTAAAGGTCCTCGTGGCATATTTCCAAGAGAATTAATGGCAGAGTTTGTACTTATCGGAATATATAAGTATCCACAATAAAACAATAAAACCTAAACGATCATAACACTGGGCGGTTATATGTTTAAAAATATTTTAAAATGTATTTTAATGTTACTTTTGGAATTCATTTTTTTTTTCTAAATAATTACAAACGAAGTATTGCATACAGTTTAATGGTTTAACGGTTAATAGTCCAGTCTTGACTGAAAAGGATTCCTATTCGTAAGTAATTCAAGGCGTGTACCTATTTTTTACAAAAAAATAGTTAGGTTTCTTTATTTTCTTTTTGATGTATCCGAAACTATCTAATTTTTCTGGAAAGTTTCTTGAACCATTTAAATCTGATTAAACACTTTTGTTTTCTAAAAAAAAAAAAAAAAAAACTTCCCTCTGATTTTATTATTTTTCTTCAGTGCAGGCTAAAACTAAAACTTAATGGATCTTGTCTATTGGGCCGGGTTTCTCTTGAAAGTTCATACTCAACAAACGGGCTTTTACCCGGACGGTTACTCTTACCCGATAAGAGAGTTGCATTTCTGAGGCGTTCATTATTCCATGATCAAATTGGGGCCGTTGATTATATTGCAAAACCCTAGCAGCACAACCTCAATCCACATATAAATAGATCTTCCCAGTGGCATTTTCTTCTCTGGTTTGTTGCTACGCGGCGCGAGATCAGACAGAGACGAGGAGGAAGAAGTTTCTCGATCCTTTGGTGAAACGATGAGGGCGAAGGTTAGGTTTCTTCTCAATCGAGCTGTTTATTTTGCGTTCTCGTGCTTGCAGATTTGGTGTTGAATTGCTTGTATACCCTATAGATTGTTAGATTGATCGCATCTCTGCGATTATTTTGTTATATTGGTTAGTTCAGCCATCAAATCGTTTTTGTTCCGATATCTGAATAATTTCAACTGTTTGTTAGATCAGATTTGATCATAACTAGTTCTCACTTCTAACAAGATGAATGTTTATTGTAAAATTAAATATGCAACTAATAGATCTCTCTTGTGTGATGTCAATCTAATACCAGTGGAAGAAGAAGAGAATGAGGAGGTTGAAGAGGAAGCGTAGAAAGATGAGGCAGCGATCTAAGTAGACTCTGCTCTGCTTTTAGGTGTTCCCGATCTCTGCATCAGTTTTGTGTTCTTGTTTTCCCATTAGTCTTGTGCCCCCTTTGTTGCAATTGAACTTGTTGTTTAGTTTTTATGTAAGAGTCCTTTTAAAGTTGAACAATGCCTTACTAGTATGAGATTACTCTTCTTTCTTCTTGCCTTTGTGATTGTTAGTTTGCGTAATATTTATTTTGGTTGCAAGTTTTGTTTAATTTCTGAGAATTACACTCAAAATGTTATTTCAAATGCTAGAATCACCAATCATGGTCAAGTTTATTGAACTGGTATATGTATATGATTACGCCATAATGACCTGTGTTTATGTTGGGTCATTCCAACTCAAGTTCAGCTTATTTAATTAGATTGTTAGGTTGATATTGATATCTAACATTTAGTCTTGCTTGGGTCTCATAGTATTGATATGAATAATTCTCATCTAAAAAAGAGAAATTTTTTGGGACCTCTCTATGCAGATCTTTTTTAATAGTAATAACAACAATAGATGTTATAGATTGTTTTTGAGGCAAATAGGCCAAGCTCCCAAAAGCCTATTTCGGATTTTATTAAACTTATGCAGATCAATAATTCAGGAATTTCATTATTACCATTCAATATCCTAAAATATCAAATTTTAATTCTCATAAATCATAAATCTTTGAAAAGCGTACAATCTTCATTAGTTGAAAACTTGAACGTTTAGATTTAATTTTTTTCCCCATTATAGAGTCTATTTTAAAAAGTAAATTATTCTTTTAAATTTCTTCAAGCTCGTAGTTCCACTTACCATTTATATTTCAGCAAAACCAAGCCGTGCTTCAGCCGGTTTAGGACAATTGACTGGTGAAATCAGCTAGGTTTTGCTACACAATAAGCTGACAAAAGCACTTGAATTTATTTTTATGTTGAAACAAAATTACATGCTTGTAAATAAGTGCAGGAGAAGACGCTTTTATTCCTTCTAACTGTGATCAAATTAATTGAGCAGTTGAACTGGTGTAAGATGTTCACTTCTTTATATAAGCATGCAACTTCTTTTACCTAGAATGTAATTTTAAGATGAACATAGTATAGATAATGAATAATTTTAAACAAAAAATAATTAAATGAGTATTACTTAATTTGACTTCATTCATGTAAAAAAATATAAAAAATAAACTCTACAGAAGCTGGTAATTGAAGCTTGTGAAGATAGGTTGATATATTTTTTGGTTTGAAGATAGCTCGTTTGAATTTGTCATTTACAACTCATCCATCATTTCTGGCTGTGGGCGATCTCTGATGAAGCAACTCCCATGTGTAATTGTGGTGAAAAGTGCTCAATTTGTGGCGAAGTGTTTTTTCTCTTTCTATCTTACAAGCCCTGGCAAGGATGTGTTTAAACGATCAATTTCAGATTTTATAAAATTCACCAAACTAAAACCAAACCACAATTGTCTACCAGCATACTTTGCTTTGTACCTATCTTAATTGCTTGAATAATTTCAGCAAGGATCTTGGGTCTTCTCAAGTTGCATCAGCTATTTTCTCCCGCAGCATCACCAAGGATAAAAGTCTCCCGTGCATTCTAGAAGCTTCTGAAGAGCATCCAATTCATAGTTTTTGGAAACCTGGTAAATGAATTAAGAAGACGTAATCAGATTAAAAAAAAAACATCAAGATGTGTAACTTTTTCCTGCCTAACCCCACAATTTGTATATTTGGAGCAACAATTTACAAAATGAGGGCTCTTTTCTGCAATTTGACATAAATAATACAAGAAAACTTTTTCTCCATTATTCATTGAGGTTTGGACAGGTAAGCAAAAAAGGTACATTGAAACATCTTGCAATACTAAATCAAATATGTCAAAAAATAGAATGTACTTCAAACTGTGGATAAAAACAAGCAAAAAGTTAGCTGCCAGGAGCTACTGTTAAGGCCATTAGAGAAATATCAACTATGCACATTGGAAAATTTTTGTTCTAGATTTTCATCTTGCACCAAACCACCTCTGCTTTTAGGACTGGTTTAATATAATGTCCAACTTCTAAAAGAAAAGTGAAGCAGATTTGTCCATAACCATTTTGTTCAAATTCAATGCGGCACATAAAAGTGCTTGACTGATTGGCATAGAATCAACTGATCCATGCTGGTATAGGTTAGTAATTCATTTTTATTGGCTTTGATGAGTTACTTATATGGTACTGGGGAGGTCAATGCTCGGTGAACACCTTTATTATATGTAGTGAATATTTGAATTAATGAAAATTGAAAAGTAAGAAGTTAATAAATCATGAATGCTCCTGAAAGACATTTAAGGATATAACGCATGCCCTTATAAGGAGTGAAACATACAGTGGTCAATTATTAATTGGGATGACAGAATTTAGCTTTCAGTCACAACTTAAAAGGATTTCTATGATACTAAATATTGGGTAAAAGGTATACAGCAGGAGCGAGCTTTTCCTAAAGTTCAATTATAATTATTCAAAAAACCAACAAGAATAAAAGTGAATGAGCTTACTCAAATACCCACCGTGTATTTGTAAACTTTGTTGAAAATTTTTGATCTCTTGTATTTGTATTTGAAGATTTCAAATAACACCTTAAGTTTCAGGGTTTCATTGGTATGTCTGAGTTGCTGTGGATCAACACCAGTTCAGCAAATATAACAAAAAGGAAAAAAAATTCAAGACCAATACCAGAAGAATTCTAATCTGCATGATAATAGAATTTTTCAAGGCACTTCTGCTAAAGATTGATGGAATGTCAGTCAGCTGTTTGTGCTATTAACATAAATCCACACCAGTCAGCCCAAGAACAGGACAAAATTGGGACTGTACAAAATCAATTTCAATCTACAAAAGATAACAAGATTTTTCATACATTTTCAACTAAAAAAAAAGTGACTGAACTGTTCGTGTAACTTTTCCCTACTAATACAAACAAATCATTCTGGGATATGCAATTGAAAAATATATAAAGATGATGATGGGTAACAAACTCTATGAGGCAATTTTAAATCTATATCCAGAGTATTTACATTTCATCTGAAAACAGGAACTGAGAAATAAGTGAAGATAAAATACCTTGCCAAATGACACATTACAGATGATGCTGAAAAGGTTTGCATTCTTGTTCTGCTACATGCTGAAACTCTCACTTGTTGGAACCTAATTCAATGAAAAACAAAGTGCCCATATAAGCAAAATTTGGAAACGCATAATATGATACATGTCGACGTATTTTAATACATGTACCTCAAGATTTAAGGGGAGATTTTTGGGTTGGGGGATAAGTCAAGATGTTAAAACTCCAAGAGCAGAATTTCAACAGAAGAAGCTGCATTTCAAGCCAATAATAGGTAAGATGATTTATAAATCTGTTATGCTAGGAAAACCAAAATGAAAATGAAGAAGAAAACAGATATCCGCCCTAAAAGAATTATAAAAAGTGGCAGGAAGGAAGAAGCAGCTGACAAAAGCTGGTGCATATAAAACGATATAAACCATTTGTCAAAACTGCATCTTTACCAGTAAAAATATAAACCTGACCAATAATAGGAGAAGATACATTTTTAAGGATTCATCATTCTCAACTAGGACCAAGACATGTGAAAGGAATCAGCTCCAGAAATAAGAGCTTACTGACGATCTCTATCAGAGCCCAACTCCTTACCAAGAGCAATACAACACATGCCCAAGATTTTGAGAAAAGAGAAACCCTAACTCAGTTTTGCAAGGGAGGAAGAGAAGTTTCCTTTTTTACCTTTTGTCATCAGGGAAAGAAGGAACTGTAGATGAAGAAGGTGAGGTAAGGAAGCGGAGAGAAAGGCCAAATACAAGTGTCAGGTGTGGGATTGGAGGTGTAGACTACAGTTTGTGTTCAAAAGAGTCCTGCCTGATCCTGTGACCATCAATTACAAATGGATAACAATATGTGAGTGCAACAAATCCAGACCCTATAAAACTGATCAAATCATCACAAAATGCGTAGCCATATCAGGTCCACGAGAGTGAGCAGCTGGACACTTTTCAACTCATTTGCGCATTTTAATGCACACAAAAAGGCAAATACCACACATCTGATCAAATCAGATCTGCATGAATCTGGAGATACAATGGCATTGCCATGTTCCTAGGCAGACACAATGTCCCATCCAAAAATTTGAAAAACAATAAATTAACACGGGTCCTGTATTTCATTATTTAGCCAGATGTAGATACAGGTTTGCAGCTTGTCCACATAACTCTGGACAAGTGTTCTGTCAATATCCTTTTTGAGCAGTATAGCTAACTTATGATAACATTTATTAACTCCAGTAAAAATTAGGAAAATATCTATCAGTCCACAGCTCAGACAAGCTTTTAATGGCCTACAGTCCAAATTCATTTGGACCGGCTCCCATGCCAATTATGAATCAGCACTGATTTCAGACCTGATATGTTGTGAAAAAACCAGAATTCAAAAGGTGAATCATCTAATCAGATGGGTACAAAAATTCTTCATTAGGTGCCAAGTAGGTGTGTGTTTTGTGAAAAGAACTTCTTCTTCATTTATACTCTTGTTGGAATGATTGTAGCTATTCAGAAGCAACTCGACAACAATTTAGCTACAAAATTTCTTCTGAAAAATTAAAGAAAACTAGAAGGCCATGTCATTCAATCAAACCTTGCAAGCTAGGTTTCTTCATAACTCGCCCCATCTTCACTTGAGAAATATTGACAAATCAAACACTTCACAAACAGGACAGCATAGATAGATCTAGTATATAACTCCCAGAATATGACTATCAAACTAAAACTCAACATCATCCAAGCAAAACTTCACGCTAATCCACTCCATATTCTCTTGGCTCACTTGCTGTCTGGCATTCAACTCCCTCAACAACTTCCTTACTAGATCTTTCCTCCCTTGGCACCCGATTCCTTCTATAACATCCAAATACATGCTCTGAGTTGGCTCATACCCCTTCATTACCATTTTTTCAAGAGCCATTATTGCCAGATCGGTTCTCCCCCCCTTGCACAAATGTGAAATAAGCTTCTTGTAGTTGCTAGCATCTGGCTTAATGTGATATTTATCTGTCATTTCAAACATGTTCAAAGCCTCCTCATGCAAGCCTTCCATGCACAGACCAATTACAAAAGATGAAATGGTCTGTGAACTGGGTGTGTACCTTACCTGTGCCAGCTTGGTCAGAATTTGGATTGCCTCTAAGGTGCTACCTTTCCGGCACAAGTATGGTAAGACCACCTTCCCGTAAAAATTGTGCAGCATCTTACCCTGACTATGTCGCAATGATTCCAAAATATCAAATGCCTCATCTACCATACCTACCTTGCAAAGGACAGTAATAGCCTTGTATTTCCCTTCGTTCAGATGACAGTTGCATCTTTTCATGATTTCCAAACACTTGTGCACCATGTCCACCCGGCGCTCTGAACAAAACCGCGTGATTATGGGGTTGAAGCACCATTCATCGGTTCTGAACCCATTTCGGTCAAGTTCTTCAGCGATTTGCAATGCCTCATCTGCATACCCATTGTTTGCTATCACTAATATCAAAATTCTGTAAGTTACAATATTAGGACAGATTTTTCTCTCCATCATGCTATCTAAGAGTGTCTCTGCCTCTCTCCACTGGCCTTGGTCACCCAATGCATTTAATAAAATATTATACGTCACCAAATTATGTTTCATATGAGAAGGCAACGCCAAAAATAGCTCCAAGGCCTCGCTAGCTCGGTTTTCTTTCTTGAATGCAGTTAGGATATTGTTGTAACAAGCTCTACTTGGACGCACACCTCCTAACATGATTTGGTATAGCACATGAACTGCAGTATCAGCACCTCTCTGTAGGTAAGCAGCCTCTATCAAGCATGGAAGAACATGTCTGTTAGTTGGAGCAAAACCTTTTTGTATCAGTTTCTCCAAATGGGGCCAAACCGAGCCTCCATAGGCTTGATTGCACAGGGAGATGGTCAAGTTGTGGCACACATCTGGATTGAGAGTGCAGCCTCTCTGATGCATTTCATCGAGCAGTTGGATGGCACACTCATATGCTCCCTTGTTGGAGAGGGCTTCTATCATGAAAGTACAAGTTGCCTGGTCAAGCAAGGTGCTGCTGCAGAGCATGAGCTTCACGACCCGCACAGCTTTTCTCAACAAGCCACGTGAACATAGGATGTAAATTAAGGTCCTGGCAAGAGATGGCGAGGGTTTCTGTTCTTTATAGGCCATTTCTTCCAACAATTGACAGGCATCCAGGAGCCTCTTATTGGTGATTTTTCTCTCAGTCTTCAAGTCATGAAGGGTAGATGCGACAATATCAGGGGAAATCTCGTCTTGCGTTGTTGCGGAAACAGTACAGGCGTGTTTCCTCAGGGATAAAGTCGGATTATTGTTGAAGCGAGAGAGGAAGCATGCCTTAACCTTTGCTTTGGCACGAGTGGTTTCAAGCACTGGTTTACTAGTGCTTGCGAAAGGTGAGGTTGAGTGGAGAAGAGTTAGCATGGGTTCTAATTTAGGATAAATTTGACAAGAACAGGTAATTTGGAGAAAGACGACGATTTGTGCTGATATTTGAATGGAAATGGTGGATGTGGTGATTGTATAATCCTCTTCGTTTCGCAAATTGAATTGGAGACCGGAGCAGCGAACTAGCGAAAATGGGAAGAGCGATCGTAGTAGCGAGAAAGACTGATGTTGATAGAAGAAAGGAAGATCGAGAGAGAGAGATGTGGTGCCTTATCTACACAGTACACACCTTGGCATATGGCGGCGCACATGAGATGAACACTAGTACAAAATTTAGAGGTGCGAAGGGATCCTTACAAATAATTTAATAATTAACTTGATAATTTTGTCAATAATTAAAAAAAAATAAAAAATTATAAATATATTTTTAAATTTATAAATTGATTATGTTTCAAATTTCATATAATTCTAAAATCATGTAACATTTTATTAAAAATCATTAAATTTAGACAATTACAATTTTTATATAATTTAAAAAATCCCACCGAATTTTAAAACCGACATTCTCAGCATTTACCAAATAGTCAAATACATACTATATACATACACTATGTAGTGCTTTAAACTTTGCTTTCTATTTGTTTCACTTTTGTTCCCTGCGGATTTCATGCGCTCAATTTTATAGAATAGCCTTTTGTCAGTAAATAATCCTTTTGATCTTGAAGCATTTTATACTTTTTTTTAATTAAAAAGAAAAAAAAATGGAAGATTTAAATTTTTTAGAGAATGAAGTAAAGGCTTCTTCGGAAATAGCGACTTGGAATTTAAATGCAGGCTGCACTGGGCTAAGAAATGATTGCTTCATCAGGCCCACTCTAGACTTTAGTATCTATAATTGTCTGAGATGTCTGTAAATTCAAAACTATCATTCCATTTTATTTAGATTTTGTATAGTTCTGCCGAGTAAAACTATAATGCAGGCAGTTCTTCGATATTTCTAACTTAAAAATTAATTAAATCGATTTTAAACGAAAAATTTAAGTTATTCAATAAATTCTTTATATTAAAGTCTTATAAGATATCAAAATTTTCTATTTTTAAGGTTTTTCTAAATATTTATTTCGAATTTTTTAAGATTACTCTAATAATGATAATAAAATAATAAATTTTTGCATATAAAAATAGCTTATTCTTAAAAAATATGAAATAAATAGTTAAAAAATTCTAAAAATAAAAAATTTCAGTATCCTACAAGATTTTGATATGAAGAATTTATTTAACAGTTTCAAATCGATTTGATAGTTTTTTGAATTAAGAGCACCGAAGAGTTCCGTACTCCTAGGAGCACCATAATTTTACTCTAGTTCTCACTATCTTATTCAACATATGTTCGAAATTCACAGGTATTTCACTTTCAAGCAAGAAATTATCATTTCAAAAATTACAAGTTGAAGTTCAAAGTTGAGGGAACCTATATATGGGATTGAACCAAAGATTGAAGCATACAAATTCTTTGGTTAAATATGACCAATTATCTATGCATAATGTAACATATTAATGATAATCCAATGAAGCATTGGAAGCAGAAGAATACATTATCGCATCAATGCAACATCAAGAATTTATACAAAATTTACAATGCATTTATTCTCAACAAGAAAATTTTAGAAGGCATTCCAACTAAAAAACAGAAGTTGATTTACTTAGCAACTTCTATTCATTCAAACTAAACAAAGATCAATAAAAGTTACTAAATAAAGCATGCAAATACCAGAAAATCAGAAACCCATTTTCTGAATTCACCTTATTCAGTGCATTATGTGCACTAAATCGACTATAATATAAAAGCACAATCCTACTTCGGTTTCCAGGTCGAAATAGCATACATTATCCTTCCTCTCCAACCCTGAAGAAACCAATTACTTTCTTCTTCTATGAAGAACCTCATGCCATCATAAAATTTTCTGAGGGTCTCGTTGCATTTCTTCACAATGGTCGGATCCAGTGGTATTTGTTCAAACCCAGCCCGTAATGTCCTCTGGTGCCACCTTCTGTAGGACTCAGGTCTCTCTATCCGAGTTGCCCCCTCGCATGCTATTAAATTAGTAGCGTCACGCGCCAGCATATCTCTTTCTATGATTTGCCTTACCTTATTGTCCCGTGGTATTAACATGTCGAGTAAATCAAACATTGTTTCATGCAGTGACATGGTCTGTTTGAAACGTGTGAGGAAGAAGGGACTAAGCGTCCAATTGAAAATACCGTAAATGAAAATATGTGGTCTGATATGCCGTATTAGTTTAAGAACTTGATCCCTTGGGCAATCTAAGCCGGTTGTTTCATCCCCGAGCTGCCTGAAGCGGTACATGCTATTAACTATCAGCACTTCATCTGCTTCAATTTTGAGATCTTTTACGCGAATGGTCTCCCATTGGGACGCTATACCATGGTACTCGAAAGGAACATCGAACATTTTAGCATACTCCTTCAACCTCCGCCCGGTCTCCTCTACCAATTCAGCCGGACGGAATCCTGACTGAGGGAATTCTATGCCAGTAATCCGAAGTTTTATGGGCCTGTCCTTTCGGTTAGACAAAATTTGAATAAGAGATGGCCATTGAAAACCATAATTGATACCAAAATCAATTATATGCAGCTTTGAAGCTTTGTGTACTGCTTTAAGGATAGTTTGAATAACAAAATAGTAAGAAGTTCCCGAAAAAGGAGCTGCTGTCATGTACAGGTGGTGGACCTTTAAATGGTCAGTAGTGGAAATCCGTTTTGCAACGAATCTATTGTAGGATTCATTCCCGGTAACTGTCAACCGGGCCTCAAGTGCATCAGCAAGCATATGAGCGAGCCTTTGTTTCCAATCCCCGTCGGGAGAAGAATGTTTTCTGATCTCTTTTATAAGTCTTTCTGCAGTTTGTCGGTCATTACCTGCTATTGAATGAGAACAGTGGATTAGAAGATCTTTAAAATCAGGAACTTCCTCTTGGATTTTCTTTTCATTGGGTGGGTTTTTTTGCATGATTTCTCTTAGAATGGTAACATCTTTTGTGTAAAAATCAGGGTAAAGGAGCACTTCATCAAACGTCGTATCTCTTGTTGGTTCCTCCACATAAGGCATCAATATCTTGCGGTTGCGCCCCTCTATTTGGTCCAAATCCTCATCATGGGATTTCTTTTTACCCCTGGACCCATTTTTCAGAGAAATTTGATTTTCATTCTCTTCATTGTCCAAATTGACCTTGACTGAATCAACACTTTCCTTGTGCGCAAAAGGAAACAAGTTGTTGTCGGCTTGACAATTACTCGCCATATCATCAGTACTTGGAAGAACATATGTTTCTTTTCCCTCTTCTTGGTTAACCCCTGAAACAAATACACCTGTCAAAGAAGAGCCAATTTGACATTGCGAAGGGCTACAAGTAGGGTTTGCTTCCGGCTTGTCAGAAAGTGACAACTCATTCAAGAGAAGTGGATATTCCTGGCCGAGGATATTGTAAAAATGTTTTTCCACGGCCCATAGATCAGGACCTTCCTGGTACACAATATCCTTTTCATGAATTTCTTCTTCCAACAGTATCTTGCTCAAGTAGTTCAAGGTTGCATCAACCGTACTGTTGGAATTCTCCTTCAAAGCAAAGTTGTTATCTGAGGTGCTGTGCGATGCATTTTTGTTCTCTAAACCTACATCATTTGAAGTATTCTCCATTGCTCTAACCAGAGACAGTGACCTAAATACTGCAGAATTGAACAAAGAGATTAAGAAATACAGTGTTTACAAAAATTAATTGGTAACCTATTTCATTGATAATGATAATGATTGGTGATGATGATAATTTAATAATAATAACAAGATGTACTATCCAGCATCACTATGCAGATCAATTATTCAGAAATTTTATTATTATAAAATATCAAATGTGATCACAAAGTTGGAACCTTTAAATGTAATTTCGTCCATTATAGGCTCTATTTCATAAAATAAATTATTCTGTTAGATGTCTTTTAAAGCTCTTAGTTCTGATTATATTTCAGCAAAATCAAGCTGTATTTCACCTAGTTAGTGAAGTACATCTAAGTTTGCTATAAGTTAAGACAATAACCCCAATATTTCTTTCAAATTATTGCAAATAAGTCAATTGTTAGAGTACTTTTCTTATTAAAAGAGAGCCCGTGATGCAGAGCGGAAACAAGAAGCTACACAGAAGCTATCCATCAACTACAATCGATACTGAAACCAGACTGAGGCGTAAGACTGGTCAAATTTTCAATCAGTATGGGTAGAAACCTGATTTGGGGCATGACCTAGTAAAATTTTGATTGAAACATAATTGGACGCCATTTCTACAGGAAGGGGACAAGATTTTACTTGTTATTACTAAATTGCTTTTACTGACAAGCACTTGAATTGATTTCTATGGTGAAACAAAAAATGTCATGTTTACTTCTTCGAGGCAAAAGACCTACACAAACAGCACCATACGAATTAAGAGGAGATTAGAGGTAAACAAGAGATAAGAGAGATAGATACCTTTCAGAGCTAGAGAGAGATTAGATAAGAAGCCTGATCACTTCTCAAAAGGCCGAACCAGAACAAGGCATCAAGAGATGAGATTTTTTTGAGGGAAAAAACATGCCTGATCACTTCCCAGAAGGCCAAAACCAGAATCTTTCATTTATTTTTTCCCTGAAACAGTGACCTCAGTCAAGAACCAGAACCTCTAACAACTAGTCTCCACATTTCCTTCAAAAAGTAAGGACTTGTCTTCACAGCGACAGTATGAATTGACCAAATGCGGTTTCTATTTCCTATATCAAATTGCGAGAAAAGTATATATAGCGAGTCACTGGTGTTGTTTAAGACAACTCCTTACACACTTGACCGTAGTTTTTTCTGCCTGAACTTGCGGGGCTTTTTCTGCTTTTTTTTTTCCAATGGTTGACAGCGGCGTCATCGTTTTGGATTGCTTTCCTCAAAGCCAGGGAATTCATTATTTTGTTTCTTTTTCCAGGATAGGTTGCACGTGTTTCGACAATATAAAACTGAGAATAGAAACAAAACAAAATTTCAAAAACAATGATTTTTCATAAATTTTTTCTTGAAAAATGTTAGTAAGATATCATTATTGATTTCATAATCGATAATGATTTTATTATTCGAATTAAATGAATTATTATTTATATTAATGATTTACTTAAGTTGAATAATAAAAATATTGTACAAAATAAATTATATAATAAAATCATTAACATGAATAATAATTCAATATTAATTAAAATAATAATATATGTATCGATAACAATATTAATAATGATATCTATATATCAGCTCTTTTTTTTTTTACTTTTGGACGTGTAAAGTATTTTAGAAGTCCAAACTATCATCCATGAAATTTCATCCATATATCATACAATATAAAATTTGTCTTTGTTCGCTTCAAGAAACATACAAGATTCCCTCTTAAAATACAAATGATTGAGGTGTGTTCTAATGACGCCATTAAAAACTAAAAGATCAAATCACAACCGTTCATCTAATAAGAGTGTACTACTTTAATTTAAAATAGTTATATGGTGTGATCATTGGAGTGAAATTCTAAATGATTTCTCTCTTCCGAACAAAAAGGAAAAATTTCCTCCTATACATAGCGTGGATGTCTATATGTTTCAGTAAAATGAAAGAGGTGGTTGTTTTGCCACTAAATTAAGAAAAAAAAAGAGAGAGATTACCAAAATTGAACACTGACTGGTGATTAGGTGGATCCTAAAAATAATAAGGTGAACTCACAACAAAACAACTTTACACACACTCGAAAACAAAATTTAGAAACAAGCATTTCCGATTAAAAAATTATTCTCCAACGAGAATTTCTTTTGTATTATATAATTAATTTTGTGCGACTTAAAATTCATATTGTGCGGCTTAAATTTTACTTTGTGTGGTTTTGTAATCACCTCTTCGAAGTTTGCTGTAGTTTTTCTCGAAGATTTGCCTACTAATTTGCAAGGAATTGAAATTTGAGAGGAGTTTGAAGTGAGAGCAAAATCATATAAGTGATCGAAATCAGTAGCAAAAAATATGAACCAATCAATTCAGTTAATGGTAGCAACTATATATCATCATTCATCATTACGTTTTATCACAAAAAATGTACAGCTTTTTTGCTCACTAGATTGTTACCCTCCGTTTGATAACCGGAGTACAAGTAATTTAAATATTTTAAGACACTTTAATACACTAAACGATAATGATTTAAGTTGGAGTAAAGTTAAAATATATATAGAGATGGAGTAAATTTAAATCATACAATTTCATAATTTTCAACACTTTTTACTCTTAGTACTTCATTGACTTACTTCAATGTTTCATCTACTTATTTCACTACAAACAAATATTAATGTTTTAAAGTGATTTAACATTTATTCTGTTTTAATTAACAGAGAGTACTTGACTAGACTTACAACCTCTTTTTTTTAAATAAATGCTCCCGTTAGATCTGATATTTATTTTTTTTCAAATGTCTTTTATGAGATTTGAGGCTACACCTCTACATAAAGATGTGAGATTTATCACCGCTGTATTAGACTTATAGTTCAGACGTACATTTTTTTATTAATTTATTTAGCCCACCTTTTATTTTTAAAATTTTCCGCCTTTAACCTCACTCTTAAATACTTCACAATTTCTAAGTCTCGCCCAAGATATTGTTAAGCCCATTTCAATTTAATTCATTTTTATGTTAAGTAAAACCCGGAGGCCCAAAACATACAATTAATTGAATTTTTATACTTTCTTTTCAGCTAAAACAGCCCAACCTCAACACTTTTGCATTTTAATCAAACTTGAATATAAATCCCTTAAATATTAAAGGCTCATATATACAAGTACAAAGAAAAATAACCATGCCTTCAAAAATATATGCGTTTAAAAATATTAAAGCCTCATATATGGATGTGCCTAGAACGAGTTTGGAAATGTATGCGTTCAAAAATTAAATATATAATTGTCAAATATTTAAGAACCGATATATTGATATCAAACAATTAAGAAGCTGAGATAGACAAAAAGTTTCGAAAGAGAAATAGGAAAGAAAGTACTGGTTGAAGTGGAGAAAAACAAAAGGGAGAATTGTTAACCCGACATTTATTTTTTTTAAATGTCTTTTATGGAATTTGAATATGCGTTTTTTTTAGAAAGATGAGACTCATGCTACGTCTGCAGTTTCAATTAAATTTTTGTAGAGATACAAACGCAAATTTCTGAAGTTAGGACGACCCTTGAAGATCATTCAAAACATTTAAAAGAAATGATGGACTTGTTTAGAATTATTTCGGTCTGTTATAAAAATGGATTGCATAACAATTTCAGAGCGTATGCCTTGCGCACCAATGACCAAATTAATTTAATATTGTGTTTAGAATTTATTATTGAATGTTCCAAATATATAAGAAGTATTGTGTTAAAAATTCTTTGATATTTTGTAAATTACATTCATGCAGAAGTTGAGATCGATTTTGTGAAATACTAATATGTAATTATCTATTCAAAATATGCATAATTAATGTAACAAATATACTCTTGAAACACAATATCATAAAATATAACAAAAACCATTATAATAGGAACCAATATCAAACTTATCAAGATAATTATTCTAAGTGAAGTCATCTCTCTTTTTCAATAATCTTTCTTCTAAATGCTGCCTTAAATAATTGAAACCGACAACTGTTTGGATGGAATTAGCTATTGTTATCAAAGCACGTAAAGGAAGAAACATAATTGGAGGGCATTTAATTGTACTATTTTGAGCACTATTTGCTCATTTTTTTTGCTGTACTGTGTTTGCTAGTATGAATTTGGGACACAAACACTCTTTCTGTAGGCCCTTCAGCACCACTTTAACTTATAATAAACAATATATATTAAATTATTAATTGCTGTTAAAGCATGATGATATATAAAACCTTGATATCATTATAATTTGGAACAGCTGCAGATGCAGTTACCTCATCAAACTGGTAAATAAAAATGAGAAATTTTGTTTAGATAAATTTAAAACTCCAGCAGTTAGCAGAGATACCCTAATAATTAAGGGATTACCATTTGATATATGCATGGAAATATGGCTAATATAATTGGGGATTACCTACATTAATTGCCACACAGATGCTGCTAAAAAGCAAAGACAAAAGAGAGCTTATTTCTATAAATTCAAATTAGATCTCTAATTTCAATTAATTAGCCTTTTAATAATTTCCAACCAGAAGTACATACTACAAACCATTAAACAAATGACAAGAAATGGTCTGGTCTATGATATTATAAATGAATGCTTTAACAAAATAAAGGCAGACGGCAACATAAATTCTTTCTGATGCCAGCTCTGTTCGCTTTACAGTTTAGACCCCAATTTGCATATCGGTTAGTTCATTTGTTAATTTCTACGTGTTTGTGGACAACAGAACTAGGACCATGCTGATTGGATTCTGATGCTCTCCGTTGGAAAAAAATTCAAGGGACATATCCATTCCCAGTGCTCAATTATGGCTAATTAATACCCAAAAACACACAAAATTATAAAGCATGATTTTCATTTTTCACCTTAATATTTTCTATTCAGTATCTACAAACAACCACACACAATTAATTCATCAATTTGTTTGAACAAATTAAGCAATTAAATCAAGGGTAGAGTTTAGTAGAGACCGGGAGAGACTAAAGTGCCCTCCAAAAAATTTAAGTCATATAATTATACCGAGGATACTATTTTAGACCCCTCCATTAATTTTGGTCAAATTCCATCACTGAGTTGAATTATTGTTGAAATAAATACAACAACAAATGGACATCCATGAGCATTGTATTTACTGGAGGGAATGAGAATTTTTTTTGGATTACCTTATGTGAGGTCTTAGAGAAGGGTCCAATCTCCAGTTAACTTGAATAAACTGACATGGCACCAACCATCACAAGTTTAGTTAATTTAAAGCATACTAAAGAGAGAGTGCTCTCATTGACCCAAGAGTGCTTATTAAGCTAAGATATATTGTGTCTCTTCTAAGCTAGCTACAAGCCAACTTCCCTTCCCTCTTAATTGCCATGAAAAGAATTGGTGTGATATTGAGGAAATGCAAGAGCCTCTCAAGGCTAGGTAGGTCAAATTCCTACACTAGCCTAAGATCCAAATCCAACAGAGAACAAGACATGATTAGTTGGGAAGATCATCAGCGAGATTGTCCGATTGCACTGAAGGAAAAGGAGGCGGTGGTGTTTGTTGGCAGCTCGAGGCGGCCGTACGCCATCAGTTCAAAGCATTTGAACCATCCTCTCATATCGGCATTGATTGACCGGTCAAGGTTGAGTTCGGAAGAAGAGATTTCGGTGAAATGCGAGGTTGTCTTGTTCGATCATCTCCTCTGGATGCTTGATAATGCCAATCTTGAGGTGGATGTCGATGAGAGCTCTCTCAAGGAACTCGCCGAGCTTTATGTTTATTAATGAAGGTTTTTGAAATATGTTTCTTAATTTTTCTTTTCTTTTTTGGTTGGCTTTATTGTTAGATATCAAGAATTAGTTCTGATATTATATACTAAATGCACCTGTGTGGGATTATATGGGGTTTATCTCTACTTTTGATTTGACTGTGGCTATTTTTATCTTTAATTAAAATCAGATTGGTTGATGTTTAATCTGTCTTGTTTGTGAAGACAATTTACAATGTAATAACACTTTCCTTGTCAATGTACTTCATGAGGATACATGATTTCATAAATGTAATAATTAAGTAATAACAGAGGACATTTCTCATGTCATGTTGGTTGTACTTGAGTTCCTGCTCTTTGTTATTTAATTCTTTTACATGAATGCATGGTGTATCTTTCTCATTATAAATTATGCATTTTTTCTCTCTAAATGTCATGCCATTCATTAGTAGGTAGATAAGTAGTTAGCTACGCAGCCAACCAAATAGCATTTAGCTTACTCTACATTACAAAATTCTGAATTCACCTCCCCTTAAAGATGTGCTTAATTGAGAAGGAATTGGAACACAAATTATAAACGGAGATGAGTTTCTAATTCTGAATTCACCTCCTTTATTTGGTATACAAATATTTTTTATTTTTAGTTATTTTTTAGCCAAATAAGATCATCTTTAAAAATTCCAAAAAAAAAGTTAAAAAACTTTAAAAATGGTAAATTTTGATATTCTACGAGATTTTGATATGAAGAATTTATTGAGCTAATTAATTAAATTGACATTTCAAATATAAAAACTTAAAATTTAACCCATTAACATATCGATCAATATGCTAACTTTGGTATATTAGAAAAAAAACACCCAATATATATAAATTTCTTGGATTTTCAACACTTAATGTAAGCTATATATATAGAATATTTTATTTATGACTAATTATTCCGTACGTGTACAGAGTATATAATTTAGTATAGACAAAATGTATAGAATGACCATAAAAATCATATGTTAATTGTACTCATATATTGAAAGTTCCACTAGTGAGTGCCAACAAAAAAGGAAAAAGGTATATATCTCATTGCAAAGAGACAAAACTAGAAGACCAATTTTCTTACTTCAATTTTCTTCTTAATTCCATGAACGTGTGAGGGATTTAATTTTGCTTTCTTGTTTGTTGTTTGTTTGCACGGTTTTTTTTTTTTTGTTTGGGGGGGGGGGGGGGGGGGGGTGGGAGGGTGGGGTTCGCCGTAGGCCAAAAAATTAATGTTACAAAATCACAAAAGAATCTAAACAACCGGTACCACGGAAGGAGACATGCTACCAAACTATACTCTTAGCTAATTAATTCTTTGGTACCGTTTCTACAAAAAAGGGGTCTCATGCATGGTCCCTAGCAAAGTCTTTTGACGCACTTTGCAACAGAACAAGTCTTTGATGTAGTCGGGTTTCGGGTTTTCGAGTCTACGCCCGCTTTAAGTCTTTGCAATAGTCAAGTCTAGTGTTCTCGTATTGTTGGGTTTCGGGTTTTTAAGTCTATATATGTCCCTTTTGAGATGATTTGAAGATCCGTTTTGAGTCCTGATTTCTTGCTGTGTCATATGCCATTTTGATTTTATAGGAATGCATTTTGAGAAAACCTCAACACGTTAATGGATTTCAAATGGAAAGCTCAGAGTCTTGAATTCACGTGGGGTTGCATTTTGACAAAATTGCAATCATACATATATATTTACATGTCAGCATGATTGTTGCTAGCTATAAATTGATTTTTTGTTAGAGTAAGGTCGCTCTTGCAGAATTCCTTCGCTTGTATCCTCACTAGAGGAACTAATAATATAATTTTTGTGTGGCGTGTAGAAGAAAATTATTATATGGGATAGTATATATTTAATTTCCTTTCTGACATGGCAAAAGTTTTCTTTACTCCAAAATAATTACTTACTGTACAGTATATTGAATAAAGCTAGCGTGCTTTTAGATGTTAGATGTATGGAGCCTCTCGGTGCTCCTAACTCAAAATTCCATCAAATTTATTTCAAACGAAAATTTTAAGTTGCTCAATAAATTCTTCATATCAAAATATTATAGGATACTGAAATTTTCTATTTTTAGGATTTTCTAACTATTTGTTTCATATTTTAAAAAATGACTTATTTTTATATACAAAAATTCATTATTTTATTATTATTATTATTATAGTTAATTTAAAAATCTGAAATGAATTGTTAAAAAAAATTCTAAAAATAGAAAATTTCAGTATTCTATAAGATTTTGATATGAAAAATTTATTGAGCAACTTGAATTTTTCGTTTGAAATCGATTTGATAGGTTTTTGAGTTACGAGCATCGAATGGCTCCGTGCTTCTACGAGCATGCTAACTCATATAATCAATTATCCAGTAAATTCTTTTTTTTTTCAATTAATAGATGATTATTTTTTCTTTATGAAAGTTTTAAAATGTTAACCTACGACTAAGTAACTATATATATGTCACTACAAGCATGCATATTTGTTAACCAACTTCTATCTATATGTCAACTAATTTATTACTTGTATCTTTTAGAATATATAAACTAATTTAGTCAATTGTCAACCTAATATTTGGCAAACAAGATTTGAAAATAAAATAAAATAAACTAGAATACAAGTTGCTACACATAGCTACAACAAGAGCACCCAAAATTTTGGATGCCAAAATCTACGTAAAACTTCTTCACAATTGAGATTATGGATAATTCTTCATCAAATCAATCTTTATGTGTTTGTTCTTTACAATTTTCAGGAGACTAGTTTAAGTCATAGTGACAAGTTTAAAAATGATTTTTCCCCTTTTTGCAATGGTTTAACATTCATAATTTGAGAGAACTAATATTTAATCCAATGACTAAGATAGTGCTCTCTTTATAGGAGATCTCAGATTTGAAATTCAATTAGGAAAATTTTTATGAATATTTAAATTAAAAGATTTGATTCTCATTTTTATCTCAAAAAAATTCGTGATTTGAATATAATATGAATATGATTAAAAATTAGTTCCTTCTCTTTTAATGCACATAAATTTATCAAAATTCTTCATTTTTAGAAAGAAAAATAAATTCAGCTAATAGTTGCATATTACTAGGAAATAATTCATGAATAATTTGCGAATTTTATAAAATTTCATGGATATTCACAATCAAATGGTTCAAGAATAATTCAGGGATCTGTTTAATTAATTCGCCTATTAATTCAAGTCGGCGTTTGAAAAACGATAATTTGTGAATTCCTATAGTCATAAATCTTATTATTACTCTGATTTCATTTGAGTAGGCATAAACATTTAATCCGAGACAGATTGCTATTATGTGAGATGTAAAATAGAATACCAAAAAATGGGGAAAAAATATATCAAGTACACAGGTCACTCACCAAAACAAATATACATATATATATACACACATATATAAACTTTTTGACAACTTTTCCCAGCATTTCCAAAGCTGTCTATGACATTCTCTGTTGCAAGTGAACTGTCATGTGATTAACAAATGAACTTTAGTTGAACAAGAATTACAACTAATTAATTTAGTCTTAGTTAGGAGGCCTAACTGTACAACTGGCAGTATGTACATACAGAGAAAATAATTTCCGAAATAATTAGTGGTGTATACGAATAATACGTTCGCCATCATTTCAGAGTATCAGGCATGATTAATTGCTAAAAGAGATATTGATCAGTGCAAGTGAATTTCCTGTATTACCCTTGTGCTTGGCAGCTGTTGTCAAATTAAATATGTTCAAACTACTCATACAAAACTTATGACATAAATGAAAATTAGGCAAAAGGTTATATAATAGCTCGGATACTTGAAATGACTGGTAATTAGAGCGATATTTCATGTCGTGTTATGAAGGAAATAATTTGAATTTCGGTCTAAGAAATTTGGTTTGACAGAGTTATGTATAACTGACATTCACAAATTGGCTCAGCTCAAAATTCTAGTTGATTAGTTCCCATCTCTGAAGGTTGTCTTTTTTCTCTTTTTTTTTTCTTATTTTTTTTATTTCAGCATGTGTGCTATTATTACCAGAAAAATTATTTACTCGTCGTTTATATTGATTTTATTATTTATATTAAATAAATTATATTTCGTGTTAATATTAATATTTTTTTTATTTAACTTATTTGGTACAATATTATTATCAACTTAAACGAATAGTTATTTATATTAGTAACATTTATTTTGTATAATAAAATACTACACAAAATAAACTAAATAATAAAACTATTAATTTAAATTAAAATTTATTTAATATGAATAATAAAATTAATATCTATGACGATATTTTTTTTAACAATATAGTGATTCTATACTACAATCTGGAGAGGACAATTTGATTGTTTTTTGAAGGTTAAATTTGTTAATTATTTAAGCAGTATTTTGAATATTTTGTCAATGATAAAGGTAGGCATTACAATTTCACATAATATTTAAATTATATGAAATTTTATAAATTCAACAACACATTTAAAATATTTTAATTTTTCAGAAAATTTCAAATTTAATTTGAAAATATATTCTAAAGAGTGTCAAAATATTGTCAAGGATTTGATCCACTAAATAATCAAGAAAGATGTTAATACTCACTCACAAAAATTTGTTTATTTCTCATCCGATACATCATTCATATTATTTCATTTTGAAAATCATCCACTCTTATAACTTATTCAAGTTAAAAAAAAATAAATAAATGATGAAATCGGAATGATATTTGAAATAATTATCCAATTATTAATTACACAAATGAGGGGGGGGGGGGGGGGGGGGTGGTGCCAAGCGTTTGGTCACGAGCCGTGCACCAAATTCACATCATAAATTGATAATCTCGTTACACGTAGCACCTCTCCGCGCCAGAAAGATTTGCGCACTTGGTTACGAATCCATTTATGGAGAAGGAGAGAGAGCGAGGGAGGGAGAGAGAGGGGAATCGACGCTATTTCGTGAGGTCTGAGTAATGGTGAAGGCAGCGCTGTATCGGCCATACATCATGAGATCTATGGCGAAGAGGGTTTTCTTCTCCACTTCCGCGACGAAATCGGAAGGAGGTGTCTCTATGGTACAAGGCGCCTCTAGAGGAATTGGCCTCGAATTTGTCAGTTCCTTTTTGCTATTTTTTTTTTCTTTTTCTCTATCTTGTTCTTGTCACTTCTTGTACTTTCTTGTAGGCCTTCTAGAGGAGTTGGCCTCTTGTTTTACAAGCTTAGTAAATTCCTGATATGCAAACTGTACACATATTTAATAGGATTCTGGTAATGTAATTTTTCATCTAATACTTTCTGGTTGATGTGCACAATTGAGAGACCACAAGTTATTTTGATTTATTTAACCACTGTTGTGAGTTTATCTTGGCAAAATCTTGCCCGAGCCAAAGGACCTAGCGAACCTGTCTGACCCTGAACCTGACCTATATTTCGAAAAGTCGATGATCTGTAACCTGACCTAATATTGTTGTAACTAGAGTCGGCAAAATCTGACCCAAATGTATGCAACAATAAAGAAAGAAAAAGAATCTGATCCGAGCCAAAGGACCAAGTGGGGCGTCCGAACCTGAATCTGACCCGATATTTTTTAAAAGGGAATGAACTGAAATCTGACCAATCTGAATCCAAAACCTGATCAGCCCAGACCTTGAAACCTACTGGAGCCGATCTTGAGCTGACAAAAAACCTGAACTGAATGAATGGTACCCGACTAGACCCAAACACAAACCCCATCCATTTCAAATCCTCTGCCACGCTGGAATTTTCCAGCACAGATCTGCTCCATTGAAATGCACCATGATTCATGCCAGCACACATCTCAAACCTCCTCCTTCCTCTGTGAACCCAAGGTGTGAATCTGCACTGGAAAATTACAGTGCGAGAGAGGATGTGTACTCAGACTTAATCCCCCAGACAAGGAATGTTGATTCACTCAGTACGATTTACTATCTGATTTGACTCAAAGTCGAGACAACTCAACTACTGCTCCAAAGTAAATTTAAAATGGCAATAACTCAAAAACCAAATTATCTGGCACCCATAATAACCCAAACATGAAGAACCTGAACTAGGACCTAAGACAAAACCAGAACCTTAATTAACAGAGACCTGAAATGACCTAAACTGAATTGATTTAAACCTGAATCTGACCCACCTTGCGCTACCCTGTGCAATTGCTCATTTTGGTTGTATCGGTTTTGTCTTATTAATGGCAGATTCTGTAAAACCACAAACATGATCCAGTGCCACCACGGGAAAATATAACATTATAATTTTCAAGATTACGCAAGTATTTCTTGCCAAGTTATTGCATGTGTTGTGGAGATTCGAATGCTCCCGTTATGCATCCCAATGTTTCCATTATGCGTTATGGGTTTTTACGGGTAGCTTGCTGAAAAAAATAAATTTATGTTTTGTGCCTGCAGAAATTTTAACACCAACAAATTACTTGGGAATAAATGGCAGACCTTCAAATCATCTAGTATCATTTCTGCAAAAAAGTAGAAATACCCAATTTATCCATCAATATTTTCAGAACTTATAAGAAATGCCTCCTACACTTATTCTCTTCTTGAATGAAGTAACAAAGAAGGGTTAGTTTGAGCATAGTTTAAAATAGAAAATGCAGTAGCACTGGATTATTTTTTAGTTTATTTGGTTATGCTGGATGTGTCTACAAGGGAATGATGACATGTTTCAGGTTTTACATGGCAGTAGACAGGAAACTTTCTTCATAATTTGATTAACAATACTGTGTTACAGAAAATAGTGGTTGTAATTTATATTAACCATGTTGTTGGTAGGTGAGGCAATTATTGCATAGAAGGGAAACGGGGCATGTGGTCGCAACTTGTCGCAATCCCAATAGTGCAACTGATCTTCTAAAACTGAAAAGGGACTATCCTAACCGGCTTAACATTTTGCCATTGGATTTGACCAATGAAAGTACTATAGAGGTACTATTTAATGTTGTTACGTAAATTTTTTTTCAGACTTTTTTATAAGGGTACATTATGAAAAGTAGCTGCCTCTATTGGGTATTTTTTGGCATTTATGTTTGGAAACCAGCAGTGCAAAATTATACAGACAGCTTTACATGAAGTTGCATGAATTGAAATAGACTAAAAGCATAAACAAATGAAAAAGTAATAAAATACTAAAATGAGAAGACTGAAACTGACATGTGCCATATTAATTGTTACAATTTCAGGCAGCAGCAACTACCATTAAAGATGTCTATGGATATCTCAACCTTCTTATAAATGCTTCTGGAATTTTGTCTATCCCTAATTTACTACAACCTGGTGGGTAAGGCTGTAGTCTTGAGATGTTAAGAGTTTTCGAATTATGAGTTGTATGTCAAGATTAAAATTTCAAGTGAAAATTATGTTAGACAAACATTGAGAGTCAACAAATCTGGGAACATATCTATAAAATTTTTTTTTGAAGTTCTGTTTATGATGAAACAGTTGATATTACAATATGAATACAGGGTAAACGAGGCTCTCAGATAGTCCTTTATGAATGTCACAAGTAAAAAATGGTAAGATTTAAATGGTCTCATTTTGTTGGTGCAGAAACTACACTAAGCAAAGTTGAGAAGTCTTCATTGTTGCTGACATATGAGGTCAATGCCATTGGCCCCATTTTAGTAGTCAAGGTTTGCCTCCTAATTTATGATTAATAGTCTAAATATCAAAATTTGATTAGAAAGGGACACTAATAAAAGTTGAGAAATCTTCATTGGTGTAACCTTTATGTTAGTACTCAATTGGAAATATTTTTTTTGTATGTCACAGTTTAGAGACATTAAAAACTTAGACTGATGCCATATAAAGATACAAGATTGTTCCACCTGGTAAAATCTAACTTATAATTAACTAATCAAAATTCAGTTTTTTGTTGAACAAGCTTAACTTGGATCCTGATTTAATAATTGCTGCTTGAACAGTCACTCAATGCATTTTTGTGCTTGTGTGTTCTTCTTTTGTAAAATCATATGCACCGGTCCAAATCCTAGTTACCACCTTTGATAAAGCATTTGTTCTATGCAACTAAATAGAATCCAATCATTAGGTTTTTCATTACTTATATCCATACTTAAAAGCAGGTAATGTGGTGCCAACTATTTAAGTTATTGATAGTAACCAAGATTAAATTTTTGGTTCATAGCATATGTGGCCATATCTAAAAGTGGGAGGGGGAACTGGCACTGACAGAGAGGTTGCTGTGGTTGCAAATCTAAGTGCCCGTGTTGGGTCTATTGGCGACAATGGGTTAGGTGGTTGGCATTCCTACCGTGCATCAAAAACTGCATTAAATCAATGTATGTCATCTTTTTGTCTACTTTTGTAGATTTTTTTTAGTTTTTGTCTGGTTAACTTACATATTTGTACCAGAAAATCATCATATTTTTATTTTCTAAGATGCACATTCAAAGATTTTAAGGATCATGCAATACTAATGCTAAATTGGTTTATTTTGTCAGGTCACTTTTTTTTTTATAAGAGATGAATTAGTACTCACAATTCTTCGGAAATGTTAAACAAAAGTTAGGAAGCAGTATCACCATAACTCTTTGATTAACCTATGTTGTAAACCAAAAGGCACTTGAACAACAAAATATAGGTTAAGCAAGCAGTTTAACGAATTCATTATTAACAAAGGACCCACTTGCCAACAAAATGCAACAATGCCCCCCTTGCACTAGTTGAACTTCATAACCTAATACAACGCAGACTAAAATCCAAAATAATGTTATACATCAAATGTTGGCTTGTGTCTAGACCTGGAAGAAGACATTTCAGATCTGGCAGAATTATCCAACATGGTTGAAATCTGAGAGAGATCTTCTCCCTTTTTCTTTATTTCCTGTTACAGTGACAAAAACTATATCAGTAGAATTTGCTCGGAAAAGGGACCCAATATCTTGCATCCTGTTGCATCCTGGTACTGTAGATACCGACCTTTCAAAGCCATTTCAGAGAAACGTGCCACCTGAAAAGCTCTTTACAAGAGAATTCTCTGTGCGAAAGCTTCTGAACATTATTGACAATACCAAAAGGAGTGACAATGGCAAATTCTTCGCTTGGGACTCCACTGAGATCCCATGGTGATATTTTTTTCTTAGGCTTTGACATTTCTGAAAATGTTTAATTTTCTTTTGTTTAATTTTTTTGATTAATTTATAGTAGAAATGTCCCTCAATTGTTGACATTGTGTAATTCAGTAATGTGTTCTTGTATTAAAACCACAATTTTGTGGTAATTCTATCAATTCTTTTTTGTTTTTTTATCATTTCTTATACTAAAAATTATAATTTTTGGAAGAAATTTATATCTGACCCCCGTGAAATATAATTAGTTTATTGTTGACAAATTCATATTTTTTGATATGATTGTTAAATTGATATCCATATTTGTTTCAATACTAAAATTAGTTATTTTATTTTTACTTTCTCTGCTGACCCCCATTGCAAAAGTTCCTGGCTCTGCCAGTGGTTGATTGGTTCTTGGTTTGATCAGGCAACGAGTTCTTCAGGCCTGGTTCAATTTTTCTACCTCTACTATCTATTGATCCTTGAGCTTGCCCAGTATAAATTGGCTAGTACTGTAGTTGTTGGAGTATTGTAAAAAAAGCATGCACAGCTACTTTACAAATGGAGACAGTTTATTTTATGGAGAACAAAAATCACTTTATATTTTTAACTGTGAAGGAATACATAGCAGAATGTTACATTGAATAGCCCGAAAATTGCCATTTATTAAACTGAGCTCATTATTCAATTTCCCTGGAGGAGCTCTAATCCTTTTTTTTCACCTCTTCTTTAATTGATCCTACAAACATGAAATCAAAGTAATTATAGTTAATATCAAATTCAAAAGTGACTTCTACACGTTGTCAGTAAAAGTTCATTAGTAGAAGGGAATCAAGAAAAAAAAAGGCCTATTTGGTTTGCTACCTATGCTTCTAAGATATCTATTTTATATGTTTTCAGTTTCTAAAGAGTGTTAATCTAAAGGACATTAATTCGTGATTATATTGTTCATTATAAGTTATATCTGCTTAGAATATTAGCAGTTCTGGAGAACCAGCAGAACTCAAAATAAGATTAGTCATATTTCTCAGTTAAGTATTCCCTTATATATCAGAGCATTTTGTTTAACAGACATATCTGAGTATTTTAACAAGGACTTCAATTTTTGTATTATTGATTATGCATCAACTGATGAACTAGCAACTATAGTAATTTCTTTTAACGAAGCTGACAGATTTATTAAAAATTAGCATATGTCGTTGTAGCAACCGATTACCTGTTGCAGTTGGTGTTAAGGGAAACAGGAAACGGGATCCTGATGCTGCAGAGGCGGGGAATCTGGCTTAGAAACTTGTCCTTTACCCTGGGAAATGCATTGACACCTTCCTTCAAGCACCGGCATATGCCCCGCTTGTCATTCACAGTTTTGGCACTGCGGGCCAGCATTTTCAGATTCCTGCAGCACACTGGAGTAGGTTTGCGCTGTTTGCCCGTCACAAATGCCACGCAAGGGAGTGCCTTGGTTGCCACATCACCGCATGTCACGACGGCATTGGATGTGTAGGGAAACAGGAGAGACGTGAGGATAAGAGACAAGATTAAGAGTGTGGTTTTCATTTTTTTTTCTTTTTGGGACCTTGAGTGATCTTGTTGTGATATTGAGAGATGGTGCACTGGGGGAGTATGGTGCTTTTATATAGGGGTGGATATGGTGCTTTAAAATTCGGGATATTGGACTACTCGATGCACAATTTTAATTGGATAGTGACAATATCATCTCTGATACATTCGTATATAGGATTGGATAGTAACAATATCATCTCCGATACATTCGTAATGCGTGAGGAGTGATGACGGGAATAAGGACCACCCCAGCATTTCGTCTTAATATATAGTATAATAAATCTATTGCTAGTAGAACTAGATCGATATATATCAAGTGTCTATTGTTTTTTTATGTTATGTTATTTGGCTATTCCAACGGTTGTCAAATGAGTCCAAAAAGACTAAGTAATAATTGCCCATAATATATTTCTTGACTGAAAAATAAAGTAATAACTCATTAATTTTGATGATATTTCAAATTAATTCAAAACTCATTAATTTAGCTCTGAAAATACATATAAATAATTAATAAATGTATATAAATATGTTCAAAAGCATTTTAAATGAATTTCAATGTAATTTAAGATGAAATATAGGTCATAACTAATTAATTTAACTCCAAAACTTTATATAAATAATAAATAAACATATCCGGTAGTTTATGTATGAATTTTGATTATTTTTCAATCAGAAATGAAGTCAAAATGATGAAAAACATATATAAACATGTTGAAAAATATTTGCAAAGCATTTTAATGTAATTTGAGATGAAAAATACATCATTACTCATCAATTTTAGTTCCAAAAAAATATATAAATAATAAATAATCATATACAACTGCTTATGTGTGAATTTTGATGATATTTCAATTTGAAATGATGTCAAATTAATTGAAAATATATATAAATATGTTCAAAAATATTTTCAAAGAATTTTAATACATTTTAAAGTGAAATATAGATTATAACTCATTAATTTAGCTTCAAAAATACATATAAACATTAAATACATATATCCAGCTACTTATATGTAAATTTTTATGATATTTCAATCAGAAATAAAGCTGAATTGATTAAAATTATATATAAATTTAATCAAAAAAAATTTAAATATATTTTTAATATAATTTGAGTTCAAATATAATTCATAACCAATTAATTTAGTTTCAAAAATACATATAAATAATAAAATCAGAAAGGCCGACAAACAGGCTTTTCTATTGAGACGGGTTTCTCGTTCATACTCAACAAACGGGCTTTTACCCGGACGGTTACTCCTACCCGATATTCGAGTGCATTTCTGAGGCGTTCATTATTCCATGATCAAATTCAGGCCATTGATTTTAGACCCAACTCTTTTGCAAAAACCCTAGCAGCACAACCTCTAACCTACATATAAATAAATCTTCCCTTTTATATCTTCTTCTCCGTTTTGTTGCTTCGCGGCGCGAGATAAGACAGAGACAAGGCGTAAGAAGTTTCTCGATCCTTTGGTGAAACGATGAGGGCGAAGGTTAGGTTTCTTCTCAATCGAGCTGTTTATTTTGCGTTCTTGTACTTGTAGATTTGGTGTTGAATTGCTTGTATGCCTATAGATTGATAGATTGATCGTATCTCTGCGATTATTCGGTTAGATCGGTTATTTCTGTCATCAAAGCGTTTTTGTTCTGATATCTGATATCAGGATTGAAGTATTAGGCTTTTATCTTTTTCTATATGTTATTATTAGTTGAATAATTTCAACTGTTTGAAGATCGAGCTTATATAATTAGGAACTGAAAAGAGAAGTCAACTTAAATTAAAGTATTGCAAGAATTCGGTATAGTTATAATTTTGGTTTTGGTAATGCATCTCTGGTCTACATCATTTGAGTTTGTTAATTCAGATTTGATCATAACATGTTCTTACTCCTAACAAAATGAATGCTTATTGTAAAATTAAATATGCAACTAATATCTCTCTCTTGTGTGATGTCAATCTAATACCAGTGGAAGAAGAAGAGAATGAGGAGGTTGAAGAGGAAGCGTAGAAAGATGAGGCAGCGATCCAAGTAGACTTTGCTCTGCTGTTAGCTGTTCTTGATCTTTGCATTAATTTTGTGTTCTTGTTTTCCCATTAGTTTGTGTTGCAATTGAACTGGTTTTTGAAACTTGATGTTTAGTTTTATGTAAGAGTCCTTTTGAAGTTGAACAATGCCTTACCAGTATGCAATTACTCAGAATTCTTCTTGTGTTTGTGATTGTTAGTTTGTGTAATATTTATTTTGTTTGCATTTTATGTTTAGTTTCTGTGAATTATACTCAAAATGTTACTCTAAATGCTAGAATCACCAATCATGATCAAATTTATTGAACCAGTATATGTATGTATATGATGTTGGTATATCAGCCTGTGGTAATGTTGGGTCATTATACAGTTTGCAATTTTTGTGGTGTTATTTGCTGAAAGTAAAAGCTGATAATGTGTGGTTCAATTAAGATCTAGAATGATAATTAATCATTTTTGGAGCTACAAGTTTTTTTTTTCCATATAGCTCGTTGTTCTTGAGTTAGGATCTAACTCAAGTTACAGCTTATTTTATTAGATTATTGGCTAGCGCTAGAACTAGCAGCCTAGCACAAATTCAATTGGGGAACATTTATTAGTCTTGCCTTAGTATTGATATTGAATAATTCTTTATCTAAAAAATAAGTTTGAATTTGCACGTAGAAAAATGTAAATGAAACAAGTGCAATATGTCACAAAACAAACCAAGGTTGGTCAGATGAAGATAACTAGAAACCCTCTCGCCAGATTATTTTTACTCTGTTTTATACGACCTTTTCCGTCTGCTCAGAACTCAGCTCCCTTCCAGTTGACGTAACCTGTTTGATGAAATGCCCCAGCCAAGTACCTTCCTCTACAAAGCACTTCTTCAACCCTCTTACTCCCATAGTGGATGTATTCTCTGTGCTTGCCTCCTTCAATCAATGACCTGCTCCAATTCTCAACCTGCCAAGTTCACTATTTGCATTGCGCTCAAATCATGTATGGTCTATTTTGTGAATTGGCCGGGAAAAGGAGTGCATCCTATGGCCTTGAGGAACTGGTTTGCATTATCAGATGCATCTGAATGTGCCACTTGTGTGGTGTGGTATGCAACGTGGTTGTATGATCAGTGCATGCAAGGTGCTCGACTTTTTTTTTTCATGAACCAGGCGCAGTGCTTTCAACCCAGGTGCTTTTGGGTTGGAAAAACTATATGATGCCCCTGACACTGACAATCATCGCTCCCATCGATCTCCGCACTACTGACAAAAGGGGCCTCTTACAAAGTTTCAATGCGTGGGGTCTCAGGTGTATGGTAGTTACCTGTTGTTACCATTGAAATGGAAGCACAGAGTTCACCAGAGAGCATCTTCCCACATACCAGAAAAGAAATCTAACTCTGGTACCTAATAGATCTCAGCACAGAGTAGGGGAAAAGAAAAGAAAAAACAGCAGACGTCCCCTATCCGGCCAGAAGCAACCCAGTAGCTATTTGGAATCTGTTTGATACTGGATTCCAGTACACAGACCCAGTCCTGGTACCAGATGCCACATAATACAATAAACTTCAGAATAAATCACAAATTAGCAACCAACGCAATGGACGTGGCTACTGAGAGACATCAACTCCTCTTGGAAGGTTAATGGGTTACATGCAGCTTTGTGAGGCTTTAACGCCTATAAAACGCCTCTATCAAATGCACAAAATTGAAAATTCAAGCTAGGCCTTGTTGGAAATAATTTATTTCATAAAAGAAGAAGAAGAGAGAGAGAGAGAGTAGGCAGGACAGAGAGGCTTATTTTGTAGTAATGAAACATCAAAATAGTGATGATACTCAACTTCATAAAATTATTGCTTCCTTGGGTGCCATTCTTATCCCACAGCTTGAATCTTAATTTTTCTTAAATTGTAATTCGCTTTATTGAAGGAATGTGCTGAAAGTCGTGAATCGGAGAAAGAAAACTAATGCAAAATGATTGGGGCGACTAGTTGCGCATGTTTTCTAAATGACCAGCATGTACCATCCACATGCTCTGATGCTTCATTCGTCTCAATCTGTCAAAAATTGAGAGACAAAAATGGATCCCCCCCCCCCCCCCAACAAACACACACACACAAAGATCCAAAAAAAGTAATAATTTAGAATCAGTAAAAAGAAATCACACATACAACCATCCGATATTCATATTATTCTGACTAATCAAACATGTTTTTTTCCTGTGTAGCTTTTTCAACAAGGTAGAATGAAGTAAGATTATCATATTATTAATCCTGATTTGCAAGAGCAATCAAACCCAAACACTAAACATATGAGGTACCAAAACCTTAGGCCCTCTTTCCATATCAAGACGAAGGCAGGCTCTTTGCGCAGGTCATGACAAGCATGTAACGGTCATCCTCCGATGCATTCTGGTTCATCAAGTACTTCCAACACTCAGGGTGGTACGTGTCGAGTGCAACAGTAGCGACACAGCAATCACGGCTCACATGACAGTAGTCACCACAACCTACGCGGGGTATGGCTCCGATGAATTTCAATACATCATTTGCACAATCGTCATTTTTGTTCTTCAAATCAAGCATGGCAAAACAAGACTGGTTGTTGAATTGTGCAGGGTTTGGTGCTGGCTCTGTGGCCTGATGATCAGGTCGGTTCGTCTGATTGGCTCGTGCTGATGCGGCGGTGAGAAGGAGAAGGAGAAGCACCGCGGCTGCAGATGCAATGTTGAGCTTCACCATGATGATATAGCCTTGGTTGTAGAATTAGTTCTATTTTTTCAAAAAAGAAAACGAAGGAAAATTTAATGGTGTGGACAAAGCGCTTGGGGGAGGATTATATGGATGAAGGTGGAATGGAATGGAAGTTAATACTGTGAGCGTTAATTTTGGCGTGAATATAAATTGAAATTAAGCACTTTACGTTTCTTTTGTAAAAGTTATTTTTCGTTCAAACGGAGGTTTTTGTTATTTTAGATATGATAATCCTGTGCCTGGTAATTTTGTGGTGTCTGCAATGTGGTAAAATAATGTAGTAGATGTATGTGTTGGCTCAAATATAGTGACAAGTTATGAATTTGGAAAAAGTTCAGCGAAATCAAAAATTTGTGATTTGAAAATTATTCGGATATCATTCGGAAAAAGTTCATTTTTATAATATAAAAATATATATCAAACTATTGAAAATTTTAAAAACCAAAATAACAAAATATAAAATTTAGTGAGAAATACAAACATAAATTATATATTATTCATAAAATTGACAAAATATGGTGTTAGATGAATTTATATATAATTGCATTGAAAAAGATGTTGGAAGAAATAATACTAATTGTAAACTTCAAACAAGAGGCACAAAAATTCAAAATGTAGAAATACAAAAAGATAAATTTGAAAAGAAAACGCCAAAGAGACATGTGCACAATATCTAGGTGCAACTAAGAAAAAACAATAATACTCATTCAATTTTCTCTCCTCAAATCAATTCACGTGAATATCAAATAAAAAGCAACATCATTTCTCTCCTTTTAATACAGTGAATTGAAACGAATTATACGTGAAAAAGACGCATATTATTCGTAAAATCCGGTTTATTCATGAATAATTGGCGTATTAAACATATAGTTCGCTAAGTTACGAATTAAACGCGAATTTGTTCGGCATAGGCTAAAAATCGAATAATTCGCAAATTATTCGCTATTTATAAATCGCAAATCTTGTTACTATATTGAGCCCATAGTAAGAAAGTTTTAAGGGAAAAAAAAACTTCCACATATTTTAAATCAAATGAAACGGATGGATGCTCATTAAAGAGTAACGCAGTATTTTCTTAAAAAATTAAAAGAAAAATAAACACACTAAAAGAGAAAAGGGCACAAAGAGCAATATATAATGGAATAAATCTAGCGTACTCCTAGGAGCACAAATTTTTTGGTGCTCCTAAGTAAAAAATTTATTAAATCAACTTCAAACGAAAAATCGATGTTGCTCAATAAATTCTCTATATCAAAATTTTGTATGATACCAAAAATTTCTATTTTAGGGTTTTCTAACTATTTGTTTCATATTTTTGAAAATAGTTTATTTTTATATGTAAAAATTCATTATATTATTATTATTATTACAGTAATCTTAAAAAATTCGAAATAAATAGTTAGAAAACTCTAAAAATATAAAATTCCGATATTCTATAAGATTTTGATATGAAGAATTTATTAAGCAACTTAAATTTATCATTTAAAGTTATTTTAATAATTTTTTTTAGTTAAAATCATCAATAATTTTGGTGACTTTACTCATATCGTATCAGGTTTTTATGATTTGACTATCGTCAAAAGACAAATACTACCCTAAAATTTGTACCAATGGTCTCGTTGTCAATTTTCTCAAAAGTTGGACGAAATTGCATATTTCCTCGCCAAACTTAGGCGGGCCCGTTTTTGCAAATGCGTCTCAAAGCACCAGGCTGCAAATTTTGTGAACATTAAATTGGGCTTTTACATATAATTCACTGCGCTTAAATTTAAGTTGTTGTCTGTCATCATCATCATCATCATCATTATTATTATTATTAGAGGGTTGAACAAAATTTTAGTAATTATTGTTTTTAATGAATTACAATTATTAATTTTAATTTAATCTTTTCATTTATAATATAATTTTTTTGATTCGTAACAGAATTAATTTTGAATAGATTTTAATACTGTAGCTCTACGATACTGATACAATACTTAGTGAAATCATTTTGGGCCAAATTTTTGACTTCGGTTCCTCTCCAATTGTACTGATTTCCATGGAAAATATTTTGCATAACTTGAATGGTAACAAGTCTTTACAGAGTAAATCACTGATTACTAAGTGAACTGACTATCCCGTGACATATCTATAATTTTGTCTTTTATTTTTAATTATTTTAATCTTTAAAAATACTTTCAAAAGATTGTCAAGGAATTGCAGGAAATTTTGTTCCTTACATAATTTTGCTTGTGAGGAACTTTCTAATTATTTTAATGTTCAAAATGATGTCTTGAAGTTCTTATTTAAGAAAGAATATAGTGGTTACATCCTACTATGCTCAAGAAATAATTTGGTTTGCATCCTATAATTTATAAGTTATCTTTTATTGAAAATATTTGCAAATACAGATTCATATAAGAGTCCAAACACCGAAATTAAAATTTGTAGTCAAATAACAGCACTATCAAGTTCAGCGGGTTCTTTGTAGTGTAAATGGATCAGATAGCTACGAATAATAGTCAAACTGTATTATTTTCAATTTTTTTATTTTCGGATACGGATATTAATCATATATAAATATGGATCGAATATTAAACGAATATGGATACAAATATATTTCGGATGTTAAATATTAATATTACACATATCATTAAAGAATAATTACATGATATTTTTCATGATAGAGTCACTAGTCACGAAAGTTAAATATTAATTATAAAAATTAGCCACTAGTTATCATTATATCATTGGTTAAATTGTATCAAAAACTTATAAAAAAAATAAAATATGAGCCCAAATTAGGTCTAAAATTAATTAGATTTATAATCTATATAAAAAATCTAATTGAAAAATATATAATGAGCATTTAAAACGGATATCTGAATTTCAAAAAAACCAGGATCCGGATATTTATCTGAATCCGAATATGTATCTGTATCCAATTCCGAATTGAAAACCATATCCGTATCCGATAATATATGTATCCGAATATCCAATTTCATTATTTTGCGGATACGACCGGATAAAATCGGATATTATCCAATCCATTTATACCCCTAGTTCATTGTGAAATATATAATCCTGTCATAAGTAGGGATGGCAATGGCCCGAGTAGGGCTGGATTTATGTCAAACTTGAAACCTGACCCGTCCCCCAAAATTTCAAGCCCGTCTTGCCGGGCCCATGCCACCAGACCTAAATTTCAAAACCCAGCCTACTCATGCAATTTTTTGTCCCGGCCCGGCCCAACCACTTGCTACTTTTTTTTAAATATCCATGTTCACCTCAATTTGAACCCAAATAATTTTACACATATGAATAATATAACTATGTTCAATGCAAATAAAATTAAAGCAGTTATTAAAATACATAAATAATTTTATTTTCTATAAATAGTCTTATTTTGATAAATAAAGAATCTTATTTTACTAAATTAGAGAAAGTTTTCGCATTTAAAGTATTTTGTGCTTGTCATCAAGCTATAAAATTTGAACATTAATATTATGTGAAATTTGAGAACACATATAATGAATTATTTACTCAAAATTTAATTTATATTATACACATTACACACAATATACACAAATAATATATTAATATGCATGTTATTGGTATTTCGGGCCGAGTGGACGGACCTGAGTCTCATACTTGTACCTGACCCTGCCCATCCGATGGCCTAGTCTGGCCCTGCCCAGTCACTGTCTGGACAGGGCCGTCAGGTCAAGGGCCAAATTGCTATCCCTAATCATAAGACATGTTGTTGAAAATTTTATTGAAAAATTCACAATACCAAATTCTTCTTGGTAAGATACAAAGGATAGTACAAAGCAAAAGCAACTTTGAAGTAGTGCATCTTTGTGTAAACTCATGTGATGTTTACATTTTAATGACATAATTTTGGATAAATTTTCACCATTGTTGCATAACTATACAGTCATTCATCTAAGCTATGAAGGGATTCTCCAACGAAATTTGTATAATTGAAGAGGGGTCAAATTCAAAATAATTAAAATGGTATCAACAAACTGAAAAATTAAATATTTATTTTGCTTCACCCATGTCACCTTCTTTCCACTTTACTTCTTTTTCACTAATTACAAAAAAATTAAAGAAAAAAAAATCAATCTTTCCGATTTTTACATGTAAAATATTAAATACTTGCTTTGCTTTATAGGTGTGATCATGATATTTTTTTATACAATTAAGAATTTAATATATATTCCAAATGCAACTTTTGCTATCAATTTTCCATCTTTTTTTAATTTTTTTTATACATGCCAAAGATACATAGTTCTTGTGATGTTTCATAATTCAATAATTCATGTATGCACTATTTGCCTTCCAAACACAAGGGCCCCTAAATACTTCATCAATGGTTATTTTTAGCTACAATTAATATTTTCTTTAATAGATAGTGGTGGAAAGAGTGAAGTCTAATTGTGCTTGTAATACAACTCAAGGAATCTCCATCTTCCAAATTAAAAAAACATTGCATTGAATATTTTAAGGAAAAATGTTTGGGAGATACCAAAGTCGATACCAACTTTATTATTCATATTACATGAGTTATTATTATTTAACTCAAATATCACTAATATGAATAATAACTCACTCAAGTTGAATAATAAAAATACTGTACAAATAAATTACATAATAAAGTCGTTAATATAAATAACAACTTATTTAATCTGAATAACAAAGCCGATATCGACTTTGATATCTGTATATGAGCTCCCATATTTTAATTACTAGTTCATTAATTAGCAGCAAATATTGGATGTATTATCTCTCATATCACATGAGACCGGTACAATTACAAATACATTATTGGGCTAATTGGATATTGAGAAAGATTCTATCAATCAGCCGTAATAGAGCGGGTCATATACAGTGCTTTGAATTTTTATCAAGCATGCCATAATCTTTATATTTGTGTAATTTCAACCTAGCTTAATCACATATCATCCATATAGATATAATTTCATGTATGAGGCTCTAGCTATATTATATTATCTCATTAAATTTGATAGACGTCGCTCCAATTGATAAAAGTTTACTGGATGAATTGTAGGCGAAGAAAAGAAAATAAGAAATGACCCATTTGGCAGCTCGCTACATTGTTTCCAGAAAGAGAGCGCCTTAGAAAATCGGACTGTATTACATCACTGATGACGTGTTATAACATACTAGAAAGAAAGAAAGATATCCAATTGCATGCATGAATATTAATAAACATGAAAAAAAATATGTTAGCTAGGATTTAGAATTTAGCTGAATAGATCGAAATTTGCTGATTGGGAAGTCCTTTTAATCAAAACGAAGAATTACGTTGAATTATTGTTTAAAAGTATTAAACTTGTATCGAGTTCTGATACTTCAAATATTTTTGCAACTGTTTTTTGACTAATTTTTCTATAAATTTAAATCGACATGTATACATTATGTAATAACTAAATGTATCGATAGTTGAAATAACAAGTATGAAAGTTCAAAACATCGAGTATATATTATGCAATCTTTTTTAAAGATTCAGAGAATGATAAATTATAATATTAGCACTTCACTTCAGCAAAAGTAATTCTCATCGTAAAATCTTTTGATTTTGTAAAGAATTTTATGGTATGATTTCAACCCCATTAAATTGTACGAACATAATTCTCTGCTGGCTTTCTCTTATAATCAGTAGGGAATCTAGGAAAGAAAGTATCTTTCGCATTTTAGGTGGGATGAATTCATTTCAATCAATTGGTTAAATAATATAAGATAAATTATATTAAATAAATATAATCTATATGTACATAAAAAATAATTATATTAAATAAATAATTTATTTATATTTGTATTTATAAGTGTTTATAATTAGTATAAAAATATTTATCATTTTTTCATTCTTGAATAATATAAAAAAATTCAGATTAGAAATTATATTGCATAAGTAAAAGTACAGTTTATAGAACTTTTAATTCTAGTAACATAATGTATAAAGACTATTTTCATTAAGTATAAACACTTTTTGAAAAAAATATGAATACATTTGAAGTACAAATAAGAAATATAAATAAGATGTGTAATTATTACTCTTCAATTTAATAACTTAAGGATTCAATTTATTAAATGAGTTATCATAAACTAATTCAATAATAATAATAATAATAATAATAATAATAACAACAACAACAACAACAACAACAACAATAACAAAAGTAGTAATAAAATAAGTGATAACTGCATCCCTTTAACCATGTGCATTCCAAATATATCTATATTTCTTTCATAAAATATTTATATCTAATAATAAAAATATTTATATATTATATTATTAGAATTAAAAGTTTTACAAACTATATTTTTACTTATACAATAAAGTTTTTAACTTAAAATTTTTATATCATTTAGAAATAAAAAAATGATAACATTTTTTTACATACTAATTATAAATAAAAATAAAAATAAATTATTTATTTAATATAAGTATTTTTTATATACATCATATGTACAACATGAAATGCAGAAAAAAAATTTCTTTTTTGAAAAAAAAAAAAACTAAAACAAGTAGTAGCTCTCCGGCGTATCAGGAAATGGAGATGATAAAAACCACGTCTCAGGCTCAGGGGGTTTTGGTTTCCATTTTCCTGCCCACCTTCGATCCAAAACCACTAGCTGTCTGAGCGCTCTCTCCATCTCTCTCTCTCTCGCTCCTCAATTCGCGAATCTTCAAGCAACCTTCTCTCTGCGTTACTGTGTACTATCCAAGGTTTCTCCCATGGCGACCTCTCTCCTGTCGAGGGCTTTCAGCGCCCTGCGCCCGATCCGATCACCGTTTCCTTACTTTGGCGGACCTACTAGAAGCTTCCGCTCCGTTAGTCATGCCACAAAGGAAACTCTCCTTCTCTTCTTCACCATTGTCGCTTTTCTCTACCCCTCCTCGGTCTCTGTCTAACGTTATCTTTCCAACCCTCACTTTTCTTCTCTTTCAATCTCTAGCTGATTGGTGTTTTTTCTTTCTCCGTGCTTCGATTTTTTTCAGGTAGCTAATTATGTAGGCGAGAACGAGAATTGCAATTCGTTTGCTGTGCCGTCGGTCGGATTCGGGAGGTGTAATTCAACAGCAACTTCGGGATTGGGTGTGGCGGCGTCATCTGGTATCCACTCTCTGGCGAGTAGCGATCCTGTTGTCTCTGCTGATTGGTTGCATTCTAATTTGAAAGAATCTGATGTCAAGGTGATAATAATGGAGTTTAATAAATCCTCTGTAAAATATGTGCTTATGTTTTGTCCATGTACATCTTTATGAAATAATTGCTTTTATAGCAATCTACTTTTGCTGTTCAGTTCCAGGTTCTTTGTGAAGTTGTCTGAACTTTTGCAACTCAGGATTAAGAGTATTCTTTTTTGAATTTTGTAGGTGCTTGATGCATCTTGGTACATGCCAAACGAGCAAAGGAACGCACTTCAAGAGTATCAGGTTTAATTTTGATGGGCAATGTTGTTCAAAGTTCTGGGTTTTATATAGAGCTGATTCTTTGTAATGCCGATTATACATGGTTGAAATGTGCTGAACATTCATATAATGCACCTCTACTTATCCTCAGAGAAGCACAGAAAATAATGTTTTTGAAAAAGGCTTGCACGGTCTTTAAGTCTTATTTTTAACATGAGCAGGTGGCCCACATTCCAGGTGCATTATTCTTTGATGTGGACGGAATTTCAGACAGAACGTCGGATGTGAGTTACCTTGTAACCTTTTCTGTTTGGTGCTCTTTCTTGTCAAATTTACACTAAGTTACTGCAAGGGAGGAGGAACATAAAACCAGCACCGGGTCATTCTGGTGTTCATTCTCCTCTTATTCATCTTCAGCCAAATTAAAAAATATATTGAGGTCAATAATCTAAGTTATGCAGTTAGACCATAATGTATTTGAGTTTATTCTCAGTTTAATTTAACATGGCCTCTTCTCCATTAAACTAAACTTTGCATTTGCCTTAATTGAGCCAAGAGGGCTGTCTATTGTAGTTAATGCTGCACCATGGGTTGATACATCAGGCTAATACTGGTGTGTGACCCCAGAGATGTGTTATTAGATTCTGGCATGATGCAAGTGTATCTCATTTTACCCTGAATTGAGCCTCAATTTATTTTAGTTTGGCCTCATTTCACTCCATTGGCCTCAGTCGTCTTTTCTAAATCCATCAACTTATAAGAAACAATAATTAGTCAAGTAGATAAAAATAAAGAAATGCGCAAAATTTGATTAAAAGTAGTGAAGTCAGCACAGATAAAATATCTGTCCATGTCTTTTTACTTTTTGGAAGAAAGAATGGTGTTGTAGTTAATTTTTGTTTTTACTGCTCACATGTTACTAAAACAGCTCCCACACATGTTACCATCTGAAGAAGCATTTTCAGCAGCTGCATCCGCATTTGGCATATACAACAAGGATGGCATCATTGTTTATGATGGCAAGGGTATTTTCAGTGCTGCTCGTGTTTGGTGGTATGTTGTCCTGTTTTCCTATGTAATTTACACCTTGTGTTAGCTTATTTTGCAATCAACAACAATTCCCATATTTGCAACCATGAATTGCTTTACGCACTGCATGAGAGAAGAAATTTACTCAGTCTTGACAATTTGCCTTTGTCTTTAATGAGCTCTTCTTTTCTGCGACCCAGATCAAGTGCTTTAAAAACATGACTGTATTGTTTTCTTCTGTTATATGAACTTAAAAAGTTCCTTCCTATTTGTTTAGTATAAACCTGGTTACAATATAAATATTGCTTGCACTGACTTTAGTTCAATTTGAACTTGGAGGAAAAAATTAACCTAGTAGGTTGGCTGTGTTTGCAGAGAGATGAAAAAGATGCTGGTGTAATTTTCAATATATGAAAACGTGCTTGAAATCATTTTTAAGATGGAGCATGTAACAAGATAAGATAATAAACATGATCTTCTTGAACTTATGTACACGTGCTTTTCTGGGAAAATGACAGGATGTTTAGGGTCTTTGGGCATGACAGAGTATGGGTGCTGGATGGAGGTCTACCGCAGTGGCGCTCTTCTGGATATGACGTTGAATCTAGTGCTTCTAGTGATGCTATTTTGAAGGCCAATGCTGCTAGAGAAGCAGTCGAGAAAGTCTACAGTGGCCAGCCTGTATGTCTCCGAAATTTGTGTAGATCTTTTACTTAAGATTGTTGTACCATAGATTAATGGATATTAGCATGTATGGTTTATCGGAAATTTGAAACTAACATTTTCTATCAGAACCTGCCTTCTAAGTTCTAATCAGCCCCAGTAACAAATGCAGATACGTGAAATGGAAACACTAAAAATGCAATTTATTTTAATTAATCATGTAAAAGTATGCAGTGGCATCCCAGGCCATTAGATCCTTGCTTCATGGAATTGATTTACTCTTACTTCTTCAAGTGGCTGAATAATTTTTTTTCTCTCTCTAAAGGTGGGCCCTACTACATTTGAAGCAAAGTTACAACCGCATCTCCTGTGGAACTTAGATCAGGTTTTGTTATTAATTAAATAGTTTGTTATATGAGAACTGCCATATTCATTTACTTTTTTTTAACAGCAGCTCATTTGTTAGAATTCATGATCATAGGCAAGGTCACTTAGCTCAAGAGAAACAATAAAATTTTAACATGATGGTTTATTATAATTTTCAGATTAAAGAAAACATTGATGTCCAGTCTCATCAACACATAGATGCTCGAGTGAAACCTAGGTAAAATTTTATCTTTTATTTGCTTGTATTGTAAGAGGAACAAAGAAAATTCAATGAAAACTTGAAAAGAGATGTATGTAATTCACATACATCACCTTAATTGAAATTTTGCTTGTTGTGTCTATGTTTCTGGGTCAATTGTAATAGTTATTAATGACTTGCATATATTGACATGTTTCATCACCTTTTGTTTTTTTTTTTTGACTTGGCTACTTTTAGGAAGTAGAACATATCCATTTTCTTTTCTTAGTTTGTTGTTGTTTGAGATTATCATATGGAACTGCTAATTATGCCTCATATTATAGTATTAAGTCTACGAAAGGTGTATTGTCTTTTCTATTATTATATGATGTTACCTGAAATTACCTACGCTTCAAAGTGTTCCAAAGAATTGTAAAATCAGCTGATTTGTTCGTTCTTCCTTATTTAGGTTTGATGGTGTGGCTCCTGAACCAAGGAAGGGAATACGAGGAGGCCATGTTCCTAAGAGCAAATGTGTTCCTTTCATTCAGGCAATTTATGTTCAACCTTAAAAAGAAAAAAAAAATTCCCCCCTTTTTGTGCAAAAAGCTGCCAACCTTAAAAAATTGTTTAGCTTTCTGTCACTATGCTGAGATGTAATAATTTGTCTCTGCAGATGCTGGATAGCTCACAGATGTTATTACCTGCAAGTGAACTCAGTAAAAAGTTTGAGGATGAAGGTTAGATACAGCCAAACACAACACCATTCCACCAACATAACTGTCTAAATTTTATTTTGCAATGCTATTTCATGTGAAAAATCTGAAGAATATATATGAATGCATGCCTTTAGAATAACCATGACATTTTTGTAGAAAATAAAACATCAAGTATACCTTCCCCAATTTTTTTCAAAGATTTGGGCAAGTTTTGGTCACTTTTTGATATCTAAGCAGGATGTAGCATCCGCACTCTTATGGAAGCTAGCATTGCAAGCTTAGATCTCAAAATGTGACCCAAACTTGCTTAACTTTACCATTCTGATTTTTTTTTTATTCCTAGATAAGGGGGAAAACAGTTCCTTCCCACTTTGATCAAAAACACTTCCCTTCTTGAAAAAAATAATTCCTTCCCATTTAAATGGTTGATGATGTCATGTTTAATTGGAGGAATTTGTGTCATAGACAGGCAATGTGGTAATAAGTCCATGTTCAATAGGAGCACATGGTGTATATTTCTTCTCTGCTGGATCTTAATTAAATTCCAATTTAGGGACATGTACAAATTGTTCGGTTCCTACGGCCCTCCAACATTGATAATTCCTGACATGAGAAAACAATATTCTTATCCTTATGCATTTTGATTCTTTTTGCCCAGTAAATATTTCGGCAAATTTGGAAGTGTATATTCTTACTTGTAAAATCTGATGCACTACAGGTATCTCTTTGGATCGCCCAATGGTGGCTTCTTGCGGAACTGGCGTCACTGCTTGCATTGTTGCTATGGTAAAAGACTTTTTAATGATAACAGAATAAACAAAATAACATACCTCATGCTCATCTTCATAAAAACGATAATTACATTTATAACTATTAACAAATTACATGATCTTATTGCAGGGTCTTCACCGGCTCGGAAAGAGCGATGTGCCAATATATGACGGATCATGGACTGAGTGGGGAACCCGTCCTGACACCCCTGTTGCTGTAAATACTGCCTAGTTTTGCATAAATCGTGCTTCTTTTGCGTATTTTTGAGAGGTTAACAAAAATGCAAGGGATGATGTGTTGTACTTTGTACATGAGTGGGGACAAGAGATTCATTTCGTACCATTTAGAAGGTAATTAGGTTTTGTTCTCGTTATTTTTTTTTTTTTGAAATAAAGGTTCTGTTTACCTTGTCAATAAGAGATTTGAATCCTTAGATTCGTTATTTAGTCATCTTCTTGTTGCAAAATAAAATTCATTCCTTGATCTCAGATTTCAAGTTCTTTCTTCACTACATACATAAACTGTGGGGGGCTGCGTTCTGAGAACAAAAACATTTCAAAACCTTCTAATATTTCTTGATTGTGTTTTGTTATCAACCTGGCGCATCTTTTAAAAGCGCACTTCCTAAGTTTATATATAAAATTCAGGCCACACCCCCTTTCAAACCAAGCTGGATAAAAAGATGCACTTGGATAGGACTATGGGCCATTGCATGAAGACTTGGGCTATTCTGTGGGTGGTACTCTGAGAATAATAAATGAGACTCCATCCTCTACCATTTGTACCTATTTTGTTAGAACCTGTTCACTGTTACCGTTTATTGCTATGACTTGTAAATGCCAAAGGGAAGCCCCTGGTTTTGGACCAAATGACAGCCTGATCTATATTGATTATTGAATATTAGTTGGACAATCAAGGGAAGGAAAAAACTTGTTTGCCTGTTAGTGGAATCTATAGATTGATCAGTTGAGTAAATTAAAAGAATTATGAGACTTAATTTATGTCAATATTTATCCGAATACCATGGTTACAAATTTGTTTGCCGATGTAAAAGTCAGTCGCCAAGTTCAAGCTCATGAAAGTTGCTAAAACATCTCCCTGCTTTTAAGCAATTAGTTTTTCGTACTTAAGTTGAATAATAGTACATAAGTTCCATTTGAATCTTTGGCAAAAAACCAAATTATAAATTGGAAAGTACCAAAAAATAAAAAAAAAACTAAAAGGAATATGTCACGCGATATCATGGTTTGCATACTGCAACAAAAGAGCAATCATTTTTGTTTTGAAATTCGAATGGCAGTACTATACAACTATTTTATTTTATTATTTTGTTTTCTTATTAAATTATTTTACACATTCTTATTATTCCCAATAACACTATTTCATCATTATTTTTTTATTTATCAAACAGAGTTCTTAATTAAATAAAGAGATAATTGTTAATAGGAAAATGTTATTGATATACTATTATTATGGAGATACTATTATTGATATCATTGTTGATACATGTTTTATTATATATACTAAATGAGTTATTATGTACATTAATGACTTTATTATGTATAATATTTTTATTATTTAACTTAAATATCATTAATATGCATAATAATTCATTTTAATTATATAATGATAATATTGTACAAAATGAGTTTGCATAATAAAGTCATTAATATGCATAATAATTCATTTAAGTTACATAATAACAATATTGTACAAATGAGTTTGCATAATAAAATCATTAACATGCACAATAACTTATTTAATGCATATAATTAAGTCTGTATAAATGACGGTATCAATAACTGTATCTATGTATTAGCTCCTTTGTTAATATAACCATAAAAAAAATTAAATAGCTAGGGTTGTAACAAAAACTCATAGCTAGTGGCTCACCCGAGATCGACCTGAAAAAAAACTTGTAATTAGCTCACTAGATTCAAGCTCAAACTGCTAACAAGCTGAGCTAGTTCGGATCGTTTAGTTAATGAACCGAGTTTAAGCTTATCTCAACTCGATTTGTTCTAGCTTGGTCCAATAATGAGCTGACCCGAACCACAATAATTTTTAAGTATTAATTTTATTTCATTAATCGGTAATTTATGATTTGTTTGTACATAGTTGTACTTAGTTTTGGAAGCTGAGTTTGAAAATGATCCAGAATTTTGAGTTAATAGACTAACAAACTAACATTAATTTTAACGTTTTACATAAATGTGCAAATAAAAAGCCAGCTTGAGAGTTTGCTCGATTAATACAAACTGAGTTTGAGCCAAAACTTATAGCTCGGAATCATATTCAATCTAAGCTAGCTCGGTTTATTAAAAATATGAGCAGAATTTGAATTAGGACCAACTCGTCCGAACTTAGGCTTATACAAAAATAGGCCATTTGCCCACCAAATAGGCAGCGGACGACTGTACCGGTATTTTGAATAAATCGAGTATTTTGAATGTTTCAAGAGGTGCACTGGAAACTAAAACTTAGACTGGTGGAGATATTGGATTCTCTAACAGGTTATTTCAGAAACTTCCTTTTAATAAATTCCTCATCTGATGAAAGCAAGCAGACATGACATGTTACTAATATCTTTTATTAATGGTGAATTTCACCTAAAGTCATTAAACAATGCACCATTTATGTCGGTTTTAAAGAATTATGAAAGTGTCATATTGTATCTAAATGTATCAGATACGTACGTATTAGTCGGACGTACCGTGTCATATAAATATGTGTAAAGATTAATATATACCGTACCGTATTTTTGTATATTAATGTTAAGAATAACATTTATAACGGCATGATACGTCTTGACACGCTGTGTCTATACATATTTGAACGTGTTTTAATTTTTTTAATTAAATTTCTATTTTTAATTATTAAAAAGTATTAAAAAAAGAAAAATGGAGGAAAATGGAGGAAAATTTTTTATAATAATATTTTTTTTAAATGTATTTGTAATAACTATTAAAAATACATTATAACAACTATTTTTAAAAATTCAAAGATATGTTTAGATATGTTTAAACGTGTCACGTATCAGCTAGCACTTGAATATGCCATGTCGTGTCGTATCCAATACGCTTATTGCTTAATACGACACTTATAAAAATATGACACGTGATATATCAAACAAAATACATCTAAATACTCGTGTCTAAATACGTATCATTCATATCATACTTACGTGTCACATATTTTTATTAATACACTAATAAGTTTGATCTGTATTTCAAAAACCGTGCATTACTTTCATTCGTTTTGTTCCAATTAGATGAACGTGCATCTCTCTAGAAATGAAAACAGTGGGACCAGGTAAATGAACTACTACACGTGTTTGTTGGATGGTGGGGCCCACGGAGCAGCAACGAAGTCATCTATAATGCTTGACAAAATAAAGGTTTACTTATGTCACGGAAATAAAAACAAAAAAAAAAAGCTGATTGAACAGTAAGCAATGGGATCCATCCCCACTGTTGATTACTATTTAGTGAAAAGAAAACTATCCATTTTAATTAATAGTGACTATAGTACAATTGTACAAACAACTAATAACTGAAACATGAAGATTCACCGTTAAAGAAGGATGCCATGTGAAAAAATCAAGCTCTCTAGAATTAATAGGTCCCTGTTGTCTTTTGCTAGCAATGTACCTTCAAAAATAGCTAAAACCCAACATGCATGTATCACTCAACTAATAATATGAATTTCCTATTTCCGTTATTTTGACACAATGTATGTGCATATGAACTATGAAGTATACTAAAAACAAAGAGAATATATTTGTATAGGGAAGTATAAGTTTAGCTACCATATAGTCCAATTAGTTCACCATAATATACTAAATTATTTTTAAAATGTTTGCCAATGCTATTCCATAAACTAAGCACATCAATTTTCTCTACCATCCAATTTTTTTTCTTATCCCCAAAATTGCTGTGTTTATCTTTTCCTAAAGATTTTTTTTCTTTTTCGATAAAAGTGATTATATCGTATAGTTTAATTGAATTCATCAAGTAGAAAAAAACAATGATGATATGGGTACTCGGTGGATCGTGCAAATGTAACACATGCCATGTGTCATTATGAGCCCGACACGGCTCTACTCTCTAGGTGTTGGTTGCTTTCATAGTACAAGTGATTTTTGTTTGCACCTTGTTTTGTTGCTTGCTTGTTGGTGAATATCAGACGGTTCTGATTAGATCATGAACTCAGGATTTGTTACCACTAATTCCTCCTCTCATTTTGATTATATAGATAGAAGAGTAGGAGTTTCGGACTGCTCAATTAGATCATGAACTCAGGATATCTTTTTTGTATTAATATATTTGGTTATCAATTTTGGTGTTAATAAAATTACAGACGTTTTATTTGTATAAGTTACAAACAATTACATTTATTTTTCTTGGATATTTATTCTAGTTAGTTTCATTTATTTGTTATTATTGTTTTTTAAAAAATATGATTCAGTACTGACAATATTAACTTCACTGTAATCAGTAGATAGAGAATTAGATTTTTTTTGAAATAAAAATCAAAATCAAAATTTTCAACTTTAAATTTATATCAAATATTGTCTTGAACTAGATCAAATTAAAGTCGGTTCTTTAACTATACACAACTATAGAACTCAAGCTCATATCTTCTGAAGTGGGCATAAATTGCACACGATTACTATAACGAGTACTGTAACGGATAACATCGAGATTCGGGTAAAAAACTTTTTGAGATATAATTTTTGCTCACTTCTCCGTAAACTACTGATGTGAACTCAGAGAACTCAGACTGGTTACAGTAACCACCATTGACATCCTACGATAGCTCGTTACCACAGTTGTGCCAGTAGACATCTCCTATAATAGCTCAACAACAATAGTATCTTGCCAGCATCTAGACTCGTTATTATATGATTTTTTTTGTCTCATATGAGGCGCTGTCAGCTAGATAAAAGAATTTTAAAAGTTAGTTTACAGGTAAGGCATGATAAAATTTCCGTGTTGATCAAATAATTGAGTAGCGATTATTCAATAATCAATCAATCCACATGGGATTTTGAAGAACAGACAGCGCATCACAGTTAAGATATATAAGGGCTGATTTGATTAGTTAAGCAAAGAAGAAGAAGGAATGTATAAAATTCATGAGGGACCCACTAATCAATGACGGACAGCAAATCACTTCTCCGGTTCTCCATCCCATGTTAGGGCTTTAAAACCCCAAATACTGTTCTAAAAAAGAAAAAAGAAAGAAAGAAATATTGTTCTCATGTGTAAAGCCGGCGCACCTAATTGCTATTTAATGCTCAATGGTATTTGGCCTCGGGTGAAAACGGATAGAATATTATCGGTCTGTATTCGAATTCTGTAGATACGGATATAAGTTAGATGAATACGGATATGAATATAATTTTAAATTTAAAAGGCGGATATGAATAATTATTCGCATCCGTAAAAATAAATTTTTTGAATATCTGTTTTCTATATAATAAATTCATTAAGTGAAAACGGATCGGATATTATCCGTCCATATTTAGAATTTACAGATATGGATATTCGGATACGGATATAATTTTAAATTTGAAAGACGAATACGGATACGGATAATTATCCATATCCACATAAATAGATCTTTCGAATATGCATTTCCTATATATAACCAATCCATTTACTTGTTACTTTTTACTGAATTTTAGTTTGGACAACTAATTAAAATTCATATAACACTATTAGTTTTTTCTAATTTTATAATCTCAACATCCTTTTTCAAGAAGCTTCCTCTCAGGTTATCTATATTTTTTTAATTTTCTAATCAATGTATACTTGTTCAAAAAGCTTGAAATGGTAGTGATTAATATATAACAAAATATAATTTTTATAGATTTTAAAATCTGATATATTTTGATGTATATTTTTATTAGAGGTATGATGATAATTATTCAATTTTTGTTAGCAGAATGTATATTTTGTGACAAAAAACTTGCTATGAAATTTTTTTGCTCATTTGATGCATTGAATGTGTTTCGTATGTAAGATTTATTTTAATATTTGAAATATGTTCGTATTCGTATTCGCTTAACATTTGATCTGTATTCATATCTGTTTAATATTTGATCCGTATTCATATTCGACTATAACCGTATCTATATTCGTATCTGAAAATTGAAAACGGCTACATATATTATTTGAAAACTATCCGATCCGTATCTGATCCTTTTTCACCCCTATATTTATGTAAGTTCCAGAATATCTCATTTTTTTTTCTTTTTTAAACTATGTAATGATTTTTCAGCACAAGGCAGCGAAATGATATTTGTTTTTCTAGGTCCCAACCTTGATTCATGGAGCGCCAAGCTTAGTGACCTACTGTGGCCAAGTATAGTACCAAGATTTTGTTGCGACTATTTATATCCGTTATTGGATCGGATTTCCATATCATCAAATATGAAAGTATTGGTATTAAGTATTTGTGCCTACAAAGTTTTATAATTTTTCTTTTGCAATTTAAATTTTCAAATGCAAATGTCAAATAAAAAAAATGATGGATATAACAATGCAAAATATCATTAAAAGTAAAATATATAATAGTAAAATCTGTCATCTTATAAAATTTTAATATATAGAATATGTTGAACAATATAGGTCAATCTGTTTAGATACAAGAAAGCACATTTTAAATCATTTGTGTTTCGATTAATACACACATATTTTTATGCTAACCTATCTCATTATAAACTAATTTATATCTTCATATATGCGCGCCTCGGATATTATCATGGCTTAAGTATTTTGAAACTTCTTTACTGATTTATCGGTTTACCGTTAGAATTTATTTGATATAAAATGAGAACTTTGAAAATCAATTTGAATTCTATAGCATCCAAGGATCAAATATAAAATACAAATACTTTAATTTCATTGTATAGTTTAGTCTATTATATATTATATATTATATATTGTTATTGGTATTTTTTAATTTATCATCATCATCATAATCTATTAATCATTACTTTTATAAATCTTCTTACTTGGGTAGTAACGACATTTGGGAGATAATTATCAGCCTCTAATTAATTAAGTTTAGCCGCATTTTTGTTTGTTTGTTAATTTGCTCTCTCTCTCTCTCTCTCTCTCTCTCTCATATACACACAGAAAACAGTCAGAGTCAGACTGACAGCATTGACTATTATGAAAGGATGAACCGGATTAATTAGCTTCTCTGTTTTTTATAGTTTTTTAATTAATAAGGACAATACACCGATATGATTTAATTACTAATTTACCACACATCCATACGCATGCATGCATGTGGGTGATCAATGTTTTTAGTTGAAGCTCGCAAATACACATTACACCATGACAAGTTTTTTTACTCCGACCGATTGAATGGTAAAAGAGTGCAAGATATTGTTGTCGACGTGTTTACTATATTTTTAAAATGCAGACACAGTTTCTTATTATAAAGCAGTGAAGTTGTTAGGACTTAGGACTTAAACAAATTTATTGGATTTGAATATTGTTAAACGCTTTTGTAATTACAAATATAATGTTCGAGGAGGATTATTTTATTTTATAGCGGCTCGTTGGGGAGCGAGAGAGGAATCTGAGAGCGCTTATCTCGCCTGTCTACCAGCTCCTCCAACCTTTTTTCGCTCATGCCCCACTTCTTTCTCTTATTTGTACTTTTCTTAAGGAAAAAAGTTTTCTGCCTCAATAATTCCAACATAAAACTTCACCGGAACCCTTGTTTTTTTTAAATTTCTTTTTAGAAAATATATGTAAAGAAAACCATCTTACTTTATTGTCGTACTTCTTTCAGTTGTTTTAAATTTGAGATAATTTGGTTTGTCATAGAGTAAGAGTAAGAGCCTTCGACAAAGTATATTTTTGTACTATTTTTTTATTATTAAATACTTGTAAGCTCACAATGATTTTATATTACAAGAAAAATAATATTTATGTAATATATTCACTTCTAAGAAGATTATCTTATTTTGATATGAAAGAATGAAAAATAAGTGAATTTTTTTCTTGAATATGAGAGAAAAATAATAAAAGTAAAACTTTTACATTTTTTTCTCTTCAAAAAGTGGGGGAAACAAACTTATTGCATGTTGTAGGTTTTTTTTCTTTGTTTTTGCGTTGACTACACAACTTCAAATTAGATATATCACTCCACAATTGTCCAATGAGAATGATTCTTCATACATGATAGTATTGATCGTAAAACTTAAGAAGATATATATAGACAAAATACACTTTAGAAATAGATCAAATTCTTAAGAATTTGCAAGCTGTTATTCTTTGTGATATTGTCCAAACTTCAATAATGTTATATAATGACATTGATGATAAATTAGATCAAATCTTTGAGCAAATTACAAGATGTTCTTATTGAAATTTTCCTTCATTGAGCTCAATTCTAATCACAAAAAATGAATCAGTCAACTCTATTAAACTTTTTTTCTTGCAAATGAGTTGACTCTAATAAAATTTGATTCTGTACAAAGGGTTAGAGGATATTTTCAAAGCAAACAAAAATTAAGAACCAACTTTGTTCAATTTTTAAAGTTTAAGGACTATCTTATCCATTATATAAAATTTAAGGACTAACTTTTGTGCATATAAATTAGAAACTAAACTGGTGTTATTAAAAAGTAATCATAAAATCCTTTCCCCCCCTTAATTACAGGGAGCAAATATCTCAACAAGAATCCACAACAAATTATTATGATTTTAGGGAGTCAACTGAAAAAAAGTACATTTTTATTATTTAAATTGCTCTCTTATATCCCCTACAAAACCCTTCGCTCTCTTCGTCTCTTCTCGTCATCTCGGCTCTCTCTCTCTCTCTCTCTCTCTCTCTCTCTCTTCACCATGACCGCTGAAGTACAATCCAAAGGCTCACAAGACACCGATCCTGTCTCAGGCGCACCACCTGAGCTGGTCAAGTCGGTGGCCTCAGAAACAGAACCCGACACCGCTATCGCCACGCATCAACCGAAGAAAGAAGATGAAGAGAAGAAACAACAACAACAAGTAGAAGAGAAGACGAAAGAATCGACCACATTGGGCTCGATCATGGAGAAAAACTCGTCTTTTCGAGAAGAGAGCAACTTCCTCACTGATTTGACGGAGCCGGAGAAGAAAGCTCTGTTCGAGATGAGGTCACTCGTCGAGACGAGATTGCTGAAGACGAAAGAAGGGGAGGAAGGAGGAGAACTGAAAGAGATGAGCCTGTGGGGAGTGCCATTGCTCCCGAGTAAATGTCCTGAGGGTAACAATGTTGTTCTTCTCAAATTTCTCCGTGCGCGTGAGTTCAAGGTATTAGATGGTTCAGATTTTGGTTAAAGGGGTATCAATCACTGCGTGCTAATGCATGATAGTTATATTTATTTATTTCAAAGATAACGATTCATTGTTTGTGGGAAGAGGTTCTTCATCCCACTTTTTGTGTGTGTGGGGTGGGGTTGAGCCTTATTGCCAAAACAGCCCCAAAATCAAAACTCACATAGAGGAGAAATTCAATCTTTCTACAGATTTTAAAGTCTACAAATTATGTTCATAGTATTTCCAAAACAAAAAAAGGAAAAATGTGCCACTGTGTTTAGTAAATTGTAGATTAATATAAAACAATTTTCATGTAGTTGCTAACTGCTAATGGAGTCTAAGTTGCAAAACAAGAAATATTTTCTAAGTTCTGTTTCCCCTTTATGCAAATCTTCAAAAGTTTAGAGTCTTTTGGCTGAGAGTCCTCTTTTATGCTGTTGGAAAAACTCTGGAAGTTTAACTGTGAGCAGAGAGAGAAGTGGCTTTGAATTAATGCATGTGCTTGACAAAACCTTTTTATTCTTCTATAGCTAATTAATTATGGATGTTTTTATGACAAGAAACAATTATATTGAGAAAAGGTCAATTTTAACACATTTCAACTTAACAGGTGAAAGATGCATACAAGATGCTTGAGAAAACACTCGAATGGAGGAAGGAATCCAAAATTGACTCAATTCTAGAAGAATCTTCCTTGGGTGAAGACCTAGGTACCACATTTTACATGAGTGGTACCGACCAAGAAGGTAGGCCGGTATGCTACAACTTACTTGGTGCATTTAGAGATGACGAGATGTACCAAGTGGCATTTGGGTCAGAGGAAAAGAAGCGGGATTTTCTCAGATGGAGGGTTCAATTAATGGAAAAGGGGATCGAGAAATTAGAGTTTGGACCCGGTAAACCCTCTTCGTTTGTGCAAGTAATTGATTTGAAAGATGCACCAGGTGTGTCCAAGAAGGAAATTAGAGTTGCCATGAAAGAGGTTGTGGAATTGCTTCAGGATAATTATCCCGAATTTGTTGCGAAAAATGTGAGTAGATTTTATCCAAAAAAAAAAGGTTTTATGCATCAATTTGAAAACTAAAAAAATATGTTCAATGGTAAACAAGAAACTATGCATCCACCTGGCAAATATAGGATTTATCCTGTATAGCCCTTCGAAAAAATAAAGTACTATCCATTCCCCATGGTTTATTTATTTTCCGGAAGATGCCAAAACTATCTGTTTCTCTCAGTATAATTTTGTTCCAACTATGCAAGTATGAGAATATTATGGCGGTATTCCCATGTTGCTAGTGTGCACTAAGATTCCTGATATGCCAAGCTTTGATCATAAAGTTGTACCTTCTAGTGTCTTTAACTTTATTTAATCCGACAAAATAATTTACTTAAAATTTTTTTATTTAAGCAATTCAGATTTTTATAAATGCACCATTTTGGTACTATGCATTTGGCGCTCTCATCTCACCATTTCTGACGCAAAGAACAAGAAGCAAATTTGTTTTTGCACGCCCCTCCAGAGTTACTGAAACACTTATCAAGTAAGTTAACTCGTATTATTCTTTAACCTTTTGTAAATTCTTTTGCAGAAATACTCTTGAAAAAGAATCCTGTTTTCATTAGAAAACTAAAAATGATCTGAAACCCCTACATAGAGTAGAAGTTCCAAAAAGAAGGAAAAAAATTTAGAAGCCTGACAAGGCAGTATCCCTGCCAATAACCTCTGATAATAAAGATGGACATCTTTTCCTTGCTGTCATGGGTATTGCAAGATAATTTGTATTTTGTACTGTAATTTAAACTCATGCTTTTTTCTTCCCCTGAAAATGCAGATACATTCCAATTGTAAACATACCTGTTTCATATGGAGGATTAAAAAGAGAAGGTGATAGTGAAATTTCAGGGGATATCCTGGAGCAAGTAGTGAAAGCCAATTCAGTCGAAAGTATAGAAATTCCTTTGCCACAGGTATGCTTTCATTTTGAAGCTCAAGTTTCCGAAATAGAATCTCAATTTAAGATTAAAAAGCTCGTGCTTCCTCTCCTCCAAAATTCTTCTTGCGAAATTTGATAAACTGATCGGTGCTTGCAATTACGTTTATGGGTAATAGTCTGGCAATGCTTTTAGTTTGGCTGTTTATATTATGTGTTTCGAAGTATTTTTCTTGTGCTTTTACGTTTAAGCACTGATAGTTGCTTTCCAGGAAAAGAGCACTTGAAGAGCTATAATACTGCACATGTTTAGCAAGTGTCCAAAATGGTACAAACGGACACATTCTACCAGTACTGTTGTTGCATGTCACTAAGTCAGAACCAAAATTGTACCTGAAAGTCTGTTATCATTTCACTTTTGCACACTGGAAAAGGTTCAATTATCGCCCCTCCCAGAGCTTTCATTTGTGAAAAATGCCCCTCCACTTTTAAATTTTTTTTGCTTTTTACAATGTTTCAGATTTCAAAATGCATTTTCATGAAGCAACAGCAACAGAAACTGTTTAGTTTAATATTCTGATTAAATGTATAGGTTGGAACTACACTTGTATGGGACTTGACTGTTCTTGGCTGGGAAGTGAACTACAAGGAAGAATTTGTACCTTCTGATGAAGGTTCTTACATGATTCTAATCCAAAAGGAGCGTAAGTTGACATATGAGGGAAAGACTGTGTGTAATTCGTTCAAAAACAATGAGCCTGGCAAGGTTGTTCTTACTATCGATAACTTGACCTACAAGAAAAAGAAGGCCTTGTACAGGTACAAGATTAAGCACTGTTAAGAATAGTTTTATCTTGGTTAGTGGTTGTCTTGGCTTGATATGTTGGGTAACTTTTTTCGGAGTATTTTTGTATTTTTATTGTATATGTCATTTTCAGCTGCGGTTTTCTATGAGAATTGTCTGTTGTTTTTTTGTTTAAAAGTTAGAAATCTATTGTGTCTGTACTTGTATGAGATACTGATAATATTCAGTATTGCAATGTTGTCTTATAATTGATAGTTATAAATGGTTAATACTTGGTACCACTTGATAAATCATGTCAATCTATATTTTAATTTTTGTTTGGTGTTTGTTCTGTCTTGTTGCTGTTCAATTCATGATTTTTTTCGGTTGGATTAGCGATTATATAGAACACTTTTTGGAATTCAATTAAAATGGAATATGTTGTGAACAAATTTCTACTCTGCAATTAAATTAATTAATACTAGCAAAGCGCATACTGGCATGACCCACTGAGAAATCTATTATATGACACCCCCGCTAATGTGACCTAACCGTCTGATCTTAAACAGATATCATCAGATTCAAAATCCCAGTCATTGAAAGCAAAACAGACCCAAACCATGTAATAAAAATTGATGTTCCAGAAACCCCACCACCAGCACCACATGTACATATTTATTTTTTAAATACGAGCATGAATGAAAAGTGCGGAAAACAAGGACCACAAAAGCAGCATTCCTTTTTTCGATTTGAAAAGAACACTATCATTTGCATGCGGTACGAGTGCGACCAAAAGAGAAAGAAAAGAAAAGTCTGATAAGTGATGTGCCAGGTTTAAAAGCAGAGCCTTTTAAGGAAGCGGGGGCAGTTCAATTCCCACGGATCAAATTCGGTCGACGAGCAAAATAATTATTCCATGGACAGTCGCACTTTTTATCTCTGTTAAAACTGAGGGTCTAATATCAAATGATTATCGATATCAAATTATATTATTTTTATTATTTGTAATTAAATATATAAACTTAAATTGTTATATACATTTTGTACTATCTCAATAATATATATGTAAATATCACTCAGCAATACCCTATCCTCTTCACATTTGCACAAGACAGACAAATGCCAATCAGACAGGCGCTGAGAGACGGCCTATGGGACCTTAAATTAAGAGACACAATGACAGATGATGCACAGCTCCAACAACAATAACTGTTGCAAGAATTAACACCTCCACAACCTGATGCACAATAAGAAGATCATGTCACTTGGAAATGGACCAGTACAGGCCAGTTCACAGTCAAGTCATGTTACAAGGCACTAAAGGAGGGACCCCATGTTGCCAGCATGCTTGAAGGAATCTGGTACCTCAAGATGCCTACAAGAATTGCAATTTTTGGGTGGCTAATATTGCAAAACAAAATACTCATAGTTGATAATCTAATCAAAAGAGGGTGGTCAATACCAAACATTTGCCATTTATGCAGACAACAGGCAGAAAGTGTGCAACATCTGTTCAAGCATTGCCAGTATATACAATAAGTCAGAGAGATAATTATACTACACTATAGAAATACAATTAATCTAACTGACTTGTTTCATCAAGGAGAATATGAAGAAGTATGACTCAGTAGAGCAGCAAAAAACAGAAAAATATTGCAGCTAGTTATGTGTTTTCTGATTTGGAGGGAGAGGTGTGCACACGGATTTTCATGGAGGAATACAAAACAACACAATAGTTATAGCTTGAGGTTATAGAAGAATTTCGAGAATGTTTTAACTTGTATATGAATAGCCTCCTTTTTTTTAATTCTCTTTTATTTATTTAGGTTATTTTCATTTTCTTTTATTTCTATTATTTTTCTTGTTTCTTTTTTTCTTTATGAAAATAACACCAATGGTGTTATATTATTAATAAGAAATTTGAGGGCTTGATTCTCATCTTTTCATCAAAAAAAAAAATATATATGTAAAAAAAAAAATTTTAATTTAGTTTCGATAGTGAAGAGAGGAGATTAAATTATCAATAACATGTAAATATTTGGTCACGGCCGCCATCCCTATTAAAACTAATAAACTTTTTTAAGAAGAATAGGCGAATACCAACAAAGCATATTGGACTTGCTAAACATCTTTTTCGGATCCGTATTTTTTCTTATTGGGCCAGATCGAGTTTCCTCCAATCCAGGCTTTATTAATTAAAGCCTTTCAATGATTTACTCCTTGATTCCAAATTTGCGAGTTTGGTTTCGGAAGGCATCTAGTTAGGTTCATGGATCATGGGCTGTTGTATTGCGTTGTACTTGTCATTCTTTTTCTCATTTTTTTTTTCAATCAAAGCAAAATTGGATACATGTTCGTCAATTTTATTGTATTTAGACAATTTTTTTCATTGAATTGTGAAAAATTAAATTTTTACTCATGAATTGGTTTTCTTTGATATTTATCTATGATTTTAATTTAGAGTGAATTTATCTCAATTGAATTCAGATTAAGTGTTAGATTAGACTATTTTGCTCTTCTCAGTTCTCACCAATATAGTTATAATGGAGGATCTTCAATTCAATTTTATATATAAGTCTATTTTTTTTAGAAATTCATTATGCCATCAAAGTTATAAAATTTCATGATCCCACTTAAGTCAATTAGCTTTAAAAAAAAATTATTGGAAACTTCAATAAAAGAAATAACTAGCACTGTCCATTAATATAATTTTAGTACAATATTGAGATTTTTTTTATAACAAAAGTCTAATTAATTTTCTGAGCTTTTGATCAGAATATATCCATCTAACATCTTCTTTCAATTGAGAGGACAATTCTATTATTTTATTATTTACAAATATCTCATGTCATGAGTCTTTTTCAAAATTATTGTACACTGAATCAGATGCTTGTCCAAGTTTTAGATCCATTGACTATCAACCAATTGGATAAGCTTCCAACTAATACCAAATTAAAATGGAATCAAGATTAGGAGACTGAAGCCAATTGAAATTAGTCTTCTATGGAGATTAAGTTTCCAAGATTTCAAAACCAAACTTTCAAAATGAAAAAAAAGAAGTTCAGAATTGAGGGAATTAAGAGTGAGAAACGAGGTGCAATTAATTCCAAATACTAACATAAGATAAGCTTCACATGTCAAACTTTCTAAGATGGCATTGATATGATATTAATTAAAAGAAATGAATTAAAGGGAAGTAATCACTATTGATATGGCTGTAAGCAAGGAGAAGAAGTAATTATTATTAATTGCACTCGTCTTTTTCATGTTGGTTCAACCAGAAAAAGTAATGAAAGAGATGAAAGAAGATAGACGAAGAGGATAAGATAGACTAAGAAATTGGAATGGATCCTCTACACTAATAAGTTCGTTTTTCTTTTTTTAAAACATACTAGTCAAGTTAGTTGACTTTAAGTATTTAAATATTTATGAAAAATTTTTCATATAAATTTTGAACATACGATCTTTTGCATAAAGGATATTATTTTTATCTAATGAGTTTGACATAGTTTTAATCTATCCAGAAGGCTGCGGAAAATGGAACATCTGGTCAATTAATATTGGATGGGCGATTAAAATTGTCCAGAATTTTGAATTTAATTAAAAATCTTAGTGTTAATTAACGTTCTGAATAAATAAAAAAAATTAAATTATGAATAAATATTTAATTTGAACAACTTTATAGAGAAATGTCTAAATATAATAAAATTGACGAAGATGTATTCAATTTTGCTTTCAATCAATTATGTCAGCTAAAATAATATATGAAATTCTGAAGCACACACATTAATTAGGTGAGGCTATCTTGTGCCAAATTTTATCATTAAAAAAAAAAGATTTTTTTTCTGAGGAAATGACAGAAAATTAACAAGATATTCTTTTGCTTAACATATATTGTTTAGTGGTTAGAGTGTTCTTTTAGTATAATTCATCTTCATGCAAATTGAATGTGATTAATTATGTCGTAAAGCATCATGCTCTCCTGACCGGATTTTATGCGCGTGCTCATTTTAGTGGATGTTTCTTTTAGATTATTCATTTTAATTCCTTAATTAGCACCCCCTTTCATCATTTAGAGAGAAAATAAAATATTCATCCTTGCAAGTTGAATCAATGTGCATGTTTATTTTATGTCGTCTAGTATATTAATCCTCCTCTAGTTTCTTTAATTATAGTTCTGAATGGATGGTTAATAAAGGCGTTGGTTTAATATATAAATCTTAATTAAAATGGTCTTTTAATTTTTTTATCCTTCTTGATATAATACTTTTTTGGTTGTGCATAATACTTTTTTGGTCTAAACAAATATTTATTAGACGATCCGACCCGTACACTGAAGGCGATGCAAACTCCTTTCATACTCGAGGAAGTTAAGATGTGGGCCATGGCGGCCAAGCCATTAGAAAAGGATTAGGCCAAATCGATCTTCCTGTCAAGATAACATTAATTAATGTATTTATCACTACACATTCACATTATCAAATAGCATACACAAATTAACAAGCTACAATACACTATAAATACATGACCCAGCAACATTTCTCTTTCAAGCACCAATCTTTAATCAACATATATAACAATGGCGTCTTTAGCTATCCTTCCCTTTCTCCTCTCCTCATGCCTCCTCTTTTCCCTCGGCAATGCCGCCACCTTCACTGTCATTAACAGATGCTCCTACACCATCTGGGCAGCTGCCTCGCCAGGCGGTGGTAGGCAGCTAAACCCAGGCGAAACATGGAATCTAAACGTGGCAGCCGGTACGGCTGCTGCCCGCATTTGGGGCCGCACGGGTTGCTCGTTTGACTCGAGTGGGAAAGGCAGATGTCAGTCCGGTGATTGCGGCGGCAAGCTCGCTTGTACTGGCTACGGGTCGCCACCGAACACGCTCGCGGAGTTCGCACTCAACCAGTGGAACAACTTGGACTTCTATGATATCTCATTGATTGATGGTTTCAACATACCGATGAACTTCATCCCCGTCTCAGGCTGTAACAGTGCTGGCGCACACTGCTCGGCTGATGTCAATTCAAAATGCCTGAGCGAGCTTAAAACCACTGGCGGGTGCTTGAATGCATGCCAGGTTTTCGGCACAAATGAGTATTGTTGCAACTCGGGCAGTTGTGGGCCCACTAAGTACTCGAAGTTCTTCAAGGACCTCTGTCCCCAGGCTTATAGCTACCCGAAGGACGATGCGACAAGCACATTCACCTGTCCCGGCGGAACCAACTACCAAGTCGTGTTTTGCCCGGTGAAGCTACAAGAAGTAGCGGCGGGCTCGAACAATGATGTTATGGATAGCTAACTAATTTAAGTCGCCTGTTGCATGAAGCCATGAATAAGGTTGTGTGACCAGAGAAGTCTTATGCATTACATTTGCATGAGATATTATGAGTGTTTTTTCTTTTTTCTTTTTTCTTTTTAAGGAAAAGACAAGAGGATCGTGCGCACTACCGAAATTGCATGAGATATATCTAAAGCAGGATTTATTAAATGAGACTTCGTCTTTTGATTTACTTTGTGCCTTGGGCTATGATTTTTTTTTTCTGAAATCAATATGAAACGATGAAGACACTTAAAATTTAAATATCTATAAAAAAATTTATTATAATTTCGAATATATAATTTTTCATACAAAAGATATTATTTTTATTATTAGACTAAAGGTTGGTTATCCACAATATAATATATACCAATTTGGTAATGTCCCATTTTTTTTTTTTGTCAAGATAATATTTCTTGCATGAATGGATATGAACAGCTCAGAGCCTAAGACCAAGAGAGTCTTATTTTGCACGCCTTGTGCGAGTCTTATAATTAATTAATCTACCTGCAATATTGATTAAATGAGACTTTATCATTTGTTCCATTATTTTATTTTCTTTTCTAATAAGAGTATTATGAAATATTAATCATTTGTCATTCGTTGAATGAGGCTTTATGCTTAATTTTGGGGCTTGAAATCACAGCACGACCAGATACAAAGTTTCATTTTTTTTTTTCTTTTTTCATTGTTTTTCATGAACTATATATACACAGTGCCCGTGGGCTAGCTAGAGATATATACATATATAGCTAGCTAGCATCTGATTTTGTACCTCATGATTTTTTAATCGAAAACCGTATGTAATCCCTTGTGTTTTTTGAAGGAAGCTTGATGCAATTAATGGCAGTTGCGATCGAACTGCATATATACTGGTATGACCTACCTCCATCCAAAGTCCAAAACCTACAGTAACCAAGAAACCCAGGCAATATATTCAATCCAACCGTCCGATCATCTTTAATTAATGGATTGAAACTTATTCCAGTTCAAGGAGAATCGATCCAGGAACAGGAAGTCTAATCAAAAGCTAACGATGCAAAAAGACTTGCATTCTATCAAATGTAAGGATAAAAAAACCTGTGCGAACAGATACTGTGGCATGAAACCAGCACTTAATTTCCAGTTCAATAAGATACTGTCAACATGCGCCTAGCGTAAAAGCAGTGCAGATTCAGATTGGGTTAATATATATGAATTTTTTATTCTGATCCGAGTTCATGTTTCTGGGCCAGTAGACTCAGTTTGATTCAATCTGGGCTTTAGTTTTTAAAGGCTCTCATTTATATATATACTCTTTCATTGATTGTGCACTTTTCAAGTCTCGTTCCAGAAAAATTAAGGCATCCAATTAGGTATATGGGCTAGCTGTTTTGTTTCTGTTCCCTTTTCAAATTCTGTTTTTGCTACTGTTACTTCATCTGGTCAGACTGGTACAAACTTTATATTTTATTTTTCCAGCCATGCAGTTGAACAGTTTTATACTTATAGGTGAATGGACTTGAAGATTATAAATGGATGCACAAATTTCTTAAGAAATTAACAAAATCAACAAAAAATGGTAAAAAAACAAATGTTTATTTGTTGTGACCAAATATATATATTACCTGATGCTAACTTAGAATGTTCATCAATTTGCACTTAGATACCAATTATGTGGGAGCAGAGTGGGTACACACGTGTATACTTTTTGATTGTCCACTTATAATTTTAATCACTAGATCAACTAATTGTTTTGAAATTCTCATAACCAGATTGAAGGAATCGCTGCTTGCTTAATTACAACACTTCTTTTTTTATGCTGGAAAACTAGTAATGCTTTTAATTTAAATGGGACCCACAAACTTAGAAGAATGAATTGAACAACGTTTAGTCTTGTTTGAGTCACTTTTTATTAATTGCTTTATTAGATTTATACGTCTCACTGTCTCAATAGTTTGTACTTTCTTCATTATTCATACTGAATATATTATGCTAAAGACTTAATATTAAATAAATTTAAAATTGCAGACATTAAAGGATGTATAGTAGTAAATTCAACCAAATTATGATATTTAATATCAAACTCCTTCTAATAAAATACTTCTAGGTGAATAAGAGTCCGTAAAGTACAGTTCAAATTTTTTTTTCAATTTTCAGATTTCAGTTTAAATGATACCTAAAAATGAAGATATTTATTTCAAATAAATCACAATATATAACTGATATTTTTAAAAGCTTTCAGACTACATGACCTTTGAGCTTCCATTATTTTATTTTATTAAAAGCGCACTTTTAAAGCATTAATTGTTTTCCAGCATAAGGAAAGAAGTACTATAGTTAATCAAGCAGTTATTTCTTCAATCTAGTCGTGAGAATCTCAAAGTAATTAATTGATCTAATGGTTAAAACTGTGAGTGGATAATAAAAAAGTGTACACATGGGTGTACTCATTCTGCTCCGCAATTATCCAGGAGGATTTTCGGTTTCGCAATTTGAAGTCGTACATTGAATGATGCCGCTTTATTATATATTTTTACTCATGATAATGATGAAGAGGTGTTAAAAATTAACAAAAAATACTCTGGAAAACCCAACAAATTGAGAGACAAAAGAGCATTGTTGGACATTATATTGTACACCAACTTCTTATCTCTGCACATTCCTTGGTATTTCCTTTCTAGAAACATTTAAGATAGAGAGATAGAGAGAGAGGATTTTCGACCTTGACAGCAACCATCATCGAGTTTTTCCAAAAAAAAAGAAAGACTTTTCGTCCCTGCATGGGGTAGTGATTTTTCCATTCAAAGATGGTGACCTCCACACGAATCACGCATGGGATTGCTTGGCGACGATGTGTTGACCATTGGTTTAATTATTAGTAAGAGAATCAAAAAGTCACAACTCACAAGCTTAGTCAAATTTGGATGACCAGTTTTTGCTTCTTTAGGCAATTCCTCTTATACAAATGAATTTTAAATTGCATGAGAATTTAAAGGGCTATTAATTTATAAATTATAAAATATGTTTATAAATTTTTTAAATAACTTTGAAATAATTTTAAAAAGATGAGAGATCCAATGCCAATGATTTTATGTGTCAAAGCGTGTCAATGAAATTTAAAATTCAAATAACTTTTTTTAACTTTAAAAAATAAAATCAATTGATGAGATATATTATATATTTCATATACTATATGTATACAAAATTTTATATTATTTTAACTTTATTTGAATATGCATCAAGAACTAATGAATCAAGGCCAAAATTTTGACAATTTAAACCCCTCTCTTGATGGCTATCAAAATGAAATTAAAATCTTATGATTTTTTATATACATGTTATTGAGATGGTAGAAAACACATCTAACAGTTTTAAATTATAAAAATAAATACAAAAAATATAATTGACACAATTTAACACTGACAACCATTAACATTTGATCCATTCTTTTTTGAAAATTACACAAACATAGCTCTCACATACAAAGAAACACTCGCTTACACATCACAATGTAAATTCTATCCCAGCTTGTAAAAGAAATTTTTTTCTTGCTTAATAAAAAGGTTAAAGGGAATAAAAAAAGTGAATTTTTAAAATTATTTTGAACTTATTTGAAAATCTGTTGTAAAGAGTGTCGGATTAATAGTTATCAAGCAAATTCCATTTTCTATGTACCCCTCAACTTCTAATCAATTTTTTATTTCTCCCTCTACATTTTAATATATTGTATTGCCGTTCTATTCTTCTAATGCTTTCTTATATACTCCTTGAGTTCATTTCATTGGTTTAATAGTGATTATGCTCATATAAATTTATAATTTATTCTCAAGTAAAAAAGAAAAGACTAAAATGCCCTCATCTCTTTTGCTATGCTTTCCATCCCCCTATTTCGGTTGATATTTTTTGCTTTTGCTTTTATTCTTTTACCTTGGTTGTTTATCTCGCTCTAACTAGATCCTTTCTCTCTCTCAAACAAGTCTCAGGAGACTCAGGTACTATCCAACTTTAATTTCTTTTTTTAGTAATATAATCATTGTGAGTAAGAACGATCCCTTCAAAACTCTAATATGTACGTACAGGAAAAAATATAATTTGATCACTGCATCAATGCTAAAGTATTGATTTTTTATTTTGCTTGTTTATTTAATTTGCACTGTATAGTGCTATGAAATGCTAAGTACGACAAAAAAAAAATGAATGGAGATAACGAGAAGGACATTTTTGTCTTTTCTTTTTTTGTCAAGAATTAGTCATAATTTTAGTAGAGTGTACCCATAATTAATTTAGTGTTATTAATTCAAGGGGTAAATAAGAAACGTTTGAAAGAGATGAAAGGCAAACAAAATATATCAAAGTTTACTGGGAGAAATAAGAAATTAGTTAAAAATTGAAGGGCATTGAAGAAATTAAGCATAAAATTTAGTTTCTTACCTTAGAGTATCTCAAAGAAATGGAGAAAGAAAGATGCTTTTTGAGCAGCGCCTAAATTTTACCAATTCCCACGAAGAATTACCTGCTGTCTTTCTCGTGAGCAAAATTATCTTTCCTTTTTACAAAATCTTGTTGAAGGAGATATTCTAACAATCAATTTTGTGCCATCAATGCGAACTCAACTGGTAAAAGAAAATTGCTTGCTGGATATCAGTTTTTGGGATTGCTAATTAAACGTGATTTTTTTTATATAAGGGTTTTCGTTAATTCTGATATTTAGTTTTTTTTAAATGCCTTTTACGAGATTTGAATATACGTCTCTCCGTAAAAAAAGAGGCCTATCACTATTCTATACTAGACCTGTAATTCAATTAAACATTACCTCTAATTTTTTGTAATTCAATTAAACATTACCTCTAATTTTTTGTAATAGATGCAACTTGTAATTATGATCAGAATATCACCTTTTAATCCAGAAATGTAATTTTAAAATTAAGGGGAGGATCACTTGATAATATTTATTTTGGAGTGTTTCTAGTATATATTGAAGTTTTAACATACATCTCTTGTTAAGGAACACGTTAAATTATAACCTTTATTTACAAAGAATAAAAAGGTCAATGTTAAAAATAATATCAGATTAATAATCATTTATATAAGAAATGTGTTAATCACAACCATTAATATGTTCTTTAATCTCTCACTAATCTGTAGCTATCTTGCGAAAAATCGAACTTAAGAAATAAATTTAGGCTTCACATCATTGAGAAACAAAAAGAAAAAATAACCCCAAAAATAACAATTGACCTCATCATCTCTATCTCTCTCCTCTCTTTGTTCATCAGATCTGTTCAAACTTTGGAACTATGTACTTGGAAGTTTCAGAGAATGGAGAACAACAAGGGAGGACGATACAATAAAAAAAAATAAGGGAAAGGACGACAGCTGTGACCTGTGATGTCATAAATAAATAATAAAAATATCAAGTCTTCATTCCCTTACTGTTAGCTCATTTATTTACATATTTATTTGTTATATATATTAATTAAAAATATATTATTATTAACTATTCAAATTTAATCATTTTATATATATTTTGTATACAAAATAATTAAATTTTATTACTCAACAATAATATATTTTTAGTTAATAAATATATAATTGGTGACGTTAATAAATGAAAGGATAAATAGATGCACAGTAAAAATGTGGATTCCTCACACTACTCAATAAATAATGAGATTGAGGAGAATGCATATGATCAGATACTAACTTCTTCATCGTATACCTTTCCTTTCGATATTGCTTCAAACTGAGCCAGAGAAACTTCCCAGTTGATACAACGATTCACACACAAAAAAAGAAAAAGATATCAAAACAAAAAAGGAAAGCGAAACTTGAGGAGGACATATATGACTAAAATATTTTTTTCTAAACAAAAAAGGAAAATACTTAAACATTTCAACTATAGAATGTATATTAAAACAAGATGTATATCAAAACTTGGATAAACACTAGAAATTCTCTTTATTTTGATAATTTTAATAATAATTACAAATAAATTTAGAAAAATATTAAAAAAATATATTTTTATATATAAATATATTCTTAAAGTCATATGCTACATTATGATTCTTTTCTTTTCTTTTTTACATATATGTTTTTGACATAAGATCCAGTATGATAATTCTCAGTTTAAAAAAAAATCTGACCCGATGATCAGTACCACACACACATGCATGCATATATTACTAGTCAAGTCAATTTAATATTTTTAGAATGGTGGGATATATGCAACCAATTCTGTCAATTAAATCAAGGACCCCATATACAAGAATCTACCAGTCAAGATATAATATTTAATATTTGTTAAACAGAACTCATAGACAAGCTAGCACCAGAGCACTATAAATACACCCAAGCGATTCCCTTACAATCACCAATCCACACTCAACAAAGCTAGCACAAACTAACAATGGCCTCTTCATCTCTCCTTCCCCTTCTCCTCTCTTCCTTCCTCCTCTTTGCTCTTGCCAATGCCGCCACCTTCACCATCAAAAACCAATGCACTTACACCATCTGGGCAGCTGCCTCCCCAGGTGGTGGTCGACAGCTAAACTCAGGTGAAACATGGACTCTAGATGTGGCAGCCGGTACGGCAGGTGCCCGCATCTGGGGCCGCACTGGCTGTTCTTTTGACTCAAATGGCAATGGGAACTGTCAAACTGGTAACTGTGGCAAGCTCGTGTGCTCCGGCTATGGGTCGCCACCAAACACACTCGCGGAGTTCGCACTCAACCAATTTGACAACTTGGACTTCTACGATATCTCTTTGGTCGACGGTTTTAACATACCAATGAACTTCGTTCCCGCTTCAGGATGTAACAGTAATGGTGCACACTGCTCAGCTGATGTGAATGCACAGTGCCCGAACGAGTTGAGGACAACTGGCGGCTGCTTGAACCCGTGTCAAGTTTACAAGACAGATGAGTACTGTTGCAACTCCGGCAGCTGTGGGCCCACTAAATACTCACAGTACTTCAAGAACCTGTGCCCCCAGGCTTATAGCTACCCGAAAGACGACTCATCGAGCACATTCACTTGTCCTGGTGGAACCAATTACAACGTCGTGTTTTGCCCCTAGAAGATAGAGGTAGCGGGTTCAGATCGACAATGATTATATATACCTTTGTTATTTCTTACATGAATAAGGTTGATCTTGATCAATTGATGTAACCAAACATGTAAAAGAGATCAAGTCTCATGCATCAAATCTGTATCGGATTTCCGATTAATAAATGTAAGTGCAAGTGTTATTTAATGCACTTGTACGTACTTCATGAACGTTCTTCTGTCTAATTGCTGCAAGTTTCTTCTTCTTTTTCTCCTCGATCCTTTTGTTTCTTTTTGCGTGCTTTCAAGTTTCAACTAATTGCGTGACTTTATATAATTAATTAAGCTTTCTGATGTCACGAAGCTTTTGGCTAAATGCGTACGTTCTTTCATGAATAAGGCATGATCAGTAATGTAATTACCATACCTTGAGAAGTCTCGCATATGCATTAATTGTATGCGATTTCTATTTTCTAACGCGTGTATTTTCATTCACGTGCAGGATTCATTAATTATACGAGACTATAATTCTAATTGCTGTGATTGGCTTTTTTTTTGGCTTTGGAATCGTTGCAAGATTAATTAATTCAAAGTTTCTGATGTCACACACGAAATTAAATTAAGTCAGTTGAGTATTCACTATTCAATGAGATATGATCTGATCTCACGTTGGTGATTCAGAAACAAATTTTAATAGAAAATACGTTGACACCACAATTAATTTGAGTAGGATTGAGCAGTGGTGTTTGCGCGTACTTCTGGATTTTGCAATTTGAAAAGGGAATTACAACTGGCAAGTCTGTCGACTCATAACTATATATATTAAGAAAAATTATTCTTATAATCTATATTTTACATCTTTTATCCGCACCAAAAACTATTTATATTAAATAAATAATTTATTTATATCTGAATTTATAATTATTTATAGTTAGTATAGAAAATATTTATTATTGTTTTTAGATGATTATAGAAAAAATGAAGTTAAAAATTTTGTTGTATGAATATAAATACAATTTATATGAATTTTAATTCTGATAATATAAGATATAAATACGTTTATCATTAAATATAAATATTATTTGAAAAATATAAATATATATAGAGTGCAAATAAAAATACGGTTATCATTTATTGTTAGGAGTGATGTAGTTAAATATATACTTGTAGGAATTTCCTATAGGTAACAGAGTTTTGTGAAACCTGCATTTTAAGTTTCAATAGAAATTGGTAGTAATACCACTATCTAAACACCATGCCACTATTCAATAGAAATTGTTTGAAGAATATCCAAATCCCTGACTTCGCCTTTTGAGACGGCCATCTTCGACCACATATTTTCATCCTGATCACCGACAGTTGTAATACAATTCCAACGAAATTTTGTTGTACATGTTGTATTTGTATCAATTGAGCCGATTTAATGAGAAAACGAAAATTAATATGCCAATCGATTTTTTGTTCAGATTTCACTGGCACATGTGTAGCTGCAAAATTAAGGTATTATTTTTTATGAGAAGCAAGGGGTCTAAATTTGCCAAATCATCAAGCACAATTGGTTTTTTTAATCAAACCTAACTTAGTTTACTGTTGACTTCTTACTATATCATAATTTGAAACTAACTTTTTATTCTGGCAAATTAATTTCTAATTCTAATATGATAAGAATTCTCATCCAAACCTTCTAAGCTTTTATTGGATTCTTACTATATCATATTATTTTTGGTTTATTATTAATTTCTTACTGCGCTCAAGAGGTGCTAAATTATTACATGTTCTTATATATAGTTTCCTTCTACAAAATCCATCTTTTTTTTTTCGAATTAGTTAGAAAAAACTATTAGTCATTTAAGTACGTAGTTGTAAGTAAGTTGGCATGCAAACACACCAAAGTCAGGGCTTAGTCAATGATGCATGCTTGTTAATTTGTCATGGCTTAGTCATCAATCAATCACCAGTACTCAACAGTCAAATCATTGCGTTCAAACCAGGGGCGGAGGGAAGGGTCCATATACTCTGAAATAATCAGTCACTTCACGAGATGAAGTAGACAGAAATCACAAGTAATTTCTATAGTGAATATTATAGCGACCAGTATTAAAATTTATGTGAAAAAAATTTTAAAGAGAGATTTTTTACTATTTCACAATAAAAATATTTTATCAGATGTGAACTAGAGAGAAGAAGTTTTTTTTTTTTTTTTTTTGGGGGGGGGGGGGGGGGGGGGGTTTGATCCCCGCTGACGGAAGTTTAACAGAAAATTTGAAAATTTCCATTATATTTATAGTGTCGATGACATGCCCCCCCCCCCCCCCCCCCCCCCCCCCCCCCCCCCCCCCCCAACCCACCCAAAAAAAAAAAAGAAAATTGAAACTCAAAAGTTATAATATTATTAGTATGATGGTAGGATTAAGCATAGTTTCAAATTAATTAAAAGAGTATTAAATATTTAATAGTAAGGTCACGGTAAACTAGGTAGGAGATAATTAAAGCTAAGAGTGGTGTGTGATAAGAATAACTTTTTTGAGATTATACAAGACAACTAGATAAGCATATAATTTCGGAGCATATAAATATATATATTTACAACACATCTTTCAAATCAAATTAGATTCATTAAATTCCTCTTATATGTTAGTCCAGATGATTACCTAATTTTTTGTGTTCAAACTTTTAAGAGTCACATTACAATGATAAATAAAGCATCATAGGTATATGGAATAAAAAATATATCAATTAATACGTACACAAATTCGGAAATAATTAATTAATGCAAGACCCCAGATCAAACACTATAACTGGTACGTCTGTGTTTTGTTTCAATGAAACAATCAAAACAAATGGTGGCACCTACATGCCTCCCCCTATTCAAAAAATAACAAAACTGCATAGCTAAGCTGCCGCCCAACGGCCTGGTGTTTTAATAATTTTACCTTATTTTTTTTTATTTTATAGTACATGCTCTCATGCTAGAAACCCAAAATTAGTTCAAGCCCAAAGCTAAAAAATAATCCATATTGAGCTACATAACCAGAAAAAAAAAAGATGCTTGCCGATTACACTTAGTGCAAATAAAAAAGAAACATAACAAAAAACAAATACTAAAATATTGGTACTAGCCATTTGCAGTTCACGAGCCACAAACAATGCGGTCCTTAATTCTTAATTATTGTTAGAATCGTGTCGTGATTAAACTTGAATCTAATATAAGTGTAATCAACCTGCCTTATTAATAAATCATCTCCTCAACATGACTTAAATAGACATGTGTATGTAGGATGACAATTAATATTATTATGAATGTTCCCATCAATTGCACTCACACGTGTCTTTTGATGGGCAGAGAAACATTTAAAAAAAAATGAAGAAGTTGATTTCTTTCTCTAATGGTAAGGTTCAATATATTGTCAGAATTGAAAGCGGCAAAAGAGGAGATTGACTCAGTTGCTAATTAAAGTAGAAAGGAGATACATTATAGCTGGACTTGAAGTATGGGCTTAGTTTACAAAAGAGAAATAAAGGCCAGTTTTGAGGATATAGTTAGATGTTACTTTATGTTTTTATTTTTACATTTATTTTTTACGTTGGTTAATTGAGAATGTTAGTCCCTCTGTGACTTGCTTAAAAAGCAAAACTATGAAACGGGAAAGGGTACTCTGAAATCACTTTTTATCAAAAACACAAAAAATATCTTTTTTGCTTATTTTAACAGATTACAACAAAATACCCAAAAAAACTCCAAAAAAGCTATAAAAATATTGTGAGACTCCAGTATCGGACATCACATATATACATGTGATCTCATTTCTTCCTTCATCATTCAAGAAATAGAAGAAACAAGTATTTTGTCATTTAATTCGGTTATTTGTTAAAACAATTTATTTTCTATTGCATCTAATATATTCGAAAAACTTATCATGACATATGGATTACTATGCCATGTGATATTATTTTTTTTACATTTTTTAACTAAAAATTTGGATTTTATGAATCCAAGGCAAACGCCTTCTCATTTGTTGCTTTTTTCTAATAAAAATAAAAAAAATTCAGCAGACTTCTTTTTTCTGATGATTTTTTTGATGAAACGCATCAATTGAAAGAGAATTTTGTAAACGATTGTGCTAATAATAAACCTTTTTTGTTCTGCGATGTGATTGTATTGGGCTAATAATAAACCTGTGATTCAAGTCCAAAGTTTCTTTCTGCGATGTGATTGATGCAATCTGGGCTTTAAGTTTTCAAATGCTCTAATTACATATACTCTTTCTTTGATTATTATTCGCATTCCTTTTTCAAGGCACGAATTAACGGAAGAGAACTAATCTCCATCTATTAAAAAATTGGTAGGCGCTAGAGCTCGGAGAATGTACGCGTCGACAATAGTTTTTTCTGCCTTTAGATCTCATTAAGATTTGTGCATGTTTTGATCCAACGTCTTTGAGTTTGATAGTGAGAAAACATTAAATAGTTTATGTAAGAGAGAAAGGATCTTTCACGTACCTTTGTTTATGTTGCTCTTTCCATATAACCATTTGTACAATCTCTTCTTTAAAGAACAAAGGTTATTAAAAAGAAAATGCATTGGATTATTTTGCATAACGAGCTATAGAAAATTGTAAAGGTTGATTCCAAAACTATAAGTATATGGAAATTACTTTTTGCTGGTCAAATTGTGCCCTCCATTATATTATTAATCTTCGTGTTTTCATGAACTTAAGATTCTTTTTTTTTTAATTTTATGTATATATACATATTTAGATCAAATAATTTAAAGTTAATTTCATCATCTGAATGATAGTTTTATCCTCGTATGGATTAAACTTAGTACAAAATTATTATTTTGATAGAAAAATATTCATGTAGATTTTGATTTTATGACTTCTTCTATTCCTCAAAAATTAATTTGATTGGCGAAAAATAAAGTTATCTATGAACATATCTCCAATTGGCCTGACCAATATAAAAATAGGTGGAACAAATTTCCTAATAATAAAAATATGCATGATTTTTGTAAATTTATAATTCTTCAGTAGCCAATTATTTCGAAGTTTTATAATGTTTCTTGGAATATTATTTCTTCATTTATTTTAGAATTTGACCATAAAAAGAAAGGTTAGATTTTTATGTTGTTGGTATATTATTTTTAGAAAAATTAAATATCAAATGATTACGAGTCTGCAGCAAAGCACATGGATTCAATCCTAGTATATATAATATATAGATGTTTGTCATTAATATAGATTTTATTATTTATATTAACTGAACATTTTTATATTAATAATTTTGTTATTCAACTTATTTGTAGAATATTTTATTATTTAACTTAAATAAGTTATTATTTATATTATAAATATTTGAGTTGAATAATAAAATATTATATAAAATAAATTAAGTAATAAAATTTTTAATTTAAAATAAAGTTCAGTAAATATAAATGGTAAAGTTTATATCATTGATGTTATCAATAATGATATTTTCATAATATTTTTCTTAACAAAAATATTAGAACGTAAATGGGTTCACGAAATTCTTACGAAGCTAACAAAATCAACAAAAGAAGATGGGTAAAAAAATATGTCTATTTGTTGTTACCAAATATTTACATGCTACTAACTTTTCTCCCAACACGCGTTCATCAATTTGCACTTAATACGTACCACTTCTCGTAGGTGAGTTTACGTTTCCAATTTGAAGTGGTACATTGAATGATGTCACTTTATTAGCTATACTCATGATAATGATGAAATTGTTTGCTACATCAAAACAATTGTAAAGAAAAATATCTCCATCATGATGAAGAGGTGTTAATAATTAACCAAAAAAAAGGATAAGGATCCTTTGACAAATTTGAAACAAAATTTCAAATAATTTAAAAAAAATTAAAAATAGAAAAAAATTTATAAATGTATTATTGAATTTATAAATTGATTGTATTTCGAATTTCATATAATTTAAGTGTCATTTAATATTTTATCAAAGATCATCAAATTTATATAACATTTATAACAGTTCATATTTAATGATTTTTTTTATGTAATATCAACTGACACATAAATTACATGAAATTTGAAATAATATCATTCTAATATACTTATACATTTTTTCTATTTTTAAATTTTTTAATAATTATTTTGAAATTATTTAAAAAAATTGCTATTAATATTATAAACTTAACAATTATGAAGATACCCCCCCCCCCCCCCCCCCCCCGGGCAAGAAAATACTCTGCAAAACCTTAAAAATTGAAACATCATATACCAACTTCTTTCCACCGCATATTCGATGGTATTTTCTTTCTAGAAACCATACATCAAGATATAGAGAGAGACTTCTCGTTCCAGCATGGGGTGGTGAATTTCTATTCAAAGATGGCGACCTTCACATGAATCACGCCATGGATTGCTTGTCGATTGTGTTAATTGATCATCAGTTCATTAGTCTCAGAAAAGTCACAACTTGTAGGTAATAAGTCAAATTTGAATAACCAGTTTTTGCTTTTTCATGTAATTATCTTCTCTTATATATCCAAAAGTGAAAGATTAGTTCAAGTTACCAAATTATTTTCAAACTCGGTGAAGGGAAAAATTGACATAGGAAGTTTTAAAAGATGCTGATCTTTCAGCCCTCTTCAGATGAAAACTAATATTTAACTAGAACTATACTAATAAACGATTGTAAATGTTTGGAAGATACCATAATTGATATTATAATCTATACGGATATTATTATTTATGTTAAATGAATTATTATTCGTATTAATAATTTTATTATATAATTTATTTTTGACAGTATTTTTATTATTCTACTCAAATATGTTATTATAATAATTTATTTAAATTAAATAATAAAAATACTAAATAAATAAGTTACATAATAAAGTTATTAATATAAATTATAAAATCGATATTAATTATGATATTAATGACATATCTGTATAACAGCTCCCTTAACGATTTTATTCAATTGATGGCGAACATGCTACTTTTTTTTCTAAAAAAATATTTAATTGAGATCATTTTTTTTTTCAAATAAGAAATTGCTATGTTTTGACAGTCCGGTTTACTTTTTATTTTTTTTAGATAAAGATAGAAATTAAGTTTGCCAACCTTAAATATCTATATTTTTGACATAATTTCATGTATATCCTTACAAAACTTCAAAATTACATATTTCTTCCTCTAAAATTCATAATATCATATTTACCCTTTCAAATTTTTAAAACTCTCATATTTATCCAATATATTATCTTTTTCAAAACTAACTTCATACTTATTAATTCCTCATTTATCCTTATTGAAAACAATAGATAAATTTTTTTGAAATTGAATTCTAGTAAATATATTATAGATACAGTTATGAAGCATGAATATTAGAGATGACAATCAGGGGGGTCAGATCGGGTCGGGTTAGTTTGACCGAAAAAGATTATCGGGTCATAGATCGGGTTGAGTCGGGTTAGTTTGATAGAGAAAGATTATTGGGTTATAGGTCGGGTTGGGTCGGATATGATCGGATTTAAAAGAAAACTGTTGTCTGGGTATCAGCTTAATTATATGAATTGCTAATTAAAAAGGCTAGTTCTACCTGCAATCAAGATGGGTTGCATACTTGCAACTTGTAATTCTGATTAGAACATCACTTTTCATCCAGAAATATAATTTTTAAAAGAAATATTACAAGTCAAATTACTACTACTGTTATTGGAAATGCAAATATAAAGATCTATAAGCTATACTGATGTAGGAACACTGCTCATGAGCATATTTATCTGCTATTGTTTGCGTTAAAAACTAAGTGGGTTTTCTGATATATTGGATAATTAACGTATTTTGTGACTTTGATATGATTATTATGAAAAAGTAAGGGTTTACTCAGAAAAAAAAGATATATTAGATAGACCGAGTTGTAAATCTATATTTATATATTTAACGGGTTTTTCTGACATGGACCAAAAGAGTCGGAAAAAAAAAACGATGAAACACTTATGAGCCAATTTCTTTTTCTTTTCCTTTTTTTTGTGAGTAGATTTTGTACCAACCAACCATGGGCTGCACTACGATTCTTTTTTCCCTGGCAATGTGTATTTTGGATAAGATCCAGTACGATAATTCTCAGTTTAAAAAATTGTGACCTGATCTTCTCTTTTGAGTACCACACAGGCATGGACGCATAATACTAGTCAAGTGAATTTCATATTTATCGACTTGGTCTATATGCAGCAAAGTCTATGATCAATTAATTAAATCAAGGACCAACAAAATCTACCAGTCAAGATAATATTTTATATTTGTAAAAGAGAATTCAAACACAAGCACCACATCACTATAAATACACCCCAGCGATTCCCTTACAAGCATCAATAATTCAGACTCAACAAATTCAACACAAACCACAATGGCCTCTTCATCTCTCTTTGCGGTTCTCTCCTCCTTCCTCCTCTTCGCTCTCGCCAATGCCGCCACCTTCACCGTCAAAAACCAATGCAAATTCACCATCTGGGCAGCTGCCTACCCCGGTGGCGGTAAACAGCTAAACTCAGGTGAAACATGGACTGTAACTGTGGCAGCCGGCACAACAGGTGGCCGCATCTGGGGCCGTACTGGCTGTTCTTTCGACTCGAGCGGCAACGGCAAATGCCAGACTGGTGACTGTGGCAAGCTCGCTTGCACCGGCTACGGATCGCCACCGAACACCCTCGCGGAGTTTGGACTCAAACAATATAACAACTTGGACTTCTATGATATCTCTTTGGTTGACGGTTTCAACATACCGATGAACTTCCTTCCCGTCTCGGGATGTAGCAGCACCGGTGCGCACTGCTCGGCTAATGTGACTGCGACATGCCCGAGTGAGTTGAAGACAACCGGTGGGTGCTTGAACCCGTGCCAGGTTTACAAGACAAATGAGTATTGTTGCACCTCCGGCAGCTGCGGGGCCACGAAATACTCAGAGTTCTTCAAGAAACTGTGCCCCCAGGCTTATAGCTACCCGAAAGACGACGCAACGAGCACATTCACCTGCCCCAGTGGAACCAATTACAACGTGGTGTTTTGCCCCTAGAAGATTATAAGACTAGCAGCGGGTTGCAACAATGCATATTTATACGAAACTATAGTTGTTTTGCATTGATAAAGTTGATGAGTTGATGTAAATCTACCTAAGAGAAGTCTTAATTATTATGCAATAAATTTGTAAGAGATTTCAGATATGAGTCTTATTTATATATAAGATTTGTAATATGAGACTTCGTTTTTAATTAATGGCCATGATTCATTAAGCGAATTAAACAAATTCTTGTACAGACCCCATAGATTAAACTATGCGCGGATCGGACCCTTTTTGTTGGTTCAATTTGTTTAACTTTTATTGGGCTCATCCGAGCGATCAATTCGGGTAAATTTGTTAGATTTTGTTCTCTATGTCGTTTTTCAAATTTAAAAGGTAACTCTTCGTGATCAAACACAGAAAAAGAACGAAGTCTTTTATTATTTCACACTTCTGAGATGTGCTTACATGTTCCTATATGTATGGTTTCCTCCTACAAAGTCTTTGTTTTTTCCCTTTTCCAATTAGTTATGAGCTATAAATCATTTCAGCAGAGTCACACTATATGTACGTACGTAATTCTAAATTATAAAAATTTTATACATACCTATTTAAACTTTAATTATTAGATATTTATTCATCAAAAATCTTAAATTTTATTATTTACCCGTTATAATTATTTGATTTTCTTTTCATTTTGTCCATCAACCATATCAAATATAAGAGATACATATACTACATATATTAGTAAATAGTAATATGCTTTTCCAAGTTGGTAAATATATCGAACTTTAGGTCGATCGACGCATAAAATCTCCTATCAGATCAACCATGTCTTGTTTTATGAATTAGTCAGTCAGTCAAAGCGAAATCGTTACACCAAATTAATTCGGAAATTCTGGATGGTCCTGCGTCAAACACTAATTAGTAATTAGCGGATCAACAGCCATGTGTCATTTACCTTATTATGGTGGGTTTGGGACTGACGGGTGGGGACACTACACCCATACGTCAACCATTTAATTAAAAGTGTAAGACAAATCTGACCAATTCAAAGAATGATGGATTTAAAATTTAATTAGTTAAATACGGATTATATTTAATTTGAATAATTCAACAATTAAACTTTGTACACTAATTTTGTAAAAAAAATAAGTAAAATCTGACTGGTTTGTTTTCGTTATTTTTTTTAAAAATTTATTTTTACATAACTCTATAGAATAATATAATATATTATTAAATTTTATTTTTTTAATTGATACTTACTTTATTTATTGTTAGATAGAGCATGTTATTTTTGTATTTGTATCTTTTTCGATTATGATTCATTTTTGTTTACAATTTTTATAACAAATTTTAGTAAAATGAAACTTACCAAATCCATGAAACCTTATCATCTAACATCAATTTTGAATTGACTGATTTTTATCATTAATTGATTGGTTATTGATTGAAAATATGACTATAATATACCAAATTGACTATTTACATAAAATCCAACCAATCCAAGCCTTTTACATCTCTAGATTTAATCATTCACTTGTATGTCTGGTTTAAAGGGCCTCTTCTCTCAAAACGGTGCATAACAAAAAAAATAAAAATAACAGCAACTAAAATACTGATACTAATAATACTTGCAATTCATGAACATCAAACAGTTGGATGCTCACTTCTTCTCAGTATAATGAATTTCCTGAACACGGAGTCACTTCTAGAGTTGATTTTTACCATAAAAAAGCGCGAGAAGTACTGACTAACGATATGAATTGAGCTGCCCCAGTGCCGGGGACCATGCGTTCGAAGTTTAATACTAAATCCGACCTTCTTTTTACAGACCCAATTCGTAACAAATGTTTAGTGTATATATGGATTAAAGAGTTTCGAACAGCCCATTTAAAATAAGGCTTTACAAAAACCTTCTGTTGCAAAGACACGTTGAAAACTGGATGATTTGAAGTTGTATAAAATTTGGGGCTAGTTGAAAATTGTTTGGGCCCAGGTGCATTACACTATTCATATTTGTGTCTACTGTAGCACAATGAGCTCAATAATTAAATCAGAGAAAATTTAAGAAAGCTTGCACACTTCTAATTGAAAAAAGAAAATAAATAAAAAGAAAAATAGAAAAAGATACAGCATCTGACAATATAACTCAATGTGACATACAGAGTATATGCTCCGCAAGATTACCAGTAAAAAGAAACAGCAAGTTAAACAATTCAGAAAAAGAAACAGGAAGTTAAAGAGTATATGCTCCGCAAGAGTACCAGGAATGGAGATGCTCTAATGTTGTTGGTAATGCAAATATAAACATCTGTAAGCTGTACTGATGTAGGAACACTGCTCAGCATATTCATTTATCTACTATTGCTTGCGTTAAAAACTAAGTGTATTTCTTTAGTTATATTGGATAGAACGAATTATAAATCTATAACAGGTTTTTCTAACATGGACTAAAAAAATAAAAAAAAAACGATGAAACACTTACAAGCCATTTTCTTTTCTTTTTTTATTTTTATTTTGGTGAGTAGATTTTGTACCAACCGACAATAAGCTGCACTATGATTCTTTTTTTTCCTGGCAATGTATATTTTGGATATAAGATCCAGTACGATAATTCTCTGTTCAGAACTATATTCTGATCCGGATCTTCTCTTTTGACTACCGCACAGGCATGCATAAATTCTAGTCAAATCAATTTAATATTTATCGACTTGGTCAATATGCAGCAAAGTTGATCTAAATTTATCAAAGTTCTTCAAGAAACTGTGCCCCCAGGCTTATAGCTTTCTGAAAGACGATGCGACGAGCACATTCACCTGCCTCAGTGGAACCAATTACAACGTGGTGTTTTGCCCGTAGAAATATATAGACTAGCCGCGGGTTGCAACAATGCATATAAATACGTAATTATAGTTGTTTTGCATGAATAAAGTTGATGAGTTGATGTAACCCTACCTAAGAGAAGTCTTAATTATTATGCAATAAATTTGTAAGAGATTTCAGATATGAGCCTTATTTATATATAAGATTTGTGCGTACTCTCATTTTTTTATCAAAAGAATATATAAGATTTGTAATATGAGACTTCGTCTTTTGTTTTCCTTATTTCTTTTTCTTCTTTTTTTTTGGTTTTGAATTCATCGCAGTACTTTTTGTGAAACAGTTAGTTTTTCTCTGCATGAATAATCTATGAATGACACGACTTTTGGCACATATATACCTTTGCCAAATCATCAAGCTTAACGTTTCTTTTAATAAAAAATAACTTTAGTTCCATTTCTTACATCGTAATTTGGAATTGAACCTTTAAATATAGCAAACTAATACCAAATTTTAATTGAGAAATTAATTTGTATATATAAATAGTAATTTGAACGATGTGTCTGAGCAATTAGGTCCCGTTGTACGTACTCATGGCGTAATTCATTAGCGGATTAAACGAAAAATTTTTGTCCAAATTAACCCATAGATAAACTATGCGGATCGGACATTTTTTTTGGCAATTTGTGTAACTTTTATTGGGCTCATCCGAGTGATCGAGACGGGTAAATTAATTTGGTAGATTTTACTGTAATATTTTTCTGTGTCATTTTTCAAATTTAAAAGCATGAACAAAACCTGAAAACAGAACTTTTTTATTATTTCACACTTCCGAGATGTGCTTAATTACATGTTCCTGCATATGGTTTTCATGTTTCAATGTCTTTCTGTTTTTCTTTTTCCCTTTTTTTTAAAAAAAATGGCTAATATTTCGCGTTTCATTGAATGAAACTTTAAAGTTATAGATAACCAGACATAACAGAGCAACACAAAGAACTACTTATTCTACCCAAAAAGAAAAAATCCTTAGGAATTGACTCAATTGCTCACACTGTTTCGTAGAGCAACCTAGCTTTTGAACACAAAGTTACTGATCTCCTGAATCATATGAGTATGTAATATCTGTTCAGTAGAAAATCAGTAACTCATGTCAAAACTGGCGACCTCTCAGCCCCACACTTAACATCCCTGTCAATCCCTATAAAACACAATCAACCAAAGCAAATAACAGTATGATGAATTTTGCGATGAGAGAAAAATGATGAATTGAAAATTTGAAATTTTTATTTTCAATTCTGATGATTTGACAGAGATGTTACATGGCTCTTTATAGTCTAATTCTCTTGTAGCCGTTAATGAGTTGTCTAAAATACTGGATTCAGTATATTGTCTAATTGAGGGAATTAAGCTAGGTATTAATTTTAGCCTAATAGCTATATTTTTGATGCTAGCTGGATTTCCTACTAAAATTGCCAATGATGATTTATAAGGCAATTTTCTTATTTCTTAATACTCCCCTCAAGTTGGGTTCGAATAAATTGATTGATCCCAACTTGCCCAATATGTTTTGATGACTAGCTTTGTTAAGCGCTTTTGTGAAAATATCGGCTAACTGCTCTTGACTTCTGACAAATGGTGTTTCTATTTCTCCTGACTGTACTTTTTCTCTGATAAAGTGACAGTCAACTTCAATGTGCTTTGTTCTCTCGTCAAAATACAAGATTAGATGCGATGTGTCACGTAGCTTGATTGTCACAGTACATCTTCATAGTTCCTCTATGATCTATCTTCATGTCGCGAAGTAGATGCTTGATCCAAGTGAGCTCACTTGTTGTGGATCCCATGACCCGATACTCTGCTTCTTGCTTTTCCATGTAACCAAATTGCCACCTACAAAAGTGCAAAAACCTGTGGTTGATTTTCTGTCGCAGCTCCCGGTCCAATCTGCATCTGAAAAACCAACCACATCATTAGAATTATTTTTTCTCATCCATATTCCTTGAGCTGGAGTGTTTTTAAGATATCTCAGTATTCTATCAATTGCACTCAAGTGACTGGTAGTTGGAGCATGCATAAATTGACTAACTGCACTAACTGCATATGCGATATCAGGTCTGATAACGATAAGGTAGATTAATTTTCCAACCAACCTTTGATACTGTCCTATGTCAGTTAGTGGTTCACCATTTTCTAATCCAAATTTAATATTGGTTTCCATCGAGGTGCCGGCTGGTTTAGCTCCTAACTTATCAGTCTCTTTTAACAGGTCAAGAACATATTTTCTTTGAGATAAAAATAAGCCCTTGCTTGAGTGAGCTATTTTTATATCAAGAAAATATGAAAGTTGTCCAAGATCTTTGATATCAAATTCCGTTTTTAAATATTCCTTAATCTTTTTTATTTCCTTATTATCATTTTCAGTGACGATAATATCATCTACGTAAACAAGGATAATAGTAGTAGAATTTTGTGAATGTTTGACAAACATAGTAGGGTCTGTTGTACTTTTGATAAAATTAATTTTTAAAAGAGAGAAACTTAGCCTAACATACCATGCTCTTGGTATTTGTTTTAGACAGTAAATTATTTTCTTTTAACTTACATACCAATGAAGGGTCTGATGTACTTTTGTAACCTGGAGGAAGAGTCATATAGACTTTTTCTTTTAGAGTTCCTTGAAGAAATGTGTTTTTTACATCCATTTGAAACATGCTCCACCCTAAATTGGTAGCTACTGATAATATAATTCTAACTGTGTTCATTTTGGCCACTGGTGCAAAAGTCTATTGGTAGTTAATGCCATAGATTTGTGTAAAGCCTTTGGCCACTAACATTGCTTTGTATCTTTCAACTGTACCATCACTATTGTACTTTATATTATATACCCATTTGCAACCTACTGATTTTTTATTTTTTGGTAAACTAATAATGTTCCATGTGTCATTTTTTTTCCAAGGCCTGAAGTTTTTCTTTCATAGCCTTACACCAAATCGGGTTATTGCTGGCTTCATCAAACTTGGTTGGTGTAGTTTGTTTAGTTGTTTGACTTAAAAAAGCTTGGTATTCCGTGGATATATTGTTGTAAGAAAGAAAATCTTGAATTGGATACGTCACCTGATGGGATACATAATCCCTTAACCTGATAGGAGGCTGAGTTTCTCGTATTGAACTCCGCAAGGCGATTGCTTCTTGAAGAGGTTCTTCATTTGACTCATTTTCTCCCCCCGAAGAACTTGCTCCTGACATATTTAAGGGTTCTACTTCTTCATGTGCAACCTGTTCTTGATCTGTTTCTTCAGAAAAAATAAAGTCATTTGGAAATAATATGTTTGGTTGACCCTGTGTATCGAGATGGTGATAAGTCTTAATTGCATACACTTTTTGATAGGATTTAATCTCTAAAACGATACCATTTTACATAATTTTTAGATCATTCAGTCAAATTTTGCACCAAGTTCGAGATATTGCTATGTTCTGGTTTGATTTCAGGAGTTTGGAGCATTCGAGAGCAAGAGAGAAATGTTGAAGGCAAGGCAGAGCACAAATACAGGACTGGAAACTTGCTGGTGGAGTTTTGCACAATTATTGCGGGTCGCAGTAAATATTGCGGGTCGAAATTTCTCATGGCTAAGAAACAATTTTTCCTGCGAATTCGCTGGCGCCTTTTCGCCCCGATTTTGCGGGTCGCAAAATCTACCCTGTTTCAGATCTGAAAAGCCCAGAACAGGCCTGTTCGTTTGGGAAAGATATAAAAGGGCCTGGGCTCGACTCCCAAGGAACCCTAGCCGCCCCCAGACCTCTCCTCACCTCTCTCCACGACTCTCCACACCTAGGAACTGATTTGGGACCAAGATTCGAAGGATTTTTGGGTTGCTTGAAGAGATCTAGCGCGTGACTTGGAGAAGAAGAAGAAGAAGAAGAAGAAGACTACTCTTGCTTTGTTTTATCTCTCTATTCTCTCTCTTTTAAATTCTTATCTGTCGTTCTAGATACTCTTTTGAGATGATGTGTGCCCCTATGAGAGGCTAATTTCCTCTCTAGGAGCGATGGCATGTAAAACTCGAAACTAGTGCTTTAATTTTACTTGGTTTGTTGTTTTTAACTGATTATTGTGATTTGTTCTTTTGCGAATTGTTAAATGCATGAATTGCTTGTTTAACCAACTTTAGCAATACGTGTACTTAGGATTTTGAGTAAATGACTAATCAATCACTTGCTTGAACTCGGATCAAGAGAACAAAACTAGGCTAGAGGTGAGGTACCTAACGGTGAATCCAAAGGTCTAGACGGGTATTTTTGGTTATGTTGAATTGCTTGTGAGAGGTACCTAACGGTGAATTACAACTAATTAATAGAACCAAAACCTATATATTAACCCGCACATGTTTAGAAAATATAAATACGCAAACCAAGTAAATTAAAGTCTAGTGGAAAGTAAGCCAAAGCCCATAGAATTCTTGTTATTGAATTAAATCCCAGGATTTTATTATTTGTTTTGTCTTCGTCCGATTTAGTTTAGAAAACCAACAAAAATTAATTCGTCTAGCTTAGTGAACTAGTAAGAACCGGTACTTTACGAGTTTGTCCCTGTGGATTCGACACCCCAATTACTACTTGACAAGGTTGTACGCTTGCAACCGAATTAGGTAACTTTAGGGTATTATTAGCTATAGGTGAAATATCCCAACAAGCTTTTTGGCGCCGTTGCCAGGGACAACGGTAAATATCGGTTTAAGCTTTAGTAATTAAGACTAGACATTTTTCATTTTCTTCATTTTCTTTTATTTTTGTTTTGCTTCTGATTTTTGCTTGATACTCACGTTGAATTCTCTCTCTTGTAGAACTCACTCTGGCTAGTGGATCGACAAGGATACCACGCTTTCGCATTGTGTACAAGAGGAAGAAATTCCGAACCAAGAAGAGAGACACCACGACTACTCCAACCCGACCTAAACGATTGAATTTCGACGAAGAGTCAAGGATGGGGGAGAACATACAACAGCCTGACACTAGGCCATTGCGTGATTTTGCCGCACCACAAGCCGAGTTCATTCGCATGGGTTACACTGTGCCGGCAGTTGCCGCCAATAGTTTTGAATTGAAACCAGCCCTCATTAGCATGGTTAACCAAAATCAGTTTTCCGGTCTAGCATACGAGGACCCAAACCAACATCTAGCCACCTTTGAGGAAATTTGTAATACCTTAAAAATGAACAATGTTTCACCAGATGCGATTAAATTAAGGACATTTCCATTTTCTCTTAGGGATAAGGCTAGAAATTGGTTGCGGTCTTTAGAACCAGAGTCTATAAATTCGTGGGCCCAGATGTCTAGAGCATTTCTCAATAAGTATTTCCCGCCCTCTAAAACTGCTCATTTGAGGAACCAAATCACCAATTTCAAACAAAGGGACGGGGAACCACTTAGTAAGGCTTGGGATAGATATCAGGAGTTGTTGAGGCTATGCCCACACCATGGATTGGAAAAATGGTTAATTTTGCAAATTTTCTATGAAGGGTTGATTTATAATACTCGTATCTCTATTGATGCAGCAGCAGGAGGTAGTCTCATGAGCAAGAGCGCAACCGAAGCCTTCAACCTCATAGATGAGATGGCAATGAATCAACATCAATGGTCGTCCGAGCGCGGTGTTGCGAGAGCGACTCCCGGTCGTTTGGAGACGAATGCAGTGATGGAACTCTCGGCCAAGGTAGAGGCAATGCAAAAGATGTTCAATCAAATGAATATCTCGGCCGTAAGTCAAATTTCTCCTTGTGGAATTTGTAGTGGTACGGATCATCTTTCAATTAATTGTACTGCGGGTTTTACTAGTGATGGAGATTTAGAACAAGTCAAGGCTTTGAACAACGGTTTTAGGCCGCCAAATAATCCATATTCTAGTACTTACAACCCCGGTTGGAGGAACCACCCAAATTTCTCTTGGAGAAATGACCAAAACAATTCGAACCAAAATCAAAACCGACCTAATCAGAATTTTGGTCAAAGACAATTCGAGTCAAATATGCCACAAAAGTCCAACCTAGAAAGAATGATGGAAAATTTCATCGAGGCCCAAAATAGAACTAACAATGAGATGAATGATAAATTTGATAAGTTGAATGCAAAAGTCGATTTGTTAGAAACTCAGAGCAGGTTAATGGAGAACCAAATAGCTCAACAAGCCGCGTCGTCTTCGCGCCAAAATGGGCATCTTCCACCTAAATCCGAAGACAACCCGAAAGAACATGTCAAAGCCATAACACTTCGAAGCGGGTTTGAGTACGAAGGACCCAAGATGCCAAAGGAAAATGAAGGAGAGCAAGTGAAGGAGCCCGAAGCAAAAACTGACTCAACTGAAGAGGTCGTGCCTCAGGAACTGTCACAAGACAAGGAAACCGGTAATGGCTCCCCAAAATAGGTAAGCACGGAGGTACCCAAGTATGTGCCTCCGCACAGGTACGCTCCTTTTCCTCAAAGACTTGTCAAGAGTAATATGGATAAACAATTCGGTAAGTTTGTGGAGTTGTTGAAACAATTGAATGTGAATATTCCACTTACCGATGTTATGACTCAAATGCCAATCTATGCGAAATTTTTTAAGGATATTTTGTCTAGTAGAAGAACACTTGAGGAAATTCAAACCGTGACTTTAACTGAGAAAGTTAGTGCACTTTTGTTGAACAAACTTCCTCCAAAACTTAAGGACCCCGGTAGTTTTTTCATTCCTTGTTCTATAGGTAACACCAAATTCAAACAAGCCTTGTGTGACCTTGGAGCAAGTGTGAGTCTTATGCCTAGATCGGTTTATGAGAGAATTGGAGTAGGTGACCTAAAACCGACCCGAATATCATTGCAACTCGCGGACAAATCGGTTAGATTACCAATGGGTATAATAGAGGACATACCAATCCAAGTTGGAAAATTTTTCGTTCCTATTGATTTTGTTGTAGTTGAAATGGAAGAGGATATCCAAACTCCGCTTCTTTTGGGACGTCCTTTTTTAGCAACTGTGGGAGCTTTAATTGATGTTAGGGATGAAAAACTAACACTTAGGATTGGGGAGGAGTCACTTGTTTTTCATGTAGAAAAATCTCTTAAGTTTCCTTCTAATGAAGATATAATTTTCAGAGTTGAAACCATCGACGCCATTGTAGCGGAAGAAATTGAGAGAATCACAATTGATGATCCGCTACGGCACGTGATTGCAAATCCAACGGAAGATGAAATTGAAATGAATTTTGAAGAAGTTTTGAGTCGATTGGATGATCAAGAAATGTTGAATTTCGAGTTGATGGGAGAAGATGATCAAGATTTCGAAGAGTTTGACGAAAATTTCGATGAAACCAGAGGTTCTGGCCACTTTCTGCAGGAAATTGCAGGTCACAATAGAAATTGCGAGTCGCAAGAAGTTAGCAGTTTGGGTGCAGAACATTCTCAGAATTCTAATCCTCTTTGTGGGTTACAATTTTCATTTTCTGGATCGAAAAAAGAAGTTTTTCAAGCCGAAACTCAGCTCTCTGAGTCCAAACCCGAAGCACCAAAGATTGAATTAAAACCACTTCCCTCTACTCTCCGCTACGAGTACCTTGGACCAAATGAAACCTATCCGGTGATTGTCAGTGCAAACCTGAATCGAGACCAAACCGAAAAACTTCTTAATGAATTGAGATTGCACCGAAAGACTATTGGGTACACGATTGAAGATCTCAAAGGGATCGCGCCTTCCATTTGCATGCATCGAATTTTCATGGAGGATGGTCACAAGCCTTCAATCGAATCGCAAAGGAGGCTCAACCCAAATCTCAGGGAAGTAGTGTGGAAGGAAATTCACAAACTCCTAGACGCCGGCATCATCTATCCAATCTCCGATAGCAATTGGGTAAGCCCGGTACATGTGGTACCGAAGAAGGGAGGAACAACGGTTGTCAAAGGCACGGATGGCGAACTAATCTCAACAAGACTCGTGATAGGATGGCGAATGTGCATTGATTACCGCAAGCTCAACTCCGCAACGAGAAAGGACCATTTTCCTCTCCCTTTTATTGATCAATTACTAGAAAGACTTGCTAAACACACTTTCTTTTGTTATCTAGATGGTTATAGCGGTTTTTTCCAAATACCAATTCACCCCGAGGACCAAGAAAAGACCACATTTACGTGTCCATATGGAACATTTGCATACCGTAGGATGCCATTTGGTCTTTGTAATGCACCGGCCACTTTTCAAAGAGCTATGATGGGTATTTTTTCAGACCTTATTGAAAGTGCCATGGAAATTTTTATGGATGATTTTTCAGTTTATGGTACCTCATTTGATGAATGCTTATCTAATCTCTCTAAAGTTTTGCAAAGATGTGAGGAGGTGAATTTGGTGCTCAATTGGGAAAAATGTCATTTCATGGTGCAAGAAGGAGTGGTACTTGGTCATGTCGTGTCGGAGAAAGGATTGGAAGTTGACCAAGCCAAGGTCGAGGTGATCGAAAAATTACTGCCACCAACGAATGTGAAGGAAGTGCGAAGTTTCTTGGGACATGCGGGATTCTATCGGCGATTCATCAAAGATTTTTCGAAAATTGCTAAGCCTTTAACTAATTTGACCATGAAAGATTCAATTTTTGACTTTGATGCAAAGTGTCTTGATGCTTTTTGTAGGATAAAGAAGGCACTTATCTCAGCGCCGATACTTCGACCGCCGGATTGGAGCATTCCGTTCGAGATCATGTGTGATGCAAGTGATTACGCGGTAGGAGCCGTGTTGGGACAGCGGGTAGACAAAGAGGTCACATGCAATTTATTATGCGAGCAAAGTTCTAGATGAAGCGCAAATGAATTACACAACTACCGAAAAGGAGCTACTCGCCGTGGTGTTCGCCATCAACAAGTTTCGGTCTTACTTGGTGGGATCGAAAGTGATAGTCTACACCGACCATGTCGCTATCCGCTATTTGTTGAATAAGAAAGATGCAAAGCCGAGACTCATTCGTTGGATACTCTTGCTTCAAGAGTTTGATTTGGAGATCAAGGACAAAAAGGGCACAGAAAATTCAGTGGCGGATCATTTGTCTCGAATCAAGCACGAACCGAAAGAAGGAGAGTTGCCCATTGATGACTCATTCGTGGACGAGCAACTTTGCCGCGTGAGCACTCTCCAAGCCCCATGGTACGCCGATTATGCCAACTTCCTTGCTTGCGGCATAATACGGCCGGAGCTCACCTATCAACAGAAGAAAAAGGTTTTCGCTGATGTGAAGCACTACTTTTGGGATGATCCGTTCCTTTTCAAGTTGGGAGTTGATGGGATTCATAGAAGATGTGTTCCGGAGGATGAAACCCATTCCATAATGTTCCATTGTCATTCCTCGCCTTATGGCGGGCATTTTTCACCCAACAAGACCGCCGCTAAAATTCTCCAAGCAGGATTCTTTTGGCCAACTCTCTTCAAAGATGTGAGAAATTTCATTCAAGCGTGCGACAAGTGTCAACGCATGGGAAATATTTCGAGGCGACACGAGATGCCACTCAATAATATTCTGGAGGTAGAGTTGTTTGATGTTTGGGGGATAGATTTCATGGGTCCGTTTCCGAGTTCAAGCAACAACAAGTACATTTTGGTTGCAGTGGACTACGTATCGAAGTGGGTTGAGGCAATTCCGAGTCCGACGGCCGACTCACAAGTGGTCAACCGCCTTTTCAAAAAGGTGATATTTCCGAGATTTGGGGTGCCCCGAGTAGTGATAAGTGACGGTGGTTCTCATTTTATTAACCGCCGATTTGACAATCTTCTAGCCAAATACGGAGTCAAACATAAGGTTGCAACGCCTTACCATCCTCAAACGAGTGGACAAGTAGAGATCTCCAACCGTGAAATAAAGAATATCTTGCAAAAGATGGTGAGTCACACGAGAAAAGATTGGTCCGCCAAACTAGACGAAGCACTTTGGGCATACCGCACGGCATACAAAACTCCGATAGGTATGACCCCCTTCAAGTTTGTGTATGGGAAATCGTGTCATCTCCCGGTTGAATTGGAGCATAAGGCATATTGGGCTATCAAGACTATAAATTTTGACTTAAAAGTCGCGGGGGAGAAAAGACTTTTGGATTTGCATGAACTCGAGGAACTCCGTCTAGAGGCTTATGAGAATGCCAAGCTTTACAAGGAGAAGACTAAAAAGTGGCACGATAAACATATTCTTCGAAGGACCTTTCAAGTTGGGGATTGGGTGCTTTTATTCAATTCTAGGCTCAAACTCTTTGCGGGAAAATTGAAGTCAAGGTAGACTGGGCCATATCAAGTACTAAACGTGTCGAACCACGGAGCGGTCGAGATTTGGAGTGAGCGCTCGGGAGCTTTCAAGGTGAATGGGCAGAGATTGAAGCAGTACATACAAGGAGAACCGATGGGAGAAAGGATCAACATCTCCCTCGCTGACGCACCATCCGGATGAGAAAACAAGGGTCGAGCTCGCGACCTTAAATTGAGAACTACTTGGGATTAACCACTTCCTCGCGCCGCCTCCACTCCACATCACACCGCCACCATTGTGAGTATTTCATGTCTCATTTACTTTCTTTTGTAGCTTGGTTGAAGCATTGAGGACAATGCTTGATTTAAGCTTGGGGGGGAGAATTTGAGATTGTATCCGCATTCGCATTTTTATGTAGGATTTGTGATTTTTGCATGTTTTTATTTTAGGTTTCTTAGTGGATGTTTTAGCAATATATTTTGAATTAACTTGTTAAAGGAAAAGTTGACAAATGAACAAACCTTGTCGGAAAAAGAATTGAATTACCATGACGGGTTTTTGTGGGAAACTGATTAGGGAATATTTCAAAGTTTTATGATCTAACCCATGATAAATGAAATCGGTACCCACGCCAGTAGAATGGTTGAATATTTTGTGAGATTCTTTAGAATGAGATATTTTTAAGTTCAAATCTAATATTGCACAAAGAACCGATGTGGAGAAATACCCCCACCAAAAACAAAATTAAAGTGACCTAATCTAGAGAAAGTGTTGTAGTAGCCGGTGGATCCGAAAAATCATGAAAAATCAGATGGTCCCCACTTGGTTGTGCGTTTTCGCACGAAGCTACATGCTTGACACACTGAAAAAAAAATATATAAAATAAAATAAAATAAAATAAAATAAAGTGATCTTAAGCCTCAAATAAGTGCTAGGGCTACGCCCACGGGTTATCCGCATACGGCACGAGGCAACCTCAAAAGCGCAATTAAATAATTCAAAGTCATTCTAATGAAAAGCGCGAGGTTCAAGATTAGCACTAAAATTTTCTTTTTCGAAAAAAAAGGGGGTCAAATCCAATAATCGGAACTAAGTGCAAGAAAAAGGTGTAGACTTGAAAGCATAGCATTCTTTTGAAAATCACATGATATAGAGAAGTGAAAGTGGGGCTGTGGGGTATATTCCTTAAGTAAAATATCGTGGAGTGAAATTTTAAATAATTGAAAATTCCTAAGAAATTTCCCAAAGACCCGGGCAAGTATTTGATAAATTTGAAAGCATTTCCTTTCGAGTTAATTACAATTATCTAAACCATTCGTGACCTTTTGCATGTTGATTTAGGGTTTTTATGAACTTGGTTAGTTTGGAGACCGGTCCTAGGCTCTCGAGCTAGACTTGCTTAGGGACAAGCAATGTTTAAGCTTGGGGGAATTTGATAAGTCTTAATTGCATACACTTTTTGATAGGATTTGATCTCTAAAACGATACCATTTTACATAATTTTTAGATCATTCAGTCAAATTTTGCACCAAGTTCGAGATATTGCTATGTTCTGGTTTGATTTCAGGAGTTTGGAGCATTCGAGAGCAAGAGAGAAATGTTGAAGGCAAGGCAGAGCACAAATACAGGACTGGAAACTTGCTGGTGGAGTTTTGCACAATTATTGCGGGTCGCAGTAAATATTGCGGGTCGAAATTTCTCATGGCTAAGAAACAATTTTTCCTGCGAATTCGCTGGCGCCTTTTCGCCCCGATTTTGCGGGTCGCAAAATCTACCCTGTTTCAGATCTGAAAAGCCCAGAACAGGCCTGTTCGTTTGGGAAAGATATAAAAGGGCCTGGGCTCGACTCCCAAGGAACCCTAGCCGCCCCCAGACCTCTCCTCACCTCTCTCCACGACTCTCCACACCTAGGAACTGATTTGGGACCAAGATTCGAAGGATTTTTTGGTTGCTTGAAGAGATCTAGCGCGTGACTTGGAGAAGAAGAAGAAGAAGACTACTCTTGCTTTGTTTTATCTCTCTATTCTCTCTCTTTTAAATTCTTATCTGTCGTTCTAGATACTCTTTTGAGATGATGTGTGCCCCTATGAGAGGCTAATTTCCTCTCTAGGAGCGATGGCATGTAAAACTCGAAACTAGTGCTTTAATTTTACTTGGTTTGTTGTTTTTAACTGATTATTGTGATTTGTTCTTTTGCGAATTGTTAAATGCATGAATTGCTTGTTTAACCAACTTTAGCAATACGTGTACTTAGGATTTTGAGTAAATGACTAATCAATCACTTGCTTGAACTCGGATCAAGAGAACAAAACTAGGCTAGAGGTGAGGTACCTAACGGTGAATCCAAAGGTCTAGACGGGTATTTTTGGTTATGTTGAATTGCTTGTGAGAGGTACCTAACGGTGAATTACAACTAATTAATAGAACCAAAACCTATATATTAACCCGCACATGTTTAGAAAATATAAATACGCAAACCAAGTAAATTAAAGTCTAGTGGAAAGTAAGCCAAAGCCCATAGAATTCTTGTTATTGAATTAAATCCCAGGATTTTATTATTTGTTTTGTCTTCGTCCGATTTAGTTTAGAAAACCAACAAAAATTAATTCGTCTAGCTTAGTGAACTAGTAAGAACCGGTACTTTACGAGTTTGTCCCTGTGGATTCGACACCCCAATTACTACTTGACAAGGTTGTACGCTTGCAACCGAATTAGGTAACTTTAAGGTATTATTAGCTATAAGTGAAATATCCCAACAGATGGTTTTCTTCTTTTTGAAAATATGGTTCATTCTCAACAAACGACACATTTCTTGAGATATAAAGTTTATGATTTTTTGGATTATAACATTTGTACCCCTTTGTTTCAGAAGAATACCCTAAAAATATGGTTTTAACAGAGTTTGTATATAATTTGTCATGTCTCTTTATATGTACAAAGCATGTACACCCAAACACTCGGATATGATCAAGGTCTATTTTTCTACCTTTTAAAATTTCTAAATGACTCATATTTTTCAACCTAGGACTTGACAGTCTGTTTATAAGATAGGTTGTTGTTAACACTGCATCTGACCAATAGATTTTTGAAATATTATTTTGAAAAAGAAGTGATCTAGTGACTTCAAGAAGATGTCGATTTTTTCTTTCTGAAATTCCATTTTGTTCAAGTGTGTTAATACATGTGGTTTGGTGTAAAATTTCTTTTTGTTTGAAAAATTCTGTAAAATTTTTGTTTACATATTCTGTCTCATTATCTGATAGAAAAATCTTGACTTTGGCACTATATTGATTTTCAATAAAATTAAAGAGTTCTTGAAAACAAGAAAATACTTCATTTTTTGTTTTCAAAAGATAAATCCATATAGTATGAGAATAATCATCAATAAATATAACGAAATACTTAAAATTATTATAAGAGTCAACTGGGGTTCGTCCTCAAACATCTGAGTGGATTAAATCAAAATATTTATTTGATACACTAGTAGATAAAGAAAAATGTAGCCTAGTTTGTTTTGAAAACTTACAAACATCACAATTACTTGAATCTAAATTATGACAAAATAGTTTATTTAAAACCTAATAAGACGGATGACCAAATCTCCAATGCAATAACTTGTCACGATTTATTTAACTTAATGATACAAAACACTTATTCATATTATCTTCAAGATAATATAAGCCATTTTTAAAAGTTCCCTCACCAATCGTCTTCCGTGATACTCAGTCCTAAAATATCACTTTATTTGGTGAAAATATTACATTGCAGTTTAAATCTTGAGTTATTTTACCAACAGATAATAGATTTGAATTAAAGTCAGGTAGGCACAAAATATTTTTTATATCTTTTGTAAAAAATTTTGTAGTACCAACACCGCAAATTTGGGCTTTATTTCCATTGGCAACAATTACATGTTGAGGGTCTTTAATTTTTTCAAAATTTTGTAATTTGTTTTGATCACATGTCATATGAACGGTAGCACCCGAATCAATAATCCAATTGTTCACATTTTGGCACAAATTTGCAGTTTTTGGATTACAAAAGGAATGACATGAAAAATTAGGTTTATATAATACACAACCTGGAGTCTGTTGTTGCAACAGATTATTCAGTTGAGTTAGCAATTGTGTTGTACCCGCCACAGAAGATCCTGCTGGATCGGTTTTGTTAACTGGGTCGGATCCATTACGCACCGCCCCCTCATTTATCCCTAAATCTGACGCATGGCTTAATCCTCCGAACTTCCTCTCTTTCTCCCATTTTCGCCCGCCGCCACCATTGTTACCTTTGTCTCGGTTGGGTCTCAAGTGGGGATGGAGGTGCCAGCAGCCGTCGCGAGAGTGGCCCTATTTCTTGCAGTGGTCGCACTTGTCGTTGCTGTTGGGTGCTCCCCTTACTTTCGCCCCTTCTCGGGCATTAGGGTTCGGGTGACGAGTGGCATAGACTTTGGTTTCGACAGTGTCAGAATCAGTCTGGGTGTTCATATTGGCACGCTGTGTCTCTTCTCTTTGTATGGTTGCCATTACTGAGTCGATTGATGGTAGTTCGGTTGAGCACGGAATTTGGGATTTAATGACTTCATAGCTTGAGTCAAGACCTCCCAGGTACGTGTAAATTAGGTCTTGCTCCGCCCTTCTTTGAATTTCTTCTGGATCTGTTGTTGGTGGGAGGTAAAGTTGGAGTTCCTCCCATCTTGTCAGAACTTCAGTTCCATACTGTGAACTGGTTTTGCTCCCTTGTTTGATTTGAGACAGTTCCTGTTTTAGATTAAAAATGTGAGCAAAATTTTGTTGTTGGCCGTATAGTTTTTTTACTTTGTCCCATACAGCTTTGGATGAGTTCAGAAGCATGCATAGGCATGCGATTTGAGGCTCCATGGTGTTGATGAGCATTGACATCACCATGTGATCTGTTGTCTGCCATTCTGTAATTTTCTTTGTCTCTTCCTCATTTGGCTCTGCTGGTTTTGCTACTTTTGGCTTTTTTAAGGTTCCATCTATAAACCCTAATTTTCCTCTGCCGCTGAGACCTATTTGGATGGATCTTGACCATGAAATATAGTCTTTGTTGCCACTGAGTATTATGGTTGTGATTTTGGAGTTATCAATTGGTAGAGACATGATTTCTAGTTGATTTGTTGGTACTGGTATTGTGTACCAGTTTGGATTTTTGGCTCTTTTTGGGCTCTATACCCTCTTTCTATTGATGTAGCATGATTCATAGGTTTGAATCTTGTTCTGATACCATGATGAATTTTGTGATGAGAGAAAAATGATGAATTGAAAAATTGAAATTCTTATTTTCAATTCTGATGATTGTACAGAGATGTTACATGGCTCTTTATAGCTTAATTCTCTTGTAGCCGTTGATGGGTTGCCTAAAATACTGGATTCAGTATATAGTCTAATTGAGGGAATTAAGCTAGGTACTAATTTTAGCCTAACAGCTATATTTTGATGCTAGCTGGATTTCTTACTAAAATTATCAATGATCTTCTGAGGCAATTTTCTTATTTCTCAACACAGTATCAACAACAAGAGACTACTCAAGCTAGAACAATAACAAGCAACCAGAACAAACAAGTCAGCATAGTGATCACATCACAGTATCAGCAACAACAAAACACAATAAGCACTACAGGAAGCCGTTCTCATGCCAGCATATGTACAGTAGATATCACTTGCAAAGGAATCAAATCCATATTATCAGTCAACCACCTGTCCATGATCCTAGACAACTCAGGGTGGGAAAACCCTGACCAATAATGAACAAAAGAGCAAATTAGCATAATCATATTTCTAACTGATTTAGTACGAGCATTTTTAAAAGTGATATCAGAGAAAATATTCCATTTTAGGAAATAAACCTGACAATTGCCGATCCATAACCAAATCTGTCTTACAAAAGAGCATTGAACAAAAAGGTGGTCCACAGTCTCAGAACCGAGAACCATCCCAACCTCTCTTGGCAAGATTATATCTTGTGAGAATTTTGTGTTTGCTCCCAGCCATATGAAAACCTTGATTTTAAGAGGTACCTCAAGGTGCACCACATATTAGCAGTATCATCCACAATACCTCTGTACATGAGCCAATGTATCAGAATTCAAAGACAGTTGACATCGTCAAATTATAACACAAAGTTCATTGCAATTGAGTAGTAACATGCTAGTCGGCTGTTTAGTAAAGTGCAATGCTTGACCTTGTGACACAACCACTGTATAAACTAAATTGTTTGGATCAGTAAAAATTTGAAACAATTGATGATAAGTAGATGCCAGAGCACAGTATTCCAACCATTTGTCAGTCCAAAATTTAAGGTGTACACCATTACCACATTACAGCCAAAATCTCTAATACTGGCAAGTGCATGTATATCTCTTCAGAGAGAAGAGATTTTATTTCTAGGAGTAAGAGAAGGATATTTAATGCAAATTAATTGTTTTCATATATTGTCATAATGAGGATCTTTAAGTTTCCACCGCCACCTAAGTAATAAGATAATAGTCATGTTCTGTAAATCAAGTACGCCCAAACCATCAATGGATTTAGGTAAATAAACTCATTTCTAGCTAATTAAAGCATATTTTTTTCCTATGATTAGAGGAACTTTGTCAAAAAAATTTACATCTAATACTGTCTAGTCTCCTCACTAAAACTAGTATTTCATAAAGGAACATTATGTATAAAGGCACAGCAGTTAAGACTGCATTAAGCATAATTAATCTTCTCCCTACAGACAAAAGAGAGCCTTGTCAGTTAGAAATTTTAGCTGCAACTTTATCTATCATCAGACCCCAGTCATTTCTTCTTAGTTTTCTATCATGTGAAGGTACATCCTCTTAAGAAATGTTGAGAGGATGGAAACAATTTAGTTTTTGAATACTTAATTAAAATACCAAATAAAGCTTCAAAAGCAAACAATACCCACAACACTGCTTCCACATTTGAAATTTCTGATTGTAAGGAAAAAAAAATATCATCAGCATATAAAAAATTAATGACACTACGGCCATCCTCTAAAGGAGGACCCAGACCATTTATTAGACCCATTATTCAATATTTGACACAAGACATCAGTAACTAAATCCAATTAGTCACTTTCACACCAAAACATCTACTCAGTAATAATTATTTCACGAAAGCCCAACTAATTTTATCATAGGCTTTTTCAAAATCTACTTTTAAAACTACACCCTTCTATCCATTCACTTTAGCAGAATGAATAACTTCATTAGCAGCAAGCACATTATCTAAAATGTATATTAATGAAAGCAGCCTGAGCTAGATCAACTAAAGAATGCATTAAAGGAGCTAGTTTGTTTGTAAGAATTTTAGAAATGATCTTATAATAATAATCCACAAGACTAATAGGCCTATATTTCTAAATAGATCTAACTTCCTTTTCTTTAGGAATCAAGCACACCATGGCATGATTAAGTTCGGCCATATTTAGAGAGTGAGTATAGAAATGAGATAAAATAAGAAGCAGATCATGCTTCACCAGATTAAAGAAATGTTGATAAAATAAAAAATTAAATTCATCTGGGCCAGGAGCCCCTAAAGTTTCAGATCCAAACACTACCTCTTTCTCTTCAGTAAAAGAAAAATTCTAACTGATTTCTATCACTGTCAGACAGACAAAATTTACTATCCTAAAAATCATCTTGTAACCTAGCATGTTTAGCATCCGCTACGCGAAACAAATTTTTATAGAATTGTAATATGTGGGTTTGAATTGTTGGTAAAGAGTTAGTTAATTCCCCTTCAATTTCCATAGTCAAATCAAATTTTGCTTCTTTCTAGAGAAGGCAACTTTATGGAAATTTGTTGTACTAAGATCAACACATAAAACTTCCTCAGATCAACCATGATTTCTTTTTTTATGATTTAGTCAATCAGTCAAAGCGATCATTACGCCAAATTAATTTGAAAATTCTAAAAGGCTCTGTGTCAAACATAGTTAGATCTAACATGAAAAAAAGATGGCCGCTTAAGTAACCTAGTTTATTTCACCACAGATATTTCTTTTAACAATTGCTTTGTTATTCCTTCCGTAAGCGTGTCTCAAAAAAAATCAAAAATTAAGATGCTGTTTGGTAGGGATCAAATCATCAAATTTAATGGACTCTCAACCTGCTGTGTCTTGCTCCCGAGTAAAATTATCTTTTATTTTTCACATAGTCTCGTTAAAGGAGATATTCTAAGAATCAGTTTTGTGCCATGGGTGCTGAATTGGTAAAAGAAAATTGCTTGCAGGATATCAGTGTAATTATGGGAATTGCTAACTAAACACTAGTTCTACCTGAAATCGAGATGGCTTGCATGCTTGCAACTGGTAATTCTGATTAGAACATCACTTTTCATCCAGAAATATAACTTTTCAAAGAAAAATTGCAAAGCCAAACTAATGCTAATTAATGTTATCGGTGTTGCAAATAGTAAAGATCTATAATTAGGATATATATACTGATGTAGCAACACTGATCAACATATTTATCTGCTATTGCTTATTTTCTTGTGTTAAAAACTAAGTGGATTTCCAGATATATTGGAGAGATTATAAATCTATAACAGGTTTTTCTGACATGGACTGAAAAAATCAGGAAAAAAAATGATGAAACACTTACGAGCCATCTTATTTTTTTTTTTCTTTTTGTCAGTAGATTTTGTCCAAGCGATCATAAGCTTCATTATGAATTTTTTTTTTTTGCAATGTATATTTTAATTGGATATAAGATCCAGTACGATAATTCTCAGTTTAAAAAATTCTGACCTGCTCTTTTCTTTTGAGTACAACACAAGCATGCATAAATTCTAGTCACCCCAATTTAATATTTATCGACTTGGTCTATATGCAGCAAAGTCAATTAAATCAAGGACCAACAAAATCTACCAGTCAAGATAACATTTTAACATTTGCACAAGAGAATTCAAACACAATCACCACACCACTATAAATACACCCCAGAGATTCCCTTACAAGCATCAATAATTCAGACTCAACAAATTCAACACAAACCAACAATGGCCTCTTCATCTCTCCTTTCTTTCCTCTTCTCCTTCCTCTTCTTCGCTCTCGCCAATGCCGCGACCTTTACTGTCAAAAACCAATGCAAATTCACCGTCTGGGCTGCTGCCTACCCAGGTGGCGGTAAACAGCTAAACTCAGGTGAAACATGGACTGTAACTGTGGCAGCCGGCACAACAGGTGGCCGCATCTGGGGCCGCACCGGCTGCTCTTTCGACTCGAGCGGCAATGGCAAATGCCAGACTGGTGATTGTGGCAAGCTCGCTTGCACTGGCTACGGATCGCCACCCAACACCCTTGCAGAGTTCGCACTCAAACAATATGACAACATGGACTTCTACGATATCTCGTTGGTCGATGGTTTTAACTTACCGATGAACTTCGTTCCCGTCTCAGGATGTAGCAGCTCCGGTGCGCACTGCTCAGCTAATGTGACTGCGACGTGCCCGAGTGCATTGAAGACAACCGGTGGATGCTTGAACCCGTGCCAGGTTTACAAGACAAATGAGTATTGTTGCACCTCAGGCAGCTGCGGGGCCACGACATACTCGGAGTTCTTCAAGAAACTGTGCCCTCAGGCTTATAGCTACCCGAAAGACGATGCAACGAGCACATTCACCTGCCCCAGTGGAACCAATTACAACGTGGTGTTTTGCCCCTAGAAGATTATAAGACTAGCAGCGGGTTGCAACAATGCAAATACATATACGTAACTATATATAGTTGTTTTGCATGAATAAAGTTGACGAGTTGATGTAACCCTACCTGAGAGAAGTCTTAATTAATTATGAAATAAATTTGTAAGAGATTTCAGATACGAGTCTTATTTATATATAAGATTTGTAATATCAGACTTCGTCTTTAATTAATGGCCATGATTCTAATTTGAACGAGTTGTGTCTGATCAGCTAGGTCCCGTTGTGCTAATTAATGGCCATGATTCATTAAGCGAATTAAACAAATTCTTGTACAGACCCCATAAGCGGATCGGACCCTTTTTGTTCGTTCAATTTGTTTAACTTTTATTGGGCTCATCCGAGCGATCAATTCGGGTAAATTTGTTAGATTTTGTTCTCTATGTCATTTTTCAAATTTAAAAGGTAACTCTTCGTGATCAAACACAGAAAAAGAACGAAGTCTTTTATTATTTCACACTTCCGAGATGTGCTTACATGTTCCTATATGTATGGTTTCCTTCTACAAAATCTTTGTTTTTTCCCCTTTTCCAATTAGTTATGAACTATAAATCATTTCAGCAGAGTCACACTATATGTACGTACGTAATTCTAAATTATGAAAATTTTATACGTACCTATTTAAACTTTAATTTTTAGATATTTATTCATCAAAAATCTTAAATTTTATTATTTACCCGTTATAATTATTTGATTTTATTTTCATTTTGTCCATCAACCATATCAAATATAAGAGATACCCCATTTTGTTAACAATAATAATATGTTTGACATGGTTGATGGGGGTATAAGCAAACCAAATTTTAATCTTTTGATGGATAAATATATAATAACAAAAGTTCTAATGAATAAACTATATATATTAGTAAATTGTAATATGCTTTTCCAAGTTGGCAAATATATCGAACTTTAGGACGATCGACGCATAAAATCTCCTATCAGATCAACCATGTCTTGTTTTATGAATTAGTCAGTCACTCAAAGCGAAATCGTTACACCAAATTAATTCGGAAATTCTGGAAGGTCCTGTGTCAAACACTAATTAGTAATTAGCGGATCAACAGCCATGTGTCATTTACCTTATTATGGTGGGTTTGGGACTGACGGGTGGGGACACTACACCCATACGTCAACCATTTAATTAAAGGTGTAAGTCAAATCTGACCAATTCAAAGAATGATGAATTTAAAATTTAATTAGTTAAATACGGATTGTATTTAATTTGAATAATTCAACAACTAAAATTTGTACACGAATTTTGTTAAAAAATTGAGTAAAATCTGTCTGGATTGTTTTCGTTTTTTTTTTTAAATTATTTTTTAATAACTATATAGAATAATATAATATATATTATGTTTTATGTTTTTAATTGATACTTTCTTTATTTATTGTTAGATAGAGCATGTTATTTTTGTATTTGTATCTTTTTCGATTATGATTCATTTTTATTTACATTTTTTATAACAAATTTTAGTAAAATGAAACTTACCAAATCCATGACACCTTATCGTCTAACATGAATTTTGAATTGACTGATTTTTTATCATTAATTGATTGATTACTGATTGAAAATATCGTAATCCGACTATAATATATCAAATTGACTATTTACATAAAATCCAACCAATCCGACCCTTTTACATCTCTAGATTTAATCGTTCACTTGTATGTCCGGTTTAAAGGCCCTCTTCTTTCAAAAGAGTGCATAACAAAAAAATAAATAATAACAGAAACTAAAATACTGATACTGGTAATACTTGCAATTCATGAACCACAAACAGTTGGATGCTCACGTCTTCTCAGTATAATGAATTTCCTGAACACGGAGTCACTTCTAGAGTTGATTTTTACCATAAAAAAGCGCGAGAAGTACTGAGTAACGATATGAATTGAGCTGCCCCAGTGCCAGGGACCATAGGATGCGTTCGAAGTCTAATTACTAAATTCGACCTTCTTTTTACAGACCCAATTCGTAACAAATGTTTAGTGTATATATGGATTAAAAAGTTTCGAACAGCCCATTTAAAATAAGGCTTTACAAAAACTTTCTGTTGCAAAGACATGTTGAAAACTGGATGATTTGAAGTTATATCACATTTGGGGCTAGTTGTAAATTGTTCGGGCCCAGGTGCATTACACTATTCATATTTGTGTCTACAATAGCACAATACGCTGAATAATTAAATCAGAGAAAATTTTAGAAAGCTTGCACACTTCTAATTGAAAAAAGAAAATAAATAAAAAGAAAAATAGAAAAAGATACAGCATCTGACAATATAACTCAATGTGACATACAGAGTATATGCTCCGCAAGAGTACCAGTAAAAAGAAACAGCAAGTTAAAGAATTCAGAAAAAGAAACAGCAAGTTAAAGAGTATATGCTCCGCAAGAGTACCAGGAATGGAGATGCTCTAATGTTGTTGGTAATGCAAATATAAACATCTGTAAGCTGTACTGATGTAGGAGCACTGCTAAGCATATTCATTTATCTACAATTTCTTGCGTTAAAAACTAAGTGTATTTCTTTAGTTATATTGGGTAGAACGAGTTATAAATCTATAACAGGTTTTTCTAACATGGACTAAAAATATCAAAAAAAAAAAAACGATAAGACATTTACAAGTCATTTTCTTTTTTTTTATTTTTATTTTGGTGAGTAGAATTTGTACTAACCGACCATAAGTTGCACTATGATTCTTTTTTCCTGGCAATGCATAAATTCTAGTCAAGTCAATTTAATATTTATCGACTTGGTCAATATGCAGCAAAGTTGATCTAAATTTATCAGAGTTCTTCAAGAAATTGTGCCCCCAGGCTTATAGCTACCTGAAAGACGATGCGACGAGCACATTCACCGGCCTCAGTGGAACCAATTACAACGTGGTGTTTTTCCCGTAGAAATATATAGACTAGCAGCGGGTTGCAACAATGCATATAAATACGTAATTATAGTTGTTTTGCATGAATAAAGTTAATGAGTTGATGTAACCCTACCTAAGAGAAGTCTTAATTATTATGCAATAAATTTGTAAGAGATTTCAGATATGAGCCTTATTTATATATAAGATTTGTGCGTACTCTCATTTTTTTATCAAAAGAATATATAAGATTTGTAATATGAGACTTCGTCTTTTGTTTTCCTTATTTCTTTTTCTTCTGTTTTTTTTTTGGTTTTGAATTCATCGCATTACTTTTTGTCAAACAGTTAGTTTTTCTCTGCATGAATAATCTATGAATGACACGACTTTTGGCACATATATACCTTTGCCAATCATCAAGCTTAACGTTTCTTTTAATAAATAATAACTTTAGTTCCATGTCTTAAATCGTAATTTGGAATTGAACCTTTAAATATAGCAAACTAATACCAAATTTTAATTGAGAAATTAATTTGTATATATAAATAGTAATTTGAACGTTGTCTGAGCAACTAGGTCCCGTTGTACGTACTAATGGCGTGATTCATTAGCGGATTAAACGAAAAATTCTTGTCCAAATTAACCCATAGATAAACTATGCTGATCGGACATTTTTTTGGGCAATTTGTTTAACTTTTATTGGGCTCATCCGAGTGATCGAGACGGGTAAATTAATGTGGTAGATTTTACTGTAATATTGTTCTCTGTGTCATTTTTCAAATTTAAAAGCATGAACAAAACCCGAAAACAGAACTTTTTTATTATTTCACACTTCCGAGATGTGCTTAATTACATGTTCCTACATATGGTTTTCATGTTTCAAAGTCTTTCTGTTTTTTTTCTTTTTTTTGAAAAATGGCTAATATTGCCCGTTTCATTGAATGAAACTTTGAAGTTATAGATAACCAGACATAACAAAGCAACACAAAGAACTACTTATTATACCCAAAAAGAAAAAAATCCTTAGGAATTGACTCAATTACTCACACTGTTTCGTAGAGCAACCTAGCTTTTGAATGTTATGTATGTGGGCCTGATTTTACATTGAAAAATCCTGAAGCACATCTGGTTAACTGGCGAGGTCCGGGACCTGCGGCCCTGGACAGGGGTGGCAGGGTGCGGTAGACTCTTCTGACAATCTATTTTTAGACTGTACAGTTCACATGCTATTTTCGGCTGTATTTCTAGAATTAGATTTTTTTCCCGGTCTATAAATATATCTCTCTGATGTACTCTGTAATAACGATCTTTTGAGAATAGTAAAAATTGTATTGGCGGCGGCCGTGGGTTTTCTTCCCCTTGATAGTTTCCTACGTAAAAAATATGTGTGTTTATTATTTCTCTCTTTCTTTATTTGTGATTGTATCATTGTTCTCTGTCGAATCTTAACATTAAACACAAAGTTACTGATCTCCTGAATCATATGAGTATGTAATATCTGTTCAGTAGAAAATCAGTAACTCATGTCAAAACTGGCTACCTCTCAGCCCCACACTTAACATCCCTGTCAATCCCTATAAAACACAATCAACCAAAGCAAATAACAGTATCAACAACCAGAGACTACTCAAGCTAGAACAATAACAAGCAACCAGAACAAACAAGTCAGCATAGTGATCACATCACGGTATCAGCAACAACAAAACACAATAAGCACTACAGGAAGCCGTTCTCATGCCAGCATAGGTATAGTAGGTATCACTTGCAAAGGAATCAAATGCATATCAGCATGCAACCGCCTGTGCATGATCCTAGACAGCTCACGATGGGAAAGCCCTAACCAATAATGAACCAAAAAGCAAATTAGCATAATTATATTTCTAACTGATTTAGTAACAGCATTTTTAAAAGTGATATCAGAGAAAATATTCCATTGAAGGAAATAACCCTGACAATTGCCCAGCCATAATCAAATATGTCTCACAAAAGAGCATTGAACAAAAAGGTGGTCCACAGTCTTAGAACCATCACGAAAATAACAAGATAGAGAACCATCCCAACCTGTCTTGGCAAGATTATATCTTGTCAGAATTCTATGCTTGCTCACCAGCCACATGAAAACCTTGATTTTAAGAGGTACCTTCAAGGTCCACCACATATTAGCACTATCATCCACAATACCTCTGTACATGAGCCAATGTATTAGAATGAGTAGCGAATTGACCATAACTCATCCATCTCCAGACCAATGTATCAGAATTTAAAGACAGTTGACATTGTGAAATTATAACACAAAGTTCATTGAAATTGAGTAGTAACATGCTAGTCAGCTGTCTTGTAAAGTGCAATGCTTGACCTTGTGTCACAACCACTGTATAAACTAAAATGTTTTGATCAGTGTAAATTTGAAATAATTGATGATAGGTAGATGCCAGAGCACAGTCAACCAGCCATTTGTCAATCCAAAATTTAGGGTGTATGTTAGAACATTACCCGTGATTCTTTAATAAACTCTTAATTAACATAAAATTATCTTGATCCATGCTGTCGGTCTTCTGGAGAGACACAACTCCGTTGATCACCGGATTCCTTAAGCCTTCGCGGTAATCCTTCTCTTCTCCGATGGAGAGACGAAAAGAATCAACCTGGCGGTTTTCTTCTCTTTTCAGAAAACCCGAATTTGTTTTGAGAGAGGATTTCTGTTGGTTACTGTCTTATGACAGTCATGGAAAAAGGACGATTCTTGATCCCTTTATAATGGGCGTCAATAACCGAAAGGTTGGCAAACCACTGGTTATGTCTTAACGGATCCATACCAGATCCAATTTCTCTCTTAACGGGTTTACTTTCAAAATCAGAAAACTGCCTATTAGTTATATTCTCCAGGGATCAATTACATAATTGTATTATTACTAAACTTTATATAATTTAGACCATCACTAAATCATAAAGTTATTAATACGTATTCTACACATTAAGGGCCCCACTTCTCATGACACATATTGAAACCCGATAAATAATACTTAATTTGATCACTTCATAACGGGTCTAATTAGATAGTTGACAGTCTATTATTCAATATATATTTATATTACATATAAGCCCATATAATTTTGTAAATAATAGAAATTAATTCCAACAATCTCCCACTTGGACTATATGTATATCCAAATAATATATATATTGATAAAACTGAATTGAGTACTCTAACCGTGCTGTCATAGCCTTTTGTGTCATCAACCAATTCTGTTCATCAATTATATTCATAAGGATTTAAGTAGTATTCGTTTCATAATGCGAAACCAAACCAACATAAATCATTGTGTAAATATAACTGAATGACATGAATTATGAAGGGGATGTGTAGTTTGAAAATTACATGTAATGTGATCCACATGCCTATCTTCAATTTGGTCATCTTAAAATAATTTTGAGATCAATCACAAATTCAGAATGCAAACTAAAAAACTGAATATCTGAAGACTTTATAACTGAAAATTGCATGATACATACAAAAGTATATCATATAAAACATTAAGCACAAGTACAACAATCTCCCACTAAACCTGTAAATCCTCTGCTACACAGATACCCGTATGAGCGACATGCTCATGAAACTGCTTGGGCACTAAACCTTTAGTCAGTAGATCTGCAACCATGGAAGCTATTCCAATATACTCGATATTGATTAATCCATTCTGAACTCTTTCCTTCACAGCAAGAAACTTTATATCGATGTGCTTTGACTTCGATGAGCTCCTGTTGTTGTTTGAATATAGTACTGCAGAATTATTGTCACAATACAATTTTAGTGGTAACTTGATGGTATCCACTATGCGCAGCCCCGTGACAAAATTTTGCAGCCATATTCCATGATTTGATACCTCAAAACATACAATGAACTCTGCTGCTATGGTGGATGGGGCAATAAGCGTCTGCTTTGCACTTCTCTAAGAGATAGCTGCGCCGGCTAACATGAAAAAATAACCGGATGTAGACTTCATGCTATCTTGACAGCCCGTAAAATCGGAATCAGTATACCCAATGATCTCAAGCTTATCTGATCTCCGATAGGTGAGTATATGATTCTTCATTCTTTGTAAGTACCGTAGTACCCTTTTGGCTGCTCTTCAGTGATCCAGTCGAGGATTACTCAAATATCGGCCCAGCATTCCCGTAATGTACGTAATATCCGGACGAGTGCAGACCTGAGCATACATCAAACTCCCAACTGCTGAAGCATATGGAATTTGCTGCATTTCTGACCTTTCAAGTTCTGTCTCAGGGCATTGTTTGAGACTGAATTTGTCTCCTTTTACAACCGGGGTATTACCTGGTTTACAATGTTTCATGTCAAATCGCTTGAGAATTTTGTCGATATATACTTGTTGTGAAAGGCCCAAAATACCATCAGTGCGATCTCTATGTATTTTTAGACCTAACACATATAATGCTTCTCCAAAATCTTTCATTTCAAAATTTTTGAAAAGAAATTTCTTAGTATCACGCAACATATTTATATCGTTTGTGGCAAGCAATATGTCATCAACATACAAAATCAGGAACATGAATTTACTCCCACTGAATTTGTGATATATGCATTCATCCACCAAATTAGCCTCAAAACCAAATGAGACAATCACTTGATGAAATCGAAAATACCACTGTCGAAACGTTTCTTTGAGCCCATAGATGGATTTCTTTAATTTGTAAACCGTCTGCTTTGGGTCATCTGACTCAAAATACGGCGGCTGCACCATGTAGATTGTTTCATCAATGCTATCATTGAGAAACGCTGTCTTTACATCCATCTGATGTAACTCAAGATCATAATGTGCCATTAAAGCCATAATAACTCTAAAAAAATCTTTCATCGACACAGGTGAGAAAGTTTCCGTAAAGTCAATGCTTTCCTTTTGTGTAAAGCCCTTAGCAACAAGTCGTGCTTTATATCTTTCAACGTTACCTTTGGAATCCCGTTTGGTTTTAAATATCCATTTGCAACCAATAGGTTTCACACCTTTAGGTAATGAGACGATATCTCATACTTTGTTGTCATGCATCGACTTAATTTCATCATTCATGACTTCTATCCACTTCTGTGAATTTGCACTTTCCAAAACTTGACGGAGGTTGACAGGATCATCTTCCATCATGCCAATGTCAAATTCATTTTCTTGAAGATATACAACATAATCATTAAATATTGCACTTATTCTCTTTCTTATGGATCGTCTTAAAGGCACTTGTTCTTGAAGTTCTTGAGGTGGCATAGGTTCCTCTTCAACATCAACATTGTCTTATACATGATTCTCTTCCATTTCTGGAGGTTCATTCACAGTAGGTTCATTCACTGTAGGATCCTGACCCAATGAGTCTCCAGATATTCTTATTACAATTGGTACCGATGTTGGCGCCCCTTGTATATGAGAATCATGTCTTTCTTCAAAGACAATTTAATTTGCATTTCCTCCTTGAACCATAACATCCTCAAAGAACTTAACTGTATTTTTCTCGAAAATTGTTCTATTAGTGGGATTATAAAATTTATACCCCCGGGACCTATCCGCATAACCGACAAAATAGCAGCTAATTGTCCTTTCGTCCAGCTTTTTCTCGTGTGGCCTGTAAGGCCGAGCTTCAGCCGGACAACCCCAGATTCTAAAATGTTGGAGACTAGGCTTCCGCCCAGTCCACAACTCATATGGAGTCTTGTTTGCTGGCTTAGTTGGTACCCGATTCAAAATGTATGCTGCTGTCTTGAGCGTTTCTCCCCAAAGGTTCAATGGAAGCGAGGTATGAGAAATCATACTCCGCACCATCTCCATTAACGTTCGATTGCGCCTTTCAACCACACCGTTCATTGCGGGCGAACCCGGCAATTTATACCTGTGGAACAATTCCACTTTCCTCTAGAAATTTAGCAAAATGCCCTGGATGTTGTTCTCCTGAACCGTCATATCGACCGTAATATTCACCACCACGATCAATCTGACGCTTTTAATCCTTTTGTTGAGTTGTAACTCAACTTCAGTCTTAAAGGATTTAAATGTGTCCAAAGCTTGAGCCTTTTCTTTAATTAAAAATATATAGCCATATCTAGAATAATCGTCAATGAAACTGATAAAATATACATGTCCATTCCTAGTAGCTATAGGGAATGGCCCACATACATCCGTATGTATCAGCTCAAGGACGTCCGTCATACGATTAGCTGTATATTTACGCATGCTTGTTTGTTTGTCCTTCGCACACTCAATACACGGACCGAGATCCGACATGTCTAAGGGTCGCAGAATTTCACTTTGAATAAAATGTATAATTCTCTGTTGAGAAATATGACCTAAACGCCTATGCCAAAGTGCGGCTAAATTCTGATGTGTTACCTTTTGTCTAACGTTTCGAGTTTCATTGTGCAAGGTCTCATTATAGGAAGCAATAGTATCTAAAGCATAAAGATTATACAAAATAGACAGAAAACCAGAAGCAACCAATTTGGAATTTTGATACAAACTAAACTTTCTATCTCCAAATGAACAAGAAAAACCTAATTTGTCCAATGCAGAAATAAAAATTAAGTTCCGCCTAAAAGACGGTACAACAAAAGTATCAACCAAATCAAGATACAAATCAGTTTTCAAAAGTAATCTAAAATTCCCTATAGCTTCAACTTCTGCCTTGTTGTCATCGCCCACATAGATGTATCTTTCACCATCACTTGGCTTCCGGTAACTTCGGCAACCCTGCATAGACACAGATATGTGAGCAGTTGCACCCGAATCTATCCACCATGTATCTATTGAAACTGAAATTGCATTAACTTCTTCACAAACAAAAGAAAAATCAATACCTTTCTTGGCACGCCATGCGTGATAGTTGGTACAATTCTTCTTCACATGCCCTTCAGATCCACAAAAGAAACAACCCTTCTTCTTTTCCTTATTCGGCTCCGATCCGGTAGCCGATTTTTTATCCTTGAAGGGTTTCTTCTGCGAACTTATAGTTGCAGTATCTGAATTGGCCTTACGTTTCTGTATCCCTTTTCCCTTAGACGTAGAACCAATGTTCGCGCTTTCGGTCTTGTCCAACTCCAATCTCTCTTCCTCCTGAACATAGTGCGAGATGAGCTCATTAACTGTCCATGATTCTTTCTGACAGTTGTAACTCGCCTTGAACTATCTAAATAAGGCCGGAAGAGAGTTAAGGGCCAAATAGACCAGCATATCATTTGATATGTCTAGCTTATGTTCCTTCAGTTTCGAAGCGGTATGCATCATTTCAAGAATGTGCTCCCTGACATTGTTCTTGCCATTATACTTCATTGTGCAGAGTTTGTTTAATTGAATGCCTATTTCAGCTTTCTCATTCCTAACAAACCTCTGCTCAAGTTCCTTAATGTAATCTTTGGCAAGAGTGGAATCAGAAACCAGTCCCCTAAAACTTTCAGGAATGGTCTTCTGCATGACCCGGAGACACAAGCGATTTGACCTCATCCACCGTGCATGTGCATTTTGTTCTTTATCAGAACTACTTTCATTAGGCACAGGTGCTTTGGTCTCCTGTAACGTTATGTCCAGATCAAGACACCCAAGGATAATCTCTAAATTATCTTTCCAATCCTTGAAATTAGAACCCGTCAGCATCAGAATATTATTGATGCCGGCCGTAAGATCAGTAATTTTTGCTGGAAAAATATTGGTAAAAGAACGAATTAAAAGTCTGAATTATAATAAAAAAATCAAAATAAGACATATTTCATCAACTAAATATCCTCGAACAATAAGTGTTCTTTGGAGTCAATCATTATTCTAGGATAAATAGGTGTAGCAATAGAATATAACAGTCCATTTTGATGTCAATAAGTCAACCTTCCTTTGGGCCGATTAATTAACTACATCAAAAATATTATGACCATTACCCATTCATCACTACAAGTATACACATATAATATTTGATCATTGTCTTTCCTTTGGGCTAATCCAATAACCAAACATCATATGTATATTTTCTGTGTATAAATTGACGAATGATCAACTCAAGTATGAGAGCTTACTTTGGTAAGTTGATACATTTATTAATCATTTTTCAAAATATATCTAATTCATAAGCCTTCATGATGATTCAATATTATCCAAATAAAATATATCAAGATTTGGCTTAACCGATTTAATCATGATGGGCTCATGAAAGGCAGAAAATAAAAGAATAATTAACATGAGCTCAAATCACAACTAAGATAGTATGACCCAAGGTATGATAGTCTCCATTGTAAGAATGTACTCGACAATAACCTTCATCCATCTTCTTCAATGTTCTTCATTCTAACTAAATTACTACTCTAATAGTAATAAATGAAAATTTTACATTAAAGTCCTAAGGATGACGGCTCGCAGACCGCATAAATGATACACATAAGCGACATGCAAGTCACCTTTAATTACGAAATTTAATTAATTCAATGGAGCACCTTAGGCCGCATTTACACACATCATTCATGCATTCATTATAATTTTTCACACAAGGCAACGAGATCATACTATCTCATATTCCATCACTGCAAAACAGAGTTAGGCATGCAACACAAAAGAGGCTTCATAACAGCGGCGGTCCCCTGGAAAAAATAACCGCCACAGACTTAATTTGTGCAGTTAAAGATCAACAATTCTTGTTCGGAAATAACCGTAGCGGAATACAGATCAGAAATTTGTACCTTTGATTTGATCCAGAAACTTTCATAAATGATCATAAACAGTTCAGAAACTAGTTTATTGGCCAATTAATTTCTTAAATTTAACATAGTTTCAAACTTGATTGACAATTTTGAAACGCAGAGATTAAAACTTAACTGAATAATAAATAAAGAATTAATTCCCAAATTGAATAACCAATTAATTGTCAATTTTGAGTTTCGGAATCAATTTTCAAAACTATATTTTGATTTCTGAAACTAAAATTTTAACCAACAGATGTACTGATTTCCAAACTATTTGAAAAATCAGGTTTAGTTAAATAATCTGATTTAAACCAACAAATCAAAATTAACTAAACAGATCTTCAAAAGCACAAATATCTTTTCAATTTCCGAACCAAAATCAGAATTTGATCGTTCAACTAGAGTTTGCTCTGATACCACTTGTTAGAACATTACCCGTGATCCTCTAGTGAACTCTTAATTAACATAAAATTACCTTGATTCATGTTGTCGGTCTTCTGGAGAGACAGAACCCCGTTGATCACCGGATTCCTTAAGCCTTCGCGGTGATCCTTCTCTTCTTCGATGGAGAGACGAAGAGAATCGGCTTGGCGGTTTTCTTCTCTTTTCAGAAAACCCGAATTTGTTTTGAGAGAGGATTTCTGTTGGTTATTGCCTTATGACGGTCATGGAAAAAGGACGATTCTTAATCCCTTTATAATGGGTGTCAATAACCGAAAGGTTGGCAAACCACTGGTTATGCCTTAGCGGATCTATACCAGATCCTATTTCTTTCTTAACGGGTTTACTTTCAAAATCAGAAAAATGCCTATTAGTTGTATTCTCCAGGGACCAATAACATAATTGTATTATTACTAAACTTTATATAATTTAGACCATCACTAAATCATAAAGTTATTAATACGTATTCTACACATTAAGGGCCCCACTTCTCATGACGCATATTGAAACCCGATAAATAATACTTAATTTGATCACTTCATAACGGGTCTAATTAGATAGTTTACAGTCTATTATTCAATATATATTTATATTACATATAAACCCATATAATTTTGTAATTAATAGAAATTAATTCCAACAGTGTACACTATTACCATATTACAGCCAATATCTCTAATACTAATAAGTGCATGTATAACTCTTCAGAGAGGAGAGATTTTATTTCTAGGAGTAAGAGAAGAATATTTGATGCACATTAATTATTTTCATATACTGTCATAATGAGGATCTTTAAGTTTCCACCACCACTTAAGTAATAAGACAATAGTCATGTTCTGTAAATCAAGAACACCCAAACCACCAATGGATTTAGGTAAACAAACCCATTTCTTGCTAATTAAAGCATATTTTTTTCCTATGATTAGAGGAACCTTGACAAAAAATTTATACTAATACTGTCCAGTGTCCTCCTTACTAAAACTAGTATTTTATAAAGGGACGTCATGTATAAAGGCACAACAGTTAAGACTGCATTAAGCATAGTTAATCTACTCCTTATACATAAAAGGGTGCTTTGCCAGTTAGAAATTTTAACTGCAACTTTATCTATCATCAGACCCCAGACATTTCTTCTTAGTTTTCTATCATGTAAAGGTACATCCAAATACTTTATAGGAAAGATGTTACTTTACAACTAATTAGATCAGCCAGAGAGGAAGCTTCCTCTGAAGAAATGTTGAGAGGATGGAACCAATTTAGTTTTTGAAAACTTAATTGAAATATCAAATAAAGCTTCAAAAGCAAATAATACCCACAACAGTGCTTCCACATTTGAAATTTCTGCTTACAAGAAAAAAATAGTATCATCAGCATATAAAAAATTAATGACACTACGGCCATCCTCTAAAGGAGGACCCAGACCATTTATTAGACCCAAAATGTTACCTTTATTCAATATTTTACACAAGGCATCAGTAACTAAATCAAACAAAAAAGGTGATAAGGGATCACCTTGTCTTAATCCTCTTTTACAGAAAAATAAGCAGTAGGGGTGCCATTAATATTAATATATGTTTGTGAACTGTAAAATAAACTAAGGATCCAATTAGTCACTTTCACACCAAAACATCTACTCAGTAATAATTATTTCACGAAAGCCCAACTAATTTTATCATAGGCTTTTTCAAAATCTACTTTTAAAACTACACCCTTCTATCCATTCACTTTAGCAGAATGAATAACTTCATTAGCAGCAAGCACATTATCTAAAATGTATATTAATGAAAGCAGCCTGAGCTAGATCAACTAAAGAATGCATTAAAGGAGCTAGTTTGTTTGTAAGAATTTTAGAAATGATCTTATAATAATAATCCACAAGACTAATAGGCCTATATTTCTAAATAGATCTAACTTCCTTTTCTTTAGGAATCAAGCACACCATGGCATGATTAAGTTCGGCCATATTTAGAGAGTGAGTATAGAAATGAGATAAAATAAGAAGCAGATCATGCTTCACCAGATTAAAGAAATGTTGATAAAATAAAAAATTAAATTCATCTGGGCCAGGAGCCCCTAAAGTTTCAGATCCAAACACTACCTCTTTCTCTTCAGTAAAAGAAAAATTCTAACTGATTTCTATCACTGTCAGACAGACAAAATTTACTATCCTAAAAATCATCTTGTAACCTAGCATGTTTAGCATCCGCTACGCGAAACAAATTTTTATAGAATTGTAATATGTGGGTTTGAATTGTTGGTAAAGAGTTAGTTAATTCCCCTTCAATTTCCATAGTCAAATCAAATTTTGCTTCTTTCTAGAGAAGGCAACTTTATGGAAATTTGTTGTACTAAGATCAACACATAAAACTTCCTCAGATCAACCATGATTTCTTTTTTTATGATTTAGTCAATCAGTCAAAGCGATCATTACGCCAAATTAATTTGAAAATTCTAAAAGGCTCTGTGTCAAACATAGTTAGATCTAACATGAAAAAAAGATGGCCGCTTAAGTAACCTAGTTTATTTCACCACAGATATTTCTTTTAACAATTGCTTTGTTATTCCTTCCGTAAGCGTGTCTCAAAAAAAATCAAAAATTAAGATGCTGTTTGGTAGGGATCAAATCATCAAATTTAATGGACTCTCAACCTGCTGTGTCTTGCTCCCGAGTAAAATTATCTTTTATTTTTCACATAGTCTCGTTAAAGGAGATATTCTAAGAATCAGTTTTGTGCCATGGGTGCTGAATTGGTAAAAGAAAATTGCTTGCAGGATATCAGTGTAATTATGGGAATTGCTAACTAAACACTAGTTCTACCTGAAATCGAGATGGCTTGCATGCTTGCAACTGGTAATTCTGATTAGAACATCACTTTTCATCCAGAAATATAACTTTTCAAAGAAAAATTACAAAGCCAAACTAATGCTAATTAATGTTATCGGTGTTGCAAATAGTAAAGATCTATAATTAGGATATATATACTGATGTAGCAACACTGATCAACATATTTATCTGCTATTGCTTATTTTCTTGTGTTAAAAACTAAGTGGATTTCCAGATATATTGGAGAGATTATAAATCTATAACAGGTTTTTCTGACATGGACTGAAAAAATCAGGAAAAAAAATGATGAAACACTTACGAGCCATCTTATTTTTTTTTTCTTTTTGTCAGTAGATTTTGTCCAAGCGATCATAAGCTTCATTATGAATTTTTTTTTTTTGCAATGTATATTTTAATTGGATATAAGATCCAGTACGATAATTCTCAGTTTAAAAAATTCTGACCTGCTCTTTTCTTTTGAGTACAACACAAGCATGCATAAATTCTAGTCACCCCAATTTAATATTTATCGACTTGGTCTATATGCAGCAAAGTCAATTAAATCAAGGACCAACAAAATCTACCAGTCAAGATAACATTTTAACATTTGCACAAGAGAATTCAAACACAATCACCACACCACTATAAATACACCCCAGAGATTCCCTTACAAGCATCAATAATTCAGACTCAACAAATTCAACACAAACCAACAATGGCCTCTTCATCTCTCCTTTCTTTCCTCTTCTCCTTCCTCTTCTTCGCTCTCGCCAATGCCGCGACCTTTACTGTCAAAAACCAATGCAAATTCACCGTCTGGGCTGCTGCCTACCCAGGTGGCGGTAAACAGCTAAACTCAGGTGAAACATGGACTGTAACTGTGGCAGCCGGCACAACAGGTGGCCGCATCTGGGGCCGCACCGGCTGCTCTTTCGACTCGAGCGGCAATGGCAAATGCCAGACTGGTGATTGTGGCAAGCTCGCTTGCACTGGCTACGGATCGCCACCCAACACCCTTGCAGAGTTCGCACTCAAACAATATGACAACATGGACTTCTACGATATCTCGTTGGTCGATGGTTTTAACTTACCGATGAACTTCGTTCCCGTCTCAGGATGTAGCAGCTCCGGTGCGCACTGCTCAGCTAATGTGACTGCGACGTGCCCGAGTGCATTGAAGACAACCGGTGGATGCTTGAACCCGTGCCAGGTTTACAAGACAAATGAGTATTGTTGCACCTCAGGCAGCTGCGGGGCCACGACATACTCGGAGTTCTTCAAGAAACTGTGCCCTCAGGCTTATAGCTACCCGAAAGACGATGCAACGAGCACATTCACCTGCCCCAGTGGAACCAATTACAACGTGGTGTTTTGCCCCTAGAAGATTATAAGACTAGCAGCGGGTTGCAACAATGCAAATACATATACGTAACTATATATAGTTGTTTTGCATGAATAAAGTTGACGAGTTGATGTAACCCTACCTGAGAGAAGTCTTAATTAATTATGAAATAAATTTGTAAGAGATTTCAGATACGAGTCTTATTTATATATAAGATTTGTAATATCAGACTTCGTCTTTAATTAATGGCCATGATTCTAATTTGAACGAGTTGTGTCTGATCAGCTAGGTCCCGTTGTGCTAATTAATGGCCATGATTCATTAAGCGAATTAAACAAATTCTTGTACAGACCCCATAAGCGGATCGGACCCTTTTTGTTCGTTCAATTTGTTTAACTTTTATTGGGCTCATCCGAGCGATCAATTCGGGTAAATTTGTTAGATTTTGTTCTCTATGTCATTTTTCAAATTTAAAAGGTAACTCTTCGTGATCAAACACAGAAAAAGAACGAAGTCTTTTATTATTTCACACTTCCGAGATGTGCTTACATGTTCCTATATGTATGGTTTCCTTCTACAAAATCTTTGTTTTTTCCCCTTTTCCAATTAGTTATGAACTATAAATCATTTCAGCAGAGTCACACTATATGTACGTACGTAATTCTAAATTATGAAAATTTTATACGTACCTATTTAAACTTTAATTTTTAGATATTTATTCATCAAAAATCTTAAATTTTATTATTTACCCGTTATAATTATTTGATTTTATTTTCATTTTGTCCATCAACCATATCAAATATAAGAGATACCCCATTTTGTTAACAATAATAATATGTTTGACATGGTTGATGGGGGTATAAGCAAACCAAATTTTAATCTTTTGATGGATAAATATATAATAACAAAAGTTCTAATGAATAAACTATATATATTAGTAAATTGTAATATGCTTTTCCAAGTTGGCAAATATATCGAACTTTAGGACGATCGACGCATAAAATCTCCTATCAGATCAACCATGTCTTGTTTTATGAATTAGTCAGTCACTCAAAGCGAAATCGTTACACCAAATTAATTCGGAAATTCTGGAAGGTCCTGTGTCAAACACTAATTAGTAATTAGCGGATCAACAGCCATGTGTCATTTACCTTATTATGGTGGGTTTGGGACTGACGGGTGGGGACACTACACCCATACGTCAACCATTTAATTAAAGGTGTAAGTCAAATCTGACCAATTCAAAGAATGATGAATTTAAAATTTAATTAGTTAAATACGGATTGTATTTAATTTGAATAATTCAACAACTAAAATTTGTACACGAATTTTGTTAAAAAATTGAGTAAAATCTGTCTGGATTGTTTTCGTTTTTTTTTTTAAATTATTTTTTAATAACTATATAGAATAATATAATATATATTATGTTTTATGTTTTTAATTGATACTTTCTTTATTTATTGTTAGATAGAGCATGTTATTTTTGTATTTGTATCTTTTTCGATTATGATTCATTTTTATTTACATTTTTTATAACAAATTTTAGTAAAATGAAACTTACCAAATCCATGACACCTTATCGTCTAACATGAATTTTGAATTGACTGATTTTTTATCATTAATTGATTGATTACTGATTGAAAATATCGTAATCCGACTATAATATATCAAATTGACTATTTACATAAAATCCAACCAATCCGACCCTTTTACATCTCTAGATTTAATCGTTCACTTGTATGTCCGGTTTAAAGGCCCTCTTCTTTCAAAAGAGTGCATAACAAAAAAATAAATAATAACAGAAACTAAAATACTGATACTGGTAATACTTGCAATTCATGAACCACAAACAGTTGGATGCTCACGTCTTCTCAGTATAATGAATTTCCTGAACACGGAGTCACTTCTAGAGTTGATTTTTACCATAAAAAAGCGCGAGAAGTACTGAGTAACGATATGAATTGAGCTGCCCCAGTGCCAGGGACCATAGGATGCGTTCGAAGTCTAATTACTAAATTCGACCTTCTTTTTACAGACCCAATTCGTAACAAATGTTTAGTGTATATATGGATTAAAAAGTTTCGAACAGCCCATTTAAAATAAGGCTTTACAAAAACTTTCTGTTGCAAAGACATGTTGAAAACTGGATGATTTGAAGTTATATCACATTTGGGGCTAGTTGTAAATTGTTCGGGCCCAGGTGCATTACACTATTCATATTTGTGTCTACAATAGCACAATACGCTGAATAATTAAATCAGAGAAAATTTTAGAAAGCTTGCACACTTCTAATTGAAAAAAGAAAATAAATAAAAAGAAAAATAGAAAAAGATACAGCATCTGACAATATAACTCAATGTGACATACAGAGTATATGCTCCGCAAGAGTACCAGTAAAAAGAAACAGCAAGTTAAAGAATTCAGAAAAAGAAACAGCAAGTTAAAGAGTATATGCTCCGCAAGAGTACCAGGAATGGAGATGCTCTAATGTTGTTGGTAATGCAAATATAAACATCTGTAAGCTGTACTGATGTAGGAGCACTGCTAAGCATATTCATTTATCTACAATTTCTTGCGTTAAAAACTAAGTGTATTTCTTTAGTTATATTGGGTAGAACGAGTTATAAATCTATAACAGGTTTTTCTAACATGGACTAAAAATATCAAAAAAAAAAAACGATAAGACATTTACAAGTCATTTTCTTTTTTTTTATTTTTATTTTGGTGAGTAGAATTTGTACTAACCGACCATAAGTTGCACTATGATTCTTTTTTCCTGGCAATGCATAAATTCTAGTCAAGTCAATTTAATATTTATCGACTTGGTCAATATGCAGCAAAGTTGATCTAAATTTATCAGAGTTCTTCAAGAAATTGTGCCCCCAGGCTTATAGCTACCTGAAAGACGATGCGACGAGCACATTCACCGGCCTCAGTGGAACCAATTACAACGTGGTGTTTTTCCCGTAGAAATATATAGACTAGCAGCGGGTTGCAACAATGCATATAAATACGTAATTATAGTTGTTTTGCATGAATAAAGTTAATGAGTTGATGTAACCCTACCTAAGAGAAGTCTTAATTATTATGCAATAAATTTGTAAGAGATTTCAGATATGAGCCTTATTTATATATAAGATTTGTGCGTACTCTCATCTTTTTATCAAAAGAATATAAAAGATTTGTAATATGAGACTTCGTCTTTTGTTTTCCTTATTTCTTTTTCTTTCTTTTTTTCGTTTTGAATTCATTGCACGACTTTTTGTCAAACAATTAGTTTTTCTCTGCATGAATAATCCATGAATGACATGACTTTTTGGCACATATATACCTTTGCCAAATCATCAAGCTTAACGTTTTCTTTTAATAAAAAATAACTTTAATTAGTCCCATTTCTTAAATCGTAATTTGGAATTTAACCTTCAAATATAGCAAATACCAAATTTCAGTTGAGAAATTTATATAAATATATAGATCGTAATTTGAACGATGTGTCTGATCAACTAGGTCCCGTTGTACTAAATTAACCATAGATTAAATTATGCGGATTGGACCTATTTTGTTGGGTCAATTTGCTAATTGCTCCAGTACATTTTTTGGTTACCAAAAAAAAAAAGAAACAACTGGAGCAGTCCAATAAAAAATGGGCAACATGGGAAAAAATAAAGGAACATATTTATCTGCCATTGCTTATTTTCTTATGTTAAAAACTAACTGGTTTTTCAGATATATTGGAGAGACATTATAAATCTATAACAGGTTTTTCTGACATGGACTGAAAAAATCAGGAAAAAAGAATAATGAAACACTTACGAGCCATCTTATTTTTCTTTTGTTTTCTTTTTGTGGGTAGATTTTGTGCCAAGCAATCATAAGCTTCATTATGAATTTTTTTTTTTTTGCAATGCATATTTTAATCGGATATAAGATCCAGTACCATAATTCTCAGTTTAAAAAATTCTGACCTGATCTTTTCTTTTGAGTACAACACAAGCATGCATAAATTCCAGTCAAGCCAATTTAATATTTACCGACATGGTCTATATGCAGCAAAGTCTACGATCAATTAAATCAAGGACCAACAAAATCTACCGGTCAAGATAATATTTAATATTTGTAAAAGAGAATTTAAACACAAGCACCACACACCACTATAAATACACCCCAGCGATTCCCTTACAAGCATCATCGATCCACACTCAACAAATTCAACACAAACCAACAATGGCCACTTCATCTCTCCTTTCTTTTCTCTTCTCCTTCCTCTTCTTTGCTCTCGCCAATGCCACGACCTTCACTGTCAAAAACCAATGCAAATTCACCGTCTGGGCTGCTGCCTACCCTGGTGGCGGTAAACAGCTAAACTCAGGCGAAACATGGACTGTAACTGTGGCAGCCGGCACAACAGGTGGCCGCATCTGGGGCCGCACCGGCTGCTCTTTCGACTCGAACGGCAATGGCAAATGCCAGACTGGTGACTGTGGCAAGCTCGCTTGCACTGGCTACGGATCGCCACCGGACACCCTTGCAGAGTTCACACTCAAAAAAAATGACAATATGGACTTCAACGATATCTCGTTGGTCGATGGTTTTAACTTACCGATGAACTTCGTTCCCGTCTCGGATGTAGCAGCTCCAGTGCGCACTGCTCGGCTAATGTGACTGCGACATGCCCGAGTGCATTGAAGACAGCCGGTGGGTGCTTGAACCCGTGCCAGGTTTACAAGACAAATGAGTATTGTTGCACCTCTGGCAGTTGCGGGGCCACGACATACTCAAAGTTCTTCAAGAAACTGTGCCCCCAGGCTTATAGCTACCCGAAAGATGACGCTACGAGCATATTCACCTGCCCCAGTGGAACCAATTACAAAGTGGTGTTTTGCCCGTAGAAGATTATAAGACTAGCAGCGGGTTGCAACAATGCAAATACATATACGTAAATATTTATAGTTGTTTTGCATGAAAAAATTGATGAGTTGATGTAACCCTACCTGAGAGAAGTCTTAATTAATTATGAAATAAATTTGTAAGAGATTTCGGATACGAGTCTTATTTATATAAAAGATTTGTACGTACTCTCATCTTTTTATCAAAAGAGTATATAAGATTTGTACGTACTCTCATCTTTTTATCAAAAGAATATAAAAGATTTGTAATATGAGACTTCGTCTTTTGTTTTCCTTATTTCTTTTTCTTTCTTTTTTTCGTTTTGAATTCATTGCACGACTTTTTGTCAAACAATTAGTTTTTCTCTGCATGAATAATCCATGAATGACATGACTTTTTGGCACATATATACCTTTGCCAAATCATCAAGCTTAACGTTTTCTTTTAATAAAAAATAACTTTAATTAGTCCCATTTCTTAAATCGTAATTTGGAATTTAACCTTCAAATATAGCAAATACCAAATTTCAGTTGAGAAATTTATATAAATATATAGATCGTAATTTGAACGATGTGTCTGATCAACTAGGTCCCGTTGTACTAAATTAACCATAGATTAAATTATGCGGATTGGACCTATTTTGTTGGGTCAATTTGCTAATTGCTCCAGTACATTTTTTGGTTACCAAAAAAAAAAAGAAACAACTGGAGCAGTCCAATAAAAAATGGGCAACATGGGAAAAAATAATATAGGCAACTGTGTTTCCTTTTGGTAACAGATTTGTTACCATCCGTATTAGTTTGACTGCAATTAGTTTGTGTCATTATTTCAGTACCAAATTTTTGTAACTATATGTTATGTCAAAGATCGAACATGTATAATGAAGGATAAACTATACAAACTAAGAAGCAATTAACAACTGTGCACGAATGCAACTTATCTCAAAATACTAACTAATATTAATGAGAAATTGTCAAATTAATGCATCACATAAAATAAATGTTTATATTAAACAACCAAAAAAGTATATAATTATCATTATCATTACATGATAACTTGGAAAATTTTCAAATTTATCATTTAAGATTAATCAAAAGTATCAATCTAGGATTTCAATGTTTCGATGTATATTACTGGTGTGCTACAAAATTTGAATGGTGCAGTCCCTTACTCTGAAATATTCAAATGAAATCCAACGTATGATGGTTTCCATGTAGCAAAAAAGGAAAAAGGACAAGAAAGGCAACTCAATAAAATCAATTTCATTAATTCCGCATATTTCTTCAGATCTACTTCTTTAAAATTACATTAATAACCCTGCCTATACCCTCAATGATAAGATTTTTAATTAAATTCCAGTCATCAGATTAAATTCATTTGAACTATTCAATAATTGTCTAAATAGTAATACGAGCGATCGAGGCGTGTAACTTTGGTAGAATAATTTTACTGTAGTACTATTCTCTATGTCACTTTTCAAATTTAAAAGCATGAACAAAAACCAAAAAAAGAAGTTTTTAATTATTTCACACTTCTGAGATGTGCTTAATTACATGTTCGTACATACGGTTTCCTTCTTCAAAGGATTTTTGTTATTTACTTTTCGAATTATGTACGCTACGTAATTCGAAATTATATTTTTCTTTGTCTAAATAGTAATACGCGCTTCCAAGTTGACAAACATATCGAATTTTAGATCAACACATAAAACTTCCTCAGTAGTCAATAGAGGAGAGGAAAAATATTCAGTAGGATCATTATGTAAATCTTGTACTAATTATAAATAAATATTAATTAAATTATTATAGGAGTTAAAAAAATAAAGAGAAAATCTTTTGATCCCCCAAAGTCAATCCCTCAAAATTGTCCCTTAGCTATCTCATCTTCATACTTTTTTTTTAGCTATCTTTATATTTTTAGCAATTTTTTAAATTTTATATGTAAGTATGAACACTTCAATAATTAAATATGAATACTTATATGATCAGATATGAATACTAAAAATATATATTTGAACTTAGGACTTAGTATTGTGATCCAAAACAGTGTGTTACAACCCATAAGGTAGTAACAATGTGTTGCAATCCGCAGCAATGTGCTACGGCGCACAATATTATAACAAACGTAACATTTATGAACATTGTACTACTAAGTTGAAGATATAAACACCCAATATTAAAAAGTATAAACACCACTAAGTTGAATGTATGAATCTAAAAATAGACTAGATTCTTCGAGCAGTCTATTTTTAGACTGTGCGGTTCATATGTTATTTTGGCTGTATTCTAGAATTAGGGTTTTTTTTCCCGGTCTATAAATATATTTATCTGATGTACTCTGTATGTATGACCTTTTGAGAATAGTAAAAATTGTGTTGGCGGCGGCCGTGGGTTTTCTTCCCCTTGAGGGTTTCCCACGAAAAAATCTGTGTGTTTATTGTCTCTCTCTCTTTCTTTCTTTGTGATTGTGTCATTGATTTCTGTCGAATCCTAACACAACACTAGACAGATAGATGAGTGAGGGCGCTGGGGAGAGCAAAATGCACATTTTTCACGTGATTTTAATATCAAAATTTTAATTCACAAGTAGGGTTGTTAGGGTGTGCGAGTAAAGTACTCATAATTTATAAGAATGATTTTCAGTTTGTTTGGAATGTTCATATCTATTATATCGGATGTTTATATATATTAGGTTAGATATTTATAATGAAAGTTGGACGTATTTAAACTAGTCGCGTGCGTAATAAAAAATAGGGGATTTTTACAAAGGATTTTTGTTGAGACACAATTAACTTATCCCAAAAATAAATTGATAAAAATCAATAAAATTATTTGCACCCACAAGCTACCCTATAACTCCGTCACTCAACCTCTTATCAGATCAACCATGCTCGTTTTTTTATGAATTAGTCAATCAGTCAAAGTGAAATCGCTACGCCAAATTGATTCGGAAATTCTGGAAGGCCTTGTGTCAAACACTAATTAACGGACCAACAGCTATGTGTCATTTACCTTGTTTTAGCTGGTGTGGGACTGACTGACGAGTGGGTACACTACACCCAACGTAAACCATTTAATTAATTAAAGGTGTAGGTCAAATCTGTCTAATTCAAAGAATGATGAATTTAAAGTTTAATTAGTTAAATACGGATTATATTTGAATAATTCAACAACTAAAATTTGTATGCAAATTTTGTAAAAAATAAAAAATTGAATAAAATCCTAGCTACCGGACTGTTATATGTTATTTTTCTTAAAATAATTTATTTTTATATGACTATAAATACAATATTATTACAGAATTAATATAATATATCATTAAATTCTAATTTTTTTAATTAAAACTTTCTTGATGTTATTATTAGGTAGAGTATATTGTTTTTTTATTTATATTTTTTTTCAATCATAACTCATTTTTTCTTACATTGTTTATAATATTTTTTTATAAAATAAAATTCACTGAATTCGCAAAATCTAACCGTCTAATCTAAATTTTGAATTAAATGATTTTTATCATTAATTAATTATGAATTAAAAATATCATAATTTAACTATAATACATCCGAGTGACAACCTACATAAAACCTTACAAACCCGACCCATTTATATTCTAACTCATTTATCCTTGGATTTAATCCATCATGTGTATGCGTTCGAAGTTTACTAAATTCGACCTTTCTTTCACAGATGGATAAAAAAGTTCCGAGTAGCCCATTCAAAAGAAGGCTTTACAAAAAGCATCTGTCGCAAAGACACATTGAAAGCTGGATGATTTGAAGGTATACCAAATAGGTGGTAATTGATAATTGTTTGGTCATTATACTATTCATATTTTTTTCTACAATGCGCTGAACAATTAAATCAGAGAAAATTTCAGACAGCTTCAACGCATCTAATTGAAAATAAATAAAAGGCAAAAAAAAAAAAGAAAAAGCTACAGCATCTGACGATATAACTAAAATGTGACAAACTGAGTATATGCTCCGCAAGAGAAAAAAAGAAGCAGCAAGCTAAAGAATTCAAAAAGATTGAGCCTGATAAATCGAACAGGAACTAGTTAAGCTTAAACAGGCATAGTTTTAGAGGCTACAGTTCCGATTTCGACATCTGCATCGTCGTCATTGCAAGAAACATTTGCATCTTCATCCTCTCCTGATATCTCCTCCAATGATTTTCCCTTTGAGTCAGGCACCAAGAATGTGCAAAGAAATCCCAGCAAGTTGCACCCAGCAAGAACATAAAGTGAATTCTTGACCCCGATACCAGCAGGATATCCGTGATCCGCTAAGGCTGGGTTCTGATTCTGAGCTGCATAGAGGAAACCAAACGAGCCGATAATTGCTCCGGCCTTGCCAGCAGCAGCTGAGATACCGTGACATGTGGACCTCAGTCTTGCGGGGAATATCTCAGCCGGCACGACGAAGGTGGTGCTGTTTGGTCCGAAGTTCGCAAAGAAGAAGGTAAGTGCATACAAGGCAAGAAAGCCGGCTTGGTTCCCTGGCTTTGTCCAGTGATGGTATGGAGCAGCGAGTAAGATCATAAAGACTGTCATTAAAAGGAAGCCGCCAGCCTGAATTACAAACCGGCCAATTTTATCAATTAATGCAACAGTAAACCAGTACCCAGGAACGGTACCGCAGAGCGCAATCAGGGTTTGGGCACGTGCGATACGGTAGACCTCTTCCATGGCACTCATGGTGTGGCCCTTTGGTATCCAGTTTATAGCAGTAAAGATATCCTTCTGGAATAGGTTTTGGCTGTAAAATGCAATGTCCAGAAAGAACCAACACAAGGTTGTGCCAACAAGGTGCCACTTGTGCTTCTTACGGAACTCACGGGAGAAAAGGCCGAAGTCGTTCCCAGGTGTGACCTCCTCGATCTTTTCCTTTTCTTCTTCAATTTCCACCTGGAGAACTTTTGCCATGTCAGCAGCGGCCTGTTGTGCATTTTTGGCGACCAGGGCGGTGTACCGGGGCGTCTCAGGCATCTTCATACGCCAGTAATAGGTCAACATTGCTGGGACAGCACCAAACATGAGGATGAAGCGCCAGACAAAATCAGCCTGTGGCGGGAGTGATCCTGTCGGGTCGACCTGTTCAATGTTTTGAGGGGCACAAGTAAGGCTAAATTTTAAAGCCTTTTCTATTTAATTAATCAGTAACCCGCAAAATGATGCATCAGCGGAATTTAATATAGGATAATTAAATTGTTCTCATATTTTTAAGTTATCACAGTCAAGGCATCAATTGGTTGTGTTTCTAGCTGGCATGCTCCGAAATTGAAACAGTGGAATTAGGATTTAACTACCTCATAAGCAGGGGACGGATAGATGGCATTGAAGGAAGCAGAGACGATGAGAGTGACAATGCCGCCAGCAAGGATACCGAAGCCTTGCATGGCAAACACGGCAGCAACGAAAGCCCCGCGTGTCTTCTTGTTTGCATACTCTGACATTATAGTGGCCGACAACGGATAGTCACCGCCAATGCCAAACCCTAGCCAGAACCTGAAGAAGCACAGCGTCACGATCACACTAGTCGGCGTTGACCCAAATGACAGTCCAGATGCCACCGAGGCCAAGACCTTTGTAAAGAGGAGAAACACAAATTTATATTAGTTGTTAGACTTAAAGTTTAAGCTATCCTGTTGTAAGAATTTTGCTTTGTGCTCGATTACGAAACAATGCTTTGCTATTATAATCAAGTACCATCAGCATAAGAGTCATTCCATAGACACGCTTGCGTCCCATCTTGTCGCCAAGCCAGCCAAAGAAAAGCTGTCCTGACAGAGTCCCACAGAAGGCCACACCATTCACGGCTGCAGCAACATTTGGTGGCAGCGATCCCGGGTTAGGAGAGCCGGGAATGGTGTAGTAAATCCGACCCAATAACTTTGTCACAAGAGAGATGCAAAACAAGTCATATGCATCAGTGAAGAAACCCATGCCGGCAATCACGACAGCTGTGAAGTGGTACAACTGCGTCTTTGCTGTATCTAGCTTGTTTAGCACATCATTTGCCATGATCGCTTAATGGTTATAAGGAACCTGTAATTAAGAGCAAGTAATAAAGTGGTATTTGTTAATTTGGTCCATGTCACAGAAGAGTAAGAGTTTCTATTCAAAGTGCAGTTTAATTAGCATTGTATATTGATTTTATTGTAATTGTTAGGTATTTGGCTCCCAAAAAGAAAAAAAAAATGAAACGTCTTCCCAAACCCATAAAATTAAAGGAAGAACTGTATTGGAGAAAACCATAAAAAGGGACGAAATTTATATGTATTCTGTGTATCTCGCTGAGACGCAGAGGCGAGGAAATAACAAAATCTAATACATAACCATGATTACTAAAACATTTCTTAGGAACTCTCTTGTCTTTTTTTTAAAAAAAAACGAAAAAGAAAAAAACAATCTGCATGTACGTAAAACGCTACAATATCTGTTCTGAAATCAAGCTACTATCATATATCATAACATTATATTACCACTCCTCTTTGAATGTGTATTTAATCATACCTGTATATTGTGGCAAAAAGAGGTTCCTTCTCAGAAAGAGGAATGGAATAGAAGAGAAATGCGCTTCAAATATCTAAAGAGCCTGGCTTGGACAATGATATGGTCGAACATAACGGTGAGAGGCTGATTAAATATAGGAGACGTGCCACTATTATTGGAAGTGATCTTCAATTTCTGTAATTTTATTCCCTTTTTAGCTCTCTATTTTGGCACCCGACCTTTAATTTTAAGTAAACCGACTTCCTATTTTAATAAACGGACTTCCAATTTTAAATAAACCTCATACAGAGTTTACTATTGGTGTTAAATTTTCCGAATATTGTTACTTATGGATGGCAACGTGGTTGGTCAATTTAAATTAAGCTTGACACGGTGACACTATTACGGGATCAAATATGTGCCGAGATTAGAGTATAAGTATCATGATTCATGACTATTATGTATGATCTACGACTTGCTAAAATGAGGGATTCTCAGCATAAAACCATTTTTCTCCCTTTATTCCTGAGTTACAAGTCACAACAGCAAATATTCCCAAAGATTCCTAAAAACCGTATTTCAGCACAATTGTTGTGACCATGTCTATGTGCAGTCAGATTGGTTGGACTACAAATATAGGGGGATAGCCGTAGAATTCACATCCGGTGTAGACATGTAGTAATACACTAAAATGGGCAAAATATGAACCGTTCAGCACGAAACATTAAACGAATCTTAATGTTGTACATTCTATTAGATCCGTCCCATGATCATTTGTTTGGGCTGCCCACTGCACAACGTCCAGTACTGATACGTCGCTCTTGTTTTCTCTTCTCGAAAACAAAGTATGGTAAAGCTTTGCTAAAGCATTCAAAGCTAATACCTTCAACGAGACCAGTTTACAACCTTGAAATGCACATATATTTAGAACCCTCAAAACATACATATAAAGGAGACAAAATTGCATCAATGAATCCACCACCATATAACCATTTTTAACCTTAGCAATAAGTAATGTTATGCATCACAAATAAATAATCTACATGAACCGCCTACGATAAATAAAACTCCATAAATTAAATGAAGATGATTTATGAACTTACAAAATAAAAAGATAAAGGAAAGTTCCTTTTCTTTCTTTTTCTGCACGGTTCTGAATAAAAGGACAATATGGAGTCTCAACAACCTGAAAGTAAAAGCTGACAATTAACACATGGATTGACTACCAATTTGATAAACAAGGCTCTCTACTTATATTTCATTGTGATAGGGTGAGGCCAAAATGATTTTAAATAAAGGTTTGATTATAAATCAGATCACGACCTTAATTGGGAATGATTAAATTTTTGTAGTGCCATACCCAGACAATTAAATTGAAAACCTAACCTCCATCGGCATCTTGAATGCATGGCAGATGAAAAAATCATCCTTTTTTGGCTGAGGTTTTGGGTGGTAGTGTACCAAAAACAATATCCCAAAGAGAAGAGGTGATCCCAAAGCCCTTGTTCTGAATTCTGAAGTGATGGTTCAGATGGTATTTCTGACAGAAATATAAAATAAACAAAAAAATGTTATAAATTTATTTCTTATAGATAAAGGGCAGTATCGGGAGGAAGAAGAAAAAGAGAGAAACCTTCAGATGTTTAGCAGGATCGAGAGATGGCTGGCCATGGTGGAGATAGTAGTGCGTACAATCATACATAACGTATCCCAGTAGCCCCCCTCCAAATACAGCTGGAGTTGTAGACGGTGTTGTGAATAAGCGTACAAGATTCCAAAACTATACCAAGGAAAACATTCACTCTTATATTTTGACCTACAATGTTTCAACAAGGAGGTAGCTTGCTATGCAAAATATTAAGAGAGAAAAAAGAAAGTTTGAAAAAAAAAAGCAGTACTGGTATACACAGAATGGCAGTTGCAGCTGGAGGAAAGACAAGACGGAGCCCATCCATGGGGTGCTTATGATGGCACCCATGTATGAGATAATGTGCTGTATTTGCCCTAAAAGTATGCAGAAGGAAGTATTATCATAAATCTCTTATACAGAACCAAGTGCTGGTAATGTGTCATTAAACATCATCCTTTAAACAGAAAAAAGGAAATTTTTCATGTACACTGTTGCTTTAGATTAAGCAATCACGAATTAGCATGAAAATCTTAACAATTTTCAATAGTACTCATAAGGTACATGTATCAACTTGTACAGGTTTTAGGTAGTGTTCTAGTGCTCCAATAGTTGCTGAAGGTATTGACAGGGAAAAACTTCTAAAACCCTACTGCAGAGGTTGCATACCAGTATCCCATGGTGTTGATATGGAAGAGAAAACGATGCAAGACATACTCCACCAATGTCCAGATAAAAATGCCCAGAGCAGCCATTAGCGCAACATTTGACAAGCTATGGCCCATCCTCAGTGAAGTCATCAATAACCAGCACACTACTGGGAGCCAGATTAGTGGTACTGCATACCACTTAGTGCGGGTTAAGAACTGTCAAAAGTTTATAAGCAGAATGTATCATATTATTTACAGAAAATATGGATTCTTTAATGGAAGGTGCCAGGATAGCAGTCACATAAACATGTCGATCAACGGGGAAAAGGAAAACAGGATATTTATGATTTGGTTCGCTAAATTCCAACTGAAGTTAATAGATAACTCTAGAAGGGCAAGGGAAGAAGAAAAAAGCACTACGATGTTGTGGCTGTACCTCTAGAACATCATTTGAAAAGAAGCGTGGGCCCTCCTTACTGACAATGGGCTGATGTACCCAGTTTTGGTATTGCTCACCTAGATGACCAACCTATAATTTCAATGAACAGGTAATTAAATTACAATAACCATATAATGATAGATAAATTGAGAAAACAAGTCTGAAAAAAGATTTCAGCAGCATGACCAGGTACAATAACAGTGGTTGTTATAGGTACCAGTTTTGCATATTACCAAGCATGACCGGTTCAACATGCACACAAATGAAGAATAATGGAACAACTGGTACATTACATGTGTCTCAATACTGGGGGCAAAGCAGTTGGTAACCACCATTACCTGATAAAATAGCGGTTTATTCAAGTTTATATATGTCTCAGTACCATAGAGTCTGTCAGTCTGAGGACTTGAGCAGTCGGTACAAGTTAAATGATCATTACCTGAAAAACCAGAGGCTTATTCAGGTCTACAGTGAATTCTTCCTGAGCAACCATCTTGAAGTCCTACAATTACAGTTTACTCATATAGTAACAGATTTAAATAGTTCAGAAAGCGAGGGTCGAAATAGAATTTCCAAACTTAATCAGTTGGAAAGTTATCGTTATCGACTTAATATATATAATGTATACAAGACACTTAAATGGGCCATATATGCAAGAATTACGGGGATTAAACTATCAGAAGAGATGGAATTGATAACAAGCACTGACTAAGCCCAAATTCAAAATCGCGCCAAGCTGTCAAATCACAAGTGCAACAAATCTCAAATCCACTACGAATTCTCGGATAGTCGAGATAGATAGATCACCTAGATTGGAATAAGTCTTACGGAAATGCAATCTACAATGCGGGAAGGGGGAGACCAAATTGACAAAAAATAACAGGCTGAATTGACAAACTTTTCACAAATTCAAATGTAAAGAAGGGTAGAAACAATGGTGCCGTGCGTACCGGGAGCAATGTGACGAGATCTGAGAAGATCTTACGAAAGGAAACCTCTCGCTTCTTTCAACCTCAGATTCTCCGAGGGAGGAGAAGAACCACTCAGAGACAGAGAGGAAGGTGGCAATGGGGGTATTTTTTTTTTTTTTTGCTTCGACTCTTATTCAATTATTTGTTCCTTTTTCCCTTTTTTTCTCTATAATATTTCGCAGTTTATGAGGTAAGCTTATTTTCGGATCTTATGTGACGCTTGGAAGTTCCGAAAAGTGAAGCTATCATTGAAAACAAGTAATACTGATTAATCAGACTTGGCAAAAGACTCATTGCATATAGCGCAGTAAAATGTGAGCCACATGAATAGTGGGGCCGAATAGTTTAATCAAATCTGGACCGTCAAATATCCGACGAAATAGTTGGGTCCCAGCTCGGTCCAAGTTATCTGGCCCTAGGGAATAAAAAATAGCACAGCGTGTCAAAACACGGCACGGCACAGCGTGTCAACGCGTGCCGTGTTATGCATGTCGCGTGCCGTGTCGTTATTCATGTCGTATTTGATTTTTTTACTGTAGACACGACACAGCACGCACGGATAAGGGAGGCGACACGGCATGACACGGCACGGGACACGCATAGGCACGGTACGGGGACACTCGTAGGCACGGATAGGCACGGTTAGCGCGGGTAGGTACGGATAGGCACGGGTAGGCACGGATAGGCACAGTTAGGCACGGCACGAATAGGCACGGTTAGGCACGGATAGGCACGAGTAGGCACGGTTACGCACGGCACGTGTAGGCACGGATAGGCACGGGTAGGCACGTTTAGCATGGTTAGCACGGATAAGCATGGTATGCACGGATTGTGGGCCGTTGGATGTTGATCGGACGGTTGATTTTGTAATTTATTGAAGAGATTTTATAATGGGATTAAAAATAGGCTAATATGATATATATCCCCCAATTTGTGTACCCCGCTGTACTTCCTCTCTTTAGTAATGTTAAACATCCCCTAAATAATGTACTCCAGTAAATACATTTTAATTTAAAATTCAAATTTAAAATAAGAAAATGACCAAAATACCCTCATTGAAAAATAAAATATGTTAAAAGTAATTTTATAAATTTTTCAAAGTAATTTTTGAATTTTGTAAAAAAAATTTTGAATTTTTCAAAAATAATTTTCGGATTTTTTTCAAAAAATTCGGATTTTTCTAATTTTTTGACAATTTTTACAAAAATATTTTTTTTCAATTATTTGTTTATTTTTTTAGCAACAAATAAATTTAAAATTTTTGAATTTTTTATATTTTTTAAGATTTTTTCCGAATTTTTTATAATTTTTCTGATTTTTTCGAATTTTTTTCCCACCAAATATGTTTAGCACGGTTAAGACACGTAAATAATTTTTGAATTTTGTAAAAAATAATTTTGAATTTTTCAAAAATAATTCGGATTTTTCTAATTTTTTGGCAATTTTTACAAAATATTATTTTTTTCCAATTATTTGTTTAATTTTTTAGCAGCAAATAAATTTAAAATTTTTGATTTTTTATATTTTTTTAAGATTTTTCCGAATTTTTTCCCACCAAACACGTTTAGCACGGTTAAGGCACGTGTAGCATGGCGTGTCAACTCGACACGGCACGACACGCACACCAAAAAAAATTTCAACCTCCCATACCATGCCACGGCACGCACGTTTTTAGAATACTATCTGGCCTTTTGAATTTTAATTCCGCTTGCACCGTTAAACTTCCATCTCTTTTACCTCCATATTCCTTACCTTGCTATGAATAAAACAGATATCGAATTGTAAATCTAATATAGTGATGATGAATCTCATTTTTTTATAAATATATATATGTTTAAATTTCGTAAAGTATTTGAAAAAAATAAATATCATGACTAACTGAAACCCTTATTTTCCAAAAAAAAAACAAAATAGATGGTATCAATTCAACAAAATACAATTTTATGTCATTTTCTATTGGAATCATGCAAATTCTATAAATGTTTAACGGCACAAGGTGATCATTTAATAGTTTAACGTTTAAACAGAATAAAACAAACATTAAATTTTAATATGAGCATTTCTTTTTAAGATCTAATTTTCTAGATTTACAAAGTCCAAATGAATTATTAAATCGAATTGGTACTGAAAGTCTTAAATTTTTATGTTTCTAAAAAGATTAAGATCTTAAATATTAAATAGTTTGGTTCACACTACTATATTACCAAAAATTTTGAATACTTGGAGAAATGATAAAGTTGACATATTTTTTTTTTCCAAATGAAAGAACAACACTAGATTAATCAAATTCAAAAGTTGGAACTCACAATTTCAAATTTTCAATCATTAAAGCTTTTTATGTATGTTTGATTTTCGACCCTCCAAGTCACTACAGGTTGAAAAAATTATGAAATTCATTAATCATATTACACATTATCTCAAGACATTACAAAAATAAATTTTAACCTTTTTCTTGGCTTAAACCCTTTAATCATAAAAAAAACTCAATAATTTTATTTTCCCAAAAACTTAATGTCAGATGATCTAAAATTCATTTAAACTCCATTTTTTAAAAGTTCGAATGGAATAAAGGATTAATACTTCAATTTAATTCATTTTTCCTTTTGCTATGCAAGTCAACAAATGCATCCAAATATGAAAATGAGTTATACTTTTTAGTAAAATTATTTTATTTAAACTTTGCCATCTCACATGTAAGAGTTGGCGTACTTTACTGTCCAACAAAAAAAAAAGAAAAAGAAATACAAGACAAAATCCATGTGGTGGCATAAGAATTTAAGATGAAGTGGGAACCACTTGAACTAGAAGAAAAGGGAAAGAAACAATGTTGATCTTGATGTTGTTATAAACGCATATTCTAGATTTTTTTGTGGTTGAAATTATATAACTAAGTATATAAATATAATGAAATTAAACTATTTAGCACTTAAACCTCAGGTTTAATATAATGATAATAAATCTCATCTCTTCGAAAAAAGATGTAGATTTAAATCTCACAAAAAATATTTTAAAAAAAATGTATAAAGATTAACAAAAACTCTTATATAAAAAAACTATTTAGCACAAATATCATATAAATTAACTATATCATTATATAAAATTATAAACACTAATATAAACTAATATCGCTATCATCTAGACATCTACTATAAACAGCGATCTAATCTTAACATTTTAGTTATAAAAGTAATGAATTTGAAATTGAAACACTTAACATCAAGATATTCAAATATAAATCTAAGATGGTATTTCTTAGCATCAAATATTAGACATGAATCTATCAAGTTTGTGCATAAAATATGAGATTAAATATTTAAATAGCTACAGTAATATATATAGACAAGTGGTAGCCTATGTATAAACACCTTACAATGTAAGTATAAACACTTATATACTGAACTGGGTTTTGGAGCGCAGGAAAATTCATGTGAATTAGTGCAGTGGCAGCATTTTGATACATTTTTCTTCATTTCTGAAATGCAAAGATCACTAATTACGATCATAATTAGTAAAACATTCAGGGGGATAAAAGCGAAGAATTTTATTTAAGATACTATTAGCATAACCCTTAAAACTAAAGTAAAATATCATTATAGCATCGACATTGTTATGTACAAAATTTTAGCATTTCTTGTATGATTTTGTCTCGTCATTTTTTATTAGCTCAATATCAAGTCTTTTCAATATCCATTTATCCTGCATTTTCAGTAGTATTTTTCAAGAGAGAGTTCTATGCCACATTCGTGTGGTATGTCCATTTTCTTATTATGAATCTTCAATCAAAGAATGTGAGAAAAGGGAAAGTTCATTCTTTTTAAAAACTTCTAAGAATTTGACAAAAGGAGAAGTTCATTTTTTGTAGAGTTACGAACTGCAAGATAATTAATTGATAGAAATAATTTATTGGAAATCTAACAAAATTTTAAGAGTATGTGATCATTTGATTTTTTTTTCTTTTTTTAATGTTCTTCACAATAGTTGTTTTGCGTCACATTTTTCATTTAAGACACTTGAAACTCTTCCTATTTGGTACATAATTATTTCCTTTAAATTTGTATTTTAATCAGGCAGTTTAATAAATAAGGCACTGATGAAGTATGTTTTAAGAAGCATTTTGTAGAACACCAATTTAGTCAGAAATTTTTCATACACTTAGTTACTTACCTTTATGTAACTTTTATTAAAAGAGAAATTAAAGTTTGTTTATGATCGCTTAGAACACAATTGTTCTTGGCTCACCTAACACAAAGAATGAATTGTCTATATCATCAAAATATACTATGGATTTTTCCGAAGACTAAATTCATCAAATTTGTTCAAATAGAGCACATGTCACTATCATGCTTAGAACTTAGGAGTTCAAATTGGAGGGAACCAAAAAAAAAAAAACAAGAAGAAGAAAAAGATGACACTGCTTTGCTGCTGTTTTTGACTCCAAAACAATGTACATTTGTAATTACTGACATTTTTCAATCCCAACAAAAAAGTTTTTGGATCCTGTTCATGACTTAATTTTTTGCACTTTACTCATTATGAGTTATAACATGATAAATCATGTTTTCTTCAAAATTGTGCCTTTTACCAAGTCCAAATCGGTATTTTTATCTGTATACAATTGACATTTTTAAAAAAAATACATAGTTCCATCTTTTTCATACCTGTAAACAAATTTTTTTGTTAATAAACAACTAGTTATTTGTACATATTTCACACTTGACTAACACAAACTTGTATATGATTCACGCTCGTATCATCAAGTTTTATCAAGTATGCATCATGTACAACTTTGGTCTATCAAGCAAAACCCTATGTGTTTTGTTTAGTCATGTATAAATCTTGAATATATTTAATTTTGTATATGATTAGCAGTTGTAGGCATTAACAATACATATTAATTAAGGTATCATAAAATAGTCATTAATATGACAAATTTATGAATTATATATATAACAACAGTTCCAAAATATTTTAAAATTTTACAAACAATTAATTTTAGCTTGTTTTGAGAAATGTCATCGAAATTGTTGAAACAAAGAACGCTATAACCTAACTTTGTTTTGATTTTGTTTTATGATTTGCATTAAAAAAAACAATGTTAATCATTTAATTAAGTCAGCCGACACAAAAAGGTTAATCACTTTTTGTCGTTGTCAAAACTAATGACTACTATTTATGAGTTATATTAATTTAGATATTTTTTTCAGATGTTGAACCGGACTATATTTTCACACGCAAAAGCCCAAACACCATAACCCCAATCTCCCAAACAAAAAAAAGCTAATTGTATTATGAAAAAAGTGAAAAAATGATATAACAACATTATAGAATAGAATATAGAGGATGTTTTTAAAGAGAATACTTTGTGAATTTTACAACTACCTTAATGTTTGACAAGTGATATCAGATCCAGACGATTAAGATTGACCAATCATAGCTAAGAAGAAGTGTTCAAATATTTAAATAATATAGCATGTGGCACATAAGCAGAAGTTCAACTGTTGTTATTATTCAAATCTAGGAGCTTTTTCATTTCATTTTTTTTTTTGAAAATTGTTCTTATATTCCACTTTAAATAATTTGCAAATGTTAATGTCACACTTGCAATTTTATTTGTAAGGTTGTGACACACTTGCTAATTTAATAATTTTACTAAATTAACAAGTTGTCTAAAAAAATTACATCAAGTTTTGTAATTATTTTACAAGTAGTATGAACATCTCTATTTTTGTAATTGTAAAAAAAATTATATTTTAGCTACTTCAACGAAATTAAAATTGCAAAAATAAAAGCATTTTAAAATTAATATAAAAAAGTTGCTGGTGATAAATAAATTAAATTTTTGCAACACCAGAAAAGGATGGAGATACTCTAATCAAACACCAATAGTTATGAAGTCGGAATATGCTGTGGTCTGAATTGATACAACAATCCATGCAGCGAGTCACCGTCAATGGAGCCTGGCCCCCACCATCCAAATTAATTAAATGTTCATTTATGTTATAGACCCCATCATGATGCTTGCAATGTAAAGGAGAAGGAGAAATTTCACATGGAAGATGTGGATAGAAAATAGATATTTGTTGAATATTACATGATACGTTATCTATATTTTTCTCAGGAAATACACTTAATATTTTTCCAATTTTTCCTTCTTCGTCCAATGAAATTAAAAACATTGTTCGAATAAAATAATTCACAGCATTGAAGAACTAAATATTGGCAATCAGATAATGGAAATGTTTAGAATTTAACTACTAGGTCAAAATTATAGAAAATTTTTGGAAAAAAAAAGGAAAGGGGAAGTTCTTTTGAGTTAATATTTTTTCCCCACAGCTATACAAAAATAGAACAAAATTCAATTACACATAAACCTTTCTTACGAAGGTTCGAAAAGATATAACAAACGAAGAAAATTAGGCGAAAAAAATCACTATTTTCCATAAATTAAAGAGTCAATCTCCTTCTTTCTTTGCTTTGTTTCCTTCTCGCCAATTCAAGCAAACTTACAGACATGAAACAAAAAATCGTGAGAATGAGCGCTATCGCCTTGCCTTCCATAAGCCCAAACAGGATCACCATGAGAGAAACCACGAACCAAGACACGCCTTCTTTGATTTCACGACTCTGCGAAATCTCTCCTCCTCCTCCTTCCATGATTTGATTTGAAGGGATTTCTCTTGTCGATTGCTCTTCTCGGTTCTCCTCCGTGACCGAATTTACGATGTCATCCTCTTCCTTTTCACTAATAGAAGCGGTTTCCATCTCTTTGCTCCGGATGGAGTCATCCAAATCTCCAGCTCTCTCTTGAGGTTTCCTCTTACTCCGTTTCTTCGGGAGTAATCTCTTCAAGATGCTCTTTTTCTTCAAATTTTTCATCTGAACCTCACACAAATCAGGACTCTCTTCCCAAATCTCATCAAATTCCCTTGATCGATTCAATTCGGCTAGGATCTCTACTTCAGTTGAGTCCGATTCGGTCTGAATCTCAACCTCCCTAATCGGAGAAACAAGCGCAAAGCTCCCCTGTTCCAAACTCAAATTTGTTCTCACCTCAGCACGGGGTTTGAAGAACTGAAGCAAATCGAGCCTCACCGAATCGACAAACCATGAAAAGAACGCGAGAGCAGTAAAACCGACGACCAATTTCTTCCCAAAAATTACCAAAAGTACTAAGACTACAATATTCACAATCACGGCGAGCCCGATTCCTAAGGAATTCCTTCTCTGACAAACTAAAACATCATCGGAGACGCAAGGAATCCTCTCTTCCTCTGCAAGAACTTCGTCAACATTCTCAATGGAGCTCAAGACGGGTGACGTGGCCGAATCAGAGGCGTCCGAGGCGGAACCAACGGTCAAAACGCATTCCGAATTGGTTTCATGTCGCTTTTTCTTTGTTTTCTTAGAGGGCTTCTTGAGGCGACTCTGGTTTTTGACATAGAGATCGGCGAGAGAAGTCGGAAAACCGGTCTGAACCGGGAGCGAACCGGTTGCTCCGGACCGACGATCAGGTCGGAGGGAAGAGATGAACCGGGCGAGAGCCGAACCGGCGCGAGGCTTCTTCGACGGGCTCGGCATCTGCCGGGGTCCCGGTTCATGTGCGGTTCTTAGAGTGGTGGCTTTTTTGTTGGTTGATGCGTAATGGACGGGGTTGGTTTTGGTTTTTTGGTTTGGTCTTTTGCTTAGAGGGATTTAAACAAGAGAGAGGTGGCAATAAAGGGATTTGTAACATTTGTTTCGTTTTTAAATTTGGTTAACGACAGGAAGGGAAAGAAAAAGGGAAGTCAAATAGGGATTTGTGGGTTTTGTGTGGCCATGACTCTGTGTAATGATTACACTACAACATTATAGGTTGAACTTCGGTTCTATGTTTAAGTATTGATTTGAAGTATTGTTTAGTATGGTGATAATAAAGTTTCAAAATTAAAAAAATAATTCAGTTAGGTCCAAATTTTATATTAAGGTATAATTCAATAATTCGTTATTTTATAATACAGATGCTAGATTAAGTTATTAATATTTCAGAAACAAAATTAGAAAATTCTAAACAAAAATATTTATTTATCTTATAAGTTTACTAAGTACCACGCAAGCCGCACTGATGACCACAGAAACGTTTCACAAACAATCAAACAATTACCCAATATCGAGCTTGAACACTACGGTTTCGTAAAAAAGTAAACGCGTTAGTTGTAACTGCATCATACTGTTGCCTCATTGCCTCATTGCCTGAGAGAGAGAGAGAGACCTGGCATGTGCTAATATGGGGTGTCGGACGGCTGTGATTGCATCAAAACACCGTGTAGTATAAAAGTCTATTTGTACGAAACAGGTTTGTTTGTTTGACCAGGTTCGTGGTTACAGAAATTGTAGTTTGACTCTTGGACCTGGTCCACGTGCTAGGTTTTGCTCAAGGGGAACATTGGCTGCGGGCTTTTTTTCTAGGTTAGTGTGTTCTTTTCGTTTCATTAAATTCATAAATTTGGTTTCGATGAGTCTGTCAACTAACTGATGTTTCGTTTAAATTAAATTAATTGCCTAGGAGGTTGTATTATAAAGTTATATTAGTTAATGTCTGATAATCTGGTTATATCTAATTAATTAATGACATTCGTTAATATTTGAAAGTTTCGCGCGTTGATTTTGTTGCGCCCAGTCCCTTTCGCTTTTTAATTAGGATGTAAATATGTAAAAAGAGAAGGAAAAGCATGAAATCAAAATAAAATATATTTCCTGGATGTGGATGTAAATATAATTTCGGAATAGCACGGCGCGCATGCAGCTGGAAGGTGGGTCCCCATTCGCAGTGCGAAATTGCAGGGGAGATTTTAATAAGTTGAATTAATATCTCACCGATACTATATTATATTATATTATATTATATTAGTGATAGCTTTAAAAAGTTAATTTTGTGGAAAGCGCACCCGTGAAGTGTGTTTTCAATAAATAAATAATGCTACATAATCTAATCCAATTTTTTGAGTTTACGAAAATGATGTGTTGGCAATGGATCTGTCTTCTTCTATGAGATAAAGACCAAATATCAAATCAATCATGATTATTGACATGGAGCATGGGGCAAATAATAATTATATCTATATATTTAGCATCCCACCCCCACGAGTCGCATGCTTATTCGTTTGTTTGTTTGTTTGAATGGTGGAGGGATTAGTGGTGGTGTGTGCATCGTGCAATATACACTGATACCAGGAAGAAAAAAAGGCAAGACTGGGAAGTGTAAGTAAACTGGTTTACGCTAATATGATAAATAATAAATTAATAATTAATTGCACCCGCGCATAATTGAGTCGTGGTTATTACGTATCATGAGGTTCATGAGTTATGACTCTCTGTGACGAATCGGATCCATTTTAGTGGGTATGGATTCTGGATTCTCCATCCACAATCCAACAATCGTCATCCTCAGATTATGACAAATGGGACTGCGCAGCCTGTCGGTGCTCAATAGTGAATATTTGCAGTATTTTTTTTTTGAAATAGAGATTTTCGTTAATCTTAATATTTTTTTTTCAAATGTTTTTTATAAAATTTAAACCCGCGTCTTTTCGTAGAAAATTAAGAACTATCGTGACAGTGTTTTTAGTCAATAATAAGTATGAACGATTTCATTTTTTATATGACATTGGTTTTTTAAGAACAATTCTGTCATGAATTATAATTTTTAGTAATTAATAAATCACAATTATTAATTTTAATTTGATCTCGTTGTTTATATAAATTTTGATTCATATAATAGAATTAGCTTTTTTTTAATTAACAATAGTAATGTTATGGTTTTGTTCAAATTTTCCCTCAATCATCATTCCAAATGAAAAAAACGCAAAAAAAAAAGAAAAAGAAAAATCGTATCAATGCCACTGCTTTTTTTAAAAAAAACCTTCAAAGAACTCATAAGAAAAGTGTGATTCCTTCAATATCACATAAAATATATAAAAAGAAATCATCATATCACTTTCCTCCCAAGTCTTTTAATTATCAAAAGTTGATATTTCAAAGTTTGTAAAGCTTAACCCGCCTGATTAAATATGTTTGTTGATTCTCAATTATCCCAATTAGTAATAAAAGACCTTTCACTAGACCAGACACATCGAGTCAAATTTTTAAAAGATATACTCCAAAGAAAAAGGAAATTGAAAGAAAAAGATGGAAGGGGTGAAGAGGGGAGTCCCCCCCCCCCCCCCCCCCCCAACACACACACACAGAACCTTCCATATGAATTTTGTTGTTGTCGCTACGGTAATTACGTGTAATTTTTGCTCACTTCATCCTCTAAAGTAATTATCTATTTTAAAGGATATAAATTCTAATGAGGGAGGTTGTTGTCTTAATTAGAGGATAGAAATTAATGAGGATGATGACTTTTTGTATGTTTTAATTCCATTTTCTTTCCTTTTCTTTGATTTCCCTTTCAAATTTATAATTGATAGAGCAAATAATTATAAAATGGACAATTTGGTCACCTCCTCTTCTTTTTTCTTCTTCCCTTCGTGTTCTCTTGGTGTTTATAAAGAAAATTCTTAGGATCTAACTAGTCACGATCATTCTAATTTCACATAGATTTTTCTTATAGGTTTTGTTATTCAAACCGATAATTTGAAAATGAGAGTTGATATACATGTATCATCATTAATATTGTCATTAATGTTTATTTTACTATTTCTATTAATGATTTTATTATATAATTTTTTATGTAAAATTTATAAAGTATTGTATAAATAAAGGTATTACCTTTTTATGGGATTTTTCGGTATCCTAAATATAGGATACTTAAGTTAGTGAATTAATATAGTATTTTTATTAATTAACTTAAGTGAATTATTATTCAGATCTGTGATATTTAAGTAATATATTGAAAATACTGTACAAAATAAATTGTATAATAAAGTCACTACTATGAATAATAACTCATTTAACATGAATAATAAAGTTTGTACTAATAACGTTATCAATAATAGTATTTATATATCAGCTCTAAATTGAGCGTATATAATAAATTTACTAATAATCATTTCATACTCTAAATTAAGCATTAGATAATCAATTTACTTTTGGGTGATCATTGACACAAATTATATAGTAGTTCAGTATTTCGGAAGATGTTTGTCTAAATTAAAAATTTGAGGTCAGTACAAACTAAAAGTTTGAGACCCCTATAATACCATCCAAAGAAAAAACATTACAGTGTGTTGCAGCAGTGTTGTAATTGCATTTTTGTTACGAGTATAATCTTTTTAAATAATTTTAATAATTTTGTGATTTTTTAACAAATAAAAGTAGAGAAATTAGAAAAATTAAAGCTTGCCGGAGCATTTTGAGCATGCTTTTAGTTCATCTTGTGTCACTATTTTTGAAATAAAAAATAAAAATCTAAATCACTCGACTTTAAATTTCATGTCACTAATGTCATGATATAGAATTCACTTAATAAATGTTAGGATTTATCTAGAACTGTAAGTCTAATACAGTGTGATAATAAATTCGTCCCTTTACGGAGAGATGTGAATTCAAATTTCATACAAAACATTTAAAAAGAAATAAATACCATAGCTGACATACCCCTTATTTCAAAAAAAAAAAAGTTAGAATTTATCTTGCGTGTCTTAATATTCAAATTAATTACTAAAGCAGTATTGAAAATTCCACAGAAGTTCGCATGAGAAATTAATGTTGGGAATTTCATCGACCATTGCACAGAGAGTTCACCATTTGCTATGTAAGATTAAAAAAATATTATTTATAGTATTGACTAATGAAAATGAAGTGTAACTAGTCAAACTATATGATACATTCCTCCAATGACTTGTTCAATGAACACGAGGTACTCTAAAGACTTGGCCATCTAAATGAAAAATAAAACAAGAAAAAAACATATTATTTTCATACCCATAATTTGTTTTAAGCACTACGGGCCTTTATTAAAATTAAAATATCTGTAATGACTTCATCAGTCATCAACTCATAAAATATCTGATATGACGTCATCATGCATTAACATAAACTATGTAGCTTAGTAGAAAGAAAAATAAGTTGTTCCATTTTGTGCACTTGAGCGACATTTAAAAATAAACTATACAAAGATGAACCCACATGTGGCAAGATTATTAGAACACAATCATGGATTCATGTCTCTTTCGCCAAATTATTGAGCTCACATCCAAAAAGCATGCTTCTTTCTCTAACAATAAAGACTGAGGAAAGTATATATTGTGTAGTGGATTGCTATGTACATAATGCTAAACTAAGGAAAGGACCCACCAAAAACCTAAATACATATATTTCTTGTTGCATTTTTCTCTAATGGGGAATTGCCTTTTTTTTTCTCTTGATTTATATAGATAAATAGATTCATTTCCATGGAAATGGAACACTCACATGCTTTATAGTGAATATATATATATAGTACCAGTATAATAGTGCGAATGTCTTGAAATAATTCATTAATTATCTCCGTATTTTGGGTCCTACATTAATAAATCAATTATTGGAAAACAATGATACCGGCTAGTTTAATGCACTGATTTTTGACAAATTTATCATGCTTATAAATGGAACACAAACTTGCTATTTTTTTTTGTACATTTATGGTTGGAAAATTTAAATTTCCTTCTTAAGGAAGAAATAGAATGATGAAGCCTGCCTTAATCCACAACAAATCATAATCAATCTTTATCAACATCTCTTTTTATAATTGATGTATGTAGTTGCATATCCCTTTCAATGCATTAAATTGTGCTTCATAGTGCTTGCAATTTCCCTCCCTTTTTAGCTTTTGAAACATGTCTTTATCCCTTGAACTACCAAGAAAATGATATTATGGCAGAGTTGCAGACAGGAATCCAACAAAATAATAGAGGTCCTTGTTCATTTGTTTTTTGTTTTAATAATTTCATCGTACCTATATGTCTGACAATATTGGATAGATTATAGAATATTAAAATTTATGGACAAGTTAAAGCTATCCATATGCTTAATTAGCAAACATGTTTATACTTTTTTTTATTTGGTAATTTAGATTTAAGAACTTGATGTAGATATTGTTATTACGGTTGTGAAGATAAAATATATACTGTAATTTTGGTTCAATTTTCCTTATCAACATTATTGTTCCCCTGTTATATTCACAATCTAATTTTCGGAAAATTATGAATTATTCTTATCTAGAAAATAAAATTAACCAATTTATGTTTCACATTATTTGCTAGAATTCCACGGTACAAAAAAGATGATATAAAGAGCATGTTATGAAAATAAAAAACTAATCTTAACATTAAATAAACCGCATATTTAACACAGATGAAATTCTAAAAAATATCTATAAAAAATATCTTAAAAAAATAAATATCAAAACCAACGGTACCTCAAAACGCTGAAGCCTCTCCAGCTTGAAGGGGTATAAATAAATATGCTCGTTTATTTTGATTGGCACTTTCGATTGAAATATCTCCAATTATAATAACATCTACGAAATTATTATCGTCCAAACAATGCAAAGGTACATATGATGGATCCAATATCTAATCAACTAAAATATATATGGATCGGCTTGCTAGCCCGAAATGCTCAGCTGCATTCTTGTGTTAGGCCGAGAGTTTTGATAACTTCCGTCTAAAAACACAACGCGGCCCACTATAATCGTTAGAAATCTAAAGCCCCACTCGGTCCTTGTCGTGCATCATTATTGACCGCGAGATCAGAATCCAACGGCAGTGATATATCCCGTTAATTCACGACGTTATATTCTATCCAAAATGTATAACTCCGTTAGCTACCGTAACGCATGAGTCGGTCCTTCGCTGTCGCGCCTAAAACCTCTCTCGGCGCCTCCATCAAAACCAAAACCCTAGGTCGTTGGACTGTCCTGTGCTCTCGCTCCTCCTCCGCCAGTGCGTGTAATTTTGTCACACGCTTGTTTGTGTTGTTGCGGAAGCTCTAATGGCGAAGAAGCTTGGGAAGAGAGCTAGGAAATTCGCTAGAAAGGGCCTCCAGACCGTGGAAAAGCAGAAGCGCAAACAGAGAACCTTTTTCAAGAGGAAATCGGCCCCACGTGACAGAGGGCTCAGTGCTGATGCTGCTGACGAGGTTGAAGAGAACTTGAATCATGACAGGAATGTCTCTCAATCAGACCAGTAAGTGGTCATGTCCTTGTTTTTATTTTTATTTTTTGGAGGGTTTTATTCATTTAATTGTGTTTTTATTGGTATAGTGATATCTTAATTGGTGCTGGTTGAACTTTGTTTGTTTTTCTTTTGTAATTCAGCTGAATGTTGGAGCCTAATTCAGGTTATAAAAGATGGATTGGTGCTTAAAACATGATCATATAAAAATGGGTTGAGATCTATTGGCAATTGATTAACAATATTGACAATAATTTTCAAATCAAGCCAATAAACTTAAAAAACAAAGAATGGTTTCTAGACTAATTGTTGGCTTTCTAGATTGGTCATGTGTTAAATTTCATACAATTTGAGTGTTATTTGATATCCCATCAAAGACGGTTATATGGACCGTACAAATTACAAGTCATTTGGTGCGTGGTAAACTTGCAACAAGCTTTATCGTTTTGATGGTGCAGGATTACAGTAGTATGCAGTATAGATCATGTTCCGATTATCGGATTTCAAACCTATAAAAATAACTCACAATCCAATGACGGGGCCGTACTTTGTTGTTTAAGTTGATTGTTGTGTTGTGGGTCCTACTAGTGAGCTTTTAGCTAAGTTTTGATTGTTGACACCTAAGTCAACAGTATTACATTATGAGTGAGAACTGCACCCCGGATGTATTTATAGTTTTTTTAGAAGGTGTTTATATCTAATGATAAAAATATTTATACTTCACATTACTGGTATTATAAGTTTTACAAATTGTAATTTTACTTGTACAATAAAATTTTTAACTTGAATTTTTCTATAATCATTCATGAAGAAAAAAGTGATAAATATTTTTTATACTAACTGTAAACACTTTTAGATTCATATATAAATAAGTTAATTGTTTAGGATAAACACTTTTGGTGTGTAAATAAGGGGTGTAGAATATGGAGTGCATGAATAATTTCTCTTATATTATTTGTACAGACATTACACTATACTGCTGCTTCTTACTTTGCTAGTTCTCGTTGTAGAATTGGTGGCGGAGCCCATTTAGTTGAGACAAATATGGGCAATTTGTTTGCTGAGGAGGATGGTGAAGAAATAGAGGATGATTTCTCTGACAGTGATGGCTATCTGTCAGAGGTAAGAACAGTCATCAACTCAGTACTTTGTGAATCCGCTCATTTGACCATTATTGTACCAGAGTAGCATCATGAGAATCTAAAGCATGATATCTCACATAGTCACATGTGTGCACTGCAAACAGAGAGCTCTAAATAAGAGCAAGGAAACTGTAACAGAGGGGAGTAATTTGTTACTTATGAGTATTAGGCTATTAGCATATTAGACTGGATATACATCAATGATAGCCTGTAAATATATCAGAACTTCCAAATACATATGTAAGAATATGGAAATGAAATAAAGAAAGCAATGGTCGGAGTTCTAATTGTGCTGTTATGACGTGAAATTTCTTGTCACTTTCTCTCACTCTCTCTAAATTGACAGGATACTGAGTGCCCTTACATTTCTGAGAGTGAAATTGAGGATAACTTGAGAGGTATGATCTGTTCTCTCTTTATTTATTTTCTTAATAATATTCCAGATGGCTGTCTTTCATATGAAAACTTTAGCACCTGCTACAACATAACATGGTATATGAGTCGTGTATTATTTCGTTTTGGTGGCGGCGGTTGCCTCGGAGATGGGGGTTTTTGTTTTGGGTGGGGGGTGGGGGGCGCAAATGCGTTGGAGGGTGTTGGAAATGTGGAATGGAACCAAGTTAATCCTTTTTTTTCATTCTAATATAGTGGCGGCTGAAAACCATAAGGATATCATACAGTAGTATTTAATATGTCCAATGCTCGCAATGTAAGGTTTGCCTGACATTGCTATAATACTTGGTGCATTGTATGTGGCCTCTTTTTTAATGTATTACATGAGCGATATTCTAACTCCTTTCCTGCAAACTGTGTAGATGATACTACTGCTCAAAATACTGAAATCAAGATGCAAGTCTCTAAGCAAAAGAAGAAGCTGGACAAGTTGCTGGCAAAGGTTTCCTTTATTCCTAACCACAAAAATAGTTTTAAAAAAAAACATTTGTAAGCAGAAATTTGTCTGTGATGCCAGTTAACAGTGTGCATGTTGCCCAACATGGTACTTGGTACATGTTTTGTTTTGAATTGACCAGAACTTGGATGGTTCCCGGACAGAATAACTGACAACAAAAAATATAGAGTTAAGAAAATGTGTAAATTTTACAAAGGCCCATTATGCACAAAGTAAAAGCATGAAGCATGGTTCAGTACTCACTATATGTACATCTACTGCACTGGTAACCTATCTAACAGGTATGCGCTGAGTATGTTGTATCAGTGATCATTTGATTGAAGTGGCATTGTTGGTTGATTTTTCTTAGGTTCTTCATGCCAGTATCTGACATGGCACGGTACAAGCAGCACTTGTTGTTTGTACTTTCTGGTGGATGTTAAAGGCTTAATTAAGAAGCTTGAACAGTGAACGCCTAAAAAACAAAAAAAATCCTAAATGCAGTAAGACACAAAGAAATTTTGATGAATAATAAAACACTTGATAACAACATAGGCATGTATCTGATACTGTAAGACTTGACTTATATTTTTTTTTACATGGCTGCGAGTTTTCTCATTTGTATTTTCTTAGGATGAAGAGTTTGCAAAATTCCTTGAGAGCAGGCGATATCAACTGGAGCAATACAGCAGAATGGTAAGACCTCTTGATTTTTTCTCTAATACATTTTGCAACGTTTCAATTTTCCTTGATTAATATTAAGGACATTAAAGAAGGGCTATCCTTAGTTATCATCAATCTTGTTTTTGATACTATGTTGGGTACATATTGATGGGAAGCATCAACTATACAATACTGTTACTCTGCCAACAAATAAATTAAGAAAGTTTTATTATCAAATAAAGTAGCATCAACAGGTTGCAGTAGGTATTGTCTGAAATCTTCTTTTTTCTGCCCGGGGAAGGGGAGGGGGGGGGGTAGAGCTAGAAGTAGACCTAGGTCAAGATCTAAATAAAAAGACTGCATAAATTAAAGATGATGTGAGAGGATATATGTTAGCCCTAAGGGAGATTTACACACAAGTTTAAAGCCATTTCACCCTGAAAACAAAAACTTTGCTGACTAACTTTGACACCTTCAGTTATCTAATTGATTTAGACTGTATAGGGCAACAACTAAGCACCAGATTGATACTGGAGCTTGTCTGACACCAAATCATTTAGATAATTTAGTCCTATGTATAAATCGACTTGGCTGACTTTTACTTGCTTGAAGAATAGATTAAACCAGCCTTAGGCTTAAGAGGAAGTCAGATGATGACAAAGCATTTCTTATAGTTGAAGTTTCAAGGCTTATGTTCTTGTTAATAGGTATCAGATGACGAAGAGGAAGGAGAAGACAAAGAAGAAGAAGAAGAAGAGTTAGAGGAACAACCATCCAGACAACCTGTAACACGGACAACACTAGATGTTTGGTGTTGGTTGGTCACAGAAAATCCAAAGAGTCCTGCTTTCTGCAACCTCCTTAACTTGTATCGTGATGCTAGTCTCTATGGGGTCTTCACATCCAGAAATGATAAACCTGCCCGAATTGTGAGCCCTGAAGTTTACTCCAGGGTCATCAACTTCGTCCTGTCTGAGGCCGATGGGATATTTCACACACTTCTTGGGGTCCCCGAAAATTGCAATGCTGAGAGAATAATTGCGAAGTCAAAAAACTCAAAAGAGTGGCTCAATGTTGGTCCGCTGGTCAAATCATACCTTAAGAGCTCGGTTAATTTGCTGAATCAAATCACAGATAGCACGTTGCTTATTTTTGTGTTGTCCCGACTAATGGCATCGGTTGTGTTCTTGCATGCTTTTTCTTCACTTGGAAGAAGGCTTACTAAGGTGCATCATTATATCCTTCTTGACTGTTCAGTACTTTTGTTTGTCTGGAGGCTTTTTATTTCTTGTTCCTTTTGGAAAGGGAAACTTCAGATTTTGGTCCTCAAACTTTCAAGGAAAAAAAAATCAATTTAGTCCTTGAACTTTCCTTTGCGCAAGGTCGGTTCTTAAATCCAAATTGGTCGACTCTTTGGTCTCATTTTGTTACTGCTTAGTTAATGTTCAGAGCTCATAGTTGGTGCTAGTCTGAAACATTTATGTTCTGTTAGCATATTCTATCTGTCATGCTCCCTTAACTTTGCTGACCAAAATATCAGGAATTGGAAGAAAATGTCAATTTATTTATTTTATTTTATTTATGTATTATTATTTAACTTTTTTTTTGCCTGTACAGATTTTAGTTCGTTTTTGGTCTACCGGAGAGGAGCAACTTTCTACATCTTCGTTCTTACTTATGAAAGAAGTTTCTTCACTACTATCTTCAGACTATCTTAAGATATGTATGAAGGCTATGTATACAACTTTCATTGCACGTTGCAAGTTCGTTGAAGAATCCAACCTGAGACGTATTGAATTTCTGAAAAGCTCCTTTCTAGAGATAACTTCTCTGGATGTTCAGCAGTCATACCAATTTGCAGTTTCCTCTCTGCAGCGGATGGCTGGTGTTGTCAAACAGGCTTTGAGGACAAAGAAGAATGTATACCTCTTTCTTAAGTTTTAGTTGTTACTGGTATATCCAACTTCTATCTGTCATCTTAAAAAGACACATACCACCTTATTCATTCTGGTACTGGTATTTAGACTTGTCTGGTTATGGTATTATGTCTGCTTTTACACCACTTGTGTAATAAATCTTTATTTGTTCCTCCATCAGCACAAATTGAATATTTAAGTTTTAATTTGATATAATTTCATCTCATTAATCCCCAAATACTCAAGAAGTGCCCATGAACCCAATATAAAGTGATTTTACTCTCATTTGTTTAATATACTAAAATTACAGAGGACCAAAATGCCAAAAACTCAAATGAAATGGGTCAGTTTCATAGCAGCAAGATACCTTGCAACAACTGTCTCAAAATAAGGTCGAGGTTGTTTAAGGTGAGTGCTTTTAGAAGAAGGGAAGATTATAAAATGTTCCTCCTGCAAGCATATTTAAAGTGGGTTCATTGGTTAGAACAATTGGAAATTAGGCACACTGATCTTTTGTTTAGGTTAATACCTAGCTAATAGAATACTTTATTTTTATGGTCCTATTTCAAGTACAAAACTACACTTATTTAGGTTAATAGAATACTTGCTGTTGTTGTCGTCATCATGATCAACCAGAAGACTTCATAGCTACGAAAATCAGCTAAAATCAAAGTATAATAATAGCATATCATTAGGATGATTCAAAAATAATACCAAATATTAGAAAGTATTCCTTAATAGAAAAATATGAAGATATCTTTTGAAAAATATCCTTTGAAACACCAGAGATATCATGTGCACTTCTGCTTGTATTATTTCTTCAATCTATAAGAATGATGGATGCTTTATTGTATTGAATAATGAATTAATACGAAGGTTCAATCTTTAAGTTTTTAATATATTTTTTGTGGATGCAGGAAGAGCTGATGAAGATAAATAATTGGCAATACATAAACTGTCTTAACCTCTGGGTGAAGTTTACTTGCCTCAATTACAAGGAAAACAACTTACAGCAGCTATTTGACATGGCTATCCGTGTTATATTTGGGGTGACCAGTTTATTCACAGGCCCACGCTTTCTGCCATTGAAGCTCAAATGCATGCAAATGCTTAATGATCTCTCTCTTTCATCTGGTCATTTTATTCCAGTTTCGTCCCTAGTTTTTGAATGCCTAGAATTTATTGGGGAGGTCACTGGAAAGGTGGATGGGGCTCAGGAACCAAGGGTAAAATTCTCCTGTTTATTGCAGGTATATAATGATTTCCTTTAATTCTTATTACAGCATATAACAGCCCACATGAGGCTTTTTGGTAAAGTGATTTTAAGTATCCCTGAATAGATTTACCAATTTTGGACTCTGTTTTATGGTCTTTGGATCATAAGTTCTGAAATATTGTGTTGGCACTGGTTGAAACCATAGTATTCTTCTGATACTTTCTCCTTTAAGTTCATATGAATATTAATTTCACATAGTATAAGTTGGTGTTTGATTTATCTATTGCAACCGTCTGCTCATGTTTTCCATCTATTATTGGTGTCAAAGGTGCCAAAGAACTTGTTAAAATCTCGGCAATATCAAGAAGAATGTGCACGATGTTGTGTCGAGGTTTTGAGTGCACACTTTTCTCAGTGGAGTTATCATGTCTCACTTCCAGAACTTTCAACCTTTCCGTTGATCCTCCTAAAGAGATTCCATGAGAAGGCGACTGTCGAATCAGTTAGCCGCTTCATCAAGCGCTTCATCGACCAGGTAATATTGTATTCACATTGTGTACATTTTAAGCAGTTTCGACTTGAGGTTCCCTCATAAGGTAGCAGGGGAATCGGTTCACTGTCTGCTCATTAGTGATCACATATAATTGATTGTTCTGATGTTTTTCTTTTCTCTATTCTTTGCATTTGTCTTCTTAGAGCCACTGCCTCCACTAAACCAGTCATATAGAAGTCCTTTTATTACTTGTAACCTAGCTCTTTTGTTTTTTAAGTATATTTAAAGCACTGAAAAATATGAACTTCACGGAGGGTGTGATACTAAGCTTCAATGAGTAAGATAGTAAATGCATGTCTATGTATCTACATGAGGTCTGATGTTTTCTGTTTTATAGAGGTAGACTTTCATAGATAGATTTTCTTAGCAAGTAATGTGCAAAGGGAACAGTCGAAGGGTCAAAAAAATGAATATATTAAATTTTTAGGTTGCATATGTCCGAGAGAGTTACATTCTCACATTTTAAGATAATTTTGCTCCACTGTAGGCCGAACAGAATAGAGATTTCATACAAATGAAGCGGGATGGAGTTTCCTTTTCTCCAAATGATCAAACATCCATCGATAACTTCCTCCTGGTATAAATTATTTATGATGTGTAGTTTTTAACTTATTTGAATGCGAAAGAACTATTTTCATCTATATCCCTGAAAAGAGAAACTTTTTGTATGTTGCAAATTGCTGGAGCATGCCATATATGGTCAATACTTTTCTGGGTCTTAATTTCCATGCCCTAAACCCAATATCCGGCGGGTCCATATGGATAATTTTACTTGCCTATAATTGAACCCATGAAAAGAATAAATGAGAAAAACTAAAATGGGAAGAGGACTTGAAACCTAGTGAGTTGAAACAGGTCATTTTATATTATTTATTATCATTATCTTTTTGCATTGTTTGAGAATTGAGATGGTGACAAAAAAATTGTAGTATGTCTATTATTTTTGCTGAAGTCCAAGCTACAGGATACTTGTATATTGAGGGTATTTTAGACTTAAGGCAATTTGATTTCTTTCCTTGTTCAGGTTGTATTATAGTAGTGAAGTACCTAATAGTTCTTTCTAGTTTCTACTAGTTCCTACTTTTCTTTTTTTAATTTTTAATGTGATATTATTGTGTTGATATTTAGATGTTGACTATAAACATTTATCTTGCCCTTTGTTTGTAGTTGGAGAAAAGTAATGCAAGAAACTCTTTCTCTCAGTTCTATGCCAGCATGTTACAGAACTCCCAGACTCGAAATGATGGATTCCTAAATTTGGTTCACTAAATTCCATCTGGTAAGAACATTTGGTTACTCAGTTCTTTGCTGTTTAGGGCATATTTTATTTGATGGTCTGTGCCAGTGCCAAGCAAATTGGTATGAAAATGCAGAAGAAATGAGCTTGTGTAGGTGAGATGATATTTTTGAAGCAGATTTATGTTGTGAACATTAAATTTCAAACCTGAAATGAGAAATATCCCCCTCTTTTTATTATTAGCATCTTTCTTTGTTGTTGCCCCTGTTCTTTTTTCTATTCAGAGAGAGAATTGGAGAAATTATTAAGCCAATAATTGGAGAAATTATTAAGCGAATAATTTCCCAAACTCAGTGATGACAAGAAAAAAAACGATTAATGTATAGGACATGCAAAAATTAATTTGTTGTTGGACTTGTTTTCTGCAACTTGTTCCAGTAATGCATGATTCCAAAAATAGATAAATTTTTTGTCAATTTCGAATTTTCGATAAAGTAATGCATGAGAAAAGATTGTCAATTTAGATACAGTTCTTTACTGTTCTGGCTGGAATTTTTGTTTCCTACAGTTCAAATAGATAAAAGTTGAACAGTTATCCTTCTATTATTTTCCATAAGTTCTGGTCAAGTGGCCGGAATGAAAAAATTGTTGAAACCTGGGCATCCTACTCTAGACAACTTTCCTTCCAGTTGGGGTTATTGCAATAATTTGGGGAAGTAAAATGAATTTGAAATTAGTGAGTGCATGACTTGAACGCTATATCTATGGGATGATATGAGCACTTTACAAACTTTGGGATATCACCTCATTGTTATAGTTAGTGATTTGTGGTGCATGGTAAATCAGAAATGGTACTCAAATCCAAAGTGTTTCAATCTAGTGAGCAAACTGGAATGACCACCGAAAAGGATTTGATGATCTTAAGTAGGAGTTCTAGGGAAATTTATTGCATAGGAACATTTCCAAAGCATTAATATGTATAATCGTTTTATGGTCTTGATATTTCTGCCCTGCAAAAAGTAATAAAATAAATTAATATGCATGAAATGAGTTTTATACTATTGTCTTATCTCTAAAGAAAAAAGAAGGAAACCGATTAAACAAATGATACCAACTAGAAATGGTGTAAGCTGATAGTTAAAATCATAGATATTCCGAAATATCTAGGGAAAGAGGACACATAAAGCCCTTTGAAAAGAACAGCTGCTAACTTAAACTAAAGACATGATTAATCTAAACCTGAATAGGAAGGTAACATTGTAAATGAGTGATACTTCAAAAAAAAGAAAACAAGAATCATAGTAAATGAGTTTGAACATGCCAGCATAGTTGGGTGTATATAAACTGGTGTTGTTGAGGCAATCGGAGCATAATAAAATGCCCACCCCCGCCCCCCGGGGCGGTATTTAGCCTGTCGATTTCAAGAAGCATGTAATCTGAACTGTTGGTGGATCATCAGTTCATCGCTTCAGTCTTTTTATGGCATTAGAGGAGAGATTAGTATTCGTTAGAATAAGAAAACGATAGTTCTAATACATCTTAATCTTTTTTTTCAAAGATAGTTTGTTTAACAATTTTTTTGTCAATTTAATTAGAGGGATGGTAACTATTGATAAAAAAAAAATATCACATGTCTTTTTGTCCAATACATGATTCATCTTTTTACGTTAAAAAACGTATAAAATTCACTTGTCGAATGTACATGATTTGTCTTTCTCTGAGCAAAAAACAAAAAAAAGCATGAACCATGCAATAAATGAAACCTAGACAAAAATTTTTTTCGAACAATTGAAATCATCACCATGCAGATAAACATGAGAAGACTTGTTAGTTTAGTTAATGCATCATGTAAATAATAAGGGAGGATAGAGGTGAAATTTATTGACATGTTTGAAAATATACGCTTCTTTTTAACAAGTACTTGTATACATCTTCTTGATGCAATGAAATGCCATACATGTGGGATATAGGAGCCTAATATATGGTTTTCAAAGGAAAACTATGACATTTAGGCCTTTTTAAAGGCAAATATGTAACTATGGGATAAAGAATTAATGTGTGATATGCTTTTAACAGAACTTGATCATTAAGACTAACTTTTGTAATATTATATGTCATCTCATTTTTACCAAATACGGGTACTTGTACTTTTGACACTTGCAGGTCAATTTTTTATGATATTTCAAGATACATAAGATATGATCAAGTATTATGAAGCCAATATAATTTATAAAATATTTATCAGGCCAATTTTCTTTAGTGGAAATCTGTGTTTAATTTACAATTTCATTGGTATCTCTCAGATTTAATTACAGGGATGATAGATCGAAGTTTGTAATAATGGTACCAATTTTTGAAATTAATTATGCGTTGGTGCCTTTGTGGGGCACTTTTTAATTAATCGTCTTTAAGTAAAGGCGTTCATTAATTGTCAAAGGACCATTATTTATTGGTCCGTTACAATTGTATTTGTTGCTTCAATTAAAGCTGAGAAAAAGTAGGATGGGCTTTAATTTCTGTGTGCGCTTTGTACCATTACACACTTTATATTTCACAAGTTATGTAAATGTTTGTGAACATTTATTAACCTTAAATAAAATGGAGGGTAAAAGAAAAAGGTCTGTACCACCATTACACACTTCACATTTTACAAGTCATGTAAATGTTTGTGAACATTTATTAACCTTAAATAAAATGGAGGGTAAAAGAAAAGGTTTGTACCACCATTACACACTTCACATTTTACAAGTTATTTGCAAAATGTTTGTGAACATTTATTAAACTTAAATAAAATGGAGGGTAAAAGAAAAAGTCTGTACCATTACACATTTTACAAGTTATGTGTGAAGGTAAATCTAGAAGAGAAGACCCAAAGGTAATATTTGATAAATTTAGATATATTGGATTAAATTGTAAAAATGAAAACACATTCTTATATATATATATTTGTTTTGAGAAGGCCATGCAAAGGCTTAAGAAAGTAATCTATTTTTTTTAGAAATAAATAACCTTTTTTTTTATCTTGATAACTATGTTGAGAATTTTGAGTAAAAAATAAAATATTATCCTACTATATCATAGATGCCAACTTAGAGATAACAAATGGAAAAACTGTAATTAATTAAATTTACAATTTGATATGTTAAAGAAGCCGAGGATAAAATCATAAAAAGATTGGATTTAGCAACAACACATGCACACCTAATTCTATTGACAGGTGATAGTGGATAAACAATAATGCGATTAATCTTTTTCCAGGGATCAATCTGTCATTCTTACCAGAGAGGTTCTATCATGGTAAAATCAAAATGCATCCATGATTTAGATGGTTGTCGCCTTGTTGTATGTATGTTACCTCATCTCATTTCATTCCAAGTCTTTTAATTTCTCTGGAAATTTAATGTAAAAAATAGTTTCAGTTACCTACGTTTAGAACAGATTAAATTTCAAAACCAATGTCTGATTAAGTGCAGTGTTCTGGCAGGAAAATTATATTATGTGGGGAGTTGATATGAATTCTGAAAGGAAAGAAGGGCCTGAATTATTTACAAGCAGTACTCGTTTTGATTTGACAATATTTTACTGAGATTTAAATAGATGTAACTTCTGAATTTGTCCCAATCGCCTGAATTATTTACAGATCTGTGGTCTGTCTATAATTAATCAGTGGAATTATATGCTTGTCTTTTCAAGTTGTCAAATGACTTTTGTTAGATGTTCTTCATATAAATTTTTAATTTTTTTATGATTTTTTTCCATTAAGTCGTTTGATTGTTTATACCTAAGATTTGAAACATTGATTGACAAAAAAAATAGTAAATCCTTGTCAAATTGTTGCTCAATACACTGGCACAGGAGTTTACTAAAAACTAGATGCAATTTGAGATTAATAAAATTAGACAGAACAAGTATTATCACATTGTCAAAATGTCTCTCAATACAATGAATTTGAGTTTACTAAAATTGTAGCGTCAAGGTATCGTTGAACTACTTTCAATTACATATCTAGAGTAAAATACTTTTGATCATAACAAAGTACCATCAAATTTTCTTTGGATACACTTACTAAAATTACTTGAAGGTTACTTACAAATCTTGGGAGAAAATCATTTCCAAAATCATTTGCTGAACTATTTTGCAGCTAGCTTGCTCATTAATATGGTATATACACACACACATAAATTCGAAGATTTACAAATTACATAACAAAACGACTCACTGACTACACATGAAACAAAAACAAAACCAAAACCAAAAACAAAAACAAAAACAAAAACATTGACAGATAAACCTGTGGCTCTGCAACTCCCCCACACAATTCAACGCACCAACACCAAAAACCCATAACTCTCGTCGTCGTTGCGATGGAGGAGTTGTCGTGATTCGTGCGTGCTGCCATCGTGAAATGCTCTGCCAAGGTTTCTGATCTCTTACGTCTCCTAGCAAAGCAACAGCAACCCCAGCAATTAATGCCCTTAAAATCAAAAACGGATGTTAGCTATTCAATTCCTTTTGGTGGCTCTGTTGGGTCACCGTCACCAGAGGAGAATTTTACCAGTGGCATAATTAGACAACTGTCCCATAATAAATTTGTTATTAACACAACTGTGTCTCCGAGTTATTTATGACATACATTTTTTTTGTTATCATACTGTATATATTTCTACATTTATTTATTTATTTATGTGTTTGTTGTTTAAAAGTTGCCAGAAAATACACAAATTAAATTGCATGAAATTAATGATATAATTCCATGTGATTTTTTATACCAAAAATTTGAAATTATGAAATTATGTCCAATTTCATAATTTACTATATGTGAAAATTATTTCTTGAAATTAAAGAAACAATTTCATGAAATAGCCATGTCAAATAATAAATCATGAAATTATGTCCAATCTCATGATTTATTAAATCCCAAAATTATTTCTTGAAATTAAAAAATAATTTCATGAAATAATCATACCAAACCCCCTTCAAAAAATATATACACATGTGTGCAAAAAAAAAAATCTATGCACAAAACCCTAATTATATGAAATCAAAAAACAATTTCATATAATTAAACATGCCAAATCCAAAAATCATGAATTTCATTCATGAAGGATGCCCCAAATATTATCCCTTGGAATTAAAAAATGATTCTTTGGAATAATCATGCCAAAATATTAATTGTATAAGATTAATATGCCTAATCATATACAATTAATGATTTAAGTGAAATTAATGCCTAATTTCACACCCAAAAATACCAAAAATATTACCTAAAATAACAGAATCATGGAATATATTTTCTGTGATTTTTCAGTAATTTTTCATGGATCTTTGCATGAAAAATAAAATAAAATGGAAAAGAAATAAAGAAAATAACAAAATCAGAACTGGAGACAGTTCTGGGTACAATTTGGGGGAAACACAACACTCTGGGTACAAGTTGGGGGTTTCAGACAATTAAACAAGCCTCTGGACCCACCTGTCATACACACAAAGTATCTGTTGGGGTTTGAATGGGCACAGCACACATGAACCAACTCACTGACCTTGTGCTTTGGCTCACGTGAACCGCGCTCATGAACTCACCCTCAGTTTTTCGCTGAGGGATGAGTCTCATTAAATCCGACAAGCGGACCCCACTCCCTTCGTTTCGCTGCCAACGGGCCCCAGCGCCCAGGCGACGCTTCAGCCAGCGAAAGAAAAGAAGGAAAAGAAAGATGAGCGCGGTGCAAGCGCTCTCTTCCTCTGACAGGTTTGAAATCAAAGCACGGTTCACGTGCACCCAACCCAAGCAAGGGAAACCCTTTGAATTTCTCTCTCTCTCCCTCCTTTCTTCCTCCTCGAGCTCCAGAGCTCAACTGGAGCTTCGAAAATGGAGTTCGGGTGTATGGTTCGATTTGGCTTAAACCATTCTAGGGACTTAATCTACATCCTAAGGGGAGTTCAATGCCACAAACAGCATTGAAAATAATAAAGTAAACAAAAAGAAAATTGAAGGAGAAAGTACCTCGATCTTGAAGGTGACAGAGCAATTGGGAGCTCGAGAGGCCAAGTCAACACTTGGAGAAGCTTCAAGACACCTCCACGACGCTGCCTGAAGTGCCAATTTGGGGTGAAAAGCACTCAATTGGCAGGTGCACCACTTGGCACCTCGGTCTGATCTGGATATGGTCAGTTGGCACAACTCAGCACTCAAGCAGCTAAATTGACACGTTGGGCACACTCAGTGGCACCTTAGTGACATGTCAAGCGCCAGCAAGGCCAAGGAAGGTTCTGGATATACCCTCACTTGAAAGGCATGATGCTCCAGCCCAAGAAGAAGACAAAATCAGCAGATTCCTTCTCTCTCTCCAGGCCTGTGCACATGGACACGTGTAAGCACCTCAATGGAGAGCTCTGAGCGCCAGTTAGCTGGAGGAATCTTCCAAGAACAGGCCACAGGCCAGCACAGGCCTGGCTGGCTCAATTCTGGCCATTTGATCAAACCAAGGGTTGGGATGATGCCAGCTCAGCCCTGAGGCTTAAATCATGCCCTCTGGGCTATAAATAGACCCCCAGTGAAGAAGAAAAAGAGAAGAGAGCAACATAGCTGAAACTCTGCCAAAATCAAAACTCAACCCAATTTCCACAAAAAGAAAGCTTAGCTGAGAAGAAGTCAAGTCTTGGACAGCTAGGTGAGGGATAGAGGAGCCAAGCCTTGAGCTTGGCTCAGCCCCAATTGAGCACAAAGGAGCCAGTCTCACCTTGCTGGGTGAGATGGCTAGCCTCTGGCTGGGGAGGTGCACATGTGCCTCCATCCTTCCAGAGCTCAATTGGTGGCTGAGTTTGAGTCTCAGGGGCTCACATGGTGAGTTCACCATGGAATTTGACAGTGTACTCTAACCAATTGGCACATGCCAATCTGGTTTCATGGGGATGGGCACATGCTCATCCCCTTTCTCTCTCAAGCCCTGTGCACATGTGCAGTGGCTTTGTAAAGCTCAACAATGGCTTTATACAAGCTGTTGTGCTGTCAAAATTCCATAGAGAAACAAAATTCCATGTTTTTCATGTATATTGTATTTCAATTTGTTATAATATATGATGATTGGTGCAAATTGGCTTTTGTTTCTTCCTTTAGTTCCTTCTTTCATGTTTCTATGATGTGCTTGATGGCTCAGAACCCTAATTGAGCAATGGAAAGCAATAAACATCAGTACTGGTTTGAGTCCAGTGAATTCCAGTTTCTGGTCAGCTGAGAGATCAATCCATATCTCTCAGCCTGGTTGTTAATTTCTTATGAAATTTCACAGTCATGTAAATTAGGTTTATATCAACTTACCATATAAATTTTATAATTTTTGGAATTTTCTGTGAATTGTTATGAATTTTACAATCTCATCTGTCAAAAACTCCAAAAAAAGTCAACTTTGGGTCAAACTGAGAAGTTCATTCTTCTTTTGATTCAAAAATCCAAAATTTCTTGATTAATTCACCTTTATGACACCTCATGTGATGTTTTAAAGGATTTAGAATAATTAAACCAGGCTTTAATCCATAGGTTAAGCCAAATTTGATTTTTAATAAATCTGAAAGGGCATTTCTGTCCAGTCTGGTAAAAATGCAAAAAACATGCTTTCTGATTATTCAATTAGCTTGAAATTTCATAGGCATATAAAATAAGTCTTAATGCATTCATTCACCAAACTTTACCATTTTTGGCATTTTCTGTGATTTTCTATGAATTTCTGAAATTGGATCTGTAAAAATCAGAATTGAATTAATTCTGGAATAAATACCAGAAAAGAAAAAAAAATGAAATTAACTTACATACAAATGAAATCGACATGCAAATCTAGTATAAAACATTTCCAAAACATACAATTGACCCAAATAAACATACTTAAACATGCAATTTGAGAAGAATGCATAGAAATCAAAAGAAAACAAATTGAGAATAAAATCAGAAATGACCCAATATGCATAAAGGACAATGCACATCTAAATTGATGAAATTGATCATCCAAACATGTTCAAACATGTTAAACGATACTATTTGGAAGGTTAATTGTAAGAAAATTGCAAAGGAAAGCCATGAAATACCATTTGGTACCAAAGCCCCGAAACCAGTTTTGTACCAAATGGCGAAAGTTACAAAATTGATGGATTAAACCCAAATTAAATCTCAAAAACTGATTAAATATGCTCTGGCGATGCCACATGACAAAGAAATCGAGTTAATTTGTCAAAAATCAGCTCAAATTCCTCAAAATTTCATCTCAGCCAACTTCCCAACCGAAACCAAGTGGCTACCCCCATCTCCGGCGATCCAGGCCGCCGCCGCCGCCGAGACCACCACCGATGGACTCCCCACGCTCCGGCGATGCCAGCCATGCCTCCTGATCGGAGATCCGACGCCGGCAGGGCCTCGATCAGTGTCGGGGAGGATCAAGCACGAATATTGATGCATCTCAAAGTGCGAATCTTGATGAAATTCAAACAGCCCAGAGAAGGCTTGATGCGCGCCAGAGATCCAACGGCCCAGTTTAAAAGATGCTTTAAAAACTGAACTTAAGTTCAGATCTTGATGCATGGGCCCAGATCCGACGGCCCATATTAATCTGTTTTGAAAATAAACTTTAAACACCAAATAAAAATGATTTCTCAAGCCCAAAAATTATGAAAAATACATCAAAAATCATGATTTCATTTATGAATATTTTTAAGACTATAAAATATCAATTTTGATTTTATTTTCTATTATAAATAAAAGAAAATTCAAGATATATGATATATGTATAAAATAAATTCAAAATACCAAATAGGATATTTAAAAATAAGTTTAAATTATGATAAAACAAATCAACAATTTTCAAAATAATCAAATTATGTATATTTTGATAAAACAAATCAAAATATTCAAAATAATCAAATTATGATATTTTGATATTTTAAGTAATCAAATCATGCTATAAAACAAATCAAAAATATTCAAAATAATCAGATTATGATAAAACAAGTCAAAATATTCAAAATAACCAAATTATGTTATGACATGTTATATTTTGATAAAACAAATTAAAATATTCAAAAAATAATTAAAATATATTATGCTTTGATAAAACAAATCAAAATATTCAAAAATGATTAAAATATGTTACATGTTGATAAAACAAATCAAAATATTCAAAAATGATTAAATTATGTTATATCTTGATAAAACAAATCAAAATATTCAAAAATGATCAAATCATGTTACATTTTGATAAAACAAATCAAAATGTTCAAAATAATCAAACTTTGTTATATTTTGATAAAACAAATCAAAATATTTAAATATGTCAATATGTCCAAATATTTGACCAAACACGTCAAATATACAAATAAATCCGAAATCTTTGACCAAATATGTCAAATATGCAAATATACCCAAATATTTGACCAAATATGTCAAAAATACAAATATGTCCCGATATTTGACCAAACATGTCAAATATGCAAATATACCCAAATATTTGACCAAATATGTCAAAAATACAAACATGCCCAAATCTTTGACCAAACATGTCAAATAGGCAAATATGTCTCAATCTTTGACCAAATATGTCAAATATGCAAATATACCCAAATATTTGACCAAATATGTCAAAAAATACAAATGTGTCCAAATATTTGACCAAATATGTCAAACATGCAAATAAACCCAAACATTTGACCAAACATGTCAAATATGCAAATACACCCAAATTTCTGGCCAAACATGTCAAATATACAAATATGTCCAAACTGTTGATAAAATATTTCAAATATGCAAATATGTCCAAATCTCTGGTCAAATATGCCAAATATGCAGATAAGTCCAAAACTTGGTAAAAACATACCAACATATCAAATCATATCAAATCATGTTTCGAGAACATTAAACTGGCAGTGCGCTTCAGGTTTAATGTACCTCATTTGGAAATCGATAAAGAATTATATGTTCCCGATCCTCCAATTTTCCCAGGTTTCGAATTGGCATAGTGCTTCAGATTCGGGATTTGGAAGGTCAATAGACTGTTTAGGATTATACGTCATTGTTTTTGACATTAACCTTTTTAGAGATCAAACATCTCTGGTTCTTTGAGTATCGAGTTGGCAGTGCGCTTCACGTTCGAACTCCGTGAGATCAATAGGATTATACATCCTCGATCTCTAATTTATGAGAAATTGTACGTTTCTCTGACTTTAGATCATACGTCTTTAGTCTTATTATCCAAAGTTATACCTTTGGGTTATTTCAAGTATGCATTATAATAAATTGGAAGGAAGAAATAAAGCCACAAATCTGATCCATATATTTTTAATTAGTTTAGCCCATTAATCAGAGGTTCCCGAGGCGAGAGTCGGGGTAATTAACGGCGGGGGCTTGCGCCCGTCAGAAAATAAAAGTTCCCACAATCACCTAAATAATAAGTCCTTGAGCGCACAAACACGCGCAGGGATGTACCTGCACCTTCTTCCCCCGTGAGCGAGGACGCCGATGCCTCGCGCGTGGGCCGCGAAAAAGGGCCGCACATTATGTCATGTATTTCCTTCTTTTCCGATTTGTAGAAGCACCATAAATGTCGCTGTTTCTCTACATTTAATGTTGAGAAATAACAAGGAAGGAGGTCTTTTTTTTTAACTAACTAAATTAAAAACGGAGGATCAAAATGGATATTTCCGTTTGTTGTAGTGATGATGCATGTTGAAAAAATAATGAGCATTTTTTTCCGAGATATTTCAACATCTTCAGGACCTTTTATTCAAAAAATATAAAAAAAAAAAACATATTCAAGAGTGTATCAAAAAATTTCAAATTCTTTTTATTTTTTCTTTGCTTAGTTTTTCTGACGTAATAACTTGCGCTCTTTTTATTACATTTTGAAATTTCTTATTCGTGACAGCTGTTTGTCACTTCCAATATCAAAGGTTGTATATTTTTGTATCCAAGTGTAATAATAGTGCTCAGAGCAGCTGGTGTAGTGATGACGCAGTCTTGTTTGATAGGATCAAATATTTATTAGCTATGCAACGGTATGTTATTTTATTTTGGATAATTTTATTATAGTATTATATACATTCTAACTCCCGTACATTTCTTTAAAAAAATATTATTTAAATTAAAAATTAAAATTATCAATGTATTTTTAATTATTTAGATAAAATATGTAAGTTAATTTAAAATTTAATTTTCATTTCATCATAAAACCATTAACATTTTATCATTAAAATTTTAAAATAATTAAAAAACATATATGTAATTTTATATTTTAATTTAAATAATATTTTTTAAAATATATACCGTAAAAATTGTATATATTATAAAAATTAAACATATGTTAAAGTTATCCTTTTAATTTTACTTTTTTTTTCTTAATCTAATGATAATTGATATACTATAATATATATACAACATTTTGTTTTGTATATATATACAAGCAACCACCAAAGTTTGCGGTTGTGAAAAAAATTGGGTTTAGATATTATTCACTGTTCTATTTATGCGGTGACAGATGGTGCATTAAACATGCATATTTATTAACTCCAATTTGAAATGCAACAAGAAACAAGTGTGTACACAATTCAATGATATTCCTATTGATTGATTGATTATTATTAAAACCGGCTTTGCCGAGTGATATGAATGCTTAATTAGATTATATTTATATTTGTACTTTATATTGATTAAAAAGCATATACAAAATATGCATATTCAATAGATGTTGACTTAATACATATCCGCTTTGATATGAAATAATGTTCGGTGCAGAACAAATAATCGCCTAGATAAAGATTTGAATATTTATGATAAGGATAAAATACATGAGCATAATAAAAACGAGCATTTTATAATGATAACATGAAAAACTGTACTAGCAAGATGGAGATGGATTTTAGTGAGATATACTATATATATATATATATATATATATCCATTTTTTCATGAAAGACATAAAATAAATGGGTGGAAAAGCTAACAAAATCATCATTTACAAAAAAAAAAAGTAACAACGATAACATACGAATTTAAATTTAAAACCCATAACCAACATACGTATATTACATGAATTACTTTTTGTTGTTTAATTAAGTTTTTACTTGGCAGAATGTCTACTCTTTACAAAAAAGAAACTGTCAAATATGAGAACACATGCTTTGTAAGTCAGCAAGATTTATGTACTGCAATGTCACGATAGACAACTCGGAAATTAATTTCAATTAATTTATGGTTGAAAATTCGTTCTGTTTGAAGACTTTGACTAAAAGATTCTTATTTTATGTAATACTTAGAGTTTAGTTAATATGTTTTCATAAATACCTCGGTCTGAAACGTTGATCCGAGTAGCTTAATAAATTTTTCATATTAAAATTTTATAGAATACCTTAAATTTATCAACGTTATAATTTTTCTTTCATTTTTAATGATTTTTTAAAAATGATTCTAAAAATAAAAAATATTATATTTGAAGGTAAAAAATGATCATCTTTTAAAAATCATTAAAAATAGTAAATAAATTTTAGTATTCTACAAAATTTTGATATAAAAAATTTAGTGAGCTATTTAAATAGTTGTTTCGAATTGCGAAATTTTGAAATTTGACTTATGCTTCACCGAAATATTTATGAAAGTATCATAACTGGACTCTAATACTTATGCAAATACTTTAATTACTGAAAAAAAGGTAAAACACATAATGAAAACAAACGGCACAATTTCAAGCTTTTTTTTTGTCTTTTTTTATTTCTTTATTGGATTATTGGAGCTTAATTTGCATCAAACATGAATCTCATTTTACTCTTCTATATATGCACCTTAATTAATTACTTCTTTCCTTTTTTTTTTAAGAAAAAAAAGTGAAATTAAGTCGTGACATTGCATTTGCTCTTGCCAGATATATACAGATCAGAAAATTAGAAGAGAGAGCAAAAGAAATAAAGAAAGAAAGAAAGAGGTGTCTGTCTCTGTCAAGCAATGGTGGAGAAATAAATGCTTGAAGCTTTATTGTTTGAGGTAATTAATCAGTGATGATGCAAGCAAAACACATAAATTAATTAAAACCAAAGGACACGGATCAGAGAGTTCAAAGATGGTAGTTGGCATCGCTATCCGTTGTAGACGGGAGAGAAAGAAGGGGGAGAGAGCGGAGACAAATACCCGCACCTCCGGTCCAATCTCTCATTAATTGCTCTCTTTTATTACTCTCTCCATCTAATTGCCGCTGATAAACGTCTCCCAGTCCTGTACCCGACAAGGATTTAATTTATATGTTCTCTCCCAATTTTCTTCATTTTGATTATCTATTTTTCTTTGCAGATTGATGTGTTGCAAAAAATATCTCCAGGATCTAATTAATTATGTGTGCAGAATACAAAGTGATCGGAATGATTTGAAAAAAAAAATTTCGAGTCAAAATCAAATTTGAATTTTGAATTTAAGCTCGTAAAAGTTCTAATTGAATGAGCCAAAATCAAATTAGATTCAAGTCAGATATGAGCGAGCCACAAATTAACTATGAACTAATTAAAATACAGCGTCACATTACATCTTAATTTATCTTCCTTTAACATTTTTAGGGTTTTTATTTATTTGGTGGAAGAGTCTAGACTCTATCTATCACCTTCCTTTCGCTTGGTATAAATCCAAAATAGAAATGTTGTGTGTGCAGTGAACACCATTAATAACCAACGGAGTTTAGTTTGGTTTTTCTTTTTACTGATAGTGACAAGAGAGGCAGAGAGTTCCTAATATATGTCTTCAATAGTGAATCATTTAAGCGTTGTAACTTGTATCACTATCATGGGTTTTGCATAATCATTAATGTAAGTTTGAACGTGAAAAGAAAATTTGATGTTGAATATAAATAGTGTGCAAAATAAAATTTCAAGGAAGAAATTTCAAACTAAAGATTTTATGTACAAAAGGCTGAATTAGTGAACTGTTTTGTTGGGTGTTGATTTCTGTGTGTGTTGCGCAGCATACGGACAATGGATTATAGAGAGATTTTTTGAGATTTATTTTGTATGAATCTTGATGCGACCAAATAGATAACATAATGCGTTACACGGTGCAGTGTAATAGAGAGGTTTTAGATTCCTAACTCAAAACTTGATGTTCAACTGAAGGAAAAAATCTACACTTGGAAAAAGAAAAATAAAAAATTTATAATATGCAATCATTTTGTAAAACATGTTATTTTTTAATTAATCATTTCCATTTATTTTCAGAATTAATAACTAACACCAAGTCCTTATATGTTGGGAAGAAAATTGTTTTTAAGAAATTAGAAGTGATAGATGAGATAAAAAATTTCTTTTTTGGTAAGAGTTTGCTAGCTGTAAAATTAGCAGGCACACAGTTAGAAAATATATTAGATGGAGACAAAACATATCCTAAGTTTTATAACATGATATGATTTCAAATTAATTTTAGTTAGATTTTAAGTTTAGTTTATATATTTATCTTTAAAACATCATAATGAAAAAAAAATACATTTTTTTAGCCATTTGCCCCATCTTGCCAATATGTGCCCTGCTATTAAGAAATAATAACAACAAAAAAAAGTACTACCAGAATAGTGATGATAAAATAAATATGAAGTGATAGGATATACCAATCAATAATTAATGATTACACTACTGACGATAAGATGGTAATAATTACCAATAGTGATTAAGTACGTATCATAATTAATAACAATAATAATTGTGGGTTTTTAAGATTAATTACTATTTATAACATAACAACCAAGTTATGGAGGTGAATATGGTGATGACAATGTCATTTCTGAAATATGGTTGTGATGTCATGGAAAAATAATAAAAAGAGGGAGGACAATTCTGCACTTGGCTCAGAAATTGCTTCCCCTATTTTGGTCACAATTTCTGAATTTGTCAGCTCCAATCCAAGTTAAATTTCTGAATCTCCCCAATTCTCAAATATTTTAAGGATATATGATGCCATGTTTAAAAATTGGTCTCCTCAATTCTCATTTTATTTTATGAATTTTTTTGGGCATATTTGAAAATAAACCTAATTTTATTCAATTTAACTTTAGTATTTTGATGAAATGGGGATGACCTAGCTCTTAATTAATTAAAAGTTCTTTTATCATATTTTGTACTCTTAAAAGTTATATGAATTCCTGATGTTTTTTCCTGGTTTCTGAACTGTAATATTTTTTTATTTGTAAATCTGCTATTATTATTCCAGGGTTGGATGTAGTGTCTTATTTTTTCTGATTAGATTGTTTGATCTAAAATGCATATGCACGTGTTGGATCTATTTTTTGATGTGATTTATCATAATTTTTTTTTATGACACCAGCAAATTGGTATTGTGTTGTGTGTTCCTTACATCCAACATTCTTAACCGAATATGAATTGATTTTTAGAATAACATCATAAACAATTTTTTTTATATAAAAATTTCGTTAATTTTGATATTTATTTTCTTCCAATATTTTTTATAAAATTTCAATCCGCATCTTTTTTTAGAGATGAAACTTATCACTATTGTACTAAATCTGTGATATACATCATAAACAAATTAAGTCCAACTTGTCAAGCTCCTTAACTAAATAAAAATAATTTAAAGAGAAAGCAAAATATATGTGTGTGTGTGTGTGTGTGTGTGTGTGTGTGGCATATAAACATACACTTAATGTAATTCAGTTCATCTAACAAATATTCTTATTCATGGAATAGAAATAATTTAGCATAGATGCAAGCAATTATATTCATGTGTCTTTCGGAAATGTTGTCCTTGTCATAACATTAATTATTTAAATAGTGCAAAAGGTTGGAGTGCTATCGCTCTCTCTAAACTATAGAAATGAGTCCATAAAATTAAAAACCCTAAACACTTTAATTAAAGATTGTCTGATTAAAGAATTAATTGGGACCATTCATACCTAAAAGAGCCAAAAAAATATAATCATTTTGATGTTTCAAGTTAAACCGACCTTTGATAGTAATAAATAACAAAAAAATTAAAGTCACTTAATAAGTTCTTTTTATATATATATATATCATTTTCAATTGTCATATGCATTCATAAATGTTTATATAACTATTCTAGTCAAGGATATATATCCATTTAACAATACGTATACGCTAATGATACATTTAATTGGTTTGACTATGACTGGTGTTAATTACTAGTTTTAACTCCATGGACATCTATTCTATTTTTTATTGATTAAAATATAAGATATTTATTTGAACCGCAAATCTAACACGAATGATCGCGAGATTAATTTCCTTAAGATAAAAGACGCATGATCGATTTTCACAAAAAAAAATAGATATTGAAAATTAACGAACTCTTATTTTAAAATATATAAAAAAAATTAGGTTTCTATTTATTGAACAATTTAGTTGAGTCGAGAAATTATGCATATATAAATCATGTTGGATAAGTTAAGGACAATAATTTGCAAATAAGAAAAACATAAGCTGTTCCTAAACTACTTTTGTGTAGTATAATTAAGTTGGGAGGTGCCAGCTCATCACATTTAAGTCCCAATTATTGTTGGTGTATTTGTGTATATTATTTGCTTATGTGTTATGTTGATAATTATAATTAAAAAAAAAAGATCATTCACCTTGTGCATATTATATATTGAATAATTGAGCATGCATGTGATGTGATTTTTGTAGGCTTTCATGTATTTTACATGATATATTTACAATATGCAAATTAATGCCACTTTCAAAATTTTAATATTTACTTGCTACAATGATTAAGATAATTTCAATAGATTGTTAATAACTTAATACAACTTTAATTTCTTTTTTGTAAAATAAATTAGTAGAAACCTAGTTCTTGAAATAACCTAGTGTAATTAATTGCTTAGTTTTTATTAAGTATTTTTGTAATTAAAAAAAAAAGAGCAAACATATATCCTTCATTGACTTGTAGGATTTGTAGCCTATTTATTTATTTATTTATGAGTACAGACACAGTAGAGGCATGAAGTATAGGTATGGAGAAGTATATCAAAATCATGCGCATAGGATAATATGACATGTGGGCCCACAGTAATTAAGAGAGGGGTCAGCATTAAATGTCACCTAAGATTAGGGTTGGGTCCCATCAAAGGAGTTGGAAAGGATTAATGTGTAATTAATGCCTATTTAATTCCTGGTCTTGACTTCTCTTCAAACGGTGTTCAATTTAACTATTAATTATTCAAATCAATTTAATTAATGCTCCAGAACGCCAACACAGACTCTTCTTATTTATTTATTTATTTATTTATTTTTATGTTGGCTACCCAAGGAAGAATAAGAAATTTTAAAATACTAAGTAAAGAAGAAGAATAGTCAAATCACTGCCTCAAATCTAAATAAAATAAAATTGATATCAAGCTGTTCAACAGCTGATGACAATCTATAAGAAGTAAAAAAAAAAAATTGTAAATAGTAATGTAGTTGAATTTTTTTTTTTACATATTTTGTTGCTTAATATCAATTGCGTCAAAGGGATCTAAAAACAGTGGATCTTCCTATTTCGTTTTTAATTAACAATAGTGTAGAATTATATTAGTAAATAGTAATCTAGGTGAACATGAATATATATCCTTTCTCATGTAATTTTGTTATTAATTATTTTGTAATTTTGAAGTGCATTTATTTTACGGTACATTTGTTTCTGGATTTTGACAAGTAACTTGAATATTTTTGTCTAAACTTTTAAATATGGTATATATTAAAGTTGAACAGTACAAATATTATACAAAATAAAATCATTAACATACATAATAACTCATTTAATGTATATAATAAAGCCCATATTAACAACATTATCAATAATGATATCTCCATAATATTTTTTTTAATAAATATATACTAAAATTACTCTAACTCTTTTTGTTCTCTAATATCTTCAATTAATTTCTAATTTTGCGAACAAAGATTTTGAAAGTTGTGTTGAAGTCTCCGTTTGATCCATTCCAATAGGAAGCAGAGATCAAACAACCCTTCATGATTTACAATATTATTTATTGTAGTATTTATTATTGACAGTCTTTTCTTTAATTCATACCATTTAATTTATAACGCAAAATCTCTCCTTAAATTTTTCAGAACTAATTCCAATTAATTCTAACTAGAATAGGCGAGTGACCAAAATCCATCCATTTAATTTCAGTGGGACTTCTTCTGTCCTATTTGTTTCAAAAATTAATTTCTTCTCAATTGCTAATTAAAAAGCAACAAACTCGTTTTTTTTTATTATGGCTATTTTTTTGTATTTTGTTTCAAAAAAAATATTTAGTGAAAAAATTATGAATTTCAAAATGAGATGAATTGATAAATTTTTTTAGATAATTAATCTTAAAATTCTGCTTGATGCAAATTTTGGAAAAAAAATATTTTTTTAAAATTCTAAAAGTCTTTCTAATAAAAAACAACGTAAATTTTCAGAATTTCATTAGATCTTAGTCATATAAAAAATGATTATAAACAAGAGGAGAGAAATAAAAATAAATGAGTCAATGTAAATAAAGAGGGACGAAGAATATTGAACGTTAATGATGCGCTTAATGTGACAGGATTAAGAAATTTTAAATTCCAACTACTTTTTATGGAGTAACAATATAATATGAATTTTACAATGGAAAGTTTGAAACTCAATATAGCAAAATAATAAAGAAAAATAAAAATAAAAATAAAAATTGAGATCAAACAAAAAAAAAAGAAGAAGTAAAAATACTGGTTCCGAAATGAATAATTCGGCATTATTCCGTTCCATAAAAAAAATAATAATCATGCGCCGAAACGGATTAATTCACTGATTTGATATTTTTTTATATTAATCTGACTAGCTTTGAGAAATTAAGGGAACAAACAATTTTTCAATATTTCATCCCAGAAGAAAATTTTGACAATTGAGAAAAATTGTAAGAAAAATATTTCCTTACAAAGCGCCGTGCTTTATTAGCAATCCCTTTCTTTATTCAATGCCTTAATAAATGGGATTTATGCAACTTGCTTTTTGTCTACTGTGTATGAACCTGAGATTACAATAGGTAAATATATCATATTTTTTTTTACTATAGTTTAATGAGGGTACTGTTATACTGTATAGTAGCAATACTATTTTTCATAATAGTTATTATGTTAGAAATGGTATGTCTGGTGATGAATGATATGATCAATGGACATGATACAATAGTGACTACTAACTCTCAAATTGACATATATACTTGTCATTTTGATAGCATCTACAAGGGAAAAAAAATATATCAATAGTGAATTAGGTTATAGGCCTATTTCAGGGAAAAAAAATTAATAAATTGAGAGATATTTAATTAATTAGTAGTAACTCCTAATCTGCAATTAGTAACATCAGTCAATGTTAGGTAGATGCAATAATTTTGTAGGTTGATGCCATGCCATGCTCACAACATTAATTAATAATATACTTGTCAGCTGATATGACCGTGATATATATTTTTTTAATTAATACTACTACGTTATAGACATTCCTTAATCCCATATAATGATATAAACACCATCTTACACATGTTCAGACATCTTCCTGTAGTGACATTAATTGCAACCTAACCATCAATTATAGATATATATATATATATGTATATTCATAATTTGCAAGAAGAAATAATTTTCTACCATAGTAAAATGGAAAACATTCCATGTGTTTTTTTTATAAACCGTTATATACTGCCTGCCTTGAACCTTATTTTTACAGATCCCAATGCTGATACACTGGTGGAGTGGGCCCCACCAGATCCCCACCGCATGGAACAAAACCTCAGAAATATTATATGTAAAATTATATTTTCATACTACTGTGATCTGAATATAAAAGGCCTGGAAAGAAGCATAGGCAATGAGTTATAACTGAACTCAGTTTCTCTCCATTTCTTAAAAAAATGGGGAAAGCTTGTTCATCAAATATTGTGAAATCTCATCTTTCATTATATTTAATTTAAGATTAATTTATATTTTGAGAACAAAGCAACATTTGTGTTAGTATTGATATATATCATTTATTTTGGGTAGGTTAACAGAATGTTGTATAAATGAATGTTTTAAATGAAAAGAGTTAATACCATTTAAGGGTCTTTCAAATTTTAGTAATATTGAATAATGTTGTAGCATAAATTAAACACACATATATATGTGTGGTTGCATTCATTTCAAGGATGTGAAAGTAGAAACAAATATGATTCAATTTATTAAAATATTTATGTGTTCGAGAAACACTTGTGTGTTATTTATGTAACTCCCCTCTTTTCTCTCTCAAAAGAAAAGAATTAAGCATGATTCATGCTAACAAAAGTCTAATATTTTCTAATAAATATTCATTTTTTTTATTTAACAAGTCACTGAATAGGTCTTCAATAAACACTTGTATATTTGTTTTTGTCATAGCATAATTTTCAATTTGTTCATTTTTAAAGCATCATTTAATAAGTCATTGAATTATGTAGATCGTCTTTTTTTTTATTATAATTGAATTAGTCAGATGTCTCATAAAAAGACAATATATATGAAATTGAACGGATACTTAATAAACCTATTAATTAATATTGAATAAAAAATTATAAACTGTCCTATGAACAAGAAATATACACATAATATCATTATTGATGTACTTACACTAAGTCATCTAATAATATGACTTTAAATATCAATAAGAAAATTTTCAATCATATTTCAAATCTACACCATCTTACAGAAAAATATTATCTTAACATCTAGATCAAATTCAGATTCTCAATACATATTGCATATATTACATTCAAAATATTTGATTTCATACTTTTCATCAATTCTTGTTACTAGTTAAAGTTTATATCACTGTGAATTTTCTCAAATCATTTAAATATACTCATAGATCATTAATTTCCTTTTATAATATTATTTTGATGATATTATTGTGTCTCCAGAGGTGTACCACAACATCATTGATACTTTGACAGGCTTGAAACAAGCGTGCCCACTGTCTTCGCAGAGAACAAACTGGAGAGGATCGGAATTCTGAAAAGCGAGACCAGTGGGTCCCATTTCTCCGAGCATTAAATGCACACTTTGGCCGTCTCCTCTCTGCAGTCACCGGCCCCACCTTTCCACTCATCCTTTAGTCGCCATCACTCACTAACTATTCCAGATCCTTTACGAATACTTATCTGAATTGTTTTATGATGTACCCGGTACCTAACCTAACCTTGTCTCTTAATGTTAAAATTGTACTGTTCACTGTACAGGAACTGTCACAGAGAACTAAACGATCCCCCCTCATAAAATAATTTGCTAATAAATCCCGCCACAAAACAAACAACTCAATTCAATGCCCAATTAATTTCAATTCATGCATTTAATGCGCTTTTGTCTGCATGCCTTTAGATCTTTCCTTCCTTTAACTGCACACCTTCCTCCCTCCTATTAATGTCGATTGATTCTTTTGTTTATTTATACCTCAATCTTCCCTTCTTATCTCTTTACATCTACGCACTAACTCTCTCTCTCTCTCTCTCTCTCTCTCTCGCTCTCTCCTTCTCTTCTCATGGCGACGGAGGTGGAGCTCATGGCGAGGTTGATTAGCGGCGGGTATGGAAAGAAAGCGGAGGGGACTGGAGAAAAGGATCCAATAACCCGCGATTTGCTCGGTGGTTGCCCTGTCATGGATGCTAAGGATTTGGATCTTGGTTTGGGTATCGGGTCTGGATCTACCAGGGATAAGGGCCTTGATATTCTGGTATTTTTTTTTTCTCGCTTGTTCTCCCCTGTTTTTAATTAAAATTTTCCGCATGATGATTTTTTTAATTGAGTTCAAATGTCTTGCTGCGTCAATGGATATGTCATCTGTACAATTCAACCTGAATCAATTTTGTTCCTCTTTCTTTTGAAATCTGGATTGATTTTGTTTATATTTTTCTATTAGGCGTTGTGTCAATCCATTTGATTATGAATACTAAAATAATCGCACGCCTGGGTATTGAATAAAATAATTCATAAAATACAGAGTCAGTTCTTCTTTACTTTTGCCATTTTACAATTACAACCTCATAATTCTGTATATTATGTAGTCAATAATTAAAGGGAACTTTGTCGACCTTTCTTCTGCTCATGCAATTAAGGAATACAGTAATGACTGAGCTGTTTTTCATAATTGCAACTGATACCTAAGAAAATATTTTGAGCGGATGCATGAATTAATTGCCACATAATTTCACACAACTAAGAATTATTTCTGTAATTAATTATTGCAGCCTGGTAAGTTGTACCTGAGGAGCAACAGTAGCACCAACAGCAACAACAATCCCCTTCAAGACCTTAATCTCCCTCCGACCACCGTCTCACTTCAAGTTCCCGAGTCGTCTCCAAAACCCGGCTCCTATCTGGCGGCACCGAGCACGAACTACCAGAGCGTGTGTACGATAGAAAAGGTTAAATCCGCATTGGAGCGCATGGGGCGTGATACTCAGAGCAAGAGCCTTGCTCAATCCGACGGTTCTCCGTCTCCCTCTTCATCATCGATCACGTCGAATTCACCGATGAAACGGCAGATTGACCTGGTGGATGGTTGTGATTCATCGGCGCCGGTCGGTGGGACCAGCATGATGGCGGCTGCATGTCCAAAGTGTTTGCTCTATGTTTTGATCTCGAAAGAGAATCCCCGGTGCCCGCAGTGCAACTCGCACGTGCCGCCGGCTGTGCTTAGTAATAGTAACAGTAACAAGAAACCAAGAATTAATCTTAACAGTACAACGCTTGATTTATTTTGATATGGTGGAAAGGTCAAAGGAGTTGTTTGTAGAATTGGGTTGGGGGGGTGGGGGGTAGAGGTGTGAATGGTCAGGATTCAGGGTTCAGAGTTCAAAGAGCTGATACAATTTTTTTGTTTTTAATGTGCGTCCTTGGTTGTATTGATAAGATATGAATATAAACAGATACTAATTTTGTATTTAGAGGAATAGATGAATTTTAGCAACTTGCTCAACTTGTTGTTGTTGATAAAACTGGATTGTTTTTTTTTTGGGTTTTTTGTTTTGAATTTTGTTCCTACCATGTATCGTACATCTGGAGTACTCAATATCACACGCCGTGTCAAAATACGGCACAGTATGATACGAAGTGTCAATATGTATTATGTCGTTATTCGTGTCGTATTGGGTTTTCATTGCCGGAGGTATGGTACGGCACGCATGGTTAAGGAGGTTGACACAGCATGAAACATGCGTATGCGCGGCACTGGAACACGCGTAGAAACGTTAGACACGGTTAAGCATAGATAGACACGAGTAGATACGGATAGACACGTTTAGTATGGTTAGCACGAATAGGCATAACACGCATAGATTATAGGTCGTTGGATGTTGATCAGACGATTGATTTTATAATTTATTGGCTGAATTTTGTAATGGGATTAAAAAATAGGCTAGATATGATATTTGTTCTCAGTTTGTGTACTCCACAGCACCCCCATATTTTTTTAGTAATGTTAAATATCTCCAAGATAATGTAACTCGATAAACACAATTTAATTTAAAATTCAAATTTAAAATAAAAAATGACTAAAATACCTTTATTTAATAACTATAAATGGCTATATTCAAAGGGTAAAATTGTAAATAGATGGAAATGACAAAAATACTCCTCTGAACAATTATAAGTGGTTATATTTGAAAGTTATTTTTGTCATTTTGCTTACTAAAATTCATTTATAAATACAACTACGAAGAATATCAGTATGGGACGAATCCGTATATGTACAATTACGAATAATATAGATATTCGTACAACAAAGACCGGTATCACTAAGGAATAAAATATAAATTTTATTTTTAATGTAAATTTGTAGATTTTAATTTTTTTAAATTATACTAACTTATTTTAAATTTTTAACTTCACCTATGTTTCTAATATAGCTGGTCTCAGACCCAGAAAAAGGAGGAGAAAATTTGAAAAATAAATGTTTTAAAAATACTTTTCAGATTTTTTTAATTTTTTTTTAATTTTTTTACAAATTTTTACAAATTTTACAAATTTTTTCTACTTTTTTCCAATTGTTTTTTAAATTTCTTTAGCAACAAATAAATTAAAAAATTTTGAATTTTTTTATTTTTTAAGATATTTTCTGAATTTTTTTACAATTTTTTAAGATTTTTCGAATTTTTTTCCCACCAAACACGTTTAGCACGGTTAAAACATGTGTAACATGCCGTGTCAACTGACACGACACAGTTAAAGCACGTCACATTTAGCACGGCGTATCGAATCAATATAATACGTGTTGCACGCCGTATTTTAACCATGTCGTGCCGTGCCACGGCACGCAGTATTTTGATATAGCACGGCACGGCACGACATACACGTATTGAATTCCCTAGCTACATCTGTAATTATAAGTTCAGACATCTCAAGAAAAAGAACAGTATTCCAAAAACAAAAGGGCAAGCTTTTATAATTTGGCACATCAAAAAATATTTCATGCGTTTTGTAGTAGAAATTTATGCCTGAATACCAGACCTTTTATGAATATAATTTTGCCAATATTGGGACACCGTCCACAAAAATAGAAAAAAAGAGTTGCACAATTTAGACTATTTATTTTCTGAATTGATAATTTTTTTTGTCAGGTTTTATATGAAAAATAAAAAGGTAAACCATCTTTGGCAAAAACAATAATTGCAATGCTCGGTAGACTCGTAACCTTTTTCTGGGTGTTAATTGTGGTTTTATTACTTTTTAAAATGCTTGTGTGATACTGGATAAGAGTCATGAACTTGGTTCCACAGTTGGTGGTAAATATTTATTGCATTTGGTTGAATTGATGGTGGACATAAATGTGCAACAAGGACCTTTGCTTCTTTTCATGGCCTCTTTAATTAATTAATTAATTGATTGATATTTTAATAGGGAAGTATACGAATAGTCGCAACTAATGCAATAAATTGGTGATGTGGATACCAACTCATGAGAAAAATGTTTTAATTAAAGATGAAGGAAACTAACTTGGAGGCATCCATACTAATCATTTAATGTGCATGAGATATAATTTGATGCCAGATCCAGAGTACACAATTTTTGGCTTTCCTGTTGCCGGGTGAGGATCCTCTCCAATCGCATGAGATCGGATGGATGGTTCAATGGTTCATTGACCGTTTGTTTTAGATCTGATGGTCAGATTAAATCTGACCGAATATGAGGCTAGGAATTAATGTCTGTTTTATTTGGTTTTAACAATTAGAGATCAAATTAAATCAGAATAGATGTAAGTATGAATTTCACACAAGAGGTATTTAAAAAAAATATGTTGAAAAAAAATTAATACGAGTCATTTTTTTTCTCTTATGAACATAATATAATGAAATATTCATAAATTCTTTTTTTCTCTAAAAAAAGAAAAAAAAAACGAAGTCTTCAAAAACTCGATATAAATCATCACCAACGAAATATGTAACGATATTAAAGAACTGAATAATTAATTATGAATAAACAGGAATTGGTCAAATAATTAAATGGTCGTTATACACTGACCACGTGTTATATTCACTTTGAATGTCATTTAATTTTATTATTATTATATTTATCTTTTTTTGCAAAATATTAATAAATGCCCTATCAGCATATAAAAAAAATATTAATTTATTTCGGGAATATTAAAGTTTGAAAAATTTGATATTTCTCCGTTCAAAATCAAAGTACTCATAAATATCCTCATTTCTATTTTAAACAATTTAAATTACAAATTAATATCAATTACAAAATGTGATTGACCGAATTGCCCTTCTCTTTAAATAGTAAAAACAGAAAAATGAAATAAATATACTATGGTTGCTTTCTCTTTTGCTGCTATGGTTATTTGTTTATGATTGAGGTTGTGGTTGCTTATATCATTATTTATTTATATAATAGTTTTTTTTTCCCTCTGGTGTGATACTCATATGTATTACAAATTTTATATTTTCTTTGTTTTTTCTTTTATGTACCAATTATAAACTAATACAATTTATATTTTCTTTTTTTTCCTCTCTTTTTTTACCATTTAAAGAGGAGGACAATTCAGTCAATTTCATTTTTTAATTAATTTTCATCTATAATTTAAATTGTTTAAAATAGAAAATGGGGATATTTATAAGTAATCGGATTTTGAATAGGGAAATACCAAAATTTCAAATTTTAATGGAGAAATAACTAATTCTACAAGTTTGAATGGGGATATAGATAATTTTCTCAAACATTTATTGCAATTTCTTTAATTACATGCAAATTCTTCAAAGATTTTTCTTTTCTTATTTATGATGCCACCTGTTAAGTAGCGTGGCCGAAAGGAACTCTTGAGTAATCTATTTTAATATTTTAATATTTTTGGGCAATATACTCCATGTCAAAAATAGTAAATACATATCATAAAATTTGTCAAATTATATTTTCTTCCATAAGCTTAAAAGTTGGTAAAAGAAAATCAAATTTTCCAATTATTATAAACATTTAAAATTAAATGATTTTATTTTTATTTTTATTTCAGAAAAAAACTCTTGAGTTATTTTCTGCTAATGCATGCATAATATCAAAAGCATTTTAAATAAATTGACTTGACTGCTTCTAACTTTTCTTTAATTGCATATCTAAGAAAGATTTGACATGTCATTAATAAAGAGCAATAATGCTAGTTATAATATATGACTTCGGCATCCTAAGTCATTATTGTCTGGACATCCACTAAAGATTTCTTTCAATTTCTTCGTTAATGATATATTTTTCCCTTGACATGTTGAGCATATATATTTATTTGTTTGAGGAGAGTTCAAATGTCTTCATTTTTTAATTTATTAATAATAAAAAAATTGAAATTAAAATGTCAAAATAAAACCGTTAAATGAAATTTATATTACATTCTTTTCATACACATAAAAAAATATTAACATATTGACTTTCATTTTATATGAATTAATAAATTCAAAAATTAACTTATAGAAATTATTCACATTAATGTATTTTTTGTAGACTCTTGACGTCAAATAAAATAATGTTGAAATATCATAATTTTTTATATGTACATAGAAAAAATAATATAAATCACATATAACGGTTTTATTTTGATATTTTAATTTTAAAATTAAAGTCATTAGAAAATTAAAAAATTTAGACATGATGAAAGTAACAAAAGTGAAGGCATTTGAACCCTCCTCTATTTGTTTAGGATTATAATTAAAATGGACAAGATTCTCATTATATTAATTTTTTTATATAATTATATTATGACAAACTTGTACTTTGGTATGGAATAATGGAATATATGTGTAGTTATTACTATTTCAAATTTAGTAGAGATTTTCAATGTTTTATTAAGTCATTTGAGATACTTTCGTTTTTCATATGCATACAAAAGTATGTTGATTTTTCAGAGATGACACCTTGTCAGATATTTTATATAAGGCCATGATTTCATGACACCTTAACTGGGCTTTTTCAGGCTGGATGAATTTGACATGTATGTAAAAAAGAGAATATCAGAATCAGAATGCTGGTTTATTTATTTATTGGGTTTTTTTTTTGCATTCCAATATCTCTCTGTAACTCCTTGTACTTTCTGATAAAACAGGAGACTGCTCTTATATGTATGAATTAAATTGTAATTGTTGGAATATATGGAAAGCATAATTCATATTGCAAATCTAAACAGGATATACCATTCATTTTGTAAAAGCAGCAGATTGTCCATTGATTTTTTTCCCCTACTGATTTCACAAGGAGGATCTATCGTTAGAAATTAAGCACTCGCCTCATTATGTACCAGTAAAATAAAAAAAAATTATTTACCAGTACCAGTATCTACTAATCAATATTGTTCTACTGTTGTTAATTAAAAAAATTATGAATCTGAAACATTAAAGGAAAAAAAAAGAAACAAGAAGACTACTGTTAACATGCTAAATAGTTCAAAAAGAAATCATAGAAACCATGACATTGCACTAATAAAGAAAGGATTAAACCTGACCTTATATTACAGATATCTAACACCCATTTCTTCAAAGCACCTACAGAGCTATGAATTATGATCTTCTTGACCTATCTCATACATCATGAAAAGGCATTGGAGATAGGGGACGAACAAATAAAAAGCCTAGCTAGATTTCTTGAAGAACTACACTGGTACAAGCAGAGATTTTCAAATACCAACCTCTGAAAGAACTACCATCAATCTGCATCATTCTAAAACAATAATATACAAGTTTTGAAAAAAAGAAAAAAAAAAGTCACCAACTCTGCACTTCAATGAGAGGAGAGAGGAAATTTCCTCTTTTTTTTTTGCTATCAAACCGACGACATACTGAAACTGTGCCTTGTTGCATGGAATCCGAAGGATGCCATGATGCTCGTGCCCGAATTCTTGCGCCGCGAGCTCTAACATCATTGCAAAATATGGATGGTTCAGAACCTTTCTGTGCACTACAAATCTCTCTACATTTTTGCCTGTACCAACTAGCACTGGTACATGCCCCGGTGGCACCAATCGCTTCTTCCCCATCCTTTTTTGCTTTATTCTTTTTCTCTACTTTCTGGTATTGAAAGTTTCTTGCTGTTTGATCTAAATTAGAGAATAATGTCAGATTATTTAAATAGGGGGCTGCAAGTTGACAAGATTTACAAGGTTGAGGATCTGACCAGGTATATATCAAAATGCTTTTTGGTTTTTAATTTCTTCACGTCAGGTAATACGTCGCTCAACTTAATTGAATGAAAAATTGAAAACAATGTACTGGTGGATGTTTACTTGAACCCGTCATTAGGTTTGTTCGAACTGGTTTCTGCTCTGGTAGTTTTCCTGAACAAAAATATTATTGAAACGAAAGGAAAATTATCATTATTATTTTGGAAAGAGAAAATATTTTAATTGATCCTGTTATTTGGGCATATTATTTAAAGCGAAGTACTTTGTTCAGGTTAAACATGCCTACCGTCAAGTTTCTAATAATGCCAGAAGACTGAACTAAAAATTAAAATATATAAATATTTCTAAATTTATAAACCAGCAATGTATGGATACAGCAAATTATATATCCTTCTTGAATATGCTTTACTAGATCAACTATTCCTCTCTTAAAATTAAATATTGTCAATAAAAAGATTTACTGGAATACCTAGCATATTTATTTTTGGGCAACAGTCAAACTCTGCCAATACAAAAAAAGGTGACCAGTTGAGAGTACAATATTATGAAAGAGACATATTGATAAAATATAGATGAATTATTGCCAAATGTCAAATATTTTACATTATAGCTCAGATCATGAATGCTGACAGATCTTATAAATTATAATCCAAATTAAGTCATGCTGGTTCAATAAGGAATTTAAGTTGTTTATTTCAGAAAAAGGAAAGTCGACTAAAATTCTAAAAACGATTCACAGGTTGTAGGATAAGATGGGAAGAATCAGGCGAACTACTACTTTAATTTCATTGTTGATATAATGATTGTAATTTAAAGTATGTTGTTACATGAAGTTGTTTTATTGTTTTTATGATCCACTACTTTTGCCCAGCTTTCTCTCTCAGTACATTAATGTGCTTGTCAATTTATATTGATCATAAAAGAAAAATACTTCTTTTGTAAATAATTTTTCTTGAAAAAAGGTGTAAAGCACCCATTTCATTTTCATGAAACAAAAGTCATACATGATATATTAACAAAAAAAGACAACCCCGTAAAAGAAAATCCCTAATAATAATATCTAGTGTCAACAACATTCTCTAGATCTCAGTACCTCCCAAAAACGTAACACAGAAACTAAGAAATCCTGAGGCAGCCACAACTTCACTTCAGCAACTCCTGAATCTCATCCTTAGCAGCCTCTGATGCCTGATCAGAGGGTATCAAGGAAACCTTCCGGCGGCCACCAAGAAGGATTTTGAAACACAATCCCTTTCATCTCTGCAACCTCCAATATATCAACGTCGGCGTACTTCTTCTCATTGAAATCCACAGAAAAAGCCTCAATGACTTGCTGCAAATTCTTCTCTGTCGACGCATTCACATTGGATTTACCACGCCTACCTTCCTCATCCTCAGCGCTCTGGTTTGAACCCCAGGCCGGAAGCTTTCTCGACGCAGCAGCGCCGGTTTCTCCAGTGGATTTTTGTGCTCCTCCTTCCACCACGTGCGCAAATGAAACCCCTTTCTCAGCGCCGTGGCTCTGGTTCTCGGAGCAAGTTGCAGGATCTCGAAGGGATTCTTCGACGGCTTCTTCGTTTTGGTTTGTGCAAGGGTTAGGGTTTTCGTCGGCGGGAGAGGAATTTTGTTTTGATGGAAGCTCTTCCTGATTTGGAGAGAGATCAGGGGAGAGAGATAGATCGGAACCGGATTCAGGTAAAGAGAACATTATGATCTTTTCAGGAGGCATCGGCATCGCACCAGCAGAGGCGCAGGAAATGAGTGCGTCAGTGACAGAGAGAGGAAGGGGATGCGGAATGAATAAATTGAGCACCTTCCTTCCCATTCCCAATTTTGCAACAGGCCTCTTGTAACGAATTTTATCCAAAAAAACAAAGAAAATGAGTGGGGAAAATTAAGATTAAAGATAGCACCGGCTTGTAATTTAATGCTAAAGATAATAATTTAAAATTTGGATGAATTTTTTTTACAAATATTTAAACTTAAATAATTTTATTTAAAAATTTTAAAATTAAACATAAAGACGAATTGAAGTACTGAATATTTGAAACTTCTTGTTGCATTTTGGTACTTTTGACAAACTATATGTGGTTGTATTTTTTATTTCTGAGCATTATTCTCGCCTTATCCTATTTCTCAATATTTTTTTTATCTCTTTGTATATCGTAAATCATATTCCTATTTTTTTTTTGAAAATATGCCGCCTTTGAGCCGTCTGTTTCATTGACTGAAACAAAGCTTATAATCATTTTCCTAATTAAAAGCTGGAAAAAATAATTACAAAAATATTTAAATATCTGTATGCTTTACTGGTTTTCCGTTTTACATTAATTTTATTATATGAACAATTTCAGGGTCAGCAATTGGTTGCAAACAAATCGAGACAAGAGGTGTGGTTTTACATTTTAGGCAACCGATCATAATTATTACAAGTTTATAAATTTTGTTCTTTTGTTGTATAGTTTTATATTACATAATACACGAACGGAGAAATTATAAATTTTTTTTAAAATTTATTTTATACGAATCTCAGCAAGATTGACACGACTCCTCACTACAGTGGGCTATATTACTATTAAAAAAAGATTAGTGGGTCATATTAGTCTGAACAATCATATAATATTAAAGGTTATGGGCTAATTTGTTCAGTTTAGTGGGCTTTATTGGGCTGAGCAGTCTGAATTGGGTAGGAATGATATATGACAATTGTGAATTTATGAGTCCTAAACTAACATCAATTAATTATATATACATCAATCGGTATTAAATTTCTACTTTGTATAGCATTTGCTTATAAATTGCTTGAAAAATTGTTATGGTCTCCTAGAATTTAAATTAAGCTTGTCATTTGTAACAATTATAACTCGATTATATATAAGGTCAACAAAATACAACAAACAATATTATCAGTCAAATTTAGTCATGTTTTGTGCTCCTCTTCCGGCGCGTCTCGCCACTTTCGACCGAGTGAACTAACCATACGAACACCGAGTCATAGCGGATCTTAGTTGGAGGTAACGGGAGTCAATGTCCTCCATTTTCTTAATTAATTATATATGCATATATAATATTTTTGGTGTTATATTTGTAGTTTTCTTAGGAAAATTAATATTTAAGTTTCATAAAAATGTGAAAAATGTTTCACTACTAATCTCTATAGCTACAATTTAATGATTTTGATATGATTATTCTATTGAAATTAATGCATGAATGAATGTATGGAATGAAAATCTACTGCCAATGAAAATTTTTTTGGGCTCCACTGCACTGAATATGATGGTTTAAAAAAATAATATTTTCTTTTGAAATAAAATAATAATTAGGTCAGAAGTCAACAACGGAGTCAACAACGCAGCAATTTTTGAAATTTTAATGTCACACCTCATCACCCCTTGACTACCAAGTCAGCAACTCATAATTTTTAATTAGAAAAAATATATTTGATTTCCGACGCTCTGTGTCACTTATATCTCAATTATCGTTAACAAATATATCATCTAAAAACTATCAGCATGTGAACTCCGTATATAATGATAGCGATAAAAATAAAAAGACATAGTAGGAGCACCGTATCATTACCTTTTTAATTATTCTGGTGTTATACCTCATTATCAACTACTCCACAAAACTTTACAGTATATTACATTAAAAAAAAGAAAAGAAAAGGCATCAAAATCCTTCTTATGCAAAAACAAAGACAAAAATGGGGAAAAACTGGAAAACCCCATTTTTTGTCATCTGCCACGAGAGATCAGATCAATCGTATGCCGAAACGAGTGCGCATCGCACAGGACTCTCAACACTCCCTGCTGATAGCCGAACTTCTCGGCCGCTAATTCCAGCAGAGCAGCGATGCACGGTTCCTTCAAAAGCTTTATGTGCACAAGAAACCTCTCCTCATCTTCCCCTGTATCAGCACTGCCACCTACAACCACCGGTACGTATCCTTTCGGCACTTTCTTCTTGAACTCATTTTCGTCTGTGAGACGCGTGTAGCGCGGCGAAACATCTCTGTCCTTTCTTCTCCAAATCATCTTTTGCCTTTCTTGCTTTATTCTCTCTTTGAGTTTATATATGGAGGAGGACAAGGAAGGGACTTGCTTGGAGGTTCGTTGTTCCAATTCCTTGTTTGTGATCTGGGTTACAAAAAGTTGTATATATAATATATAAGGAACAAGGAGGAGAGATGGTATGATATGTGGTTAGTTTCAAATTAAACGTGGTTGGTTTGACTGGGGGAGATCGAAACCGTCAAAGGTTCGAAAGCAAGGGAATTTCTTGCACTGTTGAAATGATAACGACGTGATGCACGGAGAGGAAGAAGATTTTGGCGGCTAGAGCTGCCTCAAGAGATGATATCAATATGTCATGGTCTGTATCACTGTATGCCCGACAAGTGATATAGTGATACAATTTTTATGCCAATAAGGCCATTGTAATTTATTTAATATAGAGATATTTTTAATTAATAAAATTAAGATTGTTTTAAGTTATTAAAATAAATAGTTTCTTTTCAAAATTCAAATATTGTCTAATACTTGCATAAAGATTTATTAAAGCAACAATTTATTTTATTAATTCATCAATACTGTTTTTTGAGATAAAGATAAGAGTTAAAACTATTCAATTTTTTAAATGTCCACAAAAGACCCCAATTCATCAGTGCTTACAGTTATACTCCACATAATATGTTATACTGGAACAATAATTCATTAGACTTTCTTCAAAATATTACCTATTTTTAACTTCAACAAATTACTTATATTTGAAAAAAATATTATCCCTCAACTGTTTTTATCATTAATGATAAATAATTAATTAATATGTTAAAAAAAATCGTGTTCAAAATCGTTTCATATTATATGCCAGCAAGTTGTTCATATTTTCTCAAAATGATATTTATACCTGATTAAAGAGATTCATATTTCTTTATTTTAGATGTTCGTACTTTCTTTTAGGAATGTTTAAATAAGTATTTATATATAATTATGAGGGTATTTATATTTAATAAAATGATATTTATATCTAATCATAAAGAGTGTTTATATTTGATCAAAGGGATATAATATAGCCAAATATGAAAAAGGAGGACACAATAATTAAATGAGAAATATGTAAACACAACCAAATAGAGAAATAACGGAGGATGTGCAATAATAAGATATAGAAAGGATTAAGGGGGCGCCTAAAAAAATTGCCAAATAAAGGCAGAGGAGTGTTCATACTTATTTATAAACAAGTTGTTCATACTTCCTTTAAAAGATATTTATACCTAATCAAAGACATGTTTATATCTAATTCAAAGGATATTCATACTTCTTTATTCTAGAAGGGTACTCATACTTCCTCCTAGAGGTGCCTAAAGAAGTGTTTATACTTAATTAAAGGGGTATTTATACGTTAACACAAAAATATTTATATCTTATCAAAAAAACATAATATAATCAGATATGAAAACAAAGTAATTAATATAGTCCATATAGAAAAAAAAATGGCGTGCTAAAAGAATTGCCAAATAAAGGCAGCGCATCTACAGTGCGCTAAAGGATACATTATTTTTGCAAACAAAAGCAGTTGCAATGAATCTACAGTGCGCTAAGTACATTATAGATTCTTTAAATTAATACAGGTCTCCTCTCAACTCAATAAATTACCAAAATTAATTAACAGCTATACATATTCCTCCAGTAAATTAAAGCTAATACTTGTACAAAATTCATTAATGTAATTTCTGCAAGGATATACATTCACTGTTATGCAAACAAAAAATGTAATAATATGTTTACAACAATTTGCATGCATGTTTGATTTTTCAAACAATTCTAGACTAATTTCAATTGATTAATCATCAAAACAAGCAGCTATAGGCAAACAATATCTTGCTAGTACTTGTACGGAGATCTATAATTAGAATTATGTCAATGACTTAGTTACCATGTCAACAGAATTCAGCATTAATTATACCGCGTGAATAATTCTAGCTACTATATATATACGCTTACAGTATATTCAAAATTTAATTACAGTATAACAAATTAATGGAATAAAAGAATCAACATATATCCGTCTTAACCCCCCGAAAATAAGAAAAAAACAAAATCTCCACATCTCAGTTAATTATCTGCCTCGAGAGATCAAATCAATTGTATTCTGAAAACAATGCGCATCGCATGGAACTCTCAACACGCCTTGCTGGTATCCGAATTGCTCTTCTGCTTGCTCCAACAGAGCGACAATAAATGGTTCCTTCAACAACTTGATTTGAACAAAGAACCTCTCCTCCTCTTCCCCTGCCGTGTCGCCGCTGCCTACGAGAACCGGGATGTAGCCTTTCGGTACTCTTTTCTCATTGCACCTGCTTTCGTCTGTCAGGCGCATGTAGTGCACTGAGGCGGCATCTCTCTCTTTCCTCATCCAAACCATATTTTTCTCCTTGTTCTTTTCTCTTTTGGTTTCTAAGAGGGTGGATAGAGGAGAGGGAAGGGAATTGATAGGAGATATTGTTGTTTGTTGTGGTCTCTGGGAAGTGCAGCCTGCACACACATATATATGTATATATGGAAAAATATACAAGTAAGAGATATAATGATGATGATAATTAGAGGGGGGGTTCTTGGAAATAGAAGAAAGATTAAACGGTCAAAGATTTGGACTTGGGAAAGAGGAGAAAACTTCCCAATTGTGGATTGACAACGACATTATACATGGAGACCAGACTCAATATGACAAGCTTGGCCTTGGCATGCTACTTGATGACGTAGCTAGTCTAATGCTTGACACCAAATTTGAGCGTTGATCGCACACTTACTTGGAAGCATGCAGAAGCACGTGATTGATTTAAATTTTAATACCAGAGAATCAGAAATGATTGATGTGATTAGTATAAGGCCCGGTCTTAATTAAGCCCCATGTCGCTTTCAATTAATGTAGTGTTGTTATTATCATTTTTTTTCGAGGTGCGTGAACATAAATATTCCATGTTCACATGATGCAACAAGTAGATGCCAAAATATGGTATGCATCTTTATTTTTCTAATAAATATATGGTTCCAAATATAAAATATGTATATGTGGTGACTTATGACTTATTTTGTTTCAATAAAAGTAAAATATTCATGTCTGATAGCCTAGCCCAACACTCTGCACCTGTGTCTGATATTATCAAGACAATGAAAGATACAAATAGTGTAACTGTATCAGAACCTGTGCATGTGGTCCCACAGTGCCGCTAATGTCTTCTAAGATTGATTGCTAGAAAACCTCAGAGATTTGAACTTATCTTATATAGTCTTATTTATTTATTTTTTGTGAATAAGAGAGAGGATCTGGCTCTACCTTTCACATAGATAAAAAAAAATTTAAAAGTATAATTTTAAAACTACAAATTCTAAAAAAATATATGTTAATTAAGAAGTGCCCAAGAGCTTAATTAATTTAGCACTAATTCAGTAAATGTATAATAGAAGAAATGGAAAAAAAATACAAAATCGATAATTAGAATGTAGTATTTAGACTTTAAATTTAAAATATTAATACAAAAAGATTAAAACTTATGATATGAAAAATATAAAAATGGACTATTATTTTAATAAGGAATCCTTCAATTGTCATCTTGATAGTTCGGTTTTGATATTTGATTATTTGTTGTCACTTGTCAGGAATGAAAGTAATTACATTAGGAACATTAATTTAGTGTGCTTAAAATGCTAAACAGATGATGATGGGTTTAATCTGACTAGATAATTAGATTGTAAAGCAATTGCAAAAGTCTGTGTGTCAATTACAATTTGATCTACAAGAATGTAAAAGAATTGTTAATTATGAACCTACTTAATTAGCAACATATCTAAAAGTATGATTTTCCATCGTCTAACTAGAAAATCAAATTCAGATTTCATGTATAATAGTGATAATTACATCTCTTAACTATTTCTTCAATTTACATTATTTATATTCTTTTAAATAATATTTATATCTAATAATAAAAATATTTACATCTTATGTTATTATGATTAAAAGTTATGTAAATTGTATTTATATTTGTGTAACAAAATTTTTAACTTTAATTTTTCTATAATCATTTAGAAAAGAGAAAAATGATAAATATTTTTTATATTAACTATAAACAATTATAAATTTATATATAAATAAATTACATATTTAATATAAATATTTTGATATGCAATAAAAGTTACAAAATGTGAAGTGCAATGATAATTTTATTACTAAAATTGCCGACATGTCATGTCATCTTTTGTAATTTTAATAATATAAAAATACTCTCTTTGCGAACACACCTAGCAGCTAGCTCCATCTATTATTGTTGCGTTCGTTTCTACCTCAGAAACAAATTGATATATTATCCATCATCTTATTTATAACTATTCAACGCGGTGTAATTAACTGGTAGAACCTTGCTCTCTTAGGAGGTTGGGCATCAATTCCATATATAATCATTATCAAAATTAAATGAATATCATATATTGTCCAATTTAAGCCACCTGATTTGAGATATATATAATCGTCATAGATATATCATACATGCTAACATACTGGAACGACGAATAATTTTTTGTTTGGTAACTGGTGTAATTTATATATACTAGAAACAAAACGCGCTCCGATGCGTCTCAGTTATTTGCAATAAATTTTATAGTCTTTTGAAGTAAAATTTGAAAAAAATAAACCAAAAAATTATGTTTTTGTAGTACAATGAGCATCAAAGACAACAAAACAATAAAATTAGACTTATGCGCAAATGACAATATTAATATGTTACGTTGAGTTATGTCATGTAAATCTTGTATTCCTAATTGGGTAGAACATAATATCAATTATCTTGTATTTCCAGCTAGTCATCCACATTCAATTTCAGTTGAAAAAGAAAATGAGATAAATCATAACATCTGCGCTATATATCATTACTTATTTTTTATGTCATATAGAATAAATGTCTAAATAATATCGTTGTAGAGGTGACATTATATTTATCAAAGATAACATCGAACAATTTCAATATCTTCACAAATTATATTTTTTTCAATACATTGTCTTCGCTATTTTTGTTTTCTGTTATACATAGATTGGTTGGTACCAAATAATAAGAAACTATGCTAGTAAAGATGTAAACAAAAAGCTTTTATGTGTGATATGATTGCTCCATAGTGTGCTTGAGTCAACATCATCACTTATTTGATTGGTAATTATTTAGTTGAACACATAAAACTACATGATTAATTAGTACATGAAAATACAGATGGGTTTAATCTGACTAGATAATTAGGTTGTAAAGCGATTGCAAAAGTCTATGTGTCAATTACAATTTCATCAATCTACAAGAATGTAGAAGAATTGTTAATTATAAACCTACTTAATTAGCAACATATCTAAAAATATTAGGGTATGATTTTCGATCGTCTAGAAAATCTCGTTTAGATTTCATTCAGTACAATTTTAATCTTTTCCAAGCAAAAAATGTTAATCTCTCTATATTTTAAAATGTGAACTATGTAAAATTTGAAGGCGAAAAAAAAATTCAACAATATATTGTGCGTAATTTTCTAAATGATAGTTAGCGCACCTCTCAAATATAATATGCCTGTAACTACTAATTTACAATTTACGATTAGAAAAATATAGAGGATGATAATTGCACTCCTTAACTATATTCTTTATTTATACTCTAAATATATTTATATTTTTTTCAGAAAATATTTATATCTAATGTTAAAAATATTTATAACTTATATTATTATGATTAAATATTCTGTAAGTTATATTTATACTTGTACAATAAAGTTTTTAATTTCAATTTTTTATAATTATTTAGGAATGAAAAAATGATAAATATTTTTTATACTAACTATAAACAATTACAAATTCAGATATAAATAAATTATATATGTAATATAATATTTTTGATGTACATATTAAGAATGTAAAATATAGGGTATTAGAATAATTTTTTAAAAAATAATTACTAAAATTATTGCCGACATGTGATATCATCTTTTATAATTTCAATATAAAAATGCTCTCTTGGCGACCACACCTAGCAGCTCCATCTATTATTATTGAGCCCGTTTCCACCTCAGAAATAAATTGATATATTATCTATCATCCTATTTATAAGTATTGAATGCGGTGCAATTAACTGGTAGAACCTTGCTTTCTTAGGAGGTTGGGCATCAATGTCCGTATACATTCATTATTAAAATTAAATGAATTGTTATTGTCCAATTTAAGCCATCTGATTTGATATAATAATCATAGATATATACATCATGCATGCTAGCGTACTGGATCGACGAATAATTTTTTGTTTGGTAAGTGGTGTAAATTATATATATCACTAGCTCATATTCTTTGATTCTTTCCTCATCCGAAAGCTCCGATCATGTGGCACATAATTAAAGAAGCAATTAACAGAGAAATCTTTTAATATTTGGTAGTAAGAGCACATGGGACCACTCTCTATTTGGACTTGGCTTGTCATTTCCTAGTGTTAATTAAGAAGTCATTAAATAAAGAATTGATGGGCTGATGACTGTTTCTTTCCTCTCGAGCGGCTATTTTGGAAGTCATTAATTAAATTAATGGGAAGTTGGAAACTCATTATCTATCTATTTATATTTGGACATGAAATTTGTACACCCCACCAGCAACAGTCATCAGCCTTTTTCATGCTAATTGTAGGAGACTGGTTCCTAATTCAAGCTGGGACCTGATGTTTAATGTAACAAAGACTGACAAAGCATGGAGCATGTACTTGTGGAACAGTTGTTGAAGAAACAAGGATATGGTTTGTCTTTGTCTTTTATTGTGTAATGCTCTCGGCAGCCCTTTGATGCTTAAAAGCACATTTTCTTTTTCTTATAGAAATAATCGGAATTAGCTTAATGTATAGTACCAGGAACAGGAAGCATTGAAGAAATTTTGATGGGATTCTATTGAGGAATTACTAAAACTAATGAATAACGTTCTCCACTGCATTGATATATAGTAAATTCACTGTTGTTAAATACTGTTTATATACAGTAAAAATTTATGAGGATTTATAGTATTATTATTATAGATTGCGTCTAGTTATACTATATCCAACACTGTTACATGTGTTTCATATTAAAAATACACTGTTACCGGTGTTTTGATTTATTTTTATTTAAGAAAAAATTAAACAGGAAATTTATTTTTTTATTATTCGGTGCACATTTTTAAGAAAAATGTTCGTTCTAGCTGAAGGAGTGTACATCTTTGAAAGCTCGAATTAATTGAGTTCTGGAGTTTAGTATAGTTATTGATAATTAATTAATTATCAAGACGGCTAATTAAAATATATTGATTGCTATAAGAATGTAATAAAGAATAAGGTATTGTTTTCCATAAAAGGAGATTAGAGGCTTTAAGTCTAAATGAAATTTTTTTATAAACATTTAGAATTTATTAAAAAAAGAATTAAATAGAAAATAGAAAATAGAAAATTTCTCCATTCTATTTAACGTGGCAGTAAAAAGCAATTAAGTTAAACTCTATTCTAAAACCAGTAACATATCGTCATGTGTCGTTGCTATGTATCTTGATATCACTTGTACATGTATAGTTGCTATAGAATTAATACTCCAACTGTACCACAATTTGAGAAAGAAAAAAATATATTAATGCCTTTCTCCTAGTGTCATCTGGAGTCTGGAGACCAGAGAAAGAATGCCCCAATCTCATTGACTACTATCAGGGAAAAAAAAATGAAATGAAATCAATCTCCTTTCTCTGTTATCTGCCTTGAGAGATCAAATTGATCGCATGCTGAAACGAATGCGCATCACATGGCACTCTCAGCACTCCCGGCTGGTACCCGAACTCCTCGGCCGCTAACTCCAGTAGAGCGGCGATGCATGGTTCCTTCAAAAGCTTCACATGCACTAGAAACCTCTTCTCATCTTCCCCCGCCTCGTTACTGCCTACAACCACCGGTACATAGCCTTTTGGTGCTTTGTTCTTGTACCCATTTTCGCCTATGAGGCGAGTGTAGCACAGCGACACATCTCTCTCCTTTCTCGTCCAATTAACCATCTTTTTCCTTCTTCTTTGTTTGGTGTCTTTTTGTTTGTAAGAGAGCGAAGGAGAGGAGGAGAAAGTAATTGCTTTGGAGATTCTGTTTCTCTTTGCGGTTTAGGTTTAAAGGTGTGGTCTATAAATATATGTGTAGTAAGAGAGAAGATTAAGTAAGCTATTAATTTAAGCAAATGGCACATCTGGTTTGACTGGTGACGACGATTGAACCAGTCAAAATGTCAAATGTTTGAAAGGAGCTATGTACCAGTAGATTCGATTTCTTGATAAAATATACACTGTAGCAAAGGTCGTAATCACGACGAAGAAAAAGATACGAAGCAGCCATTTTGAAGATATAAATGCAAAATGGTGTTTTTAATAGTATAAATACTAATTTTAATAATATAAACATCATCTTCATAGATATAAATACCACATTCAACGATCTAAACACCATATCAAGTAACTTAAGTGAATAACTTCTTTAAAAATAAATATTGATTTTAAAAGTATAAAATCAAGTTCAATAATATAACACCGAGTTCATTAGTACAAACATCTCGTTCAATAGAATAAATATTTATTTTAAAAGTATAAATATAGAATTATTAGTATAAATATTTTTCTTAAAAGTATAAACATCAAATTTATTAGTATAATTATTTGTTTTTTAAAGTATAAACACCTATTTGAATTTGGCTAGCATTTTAATTTGTATAGTGTTTATACAAATCCATAGGTATATTTAGACAATAAATAAATCCAGTCATAAAAGAAAGCTAATAAATATCATATAGTCATTAAATGAAAAATCAAGAACACACTATCAAGAAGGGAAAGACATATAATGTGCCGAAAATAACACAACTAAAAATAAATGAAAAATTCTCCAAAACAAACATTGCATGAGCGGGGGACAAAACCTGGGGACAGATCCCCGAGTATTCAAAGTTTTTCTCAATTTTATATAATTTACTGCTTTCAACGGAGAAAACGACTTAATTTGGAAGCATATAACAGTACGTGATTGAAAGTTTAATTCCACTGTACCTGTTCGTCTGCACCGGATTAGTCTTCCTTAAGGCTCTTTAAGATTTTAATTTGTGTTAATTCATTCGAATAATAATTCTTTAGAAGAGATTAAATATGCTTCTTTAATCCCAGAAATTAATCTAGGCCCTTCTTTTTTAGCACTCTGCCTCTTTAAACCTTTTTTAAAGGCCATAATAATTTTATTTTTGGACGATTTTGCCCCTGTCAAACGAGCTCCTTAAGACTCTTTATATTTTTCTTTATTTTTATTCCTTTCTTCTCCCAAGCAAGCACTCTTTTCTAGGTGCAAAAGAAGTTAGTTTTTTTTTCTCTCCAACTTAGATCGTTGGTCTGTCAGAGATGAAGCTCACAAGTCTAACTCCATAGAAAAATTTGTATCAAAATATTTTTTCTATTGAGATCCATTTTGGTCGGTTTTTTCCTCTTCTTCTTTGATTTCTTTTTTTAAAAGTTTTGCTTCAGTTGTACTCTTCTTTTTGTGAATTGTTCAATAGCATAGACCACCATTAAGGTTTTTGATACAACTAAGATATCAATTTGCATAGTTCAGCAAAACAGTTGTTTCTAAATTTTGGGAGTGAACGAATAAATGATAGTAGAATTTAAAAGTAAAATAAATAAAATGTATCAATTATGAAAACTACAAACTGCCCAATCGTTAAATGAAGTTGTTTAAATTTTAAATAAATGATAACGACTAAACTGAAACGCAATTAGCCTCATTAATTATACTACTATATGACAACAATCATATAAGGGGGCGATATGATCTTTTACTTTTTTTATACTAAAACATATTTTTTATTAACACTCATCCTACAATCTTAATCTTTATATTTTGCCGAATACAAACTCCATAATCCTCGTTGACGAACGAGTCTACTGGGATTTATTAGTTTAATATTATTTTTGTTTCAAGCCCTCTCGGAAACATGTGCGTGCTTTCATGTCTCGATGCTTCTTTGTCATGTTTCTCTCTGGTCATATTTGTGTTGTTCCTGTTCACACTTGATTGATGTAACACATCGGATTGGAATGTATCGCCAAAATTTTCACAAAAATAGGCGATGTGAAACAAACAAAACACCAATAAATAGGAGAGCACTTAGTAGTCATTAGTCAGCACTCAGCAATTATAATAAAATCCATCAAATTGAAAGTGTGGAATCTGGTTAGTATTTGTTTGACCGTATAATAATATACTAAAATATGATACCAAATCATGTGTATTAGTTTTAATTAGCATGTGCATTTTTTTTATCGTTGACTTGGTCTTATATGCACCTAATTTACTTGAACAATGTATAAACAAACTTTAGAGCATTACGCATCATTTATGATTTAGAACAAAGTCCAAAGTTAGAAACAGAAATCATGACAAATAACCCAAGGATGTTACTTATTGATGAGGATCACTTGGTAATTTTATGTTTTGACTTTTGACGGTCTAGATAATTATTAAAATTTTAATTTATGGATATGATCTATATTATACATATACTGTTTCTTTCAAATTGATGATATTTAATGCATATTTCACCTTGCTTCAAGCTATTTGAAAATTTAACTGTTTTTTTATGTAGTATTGGACAATATATAAATGATGTGAAAATTTATTGACTTTTAGATTATCTATATATCCAATAATATACTTTTAATAATTTTTTATTTTAAATTTTATTTGATAGTTCTGAAAATTCACTGTCGAGATTGTAAAAATAATCATGCCATAGTGATCTCTTCTCATACTTGTTATAAAATTAATTTTGTCATAAATTAATACACAAATGACAATATTCTAAAAGTTCATATAATATTTTCTTAGAGTAACTAAAACAAAATCATCAGTTTTTCTTTCTTTTAAAAAAAATCTATAGAACATGCCTATCGTTTCCATCCATTTATTCGTTAATCATAACTAAACATCTGTAATTAAAACTAGAATATCTATATTATTTTTTTAAGTTATCGTTTATGGATACATTTATATGGATTTTGTAGCAATTATAATTGTTAATAATTATATCTCAATTAACATATGAATAATAATATTGCAGGTCCAAAATCTGAATAAAATCTTTTATAAATATTTAAAATTGAATAGCTTAAATTCTTTTTTTTAAAAAACATATGAATAATAATATGCGATGACAAATAAAGAGTGAATGCCTAATTACAAATTACTTATCCCTCTGTGTGATAAGTGAAATAAAATTAAAATAGAATAAGTATTAAATCACTCTAAACATCAATATTTGATAGTAATGAAATAAATAAATGAAATAATGAGAGTAAAAAAATATTAAAAACTATGCATTTTGATAATTTAATTTTACTCCATCTCCATAAATATTTTAACTTATTTCACCTTAAATCACTTTCATTTAGTGCATTAAAACGTTTTAAAATACTTACGCTACTCGCTAGAGACAGGGTATAGGTGAAACAACTCAACTACAAAACTTAGAACAAATAAAATTAATCTGCGTCTCCATTTGTCTTGAACTAAGATCATAAAAATGCAAAGAGTTCTTAGCTTTGTGGTTCCTCATATTTCGTCGCTCCTCCTCTTCTTTTTTTATGTTTGTTTTCTGTAGCTTTCAAGTATAAATAAGCTAAAAAGTATTCATCTATCCAATACCCATTGTATCAAATAAAAATTATAAAATACAGATTACTGTTTATGAGACCTAAATATTTGGTGTCACTGTCTCCCTGAGGAGAGACACTCTCCTTCATTTCTCATCCTAAAATTGACAACATAAGGGACCACTTAAAAAAAGGAACCTCTCTTCTACCTTCTTCTTTAGAGATTTTTTTTATGTTTGGAAAAAAAGAAAAAATTGAAAATTAGAAAATTTAAAATGAAATAGTAAAGAAGATCAAATTTTTAGATCTGACTTTTGACCGCCAAAAAGCCGAAATTTCATAAAGAAAATCAAAACAAGGCTGCTTTTTGAAAGATTGACCTAAGTTTTTCGTTCTTTTTTGTGGGTGTTGGATTGTGGGTGCATAATATTAAATAAAAATTAGCTCGCAATTTGTTTTATAATAATTTTTTTCTTATATTGGCTATGTAAAATACATACTATACAATTAAATTCTTTTAGATAACTACAAATATGGATATGCAACCACATCTCTCATATGCACTATGCAATGTCTTTTTGTATGTATATTAAAACCTGCATTTCTAAACACTGGTTGGAAGAAGAAAATGTCAGTATTTAATAACAAACAAAATAAAAGTTTGTATTTTGAGAATCCGATATTTTTCTTTAATCTTTTACACCTGCTAGTCCAGTAGTCCAATATCCAGAAACTCACCTACCTTTAATTTTTTTAGCTAAAAGTTCAGTTCATGAATTTTTGACAGCCAAAGGTCATATTAAGAAAAATTGATGTTTTTTTTCATTTTATAAAAATTTTCAATTTCATTTCCAATATTCAAAGTTTTATTTTTCTTGTCATCCGACATAAAAAAAAATCCCTCTATTAAGAATCAATTTTTGATCTAGTGACAATATCAATATTTTATATATAAGAGATCGTAAATTCGAAATTCAAACATTTAAATTTTAAAGACTTAATCCTCATTTCATCTCAAAATAATTCCCTCTACTTTTTTTCTGTGGGTGCACGCTCAAGTTGAGAAAGACAGAAAGTAGTTTAATATCTACACGACCCAATATTTGGTAGCATGTTCTCTTCTTTCTCTAAACATAAAAAAACAAAAAATGAGCAGAGGGCTGTTATCCCTACTTTGAAACTCATTAATTATATGTTGAATTGCCAGGAACAAGTATTTTTTTATGCTGACTTCAAACTTCAAATTTGGAGAACCAGGTTTAGACGAGAGCGACAGGTCTCTCTGCGCAATTAATTATTTTATATATATGACAACATGCCATCAAAACTGGCGGGACTCATTTGGCTGTTTAATGATGTTATTCGTTTCGTCTTTTGTTGCTCCAATGTCAATAATTGTACTCAACTTGGATATCAAGTTTGTTTATTTTTCTCAAGTTCAATATTTGCAGCAAATTATCTCACGTTGATTCTAATTTATGACTCTTAGACAACCTTCCAAACAATTTCCCCAGCATAAATTATGTAAGTTTGTCCTTTAATTAATTAAACGCTTATTAAATTTTGATGCAAGCTTCATTATGCACAGTTGTATTTGCGTATATAAGAAAAGGTTATGGAATTTGCTCTAATACATATTTTTTGACGAAAATCTTTAATTTTATTTGGAATATTCGGTAAGCCTAGGGCAATATTAGATAATTAATACAATCACTTACACTTTTTTTACTAAATTTAATTAGTTTGTGAAATTTGAGATATTATTAAAATTTTATTTCAACTCTTAAATATTATGAGAAGAAAGACCTTCATTTTAGACATACTTAATTTTCGTCAAATATTTGAATAGATATATTGCTAATTACTAATATATGAGATTTACGTCTGCTATCATATTTTTTTTTTATGATACATTGATGTCATATATATTTTTTTTAGATTTATAACATGTGGAGTTTACTAAAAATAAAAAAATAAAAAATATTTTCTATAGCTAAATTTAAACCGTCTAATTAAATCAGATTATTTAAATTCAACAACAAAAAATCTGCTATTGAAAATTATGAAAACAAATATTCACTCCTAACCTAATACATATATTATATACTAATTACTACGTACAAAGATATCCAAGTCAAATCCATGATAACTGCTCGTATTTTCTTTTTTAATATACTGTAGACTTATTCAAAATGTACCAAGAGCTTATACGAAATTAATAAAAAAAAATAAGTAGTGACATCTATTGACAAAATCATCTCATCTCATGCTATTAGACAACGGCTATTTTTCTTATACCAAATCATGCATACTTGTAATTAAAAATCACAAATTACATTCTTATCCTAAAAGCTTGGTGACGACCAAGGTGATGTCACACTTTTACATCAGTGTTTTGCATTCTTTGATTTCTTTAAAATTAAGTATGTGTGACGAGATTAATTATTTAACTCAGTAGCTCAGATTCTCTCTTCTTGTTTCCAAGAAGTTCTACGGCTCAGCAAACTTTTTTGTGTGGTACATCGTGTAGCATGTCTTTACTAACTGAAACCACCTTGAGATGACCCGCAATATGCTTTTCTATAAACACTGTTCACAAGGAATCGAGATGATGCACAAATCACGACATCTTCCACACGAGACTTGACGGTTTGTGATCCTCACGGTCGCCGAGATTCCATCACTGATCTGACTCGTGACTTGTCTCAGTTTGAATTTTTTTTTTTGTAGATAATTTTAGAGGCGTCAATCGATTGAGTTGGATTTAGAGTTTAGAGTTTTTAGAGTTTTTGACTTGCGAGTACGAATCAAATTGGGTTTGGTAGGATTGAGTTTTGAATCATTTAATTTGAATTATCTTCGGATTTCAGATGCATTAGATTGAATGGGGTTGAATTCGGATCAATTTAATTTTTAAAAATTTTTGGTTCGATTCGATGAGTATGCAGGTTATTTAGATTAAGCTAGATTTTATTATTTCTAAATTCTAAAATGATAATAAATGGGTTAGGGTCAAGTTTCGGTCAAGTAAGATCAATTTGATTTTAGAGAACTATCGAGTCATGAGTCAGATTAAATCGAACCTAATAGGATTTTGAGTTGTCAGATTTTAATCACATTTAGGTCTTAAATTGTGTCGGATCGGATATAATTAAGTCAATTTTGAATTAGTTTGACTTTTCATAACATCCGAGTTGGATCAGATTTTGAGCCAAAGGAGTTTAACGAATTCTTCGAATTGGATCAGGTATTGTCATTTCTAAATTCTTTTGTTGCATTACCGTCTTGTGCTGTTGACAGCTTAAAATTTCTTTTCCAAAAGCTCATCCGTTGATTTTGATCAGCTTAAAATTTAGACCATTTTTGTAATTTAATTTTCTTCCGAAATATCATTGCACCTTAAATGACACACGAAAGCTCAGGTAGAAAAATTAATTGAAAGGTATAAAGTAAAAGATAATTAATTAGTAGCTTGAATGTAAGCGAAGCATTCAAAATTAAACTAACTGGCTAAATGCCAATAACAGTAATGCTAAATATACAACAGATGCTAAAACTTCTGAATAAAAACAATAATTCATCAAGGACTATATATATGAATTGATCTAGAAGCCTCTACGTTAAGCTAATTGGGATTAATTTACCATATATCGATTCAGTTCCGTGAAAACTGATCTCTTGCCTAACTTCTACAAACAATTGGAAGGCATATAATTATATAAACAATTGAAGGGATATATATAAACAAAAATGAACCCAGCATGTATGCAACTATATCTATCTCCAAAGAACTTCAGCACAACCATGCACATCTTTCTTAAGAGAATCCATCCAACACATTCCGAAAATGGCTCGCGTCACAAGGAACTCGCAACACCCCTTCTTGGCCATAGCCGAACTGCCGTGCCGCCAACTCCAGCAAATCGACCACGGAAGGTTTGCTTAGCAGCTTGACATGCACCAGAAATCTCTTTTCTCCGTCTCGTGCGTCACTGTCCCCCCCGACAATTATCGGTACGAAACCTTTCGGTGTATTCGTATTAATGATATTCGACTGGATTTGATACGCATAGCACTTGGGTGCTCTCTTCTCCTTTCTCGTCCGATGCATCTTTCGGAGAAGAGGAGAGAACACTGAGAAACAAGATCTGCAACTGTTCATTGCAAATTCTCTTCCTTCTTTCTCCTCGTTTTTTGTTGTTGCACCTTCTTGCAAACTAAGGATCGTGAAGTCTTGGGCTATATATATATATATATATATATATATATATATATAGAGAGAGAGAGAGAGAGAGAGAGAGAGAGAGAGAGAGAGAGAGAGAGTGAGAAAAGGATTGAGATTTGAGAATGTGTGATGATTTCAGGGATGATGGTCTCTGGAGGCTGCAGCGATTCATGCAGGGTCAAATGTTTGAATTTGGAAAGACGCAGGAAGTTTGTGCTCAAATTTTGTGTTTCACTGAAACATGACATGGGAATTCTAGACGTAGAACATCCGGGTTATTTAGACTAAAGTGTGATTTTCATATAACCGATCGAAATGGAATGGATGCTGAGCACATAATGTCTGAAATTATATTTGAAAACGTATTTATTTAAAGCACGTTTATATATGGATAAAGCTATTGAACTAATATTAAAATTCAACATATCCCACTTTTGTAAGGTTGCTGATTTGAAATAAATTGATTCAATATAATTTCAGATTTCAAGTATAACAAATCAATGACTATGATAATGTGGACACAAAATAAACTACTAAAAAAAGACTATAACAAGATTAATAAATGTAAAAGTATAATAAAATAACTATTTTAGAATAATAATTAAAAAATAATTCAGTGTAGAAAATTGATAAAAAAAAAACTTACATGTACTATTTAATAAGTGTGTTTGTTGTGCTTAGGGAATTATGTAATTTTTTAAAACTTACAGATCTTTGTAACTTTTTGTCGAGATTCTTAAGTAACTAACTATATCCATTATACTAAGTTTTAAGTAATATTTCGAAGAAAATAATTATTTTTTAGTTTGTTGCATGCAAACTTTTGATAAAAATTATCTTATTTAAAATACTTTTAATTTCATAAATATTTATTCATGTCAAGTACGAAAGCTATATAAAATACACAAGTCTTTCAACAAAAGGGGAAAAAACTAACATTTGAGATAATAGGTAGAAAATCAGATATACATGTCCTTTAAAAAAATATAAATTATTTTTGTAACTATACAATTTTTAATAATATACGATACATTAATTTATTTACTGATAATTATATAAAATAAATATGAACTCGTTTTTACAAAATACTATCTATTCACTTGACCATTGACACCTTTGATCACCTCTCATTTATTATTGAACAAGACAGCTTAATTGTTTAAAATGTAAAACAAACTATATATGTTTTCCTCGTGCAGCTTTATAATGAAACATTATAATTGAGGTTTATCTACACAATTGACGATATAACACGTGCATTAAAGTTTTTCAATTCTGTGCACGAGAAGAAAAATAAGAAGAAGAAAATTGAAGTAAACAAAAATTGGAATTTTTCAAGGGATATACTTGGAAAGGTCTAAGTGACAGCTGGCGTCTCTTCAAAATTTTGTGCACCAAAATTTCCATGCTGAAATTATATTTTTTGACAATCGCCTATTTCATAAATGGTACTCCTAAGTTATAGAATTGTATAATATACCATTTTGAATTTTTTTTATTTTTAATTTTGAACTATATTAGTCCTGCCTTTAACAGAATATAAAATTTGAGCATTGTCATCTATTGCAAAATCATTTTAGTATTACAAATAATTAATTGAATGGATATAAGCGCACTGGCAATAAAAATTATGTATTAATAAAATTACCCATAATATTATATATCAATTCAATGAATAATAGTATCAACTTTGTGTCATCATAAACTATTAAAATTTAATATTTACATATATTTCATCATAAAATACTATGATCCGGATGCTAATACAGATCACCATCTAATTTTAGGTCTAGTATCAATGATAAGGCTAATTTTATACAAAGTAAAATTTTTCCATCAAATAATACTTTTTAATAAATAAGTTATACATGAAAATACATTATACTTTGCTATATATTGTGAGGCCCATCCTTTATTCAGGTTGCTTGTTATAAAATTTCCCTAGTTGTGGAAAACCATGGGTTTTTGGGCCATGGCCTAATTAATTTGATGAAGCTTTTTCCAAAATCTGTCAAAAATTACACACAACATGCTTCAAAACTAGAGGAAAATTAAGAAAATCTTGGTTTTGTAAGAATTTAGTCCAACTTGATATTTGCGTGTCTTCATTTATTTTCTCTTCTCTGTCCATATCTTGAATTAAAAACCAACTATGAAAGATGCAGCAATAATTGTGTGTACTCAAGGATTTACACAAGTCAAAATTTGGAATTCTTATTTTGTTAAATACAGACCATGTTTCAATTACTTGTAGTTTTTTTTTTCTTATATAATTCAATAACTTGTAGTTGATGTTCCGAATTTTTTGACTGGATAAGCGGAGTTTCTCTTGAAACTTCACAACCAATTTTCTCCATTCAACATTAACGGAGTGTTTAATTTCCAATTAAATTCTGTGTCTTGTTTTACTTTCTTTGAGATAGTGCAGTACTTACAATAAAAATTAAAAACCTTTTTTAATTACAATAATAATCATTGATTTTTTTTTCTCAGATACTATAGGACGTAATAATACACTATGGTAAGAGTAAAAATCAAGTATTAAAATTTACGTATTAACAAACTCGAAATTGTATATCAATAACTTATTTTATAAAATTCAATAATCTTGGGAAAAAAATTTATATATACAAATTCGCAAAAAAACATATTTTGATTAGTTTTTGCATTGAGCATCTATGAAGTTGAATTTTCTATGATTTCTCATGATTTTCTCTAACTTCATTTTTTCGAATGCGAAGTTTTTTTTACGTTGTACAAGTAGCATGAAAGAATAGGCCTTGAAAAAGAAAATACTATAATGAATACTTATGCTTACAAAAGGCTATTTACTTTCTTTTTTTTCTCTTTTTTTGTAAAAAAAAATATGTTTTTCTCTTAGATTTTACAACGTAAGAATAAGAAACAAATTTTTGTTAAAACTCCACCGGAACCCGGAAAAAGCAAAAAAACAAAGAAAATAGTAACGTTGCTAATGGATAAACTTCATTTTTCTTAAAATAAAACAAAATCATCTCCAATAATTCCATCATGTATTATGGGGGCAGCTAACTCTCAATATTAATTTAATCAAGATATTTTGTTATGGATAAAAAATTTTAACAATTATTTTATTTAAATGAAATATAATCATTAATTTCCACTTGGTCTCTTTGTTTATAGCACAAATTCTGAATCATACAGAACTTCCCTAATTTATTTTTACTATATAATTCCTTCACAATCCCTAATTTATTGTTTATTTGCATTTTAGGTAACATAAAGTCATAAACTATATCCCCTTTCACCAAAATCATCTCCTAGAAAAGAAAATACAACCCTGGCCCAATTATTTTTGCATTTAAGGATTGAAGAGATTTCTTAAATAAGGCCTAAAACCATAAAAAAACCCAAATTACCTCTGGAGAAGAATAAAGGCCTCCACAAATTAATGAGCAAAATACTGCTCGGTGCATTCAATTCAAATTCAAATTCAAACTCAGGAGAAATGTGAAAAGGAAAGCAACTCTTTGAGAAACAGAGAAAGGACAGAATCAGTGACTGAACATTTGTTATTGCATTATTAGATGAATGAAATATATGCATGAAATGGTGATGCTTCTAGTATTATTATTTTTCACCTTAGTGCATGCCATCTTCATTAAAAAAATATGTCATGGAGCTTTTAATCATGTCTTTAAAAAAAATATTTACACTAAACGGATAATTTATTTATATTTATATTTATAAATGTTTCAAATTAGTATATATAAATGTTTCAAATTAGTACATATGGTATTTATCTTTTTTTCAATACTAAATGATTTTAAAAAATTTCAAGTTCAAAATTTTGTTACATAAATAAAAATACAGTTTGCATAACTTTTAATTTAATAACGTAAGATATAAATAATTTGTAAATTAAATATAAATCTTTTTCTAATACATCTCAGATATAGATAAAATGAGGCGAGATTAAAATATACAATTATCACTTATGCAATGGTTGTGGGAAAGGAAATATAAACGTCGTGTTGCTACTGCATATGTGTTAACATTTACATTCGCGTAGAGAATCAGCATGTAGTTTAATAATAAAAACAATACTCTTCATATAAGAGTTCATAAATTTGAAATTCAAATTAAAAATTTTTTTATAGATATTTAATTTCAAATAATTTGATCCATATTTTTATCTCAAAAACATAAATATATGCATTCGTGCAAGACCAGGATATAAAGTTATCCGCACTTGTGAAGTTATTAATTTTATCCTCATAATTTTTAAGTATTTTTCATTGTCAGAACTCACTAGCTTGTGATGCTTTAACCTTTCCTGACAATGAAAAATACTTAAAAATTATGAGGATAAGCAGCCCAGCCAATAGTGGTATTACACAAGTATCCAAACAAGGAAATAAAACAAAGTATTCAATTTAAATAAGTTATTATTTATATTAGTGATATTTAAATTGAATAATAAAGTATTGTACAAAATAAATTACATGATAAATTCATTCATTAATATGAATAATAACTTATTTTATATAAATAATAGAATTGGTACTGATGACAGTTTTCAATGATGGTATCTCCCAAACATTTTCTTTTGCAATTTATGTTTCTTAGTTCTAACATTTATTTAAGCATATCATGATGGATCCGATTTAAAATTTAGGTGGTCTTTTTTTAGATAATTTGATATGTTCATTTTAATTTAATGGCATTGATTTAAATAATAAATTAAAACGCTACTTTTCATTTTAAAAAAATATATAATAATTCATTTGAAGTGTCTTTTGTTTTTCTAACTTCATCAATCGGTCACAAATACTTTTTTTAATAGAAAATAAATATATTGACAATCAAGGTTATTTGAAATCAAGAAAACCTCTGTCAAAATTCATTGAAGGTAAAATATGGAAGTATAAATGCATTTTCTTTTATCTATCTGTCATTTAGATGGATGATTTTATCAACTCCTGTTTAATTTAATAATAGTTAATTCGTCAACCAAAATTCAAATAAACTTGAAATTTGAACTTCTGTTTATAGTATCATATTGACAGATCATAACATACGGACAAAAGCTGACACAGCCAACACAGATAGCAATCAATTTAATTATATGACATCTTAAATACAAGCAAATTTAATTATTTGATTCCCTATGTGTCGGATCCCATGTGCGCCACAAATAATTAATAGTCTCCATTCAGTTATGGATGTTATGTTAGCATTATGGAAAAGTTAATAAATAATCTGAATTTCCCCCAAAATCAGTTGTTTCTCTAACTTAAATTGTACTTCATTTGTAAGAAAAGTAAGTCCAAATACAACGAATCTCAATCGCAAGTCAAGAATATGGCATAAACAATTTAATTTGGCATAGCAATTGTCTTCATTAGGAGAAAACTGTCCCATAGCACACACATTATTACTCTTTTTATACAAGAAATAAAGTGGGCCCAGTCCAACAGAGACAAACCGAAAGTTCAATGACAGTATTCGAGTAAATTAAACCTTTATTCAAACTAAAACAAACAAAAACAGAAACAAAACCAAAAAAGTGTATAGTAGAGCGCGCAATTTACACTAAAATAGGGAACTGATTTGGAAAGAGCTATCTATCACCTCTCTCTCTTTTTGAAAAAAAAAAAAGGTCTCTGTGCCATGAAAGACAGCATCAGCATCAGCATCAGCATCAGCATGCAATTGCAATTTGCAAAAGCTAAAAGAAAAGAAAAAAGGAAAAGGAAAAGAAAAGCAAAAGAGATGAGTACTATGCCTGTGATGCGGAATGTACGGCTGTACAATATTCCTTTTTATTATTGTGCTTTGAATGGCGTCGGATATGGTCACAATCTGAAAGAACTTTACTTCATTATTATTACTATTTTATTTATTAACGTTAATTATATATATGTTAATTAAAAATATATTATTATTAACTAATAAAATTTAATCATTTATATACTATTATATATATAATGTATATAAAATGATTAAATTTTATTAGTTAATAATAATATGTTTTTAATTAATAAATATATAATTAATATTAATAAATAAAAAAGTAAAATGATGAGTAAATAGTAAAGAATGTACTCTAAATATTTTCGGAGTACATATATTATCCGATCTAATTATAACATTTCTTTATTCTTTGTGTGTTTGTGTACTTGAGCAGTTGCGCCATGCGGCCATAGACCATAGTACAAATCATGACAGGAAAATGTTTTCGGATGCCAAAAGCGCACACACCGAATTTATTTTCTCTGATAACAATTTTCACTTTTTCAGCGATTCGTTTTCTTTTCTTTCTTGGGGTTTTCTATTGTGTATGTCTGTTCCAGTAAGGGATATTTTGGTTTGGTTATAATTTTGATTCAGCTTCTTTGCGATAATTATTGGTTTATTTTATTGATATGAGTTTTTTCTCGAGTTTTTATACATAAAATATCTTTCATATGTTGAACACTTGCACGCTTTAAGTTTTTATACAGTATCTTACACACAATATATCTTACAATTCTCATCAATTAGAGATAGACAATGATATTTCAAATCTATTCTACTAGTCACAAATCAAGAATCTGAGACCATAAACATCTCATTCGAAAATAATTTGTTCTCGCTTCAAAATGGAATAATATTGGTCACAAGTGGAATTTTTTCTAATTCTTCTCTTTTTCTGAAATCTCTAAAACAACTCTAGTCTTTTTCAGTAAGTTTTTTATGAGAGAGAGAGAAATAGAGATTCGGAAACAACATGTGCATCTAAAATTTCTTTGTGATAATTGACTTGAAAATATTTCCCAACCAATGACAGAATTAATGAAATAGATATTATTTGAAAATACTTTGTGTGATCAACATAGTAGTATACTTAAAAACCAACCATATATATATTTTTTTAATTTCTAAGTAATAATCCTGCAGCTAAATTTGAATTTTTTTTTCTTAATTAACATATCTAGATTTTTCTTTATTGTTTGATCATGAATGGTTAAAGATAGGATGGATCAAGAAAGATAATTAACTAACCATGATCAACAAATTTTATTCCATCAGTTATAACTTGTTTCTTTTGGAGATTAGAAAAGCTAGAAAATAGAAATTAATGCTTCTCAATTAATTTGGAAGAAATTTCTACAACAAAAAGCAGGGAATAAAGCTATTAATATAGCATAAATGTATTTTACAATTAACTTCTAACATATATTACTCAACACAAATTAACTATAAGCATAATATTTTAATGGGTGTCCTCAATCAATTTGCTAGGTAATTTATATTATCACATGTTTGTGGATGATTGTAATCTTTGAAAGGCATACAGTCTTTAGTTTAGTGATATTTTAGATGATAGAAAACAACATATAGTCAAAGTTTATTGGATATGATCTACATGTCATCAAAAAAATATTCAAATCTTTTAGCTATAAGTGGACATATGATCATGGAGGCTATCTTAAAATTTAACATCTTTCAATAAACAATATGTGTGCATGGCGAAAGTATGACAATTTTGGGAGAAACTATAATGTTTTATTTTAATTGATATTTTGATGATAATTATCTCCCTCATCACTACCTTACAAAATTACATATAATTAAATTGCAATATTAGAAAGCCAATAATATTGTCCCAGCTTTTATCCAAGCTCATGCAAAATCAACAATGTATTCCACCTCAGAAAGAGAGGAGGTTTGCTGCACCATTCCGATCAAAAATAATTATTCGATAAATGCTAAGATCATTCTTTTGGAGTCTATAAATAGATACTCTGATCCTCTTAAAAAGAGAAATTCTTGAACTTAAACTCTTAGAAATCTACATCTAAAATCTAAGTCCTAGAAATATTTTTTAATGCTCCGTTTTAGAGACTCATCAGAAGAAGATTAAAAAATTTACTAGCAATTTCTATGATAAGTGATGGCCACATAAAAACTGCAAAACTCTTCTTAATCTTAATATTAATTTTTATCTTCACCTCCTTTCTACTTCACCTTACATTGTAATCTTTAAACTTTATACTTAACCCTTTTTATTTTTCATTAATAAAATTTATATAGTAGACATTTCGCCTACTACCTCAAAAACAAAAAACAAAAAAAAAAAAGCAAAACTCAACCAACATGATATGCATAATTACAAAGGTAAATTTATTACCAAAACGAATAATAGTGTGTTGGGCCAAATTGGCTTTAGGTCGTGATATATAGAGTTTGTACTTTGTTATCAAAGATGGATCTACATCTACCACAAGCTAATACTTACAACCAAAAAGTAAAAAGGTTGTTCAATCGTCAGAGATTGTTATCCTGTTTAAATCCGTGTCCGTAACATCCGATCTAAACACGCTAGATCAACACAATGACATCGTTAAAAGATGGATTTTTTATGATATTATCAAATGGATTTTTTTTTCGTTTTTCCTTTTGAAGTTAATTAGTTGGCTTTCCACGTCAGACGACGGCGATTTCATGTACGGAATGGTACTACTCTGGACCTCCGACAAAATTACACCTCAACCCCTGTTCTTTTCACTATTGACACCTAACAATGTGATTATATAAGAAAAAGGAAAAGATGAAGAGAGAAAGCTTTTATCTTGATACAGTGCGAAGCCCATGCCTTTGTGGTGGCGAAGCATGTGCTTTAGTTGCTTCTCGAATCGTGTATTTTTTTTCTTTTTCTTTTTTTCTCTACCAAGGTGTGTATAATTATATTCCAAATTTCCTTTTTTTAACATGAACATGGGATCTAATGGGATATGTCACATGCGCAGGGCGACGGTATACGCTCAATTATTTAGGCTATCAATTCAAAGATTACTTGTGGAAGACGAAATTATCAAGAGATTATAATATGTTTTTAGGAAAGAAGACGAGATTAGATTGTGATTTGTGGGGAACAGACGTTTAATATATTTAAGGAGTTTTGGATTTTTCTGTCAAGTGTGATGACACTCATACATATAATGATATAATGATGGAGGGAGAATTTTATATTAATAAGATCAATATATATAATTTAGAGGTATATAAAAGAAAATTTTCGACGAATATACATTTTTTTAAGATACTTTTGTAAAATTGAGTGGGATCAATTGACTTCAGTTAGCTCTATATGACTCCATCATTACGTAAATATCATGTAACAAGTTAATTAGAATTGCATTAACAATCGAGTATTAGAGAGTTCAGAGATGAGAATTTGAATTGAATTTGATCATTCAAGAAGTTCAAATTGAGCTGATTAAGAGATTATTTGGTTAGTATTAGAGAATTAGATACAATCAGAAAGCTTCTCTTTATCTACTGGTACTGCGGTGTGTCCATATAATGATATAAACTAGTTAGTGGGTGGTACAGCAAATAGGAGAAAGTGAGTGAGCTCGACAAGGTGACAGCGACAGAGAGCGAAATGTTAGGAGGAAAAGCACTAAATGTACCAATTCATTAATGGTAATGATTGATCTTCTTGTAACATAAGGTTAATGTTTGGAACAGAAATATTTTGAGAATAAAATTATTTTTCTCAATTGATGCTAACTTATTTTTTTACTAAATAGGTTTCTGTTTCTTACATGCTGACACAACGAAAATTTTTGATACGCAGAAGAAAATAATTTTATGAATCTAATACATCCTCCGTGAAATTGAAAAAAAAAATGTGAAGAGTTAATAAATTGGAGTTTATAGTTGTTTATCGTTTTGCATGCCCTTCTGATTGTAACAAATTTTGTGAAGAAAAACCGTGGTACTTGAATCATTATTGTTATTACTAATGACAAAGGCACCGTATCAGTCAAATAAAAAAATAGAAAAGGACAATATTTGTGCATATCAAATGAAACAAAAATTAATTCTCCTCCACTACACCTAATTCCTGGTACCTTAATCCAAACAAAAAAAATGAAATCACATAGCCAAGTAATTCAACTGGGTGTATATCTGAAAGACAAATTATATAGTCGTGGTACTTTAGTCATACGACGACCAGTCAAATATCATGTGGGTCCCACAGTTGAATGCAAAATCCAGATAGAGATTTATTGAGGGGGCCCCTTCTGATCAAGACAAATCACACTTTGGATCAATTTGATTCTTTCACGACAGGTATTCTAGGAATTTAATTGCATTTGTCGTTATTATATATAGCGGTTGCATCATTCTATTATGTGATATATATAAATCATATAAATCAACAAATACCAATATATCTGATTAATTTATTTTAATTTGATTATGTTGTCCATATATAATATAGGGGATGCTTTACCAGATCGTTGGCATTCAAGCTGGACAGGTGAGAGAGAGAACAGTGACACGATTTAATTTTAGTGCCATCACACTTGTTGCAACTATTGGAGCACATGTTGATCGAGAATTCATGTTCAAAGATAACACAAAATTTTAATTTAGTCGTCGGTTTTAAATATCATATAGAAATTCTTATAAAATATCTACATCACATATATCGTGTATTGATGGATACATGAGTTGGACCATTTAGATTAAGTGTCATTTTAAAATATCATCATGAGTTCACAACTATATATATATGTTGTTTAGGAAAACAATACATGTTAATTAAGTCAGAAAATTCATCTTTTTGTCATCTTGGCAACAAGATCAACACGTGTCTAATTATTTGAATTTCGATTATTTTCTCGTTGGAAGTATATAAGAACTTACATGGTTGTTTAGGTTTTTTTATGTTATCTATGAAACATAAACCCTTTTAATTTATATAAAAGATTTATTAGATCACATAGGAAAAAGATTAACTCTATGCAATTTAATATAAAAGGTGTATTTGATCCGATGCATTTTTTTAAATTAGATAGATACAATAGGAAAAGAAAGAATTTGTTCTTTATGACAACAATAGATATATATCCTGAGAAACTTTTAAAAAGAAATTTTTTTAAAAAAATAATGTATTTTTTTTGTTTTTCTTATTTATCATTGTTTTAAAAGATACAAAAAAAAATCTTGATAAAACTTAATTTGTTTTTGTTTGTCCAATTAGGTTTCTGTTTTTTCAATTGGCTTCATGAGTTATTACATTTGACCAAATTATAGAATCTCCTTTAATTAAGACATGTTCGGAAGGTCCTGAAATTGTATGGTAATAAATTCCTAAACATGTGTTTGCTCAAATTAAATAACCTAAACTCATGGTAAAAAATACTACTGAAATAGATTAAACAGAGATGTTCAGAAGGCACTATGGTATTTCTTAGAAAGATAAAAATATGAGACGCAAGAGAGAGAGAGAGAAAGCAGTTGGGAAAAAAAACGGAGGTTTGAGTTGCTTTTTATTTTCCCATGAATAGTGGGGTTGGGAATGGATAAAAGTATCATAAATGAGAATGCAAAATGTACTGCCAAACGATAGTTTGGATTGAATTCCCAAAACCTCAAATTTTCTCAGATATTACATAGGAATATGACCTTCCGAATAGGTTTTCCTTGAATTATGTTTGGTGTCCAGCTCATGAGATAAGATGGTGGTTTTCAGCGTCAGAGAGAATTAACTATTAAGAGTTGCATCTCTCACTTTTTTACCCTGTATTCTTTTTTTTTTTTTTTACCTTTTGATAGCTACTGAATTGATCAATGGACATGTATATATAGTCCTGTTTATTTGTTTTGATGTTTTATGGCTGATAGATATCTCTCAACAACACTGAGACCATGCACAACAGAGAAAGTGTTATAATATTTCAAGCAATGTTTTTAGAACTATGAGATCTAGAAACCTAATATAAAATATAAATAAACTATAAAAGGCAATGTACCTGGTTCTTCTCCCTATTAACATATATATATATAAATGTGTTGTTCGAGAGAAGCTTCATATCATGTTGGTTTTGTTTTAGTGTAGCTAGTAAACCCACTTTTTGAACACATACTAATGTTCTAGAGTCTACTTTAAATTAAGGATGAGTATGATTTACATATTAAAATGGCGTGTATAGCATAGTGATGTACCTCTATGTAAGATTGTAATACACTAATGAGAGCACAATTATTAAAGCAAGTCCCATGACCCATGTGTGTATTTTGTTGTAAGCTCTTGAGCAATTGGGCACTACGCTGGATAGCATCATGCCATCTCGGTTATGATAAGAAATACTATTTATTATTAAAGGAAAATATATATATAGTATATCAATAAATAAAAGCATGCGTACTTTTTTCATAATTAATAATAACGGCCATAATAACAATATATAGCTTTAATTTCTACAAATGGACTGTCGATACTACTTATATACATATATTTATGGGCGCTGATAATTGATACGAACTTTATTACTCAAATTAAATGAATCATTATTAATATTAACGATTTTATTATGTAATTTATTTGTATTATATTTTTGTCATTCAACTTGAGCAAGTTATTATTCATATTAATAATATTTGAGTTAAATAATAAAAATACTATAAAAAATAAGTTGTATAATAAAATAATTAATATAAATAACAAAGTCGATATCAATTATAATATCTCCCAAACATTTTCTTATATTTATACGCTGGTAATATATAATATAAGCGTCAGCTTGTAAACCCTACCTACCGTGTGGGGACTGATCCTGCTTCACAGATCAAAACGATAATTCCATATATATGGGATCGAGATTTATACTAAGTAAATCTCAAAATCTTCATTGTTGTTCAGATCAGTGGAAGTCATCAAAAGCGAAGATTCATCTTGCACGGAAAGAGATGGAATGGGAATCCATGAAGTGCACTAGCTAGCACGAGCTCATTGTGTTCAATATATGGTTACTGACAGTATTAATTGACAAACTGTGCAAGCGCACTGCTGCTTGCTTTAATTTCTTGTTGTTGTTGAATTGGTTGTTGAGGCCTGAGTTCCACTGTTCATGCTGCATTATAGTGATTTGAACTATATATTTTTATGAGATTAGAAAAAAAGGGAATTTGTTGATTAATTATGGATTAATTTGATTAATTGAAAAAAATAAATTTTGATATTCAATATTTGAATATGACTGATTGTTGTATGTTAATATCGTGTATGTGGAAAACAATATTTATAATATGATGATATTTATATAATTTTATACATATCATGTATGTTAAACTGATGCAACTTTTATCATTCATTAAAATGATCCAAAAATTACAATACTCTATTTTTATATTTAACATTTTTCATAAAATATCAAATAATACTTTAGTTTGTGAAATTTGATCCATAATCAATCTATCAATCAACAAAATAATTTCAAACTTTTCTATTTTTAAATATATATTTGTCTGATTTTGAAAGAAAATTATTGATTCTCCAACCACAATGACACTAACTTCTACTGGAGTGAGAGAGAGACTGTGTGTGTGTGTGTGTGTGTGTGTGTGTGTGTGAGTGTGAGTGTGAGAAAGAGAGAGAGAGAGAGAGAGAGAGAGCATTCTAGCTAGAAAGGGATATAAAATATGTTGTCCGGCTCGGCATCCACCGCCAAGGTTTCAAAATATAAATACATATATATATGTTGTCTGGCACAGTGAAGAAATAATGTCATAAAGAATTAATATTTACATAGAAAATCATTATTATTGAATGATTCAGAAATCATCAGATTAATAAATTTTATATTCCTCTGAAAAAATAGTAAAATATTTTCAAAAAATTGTAAAATTTGATCTCCAAAGAAATTTTAATATGAAGATCATATTGAACGATTTGAATCAATCATTTAGATTTTTAAATCAAAAATACAAATATAAAATAAAGGACACTTTATATTTTATAAAGCACATTAACATACCTCTAAATAATTTTGTCAGAAGTATCAAATAAATATATGACATAGTTAATCAAATAAATAAACAAAAATGACAACTAACTACATCCGAAAGAAAAAGGGTTTTGGATGATAGCAATACCTTATCATCGTTGTCATTGCCAATAGAAAGCAAAATTATTCCTCTTTTTTTTTCTGCTTTTTGAAGAAAGCACCTAGACAAATGTCCTTCAGCCAAGAAATAAACAAAAGGGGTTTTGGAGGGGACTAACAAAACTACAAAGAACAACACTAGGTGTTTAATCTTGCGGCACAACAAGGGGTGGTCCATGGCTAGGAACCTAAAATTTGGATACGTTTAAAGTTGAACAATTTCATTTCATACTTTTATCTAAAAAGAAATATAAATTTGATTTCTATAAGTCTACTCGTTCGAACGGACAGCTTTTCTTGGAGTTGCAAATTGACGAACATAAGTTCAGATTGTTTATAAATACTGATATTGATAACAAATATGTCAAGATAATGAAAATAAGTATTATAAAATAAATAGCAAAATATTTTCAAATTGTTCCTCCAACTTTTGTGTGTGTGTGTGTGTTTCGGGACCGGGGTGGGGATGGAGGAGTCCATATCCTCTGAAGTGGCAGAAAAAACGAGCGGTTGTTGTGACATATACTATAGTGGATAACGTTGAGATTCGTACTTAATATTTTAGAGAAACAGATTTTTATGGAGCAAATACTTCACCAGATGAAATATTTTAGAAAATGTGAATTCGGAGGTGGAAGGGGAATAAATCCTCTTCAATACAAAGTTAAGTGTATTTTCTCTTGCATTCTTAATCTGATATCAATAATTATTAGAATTAAATATTCTGAGTTGTATTATTCATCATTTATTAGTCCTTTAAAAGTAAATAGTTCAGCATTATAAACACTCAATTTATTTATTTTTCATTTTTTTTTCTTATTTTTCCTTGTTTCAAGAAAGAGTCGTTCTATTCTAAGGAACAATTAGAAAAAAAAAGGATACACTCTCTATCTGTGGTATGCATATACTCTAGAATCGGACTACTAAATTATCTCTTAACGGTCAAATACATAATTTCTCTTCCTTTGTAGGATTGAAAAATAATCAAAAGAAAGTAATTGATGATAAAAAAAAAATCAAATTTTGTCGAATGTAATGCATCTCAATCTAAATAATAAACAATTTTTGTAATTTTTGTTTTTAGTTTTCAAGAAATTTAATGCTACCAAGATTGTCCTATGGCTTGATTACCAATATATAGTTTTCATAAAAAGTTTCTAAGATACTACTCTTAGTCAAGAAAATTAACAGGTGGTTGAAATTTAAGAAAACTAAGACCAACAATTGATAGCACTTGTGCTGGGAAAAAACTTTTGTGTACGGAAAATGTTTGGAAATACCATCATTATTACTATAATCAATACCGACTTTATAATCCATATAAATGAGTTATTATTCATATTAACAATTTTATTATGCAATTTATTTTTATAGTATTTTTATTATTCAACTCAAATACCATTAATATGAATAATAATTCACTTAAGTTGAATAACAAAAGTAATGTAAAAATAAATTGCATAATAAAATCGTTAATATGAATAATAATTCATTTAATCTGAATGATGACCAGCCATAATCGGTATCATAGAAATTCAGATTTCATTGAACAAATATAGAGATTATCTTAGATATATACTAATACAATTCAACGGGGTTAATTGCGACAAATTGAATGTCGTTTATTTGGAAGATCAAATCATTAATCATCAGAGCTGTAATCTTTACAGATCGATTCTTCCAAAAAAGAAATAAATAAATTTAACCATATCCATCCATTTGTTAGAGAAAGGAAACATAAATTCCCCAGAAAATTAACGACTGAAATTTACAATGAACCTGATCCATCCCTAGAAACACAGATTTTTCTTCTATCAAAATTGAGAAAATAAAATAGTAAAATATTCACTGTGGTTTAAAAAAAGCAGCGTATAAAATTTGTGCATGCACTTTCCAAATCATATGATCAGATATCAAATGTCGAAAAAACTAAATAATTAATTTTTTGAATGCTATTATGGATGATCAATTGATTTTTAAATTATGTCAAGCTTAGTATATAATATGTGTAATTTATTATTTTTATTTAATAATCGCTGAATATTTAATGAAATATCAAATGGAACTTAAATTATATGAAATTTAAAATATAATCAATCTATAAGTTTAAGAATATATCTATAATTTATTTTCTATTTTTTAGATTTTTCGAATTTATCTGAAATCTCATTATCAAGAATAATTAAGATTGTCAAAATAATCATTGTCAAGTGGTCCCTCCTATTGTTATAAATTGGTAACTTTAGAGTTTAGAGACTTTGAAACATTTAAAACTTCAACAACAACATTGAAGAGTATTTCTGTAAAGGGAAAGGATCACTTGACAATGGTTATTTAACAATTTGGACGATGAGATTTTAAATAAATTTAAAAAAAATCTTCAAAAGAGAAAAAAAATTTATAGATATTTTTTTTAATTTATTGATTGATTGTGCTTCAAAGTTTATGCAATCTGAATTTTATTTTGTAGTCCATCAAATATTATCAAAATTTGTGCAATTTACAACGCTCTATATTTAATGATCGTTCATGAAATATCAAATATAATTTATAAGTTCAAAAATATGACTATAAAAAAAATTCGAAATTATTTCAAATTCTATCATCAAAATTCTCAAGTGCTCTCTCCCTTCTGTAAATTAATATGATTATTATATAATTTTGTTTAGAAATTACTCCTGTGAGTGAGTTCGTAACTGCAGACACTAAAAAAAAAATGGTCGGTTACAGCCACGTGTCAGGCCCTGAGTGGCGAAATCGCTGTACCGCATGACCCATCCCGACCCAATCCTTAATCCTTGATCCTTCTTTTCTATTCTTTATTTCTCAATTTCGTACCTGCCGTGCAATGCCTCTGTACTCAAAAATGAACATAAAAAAAAATTAAAATTAAATTAAATGTGCGAAAAGTTAAAGCGCAACCCACCAAATCTCCGTTATATATACGGTACCCCCTCTCCTTCTCCCAAACCCTTCTACCCCCTTCCCTGAAATCTCAGAACTATTTCTTTTCTTTTTTAAGAGAATCTCGACTGTCGGAATCCATGAGGCAGATGATCCGACGGCTGGCGCGCGTTGGCGACTCGTCGCAGTGCCACTCCGTGCGCTCAGGAAAGAACAGCAGAGTGCGTCAGAGTCACGTGAGGGAGGTGCCAGAGGGTCACGTGCCGGTCTACGTGGGCGAAGAGATGGAGCGGTTCGTTGTCCGGACCGAGCTCCTGAGCCGCCCGGTTTTTCTGGAGCTGCTGAGGAGGTCAGCGCAGGAGTACGGCTATGAGCAGCGCGGCGTACTCCGTATCCCCTGCACCGTGAGTGTCTTCAGAAACGTCCTTGAATCGCTTCTCACTGGAGATGGGACCCACTCTGACGACGATTTGGTTCGCTTCATCGACTGTGACGCCTGACCTGCACTGGAGGCCTTTTTTAGGCTTTTTCTTTTTTCCAATTTTCTCTCGATGGTTTTTTTTGTAGGGAATTTTTCTTTGTTTTTTTTTTGGGGATTAGGTGGGGTACTGTGGATATTTCAAATGGCAAATTAAATTGGGAAATTCGCCGCTTGGTGTTGTGTGCTTTTTTTTTGTACAATACCGGGGTGTGTTGCAACTTGTAAAGGTTGATGATTCCCTATGAATTGATGATGAATGGAAAAAAGACGACCAATTTAGACGAATCTTTTGCTTTACAGAGAAAAAAAAAATTACATATAGGCCCCTGTTGTTTTATATATAGCAAAATCCAATATTTCATAGTTTGGTGTGGTGATGTGTAAGATAAATTAAGTAACAGGAGTGACATTTTGAAGAAATAAATAAAAATAAATTATTATACAAAGAATAAACGTAACAGGTTTCTTTTGCGACACTTAAAAGTCATCAAGTAAAATTCAATTAAAAACGCGCTAATAATATCTTTTGCTTAAATTCAATATCTTTTATGCAACTCACATCTATGATCTATCCCACAGTATAAATGTGTAACTTACTATTGTTATTGTTGTTGTTTCTTTTCCCCCAAGATATTATTTATGTAGCTGCTGCCGTACGGTATTACTTTGTTTCATAAAATAAGAAATTATCCGGTATGGTCCCGGATATTTTTGCTCGGTAAAAAGACCGAAATAACCTTGACAAATATATTTAATTTGCAAAGGTGACCACTTGCAGACTTGCGTTACAGAGTCAGAGATAAAAGTCAAGATATTGGACAATCCATTTGAAATTATAAATGGGAGCAGATAAATACCTTCTAAAACAAAAAAAGTTTTTTGGTTTTTTTCTGCCTTTTCTTCTCTCTCTTTCCTTTATTGTTTGTTGTTTTCTCATGCCTTTTCTTTTAATCTTGTATGTTTCATTGGAATTTTTCATAACAATCTGAGCTCAATACTTCGTTGAAAGTCAAGATGTAATGGGAATTTCTTTTGTAAAACTCATGATCAATGAAAACGAGAGGTTTAGAGAGAGATAAGGATTCACATTGAGAGATCAAAGGGATTAATGTGTCGTAGCAGTAATTTGGAACGTCTGGAAGGAAAGAAATAGAAGAATCTTTCAAAACGAAGTAATGCCATTAACGGCATTATTAAGGATTATACAGAGGGATGTAAATTTGTGAAGCATAGCATAAGTTAGATTCTTAATTCTTAACCCCCCCCCCCCCCCCCCCCCACATGTACATTCTCTCCTTCATGCTGTACTCTTTTCTTTTTGTTAGAAAAAATTTAAAGTAGGCTATGTCTACTTACCTCAAAAAAAAAAAAAGAAAAAAAAGGAGAGGCTTGAGCCCTACCTAAGTTTAAAAAGGAAGAAGATGAGAAGAATATGATAGGTTTATTCTTGCAAAATTCTTACTGTACTTCCACCTTGATTGCGTAAATGGCCATAATATTTCGTTATTTTTTTATATGCAAGTGTGCTCACAAATTCAAAAGAAAAATTTATTTGTTGGTGGTTAGTTAATTGCATATGATAAGGCTCAAATCTAATATGATAAGCGTACAAATTATACGTCTATTTTTTTAAAGTACTCATATTAAATCTATATCTCTTCAAAAAAAAAAATATATCATCATCTGTATTAGATCTGCAGTTCATAAATTACATACTTTAATACAACAATTCGGTCCAAAAATACATTTCAACATGGATATAGTCTTTTAAGAGAGATCACCTCCTACAACTTGTCTTTAAATTCTAACAAAGATTAATTACAGACATAATAATTGAGATCGCCTCTTTTGGTACTATAAATACTCATGCCCTCATTTCTGGTTCCCTGATCAGTACTTTATTTCTCTAATTAATTATATCTTAAATGTCTCTTAATTAAACCTGGAATCTTACTTTTTCCTGATCAATTCATACAATGATACAAACCTTTGTGCCACCTGACAACAACCAGCCTAGCTAGAAATCCTATATATATATTTTCAAAATAATTTTCTTTAAAGTATTTATTTCTGACGTATACAAAACCTAATTGTCATTGCCAGCTAATTGTAGTATATATCATGTGACATCTACATCAATAAAATCAAAATCCATCCCTATATATTTCTTTTGTAACAAGTCAAGCTGATCACTGTTCTCTCTTTAATTTGGTTGCACTGAAAGTTTGGAAAATCATGATGTCTAATTAGGCTTTCTCAATCAAAACAGCAACTAAAATTATATTAAATCAACGGAGTGAGAGTGACATTTAATTAGGGAGGAGAATGCAATGTTGGACTTTGTTTGCATCATGGTTGCATTTATTTACATGCAAGAATATTTTGTAAGCAAAAAATTAAACAGTATTCTTTGGTAGAACAAAGTCACTCTCATATTAAAATTAAGGTAATGCTAGCTATTCATATAGTGACCGTGCAATGGATTTAATGTTTCTATTCATAAGTTTTCATAAGATTTTGACTTATTCATAAGTTTTCATAAGATTTTGACTTAAATAGGGACGATGACAATTAAAATTTTAACTAATTAACGGGAGTCAATTATATACTAAAATTTTTATAATATTAATACCTTATTTTTTTCATCTTATAAGAAGTATGAAAGTCGATCATATATAAACATTATCATTTTTTTAATGAATATATGTTGATGTCCATGAACTAATTTATGTATAGACAGCGTTGCAAAAAATAACTATGAGGCCGATCAGCACCAACAGTTGAGCCAGCAAGGGGATTGTCATATATAGTATATTGAGAGTACATTTTGCAAATTTAAACACTTAATCAACTGTCAAAACTGACCGCTAAACTAATTAATTGGACATCAAATTTGATTGCTCGGCCAATTTATTTTTCAAATTGTGCAGTGTTACTTATTTAAGTCTTGTCTTTTTAATCCAAACTCAGATCTTGATGATCTAAGATTTTATATAAGCTACACATCAAAAACATTAATTTGATTTTAATTCATTATATTTGACTGATTCTTTTATATTATATTTGTTTCATGAAGCAAGAGAAAAAGATGAGTTATTCTATTTTTTTTCCTAATTGAAGAATTGAATTTGAAAGCTTTAAATTTTATGAATATTTAGATTTAATATTTTTTTAAATGTATTTTTTTCAACTCTCAAGTATAATCTTTGTTTCAATTGTATGTCCAAGGAATTCTTTTATAAAATTTTGAAAGTGATTGATTTTTTTTTTTTGCATTGGATATGTTCATTTTTATTTTGTTCTCTCTCATTGGATGACAGATATTCAAAACCTTTTATCGGATTAAAAATAACATAAAGAATAATAAGTAGGTGCATATTTTATTTTCGAGAAGACAAAAGACCATAAATTCGAATATTTAAATGTTTATTTATCAAATCTTAAATACAATTAATAAATATTATATTTTCAAGTATGTAAACAATTTATTTTTATTTGAATTGTTAATATTTGTGTATATTAAGATACAAACATCAAATCATCCGCATAATGATTTATTTATTGCTTGACAGTACCTTCACCAGCTATCAATCGCTTTTCTTTCGCTTTCTACAACACTACTACTCAATTTAACATTGAATATTCGACCCGCTTCACACAAAGCAACTTCCATGAAGCAATATAACTTATATTTTCCTTGTCGCATTAGGTTCGATCTCCTGTGACGATCTCTCTGTAGGCTTCTGTGTCAATGTACAAATCCTGACAGTGTGTGTGTTGCTCTTTGCTCTTGTGGCCCCTTTGTACTGTGCTTGATATATCTGCCATGCTAACTGGTCGACACGATGATGGTGCTCACCTCAACAAACAATGTTTATATTTTATTTTATAGTATGATGGAGGATCGGATTAAGACAAAGCATAAGCAAAAGTAATTACTTATTGGAGAAAGTAATTGCATGGAGATATGTGAAGGATTATCTCAAGTAATTCAAGTAATAAGAATAAAATAATTCCAGTGAGTGTGTGATTTAAAGAGACCAGCGTTCAAAAATTCAAACTACTCAGCAGTTATATGTAGAGGATTTCTGGCTATATAATATAAATTAAACAACAAGAAAAATAATGTACAAATAATTAAGCTTAAGTTAATATCCATACTGGCGATTTTGATTCGGGATATTTTAATAAGATAAAAGTTTCATGATTCCAGTATGTATAGTTTTTAGATATAGTTTTTTTTTTCATATAATACGTATAAAAATATTAAAATTTTGAAGTTTTCAATAAACTAAATATATCATGTGAATAAATTTAGAAATTGTTCGTGAATAATTCATAAACTTTGTAAAATTCACAAACGATTCGCGAAAAATTATAAATACTTTCAAAATCCATCTAATTAATTTATATATTTGAGACGGCGCTGAAAAACTTCATTCACAAATTATTCATGAATTTTACTACTACGTTTATAACCTAATAACTATCAAAATAACTAATAAAGAAATGCTATAACAAATAATCCTTCTTTTCTATCCACCTAGTGTTTTAACCTCTGATAATGTGACCAAAATCACAGGTGCAAAAGCACAATTTGATATATATGTCAATCATATTTCCTTGTTGCTCAAATATTCTTGGAAAAAGTAAAGGTCATTTCATTCAAAGAACAATAAATCAGCAAATTCCTAAATTGGTAGTTTGGTGCATCCCCACATGGGCTAAATAAATAAAGCACTTCTCTTTTACTAGTTGGGCTCAGCCTAATATTCTTTTTATAGACAAAGAATGATGATGCCACATGACCCCAAAGTCAAAACCTCGTATACCATTTAAAAATTCGACCGTTATCTAACGGCTACATTTCTTCTTCTTCTTCTTTCTTCTCCATTAAATACCCCCTCTGTTTTATCGATCTTCAAACAAACCTCTCACCAGCTGTTCAAACTCTCAATCCATTTTAACTTGAAAGCGTATAACATGGGTTTTGTCATAGTCATCTCTCTTCCTCTTATTCTGTTTTCCATATTGATGGGATTTGGTTGCTACTACTACGGCAAAAGAAAGGGCCGCGAGGAAATGCGAACTGGTGTTGGGTCCCAGGTATATGGCACTCCGTTGCCGCCGGCTGGTACAGCTGACCCGTCACCGCCGCCTACAGTTAAATTTGAGAAACGGCACGTCGACAATGTTTGAGGAGATTTTATTGATTGTTTTATATGTTTATTTCTTTGTGTATTGAGTGAATGAATGTTTCTTGTTCATTGTGGTTTTGTTTGTTTTTTAGTTTGCCTTCAATTTTGTTATATGTGGCGGAATTGTGCGAATTCGTATATGGTGCCGATGAAATGGTATATGTAAAGTGTGTTATTTTTCAATTAAATGTGATTAATACAATGTGATGTGAAACTGTTTTACTTTTGTTTTCTCAGAGGAATAATTATCATTACTTTTCAAACTTTCTTGTGGATGCTAATTATTGCTGAGGAAATTTCGTCCAAATTTTATCTAATAGGATGAATTATTTTCTTACTTCAAAAATTGTGCATGATTGAAATATACAAAATTAAATTTATTACAAAATTTGGATGATCGAAAATTCGAAATTATTACCCAACTTTTTTTTATTATGAAATTTGTGTGGAAATGAAAAAATGAGAATAGAAATGAGAATAACCGCAATAAATGGAATAACGGCTCCATAATTCACAATACAAGGTCAAAAGCACATAATTCGCAATTTAAATTTTTTATATTTGATATTTCTGATAATTATATACTCTTTATCTTAAATTAAATTCACAATTTAAGTTATCTTAAATTTTTAACACTAGCTATCAAGAAGACCACAAATTCGAATTCACATGAAAAATTTCTTGTAAAATTTATCTTAAAAAAAGAATAGCAAATTTTTGTCTTTATCTTAAAGCATTAACCACCAGGCGAGTTTTCCAAAATATTCAAATATGCCTTTCGGAATTTCAATATATACAATGATAAAAATTACTGAAGTAGAAAACCAAATGACTATATACAATGATGAAAAATTATAGGCAAAATTATTATGTGTCCTTTGTTCAAGTAGAAAACCAAATTGCATATTGCAAATTGCATATTGCAAATTGCAAATTGCAATTTAAGTTTGAATTGACAATTGCTCACTCAAAAGTATGTTTAATTGTTCTTATCAAAAATTGAAAATGATGGATACTGTACCAATTTCAAATACAACTTCCAAAATCAAATAAGCCATGAATATAGTTTCCCCATTTATTACATGCTAAGTAGGATGCAACATAATAATTGCACATACAACCAAATTATTCCTGCAACGTACTTCTTCCAACAAAAATTAACAAACAAAATCAAAATAAACTTCCAAGCATCAACACACGTAGAAAAAATGCAGAACAGTAATTCTGCGATTCACCAGGAAAAACAAAAAGATCCCAAATCTTTCTTCTCTTAACTACAGAGAACAAATCTAATCAGACCCAAAACCGCAAAAGAAACGAGAAGCATAACCATTGTGGCGAAATCCCTAGCCGACCATTTCTTCGAGCTGCTCGCCACTTTTGTTGTCTCCACATGCAAACTTTTGGCGCGTCTCAGCGCATCGACTTCTTTCATCAGATCAAATTCAAGACCTTTTCTCTTCAATTCCTCGACGCATCTTGCTAGCATTAGTCCGTCTTCTCTTTCTCTCTCTAAAAGTTTCTCAAGAGATGCCTCTGTGTCACCTGTTACAGTTTCAGATTGATTTTTGGTTATCTTACCGGAATAACAAAACGATGCATTAATTAGCGACTTAATTGTTGGGAAAAAAGGCATCATCGCTTTTTTTTAAAGAAAACAAAAAAGAAAATTCGACCAATTAAAATTTACCCAACATTATAGAAATTGGTTTTCAAGTGAGAAAGAACAAATCTTGAAAAAGTGTCAAAACATTTGTAACCTTCTCTATCTCCATTCTAAGAGAAAAGAATATTAAGGAACGGTAGTTTTGAAAGGAAATCTACTAACTAATAGCCACAAATTGACTGTTTGACTAACTCAGTCAAAAGAAAAAATACAAAAGAAAAGACGAGAACCAACCTTTATAGCGCAGGGCCCACAAGACAGAGAGAGAACAGAGGAGAGAGGTGACTGATGGAACCCACGCCCGCTTGCAACCGACCGAGCTATGGTTGTGGGAGGACGTGGCGAAGAGAATGAGGAGAGAGATGGAGTGGAGGATGAAGAAGAAGCAGTAGAGAAAGGTGATCTCGCGACGTACCGAGTCTATCCGGGATTCCTTGAGGGAGATGCGGCGAGAAATCAGGTCTTGCTCCTTCAGCCATTGTTTCAGGAGGAGGCGGTGTGTCGAGCTCTCGGCGATTTGGTGTAGTGGATGCGGCAATGACGAGGATGCCATTTGTGTGTTGTGTGGTGTGTGTGTGTGTGTGTGTGTGTGTGAGAGAGAGAGAGAGAGAGAGAGAGATGGATCGATGAATGGGAGCGGGGTTGCCAACGGTCGAGTTTTTGAGACGCTGGGGAATCCTTTTGAATGGGTTGTGGAAATGGACAGCAACTTCAAGAGAAATTACGATAGTGCCATAGGAGAGAGGTGGGGCCCCGTACATTTTATTTCGGCTGGCATCCAACCAAGATTAACGGCTAATTTTGATCTAGCGGTTTATATTGGGTGCAGATGCGGATCTTAAAAAAAAAAAGAAAGAAACTATGAATTGCAGAACGGATTAAGGAGAGAATTAAAAAGTCATGACATTTATACACAGGATGCGACAATGCGCTTGAACTTATTGGGTTATTTTTGTAATAAATTATTAGAACAGTTCCCAGTTGAACAAATGTTTGTTTATAGAAAAATCACAAATGTATTCGTCTCTGTTGAGTTAGCAAACATATTTTACATTGACAAGTTGAACAGAAGTTCCTTTTAATTAAGTACCTATTGTCATTTTTTAATACTGTACGGTAGTACATGAATGATATTTTATAATATCTATAGTAATATATAAAACTTCTTGATAAAAGAAACAATTCTATGTAGCCACGTCATTCTTTATGAGGAACCATCCGATGTAAAGTTGGAAAGATTATGATTTGTATAGTATATTTCACTAACGTCGAACCAAACTATACCACATATTTTTCTCTTCGTGCCTCTTCATTTGCTCTCTTTAATAGACGGTCGTACCTCTCCATTTGCTCTCTTTAACAGACGGTCGCACCTCTCCATTTACTCTCTTTAACAGACGGTCGCACATCTCCATTTGCTCTCTTTAACAGATGGTCCCGCCTCTCATTTCTCCTCGATTTGATAAAACCAGCGGCTCTCCAACTCTGTCCTTTTTAATCTTGAGATCCAGAGTTTCGCCTCTCTAATTTGTCATAAGACTGAAGTTTTTATCGCGATCCATTTCGTTTACAGTCTCGTGCCGTATCGCTATTTCTCCGTCTCTCATAATTTGTGGTACTTTACGATTTTTGAAACTATTGCGGAATTTGTTTGCCATACGATTTTCTGACAACGCTTCACTTTTCATTTTGTCAAATCTTCGCATTTCTTCTACACCGTCTCGCCTATCTAATTTGTCACAAAACCAAAATTTTCGTCATTATCCATTTCATCTACAACCTCACGCCGTATCGCTACTTCTCCACCTGTCATTAATTTGAGGTATTTTAACAATTTCTGAAACTGTTTCGAAGTTTTGTTTGCATGCGATTTGAATTTTAAAAGTAGTGTAATTTCCTTTTTTTCCTGTTTTGATCCGAATTTAATAAAATTGCTTAATTATTTTGATTGTTTACCCTTTCGATTGGACATTGAAAAATCCTTTCAATTTAAGGAACCCTTCACAGAGATGAATTGGATATAATAAATTTGCTTAGTTATTTTGATTATTTTGTTAATTTTGTTTTAAATTAATGGGTTTTTTTTGCATTGGATTGGAAGCCTCATGTGCTATATACCAATGTCGAAACACAAATAAATATAGATTAACTTGATTTTCTTTCCAACTGCAAATAACTATAGAAGATAACATTGATGTTTGATTTGTTGAATTTGGTTATTTAATTTGCAAATTTATTTGGAATATAAAAACATTTTAGTTAATCCTTTATAGGTGTTTATTTTGCAGGCTTCAAATTTTAAAATACTTTTGAACACTGATTTTTCATTTGTTGAATTTTGTTAATTTATTTGCAAATTTATTCGAAATGATTGAAACATTGTAGTTAAAAGATGGTAGAAAGGTAGATATGAGAGGAACTGTGTTCTTTCAATAAACTAATTTATTTATTTCTGTCGTCTTTCTGAATTTATATTAGTCTTCTTTATAAAGTAATTTATTTATTTTAATTCTTAAATGCACTAATAATTCCTTTTAGTTGGATTTATTTTTTATTGATAACATCAGGAAAAGAAGACGGATATACACTCAAAGAATCAAAAGACTGAAATGCATACTAAGGCAAAATCAGAAAAAGAAAACAATATATCGTAAGATCCTGTACATTTTTTAAAAACTAATATTATCAGTTGTTTACTGTCCTTATCATTATATTTTTTTTCTGATTATGATGATCAAAAATAGAAAATAACATTTTTTTTGTCATTACTTCATGATCAACTCTATTGTCAATTTTGGCATATATACATTGATTTAATTCATATTTACATGTTTGTGTTTTAGAACTACCAAAAATAATACAATATATATCAATGAATTACATTCAAGTAACAAAGCATCTATTTTTGTTCGTGCAACTCGTATATGGGATAGCATTAACTTAAGAATAAATGATTGCATCGGATTAAATGTCATCTTTGTTGATGAGAAGGTAATACATGTTATCATGATTATCTTTTTTTTCAATTTCATTATGACATATAAATTATAAATTAATTTATGAAAATATGCCAACTAAATATTACAATTTTTTTCAATCAGTAAACAAAAAATTAGATAATTAAATATGAAAAAAAATGATTTTCATACCATATCAACATACTAAAATAAATAAATAAATGTCAGTAAAAAATATTAACTACTGTTACACAATAACTGTAAATTATCAACAATATTAAATTCATGCTTCTTATTCTAATAAACAGACAAATTTATCAATATAGTATATATCATCCCGTGCATGTCACAGGCTACATGCTAGTTGATTTCAAAAGTTGGATAAAAAAAAAGCCGAAAAAAGTTCCAATTTAATAGCCAGTAACTTTTTTCATGGCAGCTTCATTCACCCGTATTCCGGTCTCCCAATTTGGAATGGTCAATTTTCGAGGGTTTCATACAGAATTATGCAGATGATGCAATTTTCGCAATTTAAAACAAAGCATTAAGCCAAAATCGACCAGAAAGAATTGAAATGCCTGGATCAGAACTAGAACAATCTTTACAACATCACTGGTGCTATCAGAAATATCCCCCTAATATAACCCCTCAACCCCCTCCCAACATAAACACCTAATACACGCTTTGAAAAGGAAAATAAGTAAACATGTAGATAAATACACATTGCACTAATAAGACGATAATTCGTGGTCTTCTGCTTCATTAGGGTTTTCAAGAGAGAGCACATGATCTCTAAAGGAAGCAGCTGCTTGCTCCCTTTCATCTACCATTTCAAGATGATTGTACACCATCGCAATTAAGTAAAATGCCTCTGCTGCCATCTCATGATACTGTGAAGTAAATGCATTTTTGTTCAATACTTTCAGAAGATCAAGCCCACAAAGTCAGGTTGAATCCAAGTTTCATTTTTTAATTAGGTTTGTCCATTTGGACCCAAGTTATTGTTTAGGTTTTCCTGTAAATTTTCATTACTACAAACAAACATCATGAAGTACCCACGTACCAGTAGTACGCCTTGGTAAAACTAAAAAGCCAAATAAAAGAATGTTTTTTCAAAATAAAAGATGATGAAACACAGAGGATATAATTTAAACATGCACAGACACAATTTTATTGGTAAATTTTTCCTCATCCTATTGGCAAACATTGCTACTATAATGTGACAAAATTGTTTAGGCTCACCTCTAAAATTTGTAGCTCTTCAGCAGCTTGAATCAGCGGGTCCAAAACACAAGATGGTTCAGTGAAGACTGTGAAGGAAAAGAAATTAGTGGAAGAAAAAATATTCATTGCTCAAAAGTTTTTCAGTGGTAAGTTTATGTTTCAATTAATGAACGGGTACTTGTCACCTTTTTTTAAAAAAAAAAAAAAGTTTTTGAGTGGCAAAAGTAGCATTTAGGTGGATGCCAATTAAACCTTCTTTTTCATTAATTAATCTCTATTTTTTGTTGCTTGATTCCTTTACTTTCTGGGGTACTATCACAGACAGGCACATAACAGACACTTGCAATCATGTAAAAAAAATAAAAGGAAAAGAAAAGAAAAGAAAAGGACATGAATGCAATAGAAGTGCCAATTGAGTAACATACTTGAGAAAGTTGGGTCACACATATAACACTTGGCAAGGGCAATATTAGCACGGGCACACAGTTCGAGCCCGCCATGGCCGAGAATCATGGGCAGAGAATGGTGCACAAGGGATGAGGCCCGCTTGGCATGGCCTGGCCCAAGCAGAAGCCAGAGCTCCGCAATTGTTAGAGCAGCACATGCCTCGAGCAGATCCAAGTTGAATGCTTTGCAGAAGGACAGACTCGCAAGAGCATATGGCAGCCCCAGCACTGCATTGCCAGATTTCTGCTTTGACATATTGTAAACAAACATGAATATACATAAAGAATAACAACTTACAAGCTACATACGCCAAATCAGCATCATTTTTTTGTGAAGAACATGATCCCATGCAATCAAAAGGTATTAAATCTTGAACTCAGACGAAGCTACTATATCCATGTCTAATTAAGGATGGGGTTTTTTACAAAAATTCATACTCCTTTAGAAAGCTCATGAGAAACAAACAGAAATGAACCTATTTACCTTTAGTATTTCAGCAAGTAAAAGAAGGACAGTTGCATTCTCAACTTGCATATTGTACTTGTAGCAAGTGCAAAAAAGATCACTTGCAACAGCTTCCGCCTAAGAATAAAGAATTAAAAAAATTGTGTCATGAATGAGTGCAACTCCAGTTGCTTCAGCTAATATTGGACTGGTCTTCCAACATAGTAAAGCAAACAGTAGATAAAATAAGACTGCCCATGTGGCAGTGCTTATGTTCTTGTTTTGTTTATTTTATCTTACCCTCTGTCAGTGTTTTCTAATTTGCAATTTTTTTTGTTAGAACAATATACATCTGATGTTTTTCAACTCTTTTGTTTTGGAAGGCAAGAGATGAACAACATCAGTATGGTAAGCAACTTATTTACATCTGACTGTGCATAAGAACCAAATAAGCCCCTAATTTGCAAGCTATATACAAGTTTACTAAATTGAACATCGTGCCAAAGTACCCCTCAGTTGAACCCAATTAAGACTTGACTAACACAATGGAATCCAAGAAAATTCTAATTTTAGAAGGCTAACGATGGTCAAACTAATTCAATATTCATGTATCTTACCTCACCTTGATACCATGTTACCCTTGGCAGCCAAACAAAGAAAACAGCAGCTAACCAACATAAGCTCAGTATTTCTTGGGGGAAAAAAGCACACACACACACACACAGAGACAAGGGTTGCAAAGCACCGACCTGTCCAAATTGATTTGAGGCAAGGAGAGTGCAGGCTTGGCGAAGGCCAGCCTCTGTTTTAAGGTCCATGTCTACCCCATCACCAGATGATGCCAAAACTCCAAGCTCATGACATATATTTTGAGCCAACTTCAGATGACCTCTGAATTAGATTTGTTCAATTTAAAGGTAAGTTCATAAAAAAACAGTATGTGACTTAGCAATTAAAAGAGATTTTCCTGTAGTACAAGTACCAAGAAATGCATTACAAGTAAAACCAGACCATTCCCATACCCAGCAGGTAGCTGATCTAGATCGATAGATACTATGAAATTCCAAAGTTTACATAATCTTTAACAAGTACGGAAACAGCTACCTTATTGGCCCAAATTAATTATGCCAGATGGGCAATAATCACAAATGTAGTCCAATTGTGCCCAATTTATCCTCTATCGTGTAATTAGGCCTCCGATCATTCTCACCTTACTTCAGTTGCTCATCAGAGCACTCAGAATGCAACAATTAAAGAAAAAAAGGGTCTTAAAACTGGTAAAATATCAGATGCACTGAACCAGTTTTCCATACAGGTTTTACATATACACTCATACAGTATGTTAACCCTGGATACGAACCTATGTAAGGCACGGTCATGCAGCAATTGTAGCTTCAGCAACCTGATTTGAAATTTTGATGTGGAAGACAATTTCTCTTCTGCAAGCTTCAGAGCACTGAAAGCCTCTAAGGGCCAAAATGGTAATTAAATATATGAGACAGTATTATGTTAGGCACCTTATTACATTATCTTATAAGGATATGTTCTTCTGTATTGTACTTAAGATTTGGTTCGGTTTAGCTGGGGCTTTATCACTTAAGTACACTGAGGCACAATTAGGCTTCTGACTTCTGCTGAACAGACGAAATCAGTACCAGTACTGTACCACCTAGTTTCCATATGTACAATTCGGTACAGAACAATCGAGTTAAACAGGACTAAAGAGGTCCGTGTCATGTGTTGGAGAAGCTACCAAACCAATTAACAACCAAAGTTTGTCTCCTTGTTTTTCAGTGGCCTTTAGGTTTATTTAGGGTGGCTGGTGTTAATTTCTTAAGTCTTCTTTGAGTTCTATGGTTTTACAACCAAAACAGTCCAGAAAAAAGATAACAAAATCCAGTACCAACACTACTCAGTGCACAAACACACACACACACAGACCTGTATATCCATTAAACACAGCCAGGTGTTGAATTAGCTTGACATATGCGAGCGACAACTCTGACGAACTGGAAGATTAAAACCAATCAGTTTCTAATCATTCCCCTCTAAAAATTCAAAACCCTCAAAAAGTAATAAGACAAGTGAATCCATATGTGCTGCCAATAGTGTTGAACAGGTATGCCCTTATTTAATACAGATCAGTGTTCAACGCCCTTAAATAATAGGTGGGTTTCCTGACCTAAATCCAACAATCTGGCTTTAATCAAACGGCCTTGATTAAATAATGGCATGCATAATTTATATTGACATCTGAAGCCAATCCTCACACAACTACGCGTCTCTTCTCTGGCAAATAATTAATGAGTAATGACAGTTTTCAATTCCCTCACCTTGCAACATCTGCGAAGCAAGTGGCATAAACCAGTGCATTTGCTCGCACTAATGGAGCACTGCAAAATTATATACAAGAGTTAGGTAACAGTGACAACAAAATATAAAATTTTAACCAAATGTAATTCATTCTATGTTTGTTTCTTCTATAGCTTTGAATTACTTAGTTGCAGTTAAATGACAATTGATGCCTAAGGTATAAAAATATGGCAATAAGAAAAGAAATGGAGAACATCAAGTCATCAACAAATACATACCTAGCAGTATCCTTTCATGGCTACCTCTACTGATTGAAACCAAGATCCTTCAATAACATATTATTATGATACAAGTGACTTTTGTATGTACCTGCCATAGTGCTCCCAGGAAGTAGACCTCAGCAGATACGATGACCCGGCTAGTTGTAAAACAGAGGCCGGTATAGGACTCGGTTGCACATACCAATTGAACACATCATAGTCATTTCTGCATAGGCCCCAGATGTTCTTACTATCAGCGGGTGCAAGGCTCTTAAGCCAAGAGGTGCTAAATGCGCCACTGTCATTCAACAAGGATATACTATCTGAGCCGAAGTCTGTGAGAACACGACCACTTAGCCTCAACTCCTACATCAAGACCAAAAATATACATCGGTGAATCTTATAGGAGTTCGAATTTATTTTTCCTTCCTGTCCTTGTTGTAATTATTGAATCAAGTAAACCATGCGAGACAATTGACAAGGATAGGCTGTCCAACCTGAATACTATCAGATGGTGGAAATCTATCATTTGGAAACAAGAGGGATATACAACTGTTAACCTTGTTTTCATGATACAGGACATGTCATAAGGTGCCAACAACACTCTCAGCATACCGAGTACCAGTCTAGTCAGGTAGCACCTTAGCAGAGACTATGCACTGCCAAGCGCACTGTGTTTGCAGTTTCAATCAAATCAACCCTATTCTGTGTTTGCAGTTTCAATCAAATCAACCCTATTTCACTTAACCATCTTCATAGGAAAAGGTTTCTAGTCCTGTTTTGTCAATGTGGAATGAAGGTCTACATATCTTGTTAATATTAAACATCATACCCTGCATACATCAATGGGGCATGTCTTGAGATTAGTCGAGGCCTTTGGGCCAAATGATAGAAGTGGTCGTTTCACATGCTGAAAGAAAAAAGAAATGAATTAAACCAAATTAAAAGGAAACAGCATTATTTATGTTTCAAAGAGGCAAGTTTAATATTGAAGTAAATGCATCAGTGAATACAGCATTTACAAGCTTGTAACTACTTTGAAAGGACCATAACTATCAATCATCTGAAAGACTAGTGATGTTCTTCAAATGTTTACTACCATCACTCTATTAGTATGGTACTATCTAGTAACACTGCAGTACAATAAAGTCAGCAGGCTCAAGGTTCAAAGCCTCAATCCTACGAAACTTTTGGAACCCATATACAGAAGTTATATAAAATTCTTTTAGAAAGTGGATGCAGCTTATTGGAGGTTTAGGAACAAAACAAATGCTAAACCAATTTCCGGTGTACTTATCACCCATGTGTACACTACCAATAGCCCTAGCCTTAAGCTTACCTTAAGCTCAAATTTTGCAAGTGTAAGTCTATTGTGTGCCAAGAGACTTGTTAGTTTCAAGCTATCAGCCCTCTTAAGTGACCTTTTCAAGAGAACAAGTAGTAGTTGCTGAGTGGAAGACGGTGTCCCCATACCAGTACTGGTACCAAGTGAATGTGGAGATCCGATAACCCCAATAGAATGTTGATTTGTACTAGTCTCAAACAAGAGGTTGCAAATGGCCGCAAGTGTATAAGTAAGACATGCGTCGTCGTTGTTCTGCAAAAAGGATCAATTTCAGTACTATGACAAGTTGCAGCAATAAGATCAGGTAAGGAGCACATTAGATGACGCCTGACAAATAGCTGTCAAGTGACACTTCTACCAAGGTTTCATGGCTGAAATTAGGGTTCAACTTGATAAAAATACAGTAATATACCAACCAGCATAATACCATTCTACCATGTGCAGTAAAAGGTGCATATTATCAGAATTCAAGTATCCAACTATCAAATTCCCACTTGATAATAATAAAGCCAATTCTGATTCTGAGCCTTCCTACCTAATGAATAAAAAAAATGTTTCATTTTCCTTCCATTCTACTACTTTGCTGTAAAAATGTTATCAAAGTGAAAAAAAAGAAATACCCTCTGAGAGAAACACACTGCTTCAGTTAGTGCCTGAAAAGGTAGGAGATAAAGCACGGTAAAAGAGACTATGTATCAGAAAGTTTGAGAGTATATATGAATGATCTTATAAAATTTGCAATCTTTGGATTTCTTGAGAAGCACATCCATTATCTTTATTATAAATTCATTTGTCAAGCACCATGCATTAAAGATGATTATAGTTTCCTTTGTAAAATATCACAACAGATTGCCAACCAAAATTTTCACATCAGAGATTTTGCAAGACCAACTCAAGCTGATATTTGAAGACCATTTCCACAAGTATTCTTATAAACACCTATCAGTATACAGATAATGAAGAAGTTTGTTTTGCTTGTTTATATTTGTGCTTTATTTTTGGCTTTGGGCTTAATTGGTTTTTCTTTTCAGACTCTTTCATGAAAAAGGACACGATGACCAAACACATACAATATGCTTGATGGGTCTATTTATTACTATTTGTGTTTCCATAGCTCAATTACAAATTAACAAACAGTCAAAATAATTGAGGTTTCTAACAGAAGTATATTAATGCTGCGTAATATAGTGAAAATAAGCTGAACATTTGCAATGTTTGGTCAGAGTAACGTACATCCAAGGCAGTCTTCGAGTGCCCAAATCGTGAATGCAAAGTGCCTAGGCTCAACAAAGCTGCTTCATATCTACCGAGTATAATTCCAGACTGAGACACCTGAGGAGACATTCGGTTAAAAAGCCCATCCTTCCCTGCACTGAAAGCAAGCAGAAGATATTGGACCAAGAATTAGAATACTGCATTTTGTCCCAGTGTATACCTGGTAAAGGCTTGGGTCACATCAAAAAGATTTAGGTGAATGTTAGGTCCTGAGCTGTAAAGGTCAGATCATTTCAGTTTAGGCTCAATTTTGTGTAGGTGAAAGTAGAATTAATAGTAGGAGAAAGTAGAAAGTAGAATTTGGGCTTTGAAAGCACTGCTCAATTTCAGATTATATAATATGTATAACTCCAATAATTTATACTCTAGGCAAAAGTAGAATTAATAGTAGGAGAATAGTTTATATGAATCCAGTTAGGGTCAAACCAAAACTTGGGTACTTTTATCCTTCTTTTCTTCTTTTGAAAATCAAGAGGTCATGATTACTCTCTTTTACATTTGCTCATATTTGAAGCAATAGTTTAAGAGCATAAAAGCAAAGTATGAACACAATCATAGAAACTGTAACACTTTATTTTAGCAGGGTTCCAAGGGAAGATCAGTATTATGAACATGTAACACTTTATTTCAGCAGGGTTCCAGGGAAAAGAAGTCTATGTTGTGAGAAAATATCGAGGCTTCCATCTAACTATTGGTTGGTGTTTCTGTAGTTTCACTTCCTTTTCTCGGCTTCCCTTCAGGTTATAGCTCAAAGATCAGAAAAGTTTTGAGGCTCAAAGCCTCAAACATCAAAAGATATACCCACATACACCAGAAAACACAAAATCTAAATCTGGTACGTAAAGAGTACCATCAGGTAGTGGACAATGAACCAGCACATTCTGGCATTGAAATACCAACAGTGGCAGATTGAAGGGTTAAAAAGCTTCTTGTCCTCATCTTATACTGATTAGATTTTTGCTTTGCAAATATAAAGTATTACTTTACCCCCAAATTCTTTTGTAGGAAATATACTACTTTTTGCGGATTAGAAAGACATTTAATTTGCATATGATTACTCCTCACCATCTGAGTGTATAGTGCTATGAATTGCTATTATTCTTTTTCCTTAGAAGTTCACCGTTATGCATCTGAGTGTATTATGTGAGTGTATCCTTACCAGTACTGATACAGATCCAAACTCAAAACTTGAGGCATAAGTAATGAACCTAATCTCACTGAATACAAATTTTGAACCATCAATGATGGGTGTCAACCCAAATCCTATCCCCCTTCCTAACACATGCACACACGCCCACACACAAAAAACCACAAAAACAAAGACACCCCCTTGGTAAAGTAAGAATAAGATAATAGCAAAAACCTGTAGTCAAAATAGTGGTGAAGGCTGTCTGCTGCAGAAACAAAGTCATCATGGTACAAAGAATTCAAGTATTGCAAATATTGCACCTACAAATAAAATCACACAAGTTCATTGTTTTTAGAATTTAGTTGCTTTCAAATGCTGAAAAAAAAATAGGTTATATGATTGCTTTGTGATAGGATTAACAACTTACACGGTGTAGATTAGGGGCTAGCTTTTGGATATGCGAAAGGGCCACATTAAAAGAATTTAAGGGAACTGCGCTGGAATTCCTGCATGAATACATAAAGACAATCTAAAAGATAGAAAGGATCAATACTATTTAGATTCCATTTGGAGCTGCTTTGGTTTAGGTTTTGTCCATGCTGTAATCTAATGCCACAGTTCATTATTGGGAACAGCATGTACCAACCATGATGGGTTCACATAAGATAAAAGAGATACAAACACCCAACAATAGACATCAAAAACACTATGCAAGTGTTAAAAAAATGAAAAGAAGAGTTCGCCCAAGTAAAATTACATACTTCTCCAATAGATCCGCTTGCTCGTTAAGGTAACCTTCAATTTGCCATCTTGATCTCAGAATGTCTAAATTGTGCTCTTCTCTCAAATTAGTCCCTACCACCCCCAAAGAATAAAATAAATAAAATTACCATTAGTAACAAATAAAAGTAACAGTTCATGTGCCAAGCTATGGTCAGGATTCAGGTCTTGAGTAAACAAACAATAAGTAGACTTACAAGAATCTCGCTCAACTATAGAAAAAACATATTACTAAACTGTTACTTTGCAAGAGAAGAGTGGGTAATATAAAAATGTAAGCATCTCACATGCACCTTCACCATTTAGAACTCATTAGAACTAGCCCATTTTACTCAACATATTGTGATAATGTTTCTATTTTTTTTTTGTGATATCAATTCTACGGCTGTTCCTGATATTCCAGACTCATATGTAAGTTGGAAAAACTTTTTTGTATTTGGTATATGTGAACAAAGATATTCTATGTGCAAAATTTGCACACGTCTTCCGAGATTTTGGTCAAGAACCTCCCAAAGAAGATATAGAAATTATTACATCCAAACAAACAAAGAACTGTAGATGTATAAGTTTAAATCATTTGCCACACCTCCATGGTACCGAAATGTGGACCTATGCATATGAAAACTGCTCGATGAACTTTCCCCCACTGGTGTTTCCGGCCCAAAACTATGTGCATATTTGGCCAACATGGAGGATTCCATTTCCTCTTCGTATGTCAACTCTCTTTGCATGTCTTCCATTTGCATGTGCATCTGAAGCATCTCCTGGTCAGTATTGAATTCTTCTTCTTCTTCTTCAGCCAGCTCATACGCAGCAATGGCATTGCAATAGATCCCAATTTTGGTTAAGAGATGACAGATGCCCTGGAAATTTTAATTGCAATAAGCATGATTTCAGAACAAGAAGAAATGGAGTAATTGATCAAAGTTTTCTTTTGGTGCATGTTATAGCATGTGAGAGCATGTTTGCTCGGGCATTCTTGGGCAAATTTTCAATCGAAACAAAGGCAGTATAATATATCTTTGATGGTCTCAAGAAGATAAATAGATGAAAAGTTCATTTCAAGAATCTGAAACCTCAAAACTCAATGAATTAAATGCAAGGATGCAACAACGAAGAAAGATGCCAAGATGGCTACTTGGATCAAGGAAGATTTGATCCCCATCCATGTTCCCAGCTTCTAGGGCCGCAAGAACAGCTGTAGAAAAATAAGGAGAAAATTATAAAGATCTTGTAAAATATTAAATTAAAGGATTGCACTTAGGGTAATACTCCTTGTGGGCCAGTGAAGTGACTCTTGCTCATAGTTTAATTAAGTCTAGTTTCCACCTGTTGATGGTTGAATTGACCCTCAAATTGTGTAATTAAACATCGATTTTCATTTTCAATTTACCCTCAATGAAGCAATTAAATATAATACCGGAAAAAAGTAACTGCCCCAGGTGTGGCCTGTAAAATAAAAAAATATTTCGGAGTTTGCCCTTTGCCTGCTCAAAAGCTTTTTTTTTCTCTATGCTAGTAAGATAACTCTTGTTTGTTCATACTTTGTACTTTTTCGAAGAAGTTGAATAAATCATCAGCTGAGGTCAGAGAGGAGAGGTCACTGATCAGGTGGTCACGAAACCAGTCATGGGTTGAAACATCAATTGCCTTGAGCTGGTTCAACAGCTCTTCTAGAGGCGGCTCCAAGTAATCCTCACATGCCTGTGAATACAAATAATAGTAATAATAATAAAGAGAAGGCATGGTACAAATGAGTCAGCTTATAGCCAAGATAGTGCTGGAGATTTAAATCTGTATTTTCAGTAACAACAGATTAGGGCCGATTTGGGAGGAACAGTACTAAACTAAACAAGCTTTTAAAAAACTGAATTTATACTCCGTTTAAACCGTGTAACCATTTATTAGACCCTCTAACATTAAGTATTTGGAAAAAAACCGTTTTAATGATTTTTTAACAATTAAATGTTTTTAACCCTAATAAAATGTTTAATTTGTATTATTTCAAAGCTATCAAATGCTGTGAAATTTGAGTGTGAAAGTTATGTATTATGAGCAATTTTAAACATCCAAAATAAACATGTTGAATGTTTATAACTGAAAAAATTAAAATATAATTTATCATGTTCAACTTTATAAAACTTTTTGTTTTTATTTAATCTTTTGTGACGTGACAATGTTGTAGTATAAATTAGATTAAGTACTTACTAATAATATAATTATTATTGTTATTTATTTTTATTATTTTTTTATGTTATTAAGTATAAATATGCATCATTTATTCTTTATAAATGCAAAAAAAATAGACTTTACAATAATACCCGTATTAGGATTTAACGGCCGTTTAATTCCATTTAAACGTTAGTTCACCTTACCAATAAGAGCCGTTTTTTAAAAGCTTAATCAAAACACTAACAGTAGCTAATTTCATTGTAGACTAGAGTACAAAACGAACAGCCAACCAATGTAAAATTTGGAGTACTTTGAGGTATAATTGAGCAATAAGCCTAATTAGCCCAACATTGCCAAACAAATAGGAAGACCAAAACCTCACTAAACCTAAACTAAGCACAACAAATTCACACTAAGCATTTATAAGTTATTAGCAACACTACTCGCTCAAACCAAATCACTGCAGCAAACTCATCCTCAGTAGCAATTCAAGTGCATTTAAGTGAGCGGATGGGTGTGTGTTGTGTGTGTGTGTGAGAGAGAGAGAGAGAGAGAGAGAGAGAGAGAGAGACCCGGGTGAGTGAGAAGAGGAGGAGGCCGAGGCGATTGTGGTGGGAGACAGACTGGCAAGGAAATGGGAGGAGACTCTGAGCTGGCGGAGCGAAGACATGGATGAGCTGGCACAGCGCGATCTTGTGTGGCGTGAGGTCGAAGACTGCGCCACCACCTCCGCCGGATTCCCTCGGACCTTGGCCACCTCCGAGCGAAAACAAGCTCATTTTGGCGGGAGGTGGGGGGACAGGCCTCTTTCGATAGGGTTTTTGCGTTGGGCTTGGGAGGGAGAGGTTTTGGTTTTGATCGGGGGCACGAGCGTAGCCGGGTTCAATGCGAGTAGCGCTAGTAATAAAAATTCATGTTATTAATTCATTAGGCTCATTTATAATTTAAATATCATGAAAATTTATATAACTATATTTATTAAATATTTATATATATATTTTTTAAACAAAATTAAAAGTATATTATCTATATTACATCAAAAATAACATTAAATTTACTTTTAAATACTTTTAAACATATTTATATATGTTTTTAATTAATTTGATCTCATTTTTTCTTCAAATATCATCGAAATTCACACATTTGAATATGTTCATTAAATGTTTATATATTTTTGTTATCTATACTAACAAAATACAATATATATTTCACCTCAAATTACATTAAAATATATTTAAAATGATTTTGAAAATGTTTATACACGTTTTCAATCAATTTGACCTAATTTCCGACTGAAATATCATCAAAATTCTTATATAAGTTGCTAAATATATTTTTTATTTATTATTCATATATATTGTTGAAACAAAGTTGATGAGTTCAACTCAAATTACATTAAAATGTATTTAAAATGTTTTTGAACTTGTTTATACGCTTTTTTATATCAATTTGATCTCATTTCTGATTGAAATATCATCAAAATTTACAAATAATTTGCTAGATGTGTGTTTATTATTTGTTTGTTTTTTTAGAGCTAAATTGATGAGTTATAATCTATATTTCACCTCAAATTGCATTGAAATACATTTAAAATGATTTTGCAATTTGGCCTCATTTACGACCGAAATATCATCAAAATTCACAAATAAGCTGCTAAATATTTCTATTTATTATTTATATGTGTATGTGGAGTAAAATTAATGAATTATGACTCATATTTCATCTCAAATTACATTAAATGCATTTAAAGCATTTTTTTTAAATATGTCTATACACTTTTTAATCAATTCGGCAAAAAAATTTATTAAAATATCATCAAAATTCATACATAAGATATTTGATACGTTTATTTATTGTTTATATGTATTTTTGAAGCTAAGTTGGTGAATTATAATTTATATTTCAACTCAATTTGCAAAAAATATAAATTAAAAACATTTTTGAACATATTTATACATAGTTTTACTCAATTCAGTCTCATTTTTATTTGAAATATTATCATATTTCATATATAAACTGTTAGGTAATATTTATTTATTATTGGTTTGTGTTTCTTGAACTAATCGATGAGTTATATCTTATATATTCAACTGAAATTGAATTAACATGTATTTAAACTATTTTTGAACATATTTATATACATGTTTAAATAGTTTTACCTCATTTCTAATAAAAATATCTTTAAAATTTTCATATATACGTTTATTATTATTATTATACGTGTTTTTAATACTAAATTAATTGATTATAATTTATATTTCATCTCAAATTATATTAACATTTATTTCAAATATTTTTGAATATATCTGTACATATTTTAACTGATTTGATCATTCTAATTCAAATTTACATATAAGATATTGGATGTATTTATTAAATATTTATATGTATTTTCTTCAACTAAATATGTAAAAATACAACGCTAGCAAACTGTAAAGAATATTGTCCAATCGAGCAAATTCTGCTTCGCGGGACACCACACACTCGTCGTCATCCACTGGTACTTTCTCCTCTTTCCGGAAAGGAATTCTTACAATTACCCGTTTCCCAAGAAAACAAGCACCAGGAAAAAAATAATTAAATCAAATAGATGCAAGAAATAAAAAGAAAAGGAATACTCTCTCGTCTAGGGTTTAATTATCGGGCCTAATAAAATCAAGGAAAAAAGTCCTTAATTTCTCGAGAAGAGATCGAGGGAGAGCAAGCAATCGATGGATCCAGAGCAGACCTTTCTACGCGTGCACGCGCGCCTCTCAGGAATGCTATCGCAGCTTCTTACGCCCCGAATCAGGCTGGCGTTGGAGTATGTATACTTTGGTGTGGCGGTTGCTTTGTTTTGCTTGCTAGTCGTGATGCATACGAATTTCGTGCAACAGGTGAGGGGGCATGCCTGTAAATTTTTGTTTCTCGATGCTAATTGCATACAGTCACTGTTCGGATGTATAATTTAGCCTTAATCATTGAGCGTTACAAAATCCAGTCAGTCCGAAGCAGCCGTTGTTTGAACCTGGATTTTACTTAATATACATGAAGTAGTTCAAGCTTTGTTGGATATACAATTTGATGCAGATAGACTTTAGGTTTAATCTTTCATACTGTGATACTGTCATACAGTCATATGGTATTGTACCAGTTAATACTTCCTCTTGAGTTTGCTCGGGGACATTCTAATTGTTAAGCAAGAATTGAGCTCCCAATTGATTTGGATCAGGCACTTAAGTGTATAAAAAAGGTTAAAGAAAATTTAAAGCAACTCATGAAACTAAATTGAATATCAAGTTAGCTGCTGGTCTCGAAGCTTCAACTAATCGCCTCAGATATCAGCAATGCCCTCTGGTCTATTTTACTTTTATTCATAATAAATTAAAGCATTTCTTTATAGCTTTTAGTTTTACCATCTAATGTGGGTTTATTGATTTTGTCATGCCAAGCCTGGATGCTCAAGCGAGTTTACAGGAATTGAGTTTAGTGAAGCTCAACTTGTCCAGATCAAGGTAAGCACAAATGCTGGCTCTAGTAATTTATAAATTTTACATTATGAGGATCAACAAATTGTATCTGTATTGTGCTGTGTACAACAAACGTTGGGTCATGTTACATGGTACCGATGTTGCTTTGACTAAGGTTAAATGGGCAACTATATTGTTTGTTTGATGTAGGTTAGAAATATATGTTGGAGTGTCTTTCATTATTTTTGGGACATTGGAGGCAAATTTTTGTTAAATTGACTCTTTATTTCCAAAAGGGACTAGTTTAGTAATCAATCAAAGGAACCGGTTTTGTCTAAACTGACTAGTCAGACATTTTTCCAGTTGGTTTTACTCGCATGCAACCCAAATAATGTTACTGTGCTATGCCAGAAAATAGTCTCCCTGTAGACGATGGATTCCATTTACTGTTCGGAATTATTCCGACCAGTGTAATTTGAAAATAAATTAACCCATATATCCATTAGTCTATAGTTCTGTTTTTTTCAACTAACTTTGGCCGAGTTGGATCCTGTTGCTCAATTGAGGTTAAAAGAGCTGCGGGTCAGCACATTGACACTAAATTCAGCTTTGATTGCATAGCTGAACAAATTAGCTGAAAATTTATGTGAATTTTACACTGTTATCAGCTTAAAGCTGTCTAACTGAAAATTTATGTGAATTTTACAATCCAACAAAATATATATTTAGATAACTGGAGGCGGTCTATGGGCAGTAAGTGGTATTGATCAATCATCAATCTCCTCAGCCCACGCAATATCATCAGAGCTAAATGCTGATGAGTTCACATTTCTCACAACCAAGTTCTGGTCAAACTGGATCGGATCTGGGGCCCGGCGAAGCAAAGTCATCTTCAGGCCATGGAAGGCTGATAAAGAGTTCCTAGAGCAGTCTCAGGCACAACAGCAAGAAGCCAATATTGGAGATGGTGGCACTGGTGGCAGTGCAGATGTTAAAGCGACGGCAGATAGCACTGATATAAAAGCAGCAATAGCACTTTTCATGCGTAAATGGTGCAGACGGGTTATCTCTCTCTGGAGGAATGGGGCAAACGCCGTGGACCAGATGACCCAAGTTATGGTAAGATATTGGCACTGTAAAATCTCAAAAATGCCCCTTATAATCTTTTTCCCCAAAGCAATAAGTTAATAGTGCTGAAATGTAGATCTCTGCCCAGCCACTTGGTTAAAACTTCCAACTAGCCATCCCCCCAGCCCCCTGCCCATACAAGACTAATGAACAAGAGTACTCCATTGATATTTAACTTTTTTTTGCTCTTCTTTTAGGAGTTATTTTTGTACTGTTGACCTGCTTTTCCTTTTCTTTAAGAGTGATTAACTTGTTTGGCATTGCTTTGGACAGAGCAGTCTAACTTGGAGGGGCTTGCTTGATATTTCTTGGTCATATAAACTGTTGCGTGATGCTCATGTTAAATCTATCATAGGTAAACTCAATTGCAACTAGATTGCATATTCATCGATGTGTCTCTGATATGTCCAAGTATTGTCTCATTCAAACACGACAAATTTAATAACTGATGTATAAATGATGAAAGCTATAAACTATTTGTACATTAGGGCTTGTGCAGTTGGTTTGATAAGTGTATATGAGCCAACTTGAGGTAGAACCAAGTTGAGTAGTACTTTGCTAGTTGCTTGTAGAATTTGACAACAATGGATTTTAGAATTTTTTATTACCAGCCTTAATTCATATGTATTGAAACTGTCACTTTATTCTTATCTTGTACTTCTTTGGTTTTATAGTGCAATGGCTAGAGAGAAGAAGTAAAGCATTTGAGCCAACCTATCTTTATGCTGTTGAAAAGGTACTCTGAAATCAGTTTGTCGTTAACTTGCTATGTTGAAAGTAGAATTGGGAGGGGATAAGTGATGCCTTATTCTTCTTTTTCCTATATACATATTAAAGCTTTTAATTTAATTTATTCTCCCAATTTTGGCTCTTTATGAAAATTAGCTTTTTAGGAAAATTTGACCATCAATTCACCCTTATGGAGTAAAAAGAGGCAAAACACAGAGAAAGAGAGAGGGAGAGGAATTATAAAGGTGGACAAAGTGGTGACTCTGACCTTTTTGTGGGCAAGTAATGAGATTAACCAGCGTTTGACCCGACATCTAGTGCAAAACTGAGAATTTTAATCTTGGGATTGAATTGACCTTAATTTTTGGTTAAGGAAACAATTTTTCATCTCCAGATCAGTACGGTATCTGTAATTTTAATGGTATTTATGCTCTCTGGATTATGCCTGTTTGCATGATGTATCTTCAGTTTTTTATCTCTCTAGGGATACTTCCTGCTTTCAGAAGGAGCCAAAACTCGGCATGGTGTCAAGACTATCAACATTACAATATCGGCTCAAAATTCCTGTTTTGGAAATAGGTTTTCAGTTTTTAAATTCTTCCCCAATTTTTAATCTCATGCATTTGTGATTAATATGTTTGCAAATAATGGCTCAGTTCTTTCCCAGCATCATTGTTGCACTATTGTTGCAAATTATAACCTTGAGTTACCATGTTTGCAAATAAGAGCTAACATGCCCCTTTTTCTAATTTACAATATTTTTATTTCACTTTGAGCAATTGAGGAATGACAAGTTGGGAAAAAAAAGATATTCTATGTTGCAGCTTTTATAGATGGCCTCCACCCTTCCTTAGTTACTAGATGATAGGTGTCTGTGCTTGGAAATCAACACATAGATTGTTTTCTCTTGATTTTAGTTCAATATAAGATTAGAACAATCATCGAATGCTTTACTAGGATAGGTCAAAATTACGAGAAGTTAGCATTTTGTATACGATGGTCAGTATTGTACAAACAAATAGGCTAAGTTCATCTGTATAACTGATTGAACTTGCTAGCCTTCAGATTGTAGTTCTTTTTTTTTCGATGTCTATGACTGGTTGCATCTTACATTTTTGTGTCCTTTCTCAGGTGGCAACAACTTCTGATAAACTCTCTTGTTGGTTATGATACTATTCTCACGAATAGTCTTCTCAATTCACCTGGCCAAGGTAATAGCATTATTGATTGTTCTGCTCAGAGAATCTTATATTGATGGAGCTTGTCTTGTCTAAACTTTGTATTAGCAAATCATTTTTCTTATATTGCAAGTGTTAAAATATTTTAGTTTTTAACGTAAGGTTCATACATGATGTGCACTTTTTAGTTGCAAAAAGCCACTAGGCAAAGAATATAATGGCCATGAATGCAAAGTTCATTGAGGGCGAATGGCCCTGATTATTTCTTTGTATTTTAGTTTGTTCTCTTTTTACTTCTTTCTTTGTCCACTTAATAACAGAACAACCCTTGTATTATATCAACAGGTTATCTTTACAACTTTCAGACGAAGGAGTTCTATGATCTCAGTTATGGACATGAACCAGCAGTGGGCCCCACCAGGTTTGGAGGTAAGGCATAATAGTACAGTTCTGCCTATTGGCATGATTAGAGTGTCTTCAGGCACCTTTTTGGTTGCTAGTTCCCTTTGATTTTTCTTTGTTGGTTGTATTGCCAGGTTGCTAGTTCTCCTTGATTTTTCTTTGTTGGTTGTATTGCCCAAACAAGTGTAAACCAAGGCCAAATTACTCTTCACCCCACATAATTGAATGGTTTAGAGTTAATTGTTGCAGATTTGGATTATATTGAGGCTGAATTGCTAGTTCAAAACCAAAATTTGGGTCACTATGCTTGTTTGTCACCATTATTAGTTTTTTAGTTAGGATTGTGCCTGTTAAATGCTGGTCAGCATCTAGGCTGGCCATTCCAAATTGCATTTCTGTGAAGGAAAATTCTGCAATTTTATAAAAGATGAGATTGTATTCCTTCGTTAAATAGTTCATTGACATTGGCAATACCATATTTACTGATTTAAATCTCAGCATACTAGTGTTTATTTTCATTTTGTTAGTTAGAACATTATAGGTTATCATATCATGACATATGTGATACACATATTTTATATATTGAATTGGCAGATTATTTTGTTACCAAATGCGGGGTGCTTATCATGTCTCTATTTGTATTCTTCACGACGACCATGTCAGTTTCTTTCACTCTCAGAGAGACCCAGTCACGCATGCTTAAATTCACAGGTTTGCTGTTCTACCCTAAAGGGGTTGATCACCGTATGCAATTTATTCAACTGAATCATCTGTTAACTACTTAACTATGAAGCCTGTCATGAAATTATTAAAATTGATTTTGCCTTAATTAAGCCTCAATTGAGCCTCATTCAAGGCTCAGTTGAGCAACTTTAAAACACAAGAAGCCAAGTAGAACTAATAAGAAGTCAAATTAAAAAAAAAATTGCTTTCCCAATGTACTTCATGGTGATCTTATCTGCCTACACAAATTTCAGTGCAGCTTCAACACCATGCTCGCCACCGACTCCCCACCTTTCAGTTGATTTTTGTACATGTAATTGAGTCGTTGGTTTTTGTTCCTGTGAGTAAACCCTCTCTTTGTTCTCTCTCTCTCTATCTGTTCTGTCTCTCCCTATCTTTCCCTTTCAGTTTCATACCAAGGTGGCAAGGCGTAGTGGTCTTCCACTGCTTAGCACTGTGCCCCATGCCGGTCTAACTTCATTTTTTATAGTAACGTGTTTTATTTCTTGCTAATTTTATGATTGTCAGAACCTTGCAAACCAGCCGACATTGATTTGTTTGACTGTTTACTTTTTTATTTTGATTTTGTTTTTGCTGGTATCATTGCAGATAATGATTGGGATATTATTCTTCCTTTTTGAGTTCTACGATGACCAAATGCTGGCTTTCCTTGTTTTGACACTTGTTTGGCTTTGTGAACTGTTTACTATGATAAGGTATTATTTTTTTACTAATCGGTATTTGTCATACATGAGTTGCTGCTTTAGTTCCATGAATAGAAACCTGAGATATGGCCAAAGGATTGTGTACATGATCACTACGAAATACTAATATCAGGTTTCCTAAAGCACCAGCTTATGGTAGTTGTAATTTCTTTGGTTAAGAGTAGGGAATGAAACATATGATAATTAACATTTAAAAAAAAATGAAGCCTGAGAGTGAACTGTGTTCGGTAAATAGGTGGGGATTGAAAATAATTGAATATTTTATAGATAACCACTTATATTCTGCTACATGGTTTTGCATATACCATGTAGCAGTAAATGTTCAGTTTTAACTTTGCCAACAAAGTATCTTATTTTTTACGGTTGTTATGCAGTGTACGGACATCAATATCAATGCAGTTCTTCCCTCGGTTCTTCCTTTTGTATTTTCTCGTTTTTCACATCTACTTCTTTTCCTATGCCTACGGTACGTTTGTTGTGTCTTTTTATTTTGTTTGTTAGTATGTGACATCCACTAGTATCAAGATAATTTATTTTGCAATTTCTCGTTATGTTGCCTGCTGATGTTTGTTGTCTTGCAGGATTCTCATACTTGGCCTTCTCTGCAACTGCTGCTTTCATGCAACACTTGATTTTATATTTCTGGAATCGCTTCGAGGTACTTTGTTCCTATAATTTTGACTTTTGAGTTCTAGGTGCTACGATGAGTTGCGTGCACAACATGTGATGTTTCTCAAATTTGCAATCAATACCCTATTTTTCAATACCTTTGTAGAAATTTACAAGAAATGTCAATTGTCAGCTTTTCTCTTCCTCTCATGGCATCTTTTCCCTAGGTATAAAACTAGAGTCAAACCAGCATGCCCAGACATTTGGTTTCAGATTTGTACAATCAGGCTGAGGTGCAACTTGGTTGACTTAATTCTTGATACAAACAAGTCAGGGTTAATACAGTCACTTTTACCAGCTTGACTTTTGTTTTAGAGTGCCCCTGAATGACCAAATTGTTACTTGCAACTATGAGAAATGTCTTACCTTAAATTCTCTGAAAGCATTGTGTCTTTTTCATGTTCACAATTTGAATTGAACATCAGGTCCCAGCCCTTCAAAGGTTTATCAGGAGTCGGGGTCAGCTACAGCCACCTGGTGGGGTACACATCACTTCCTCTACAATTTACACTTCTACAATTCAAATTGCACGAGTAAACATGAGAGAACCACCACCTGTTGCAGCACCTAACAATCCCCCAATTGATTCTGGTCCCGAGCTTCAATTGAGGCCAGAACAAGCCCATCACACTGAACAGGCAGCTGTGGATGAACATGTGAATGTGCCTCCAGGAGGATCTAATAACCCATTAAACCCATTTGGTTCCCTCTTGCTTTGGTTGCTTGGAGGTGGTGCCTCGGATGGAATTGTTTCTTTCTTTTCAATGTTCAGAGATATGCGGGACCAACCTCAAGAATTTAATACTGACCCGCCTCGTGATGAAAATGCACAAGTAACATGAAAGCAGGTCAAATTGTATCTAACAAGGTGTCAAATGTGATGTATGTAATAAGTTGGCAATCAATTAGCTTTCATTTTTCGTTTTTTGATATTTTCAGTAAAGCAATGTTTATTTTTTCACAACCTATGAGATGTAAATTATGTAATGATGCATAATTTGACCAGGCTGGAAATAGGGCTCGCATTCTTGTATAGAATTTTCTCTGGCAATTTGAATACATCTTTTGTAATTTGTATTGTCAGAATGTGTTTAAGTGTTCTTGTATCATCTATTTGGATCCATGCTGATTCAATCATAGGTTGATTTAAAAGAGGGGGTAGAGGAAGTTCACACTAGGTTATGTAGTATTTTTTTTGCTTTGTCTCTGAGCTAGTAATGGTGTGCGATTCGTTTATACACTAGATATGTGAAAAGGGTCCCCTGTTTTGTATGCTTTCTTCCATCTCTAGTTGTGTATGTGCCATACAGTTTAGATATTTCATTTTCACATACTTTCTTCCATAGATTGGTAGAGGTCTTAAGAGATTTAAGGTGAATGTTCTGTTTGACTGTGAACCGGGACAGTTCAGTGCTTTAGTTGGTCTGTTTGATTATTTTTCATATCGATTTTACTCCTAGATCTGCTCAGGCGATGAAACAGATTGTACAGGTTGAAGTGGTTGGTCTAATGTGTACTCTGTCTGTAATTTTGACTTCTAAGATACTTGTGTATTTGTCCTTCCCAATAGCTGTCGATAGGCATATAGTCAGCTTTACTGCAAACAGATCGAATCTATGACGACCTCTTTTATTTTAGATCCGTTTATGGATTGTTGCTGAATCCTTTACATCTTGGCATTATACTATTGTCTAAGGGTGGGTTTGGATTGGGAGTGTGGTTAGCAAAAAAGTAGGGTTAGCGGTTATTTTGAGCTACTCTCATCCATCAAAATATGAAATAGAGTTTGAAATGGCATGTCAACTTTGATTATTCCGTGTCTCATTCATTCAAAGTTACCCTCCACGAAAGAAAATAAAAAGAATTTAACTCGTACGAATGTCTATATCCGAATTTATGTCCTCTCCAACTCTAAAATTAAAAAAGTTTATCGAAATTCATCTTCGTCGAGTTTTATATCATAAAATCCCTCCCTTCAAAATTCGAGAATGGAACATGCGTTGGGAATTCACATCCATTGTTATAATTGACTATGGCTATGATTGTCATTGTTAGCATGATGGATGGAATTCACATAAATCATCCTTCTATGAATTAAATCCGGTCTGTTTATATTAAATCATATCATTTCTGGCAAAGAACACTAATGGTAGCAAACTCCATGTGTTGGAAGTCGCCCAATGCTATCGAGGATGCGGATCCATTTACACCCGCTCCGTTGTTTCATGATTTCATATATAATCATAATTACTAGAATCCAAGCTTCCCTGCAGGGCCAGGGGGACATGTATTTAAAAAAAAAAAAACCTAACGATTTCGTGCCAAAAATTTATTCCAAATGGCAATTAACTATGACATATTAACACATCTTTCTTGACAGCTAGTGATGCAAATGGGCAAACATGACATTATTATATGCACTTGCGAAGAATATAAATAGCGACTTAACATTGATACCATCAATCATTTACGAATCACATTATCAAATCCTATAATATGTCTGCTTGCCATCAATCATTTACGAATCACATTATCAAATCCTATAATATGTCTGCTTGTCGTACAAAGTAGTTTAACATTGAAAGATGAGATTTGCACGCCTCGATTCGGATGTTCCTTACTACGGTAGGTAGTGCAATTATTCATGAGGCGTGCCATAATTTGGGAATAATTAAAAAATAAAATTATTTTTTATGAGAGGAGAAGATAATTTTATTTTTTTTAATTATTTTTTTTCTCAAATATAATCTAAAGAGCTTTCAAATGATTTTTTTTCCGTTTATGTTATATCATTAATATTCTATTTTCTTTTCTTTTCTTATTTATTATGACCGGAGGGTTTATAAATTTTTAATTCTTTCTCCTCATTTAAGAGAGAATAAATGTTTATTTTTTCCTAAGATTTTTTCATAATGCAAGTAATTGTGTTGCTGTTATTATTTAAGATCTTTTATTAATTATCATTATAAAATTTAATTGATTTTGAAGTTGATATTATTTTTCCGAAATTCTCGAGGGACAATCCTAATTCTTTTAAATGACTCATATCAGAACTCAACAATTTAGGATGAGTTGAGTTGATATTTTTTGACAATAATTTTTAAATTAAATTAAGAAAATATAAAAAATATAATAAAATTATAAACAAGTTTTTCGCTTATAGATTGTTGTATATCAAATTTTAAATGATCTAAGTGCCATTTGATAATTTATAATTTAGGTACATATCATTATTAATTTCAAATCGTGTGATGACCATTAAAATTTGATCTTAAGTTCCATTATTTTTCATATCCATGATATTTTCAAAAATTGACCTCGATGAATCACTGATTTTATTAAGCATAAAATCATAAAAACACATAAGCAATTTGCGTTAGCACATAGCACATCAAAAAGCAATTTGTTCTAACACATAACATATTAAAAAGCAATTTGTGCTAACACATAGCACATCAGAAATTAAAACATACACAATGCACAACATGCCTAAAACAAAAGGCAAAGCAGCTTAAGGCAACAAGGCAATCACTGTGACAAAAAAGGCACATCAAAATAAGTTTTGGAAAATAAACAACAACAAAAACTGAAGCAGAGCAATTGGTCTGATGCATGATATAAATATACTACAGATCGTATTTCAAATGTCTGATTTTAAGAATTAAATATTAACTATTTATTGTTATTAAAACCATGAAGTTTTTGTCAATGATCCTAATTCAAATAAAGACCCATTTTCTATTATAAAATTGAACATAATCAGTCGAGTAGAAATGGACCCTTTGTTTTTTATAAAAAAAACTGTCAGCTGGTTTTGGCAATTCATAAATTGACAATTCCATTACAAAAAATAAGGTTTTACAGAGAGATATAAAATATGAAAGGAAATAAAAAGTAAATATTTGTACATTAACCCTTCTAAAACACTAACAACATTGAAACCATCTTCGAAATATTAACCATATTTTCTTTTTTTTTTAATTTTCTTGTCAATATAATGAAAAACTACCCCTCCGTTTAGCAAGTGAAGTAGAATTAAAATGAAATAAGTGTTAAATTATTTTAAAACATTGATGTTTGATAATAGTAAAGTAAATAATTAAAATAGTGAGAATAAAAAATATTAAAAATTATGAAATTTAATAGTTTAACTTTATTCTACTTCCATAAATACTTTAACTTATTCCGTCTTAAATCACCACCGTTTAATACATTAAAACATTTTAAAATACTTAAATCATTTTTACTCGGTGCATATCCAACTCTGAGCAGACTCCGAGATACAAAAATAAGTAACCGCAATTTCCTACTCCGAAATATTAATCATCACCAGCAGTTAAAAATTCAAAGTTCAAACTGCACTTTGAGTTTGAGGAAGTGAATACCCTATCCAATACAATTTGTCTTGATTTAAATCAGACGGCGCTAACATCATAACATCTGCGCCTCGTATCCGAATCCGACGGTCAGCATGGAGAAGCAGCGTTTTTAATTCCACCGCGACTAGCAGAGAATCACAGCACGGTGATTATTTTGGTTTTAGGCGCTAAAGCGGCCCCCAATTTTTTTGAATTTCGGAAGGACGAAAAGGCGTAAATCCAACGGAACAAAACAAATTTTTTACGAAACCGCGGTCCCAGTAGCAGATCCCAAATTAAATTGCAGTCTTTTTTAATCTAAAATAAGTCCCCCTTTTGATTTTCCCATTGTAGCAGTACCGTGGTCCCTCCACACCTCGCCTTAATCTCGCTAAGAGAACAAATGAGAAGCGCCAATTGCACCTTTACCATCTGCTCAAGTTGAATAGCTCCGATTTCAAAAAAATCTTTAATTCTCCCCACCTCAGAACTCCAAAATTCTCAACAAGACGCATCTCTTCTCTTCTCTCCTCAGTCACGACCGAGAAGAAGAAGGAAAACAAAGATGGCACAAATTGGAGGTAGAGGAGACGATGTAATACCAGGAGAGTTGATGGCAGTGTTGCCACGGGATCCACACGAGCAACTCGATCTGGCAAGGAGGATCACTAGCATGGCGATTGAGTCACAGGTGTCTCAGCTTGAGGCCGAGGTAGTGCACTTGAGAGACAAGATGAGTGAGAAGGATAGAACCATAGCTGAGCTGAAAGAGAGGCTGCTGGAGCTCGATCAGTCTTTCCGGGAGGCCGATGGACGGCTCAGATCTGTTCTAGAGGAGAATGTTAGTGTCAAATTTACCCCCTTCCATCAGTATCTTTCTTTCTTTTTTTTTTCAATTATTACCAGCCCTAGTTAACAGTCATCAATTGTCGGTAAAATGACAATTCTCTCAATTAAACAATGACCTTCACTGATAGAAGGACAATGTGTTACTGATCCTAACAAACGGCCAACTAACAGTTTCTTCAAACAGATTTTATTTGAACTCTCAAAAAAGAAAAGAAAAAAAAAGATATCACAGTATAAGGGCAAAAGCAAAACTACATTTTTCTTTCTGAAGATCAAATGGTGAATAGCGAAACTTTAATTATTAATGTACAAAATTTTCATCACACTAATAATCTGTTGTCCCCCAATATCCAATGTCCAATTTACACAGTGCAATTCCTTTTATTAATAGGTGATTAGGTTGAAATTCTGAACAGTAAAGTCTGATGTTTTGGGCTTATATGTTTTCTAGATTAACCTTTGTAAGGAAAGGGATTCGTTAGCTCACACATCCAAGAAGCTAACTCGTGATGTGCAAAAGGTACTTTTTTATTGTTTTAATATTCTCTATTTTTAGGTATATACTTCTCTTTTACATGGTTAATTTTGTCTCTGTTACCTCAAAATAGCCTGCTAATTAAAATTTACTCTTCATAAAATAATTGTTTGATTCTGTCGATGCTCTTAGCCTTTGATAAACTTGTATATATAACCATCAGTTATCTTGAATTGTTGATTGAACTAATTCCTTCATATGCAAGTCTTGTTCAATTATTTGAACTTAAATTTCTAATCAGAACTCCTATAATTTGGCAGTTGGAGAAATTCAAGCGACAACTGATTCAGTCGTTACATGAAGACAGTCCATCTTTACAAGTATGCATCTTTGCACTTTTTATTTCTTCCTGACACTTATTTCAATTATGTAATTTTTTAAAATGAGAGTTTCTGATTTTTACCTCTTTATTTGTCTTACAGAAGGAAACAATTGACATCACAACTTGTGATAAGTTTAGCACTGAAGTATCATTAGATGGAGGTACTGACACTTTCCATGGCTACTTAACCCATCAATAATTTTTGATCAATCTCTAAGATGTTTTGCAAGACACCTAAATTTTCATTTCCTGGGCATTGCAGATGACAATTAAATGTTAGGTTAGACCGTCAAGTGTTGACTGATGAATAAACTATATAGCAAATCTTTCCTTCTCCATAAACTATTTTTCTTTGATATGAGACCAAACCCCCACATAAAGCAAAATTAAACAAAAGTGGCCAAATTTTTTAGTTTTAGTTCACAAGTTTCTAACTTGGTGATATTTATGAAGGAACATTATTGGGGAAAATTGGCCATTTAATATGAGTTACCTTTAATCTATGATCCAGTTTATGAAAAAAATGTTCAGTGTCAATTGCAAGTAACTGTATTAAATCTTTGTGCAGCTGCAACCAAAGAAATACAAGATTTTTCAGCTCTGAGCTCAGTTCCAAAAATTGTGCGCACAGTTGGATTGCCAAGAGGATCAATCTCAGCCATTGGGTCGCCAAAATTAATACCAAGCTCGGGTGCTGCATCACCAACAAACAAACCACTACCAGAGTTGCGTGTGGCGATGACGCCATGGCAGAACCCCTCGACCAGGCGATCTTCAACTGTCGGGTCTCCAACCCGTGCCCGCCCAATCTCAGGTCTAAATTTGTTATAAATTGGGTAAAAATTACAATAACATATTGGTGTTGAATCACTGTAGCTCAGTATGATTTGCAACTGTTGGATTAAATAACTTCCTGACTTTTGAAACTGGAAAGTACCTTTTATTTGTCAGAATATTCAACTGCATCAAAATGTGAAAATTCTATAAAAAGATATCCTTGTATATTGTTAATTTTAATTTTTCTTAAGCTTCTTTCAGGACGTGCTCAACTAGATGGTAAAGAGTTTTTTCGCCTGGCCAGGTGCATTAATATTTTCCCTAAATTGCAATGATTATATACCCTAAGAATACCTGTTGGACTGTTGGTACATAAGGTACTGGTACTCAATTTGACCTAACCAGTACGGTACTGACTGGGATGTGGTCCATGTTGAGGGCTTACACTTCAATATACATGAGGAAATGGAACTGAAAGTATGAACAACCACAATACAAATTGGGAGTCTAGAATTTATCTTTAGAAGCAATTTACCTGGTGGCACATTTCTGAACTTCTGTTTGAGATTGACATTCTGTCTGAAAAGTTGTGGAATAATGGATAGTAGCAGATAATGACTCTGTGCCTGGTACTTCACAGCACTTACTGGTACTGTATTGGTAATGGGCCTGACAGGTGTTTACTACAGACTAGTGTTGGTTGATGTTGGCAAGTTTGACTGTCACATTCAAAGTTTTTAAGCCACAAAAAGCTGAACAAGTACAATATACAAAGATGAAACATCTGGCGCCAATTATATGCGCATTACTATAGCATTGTTAAGTTTGCCATTCATCTTCCAGGACCCGTCTCTCATATGAACAATTTGGAGCCTTTCTAGCTAATATTAAGGAGCTGAATTCGCGCAAGCAATCAAAGGAGGTGTGACTCCTGCTATTTTAATTTTCCTTTAATTTTGTATGAAGCATCTTAAAGTAACAACTAAGTATTGACATTATTCATGCCAGCATTAAGCTGAAGCTGTAGTTTTCCAAACAAAACTTCCATCAGCTATTAACCCCTCTCTTTTTGTAGGAAACCTTGATGAAAGCGCAGCAGATTTTTGGTTCAGAAAACAAGGATCTCTATTTATCATTTTACAGTTTACTTAATCGTAACATGTCCTGAATCAAGGAAATTGTAAGTCATTTCCTCCAGTTTTAGCAAATACTATAGAATGTCTCTGAAGACCCTGCATTTAAAATTGGAAAATTGTTCTATTGCAGGCGTGTGAATCTTAGAGGGGTCGGTGCAAAACAAAAGGTGGACAGTAAGTTATTGTATCGATGGTTTGTATTTGCAATTGCTTTTGCCATCTATGGTACAATTCGGGCTTGATTGTTAACTTTCAAGGCTATCTAGGCTTTACATGTGATGAGCCTCCGTGCTACACATGCAGAGCACTTGCTAGTTGCTGCTATCTATGGATGCCCTTTGTGTGACCATTTTGAAATATTGAGGTAATTAATGTACAATATTTTGAAGTATTGTGTAACCATCTGCGATCAAGATGTAATAGCAAAATGACAATATTTCTTTCTCATGGCATCATCTTACCAGTATACATTGCTTCTATTTCCAAAACACCCTATTATATTAGCAAACTCCCTCTCAAATGCACTAACATAATACTACACCTTCTAACTTGACAATGATATGCAACCCACAAAATCCAATTCTGCCTCTACGTTAGCAAGACCACATTGGGCTATCCAAGTTGGTCTGATCCACCACCACATCCAAATTATACATAGTCTTGAAATTAGCATCACACTCGACTAATTTTTGTGAAGACATGGCTGATGAATCTGTGCTAACTGTACCGCCCTTGCCAAGACCAATGTAAGTATTGTTTTGTAGAGTTTCCTGCCCTAGATGGTGTGCTAGATAAGCTGCTTGCCGCATGCGTAAATTTATCATCTCAGCTTGGGCTAGGGCTAGTTGAGCCTGAAGAGATTCAACTTGGTGTTGGAGGGATGAGATTGCACCAACACAACCATAGATTGGATCTCTCACACGTGCATTTGCCTCATAGACTAGGCTGCTAACTGCGTCCCCTCTGTGTTGCACCGGTATCTCCTGAAAATTCATAGTAAAAATATTTGTATTGATGTTCAGTACTTTGCTAAAAGGATCTTAATTGCATGCCCAAAATAAAATAACCCACTTAACATTCAGTTGTGAACCAAATGCCATTAAAACAAAAAGAAATTGTTTCACATAAAATCCAATTGGAAAAGACCCTAAAATAAATAAGATCTAGCTTGTAATGCACTGCACCTGTACATGCAAAGCTTAAAACATAGCCCCAACTTTTTCCCTTTTAAATCCAACCGACATATGCTTTTTTATCTTTCGGTGCACTTTTATCAACTATTACTGCTTCCTGTCACCCAACAAGACAAGGCCACTTATTTTCTAGAAAGTAATTTTGCCATTTGCATTGTTTCTTTTTTAATCTTGGCACTAGAAAAGTCTAGGCAAGACATGGTAAATCAAACGGCGAGGTTTCTTGTAACTTTTACAAACCAAAAGGAGTCAAGATGTACCAGAGCTTTTCCAACGCTGTTAAAGGAGTGACAACTGACAACAAATCACAGTTGCTGTCCTGAAAGGTCATTTGAGCTCGAGTATATATAGTGCTATACTTGTATAGTTGTCATGACACTTTTATGCTTTTATGTTTTCGAAAAGGGGAAGGATTTTAGTATCATAAATCACCACAACTTTCTTATTAACATTTTGAAAGTTCGAAATCCATAGGAATTCTGAACGTGGGTGTTATATTTCTTAGTTCGTTTTGCACCGGACCAAGTTAATATCTGAACTTACTCAAATTTAACTATAATAGCAGATCTGGGAAAACTATGTTATAAAATATTTTTTTGCTGCAGCTGTAGTCTATAACCAATCAAACAGATTGTAAATATTTTGCCACAACTTTAAAGTTTATTTAGGAAATCTATAATAGAGGATCTGGATAAAATATGATAAAATTTGCCGAAGCATTTGTAGTGTATAACAAAGCTAATAGCCTGAATTAAAAAAAAAGTAATATAGTAACTTGGTTTTTCCATTTGATGATTATATTGCAATAATTGATGATATTACAAAGTACAAAGCATGGGCCTAATTTTAGCTTTACTTAATATAAATGATAGGACAGCGTGAATTTCAAGACTTGAGCTCTCGATGGGGCGAAATATAAATTGATATATGTGCACCGAGAAAATGTTTGTGTGTTTAGAAAATTAATTTTGAGTGAACTTCACGAAATCGTATAAACAGTAGAAGAGGACACCAACCGGTTACTGTCGAAAATTGGACTATGTTCACATACATGTCACATCACATCACATCACATCACATTTTTAAATTAGAATAGACTCAATAATTAATAGTCCGATTAAAAGTAATCTTCAAAAAAAAAAGAAGTCGGATTATAAGTTGATTTTATTTGGGAAAAAGAAGCTTATGCTCAGAGTACGGCAGTTAAATTTATCTTGTGAAAAGAAAAAAACTTCAGTGCAATGTGATATGAATAAAATTCATTGCTTAGTGCCCGATTTAATATTTAAAATACATTCATTTTTTATTCCTAGGGACCACTGATAAAGAAGAAACAAAACAAAAGGGACTGGTGTGTAATTAGCAGCCGAACTAGTAGTTATAGAAGTAGAAGATGAAAACCTGAAGGAGTTTGCTGACATTGCTGGCGCCAAAAACCTTGTGAACCGTCGCGAACTTGAGCGGCTCCGAAGCCGGGAAATACGGCGCAAAAATGCAGTCATGAGCGCATCTCCGTCTCAAAAGCTTGCACCCGGCACACGGCGACGATGACGCCAATCGACTATTTTGCCCTGGCTTTCTTCCACCCATCTCTCTCATCCTATCCTAATATCCTATGCATGTCAATATGCTACACTCTCTATATAGTTCCCTCTTTCTCCTTTGACAATACACCACTTCTCTTTCTCTGGCTCTTTTGAATTATTTACTTTATTTCCTTTGGCAATATGTGTATCTTAGATTCTTCTAAAGAAGGTTGTAAGATCTTTGGAGGATGCTTGTGCTTGTGGGTTGTGAAGTGGGGCTTTTGAGGGGTTTATACAAGGACCAAAAAGTGACAGGCAGTAAAGAGATGACAGGATAAGAGCTACAATAGGTAAAGGAACTGAGTAAAAGTAAAAGAAAAGAAGCTTTTTTTTTCCCTTGAGAGAGAGAAGAACAGAGGTGAAAAGTAGTTGGATGTATTTGAAGCGTGAGATAGAGAGAGGAGATTTTGGTAGACAAAGACATCCAACATGACATGATGTTTTGTACAAAGTGTATCGCACTATCACCATGTTTGTGTGTATCTTAATCTAAAAAAATCTTTCGTCTCTAGAACTGGTACTGACACCATTGTTAATTGATTTTATTTATTTATTTATCAGATGGAACTGTGTGAGTGTAATAGAGGTGTGGGGGATTGGACTGCTTTTGGATTGGTTGTCTACTTGCCTTTTTGTCTCTATTTCTACTTTGTCTCTTGGTGCTTTATCTGTTTATCATTAAAGTTGTATATATTTCAATAATTATGTTTAGGTAGTAGAAACTTTTGGTCAATGTGAGGCACTGTTGTGGTTTAATATTATTTATAAATGTTGCATCCATGAACTCCTGCACAGTATCTTACTATATTAATCCCTGATATGACATGTTTATCATATTGTAAGATGCTTTAACGTGATTTATTAAATATGTACTCTTCTCCACTCTTCCTAATTAATGTGATAGGCGGGGAACTAAACTAGAAGTTTTCTTGGTTAACGCAGCTGATGTATTATTTAAGATTTCTTAGAAAATAACTAAATTAATTAATCTATAAAAAAAATAAATTATTTTCCAACAATTACAAATGCAAAAGATAATTTCTTTACATCACATTCACATGCTGTTTTTAATAAAACACACAAACCATAATCCTTTTGTTTATCTCAGAATTGAGGATGAGGATTGAAGATCCCTCTAATTTCATTCTCAAGCGCTGGTGTATAGAATGGGCATTTAATGGTTTTTCCATAATTTAGCTTGACAACGTTACTAATTAAAACAAATTATTAGTGTGGGCCCCCCACGGGAATTAAATAAGTTTTCTCCTCCAAATTTAGATTTATTTGGCACAAATTTCTTTTGTAATTGTACATTATTTTATATTACCAAATATACCCCTATTTAAAGAACTTAAAGATCAAAATGGAAACTTCTTCTTATCTACCGTGATATAATCTCAACCGTCGGATGTACAGTAAAATAATTGTACTATATGTACATTAAAATTATTCCTTTAATATTTCTTTTGTTTTTATTTTATTTCATGTGTCAAACACAAAAAAGCTCTTTTTCTTGTGTAACATTTTTGGAGAAGACCTAGATTTACTTTTTGTGCGTTCTTTGTCGCATCACCATATAATATAAAAGAAGAGAAGGGATTCGGTGATAATTAATATTTTAATAACTTTGATAATTATTTTTTAAATAAATTTTAAAATTCTTAAAAATAGAAAAAAAAATTTACAAACATATTTTATAACTTATAAATTGATTATGTTTCAAATTCCATACAATTTAAAAATCATTTGATGCTCCATCAAAATTACATAAAATTTTTAACGGTTTAAAATTTAATATAAATGATGAAATATCAAATGACTAATGATGAAATTAGAATTCATTCTCACTGTCATAATTTTTTTATCATATAAATTATGACATATGATCCGAATCATCCATCATAAATTTACATAAATTAAAAAAAATCTCTTAAATTATCACAATGAATCATACATATCAACATAAAATTGGACGGTCAAAATAACGTGCCATAAAATTTACACCATTACAACAATAACAGCACGTTGGAACTCGACTAAGATAAGTAAATCAGTCTGTCAGCTCAGGATGAGAAAAGAGGAGAAAGAAAAAAAATAAATGTCTTGTATAATTGCTTGCCATTGGCAAGCACGTTTCCATGTCTAGGCACAAACGCATGGTGCGGAGGTTATCTGATTTGATCAGGTCAGGAAACGGTCAACTGTCTCTTTTCAAAGAAATCAACAGAGAAAAGATAGGGGCAGTTAGTGGCTACTCATGTAGCTAGGTATATTTCTTTAGTCTAGCAGCTATATATATATATACACATATATTACAAACTCCGTACAATTTTTATCATTACAACAAGGAAGAAATTCTTATTCTCTGTCGTATAAAGCAGCGTATAGTTAGTCTGATTAAGTTAAACTTCGTATAATGTAAATTTCGAAAAAAGCACTCTACAAAATATCGATGCTATCTCTACGTAACGTAAGAGAAGATGAGAATCCAGAAGAAGGAAGTTACTCCAGTTAAAACTTTGAGTCGAAGGAATTACATTCTTCAGGGAATATATAGTGCAACAAGGGGGTCGTCTCAGCATTTGTCTTCGTTTGACGAGTGTCAGAAAAGTGAAGTCCTTGTTTCATTTTTAAATCAGTTATGAAGGTGTAGTGGTGTAATATCATTCCAGCAAAAGTATCAATCTTTTGTTGTATCTGAAATATATACTTTGCAACTACATTCCCTCTCTCAGGCTCACATTATATTCACCTGCTCCAGCTCATCAATTACACATTCTCTCTCGTTATATATTGTCTGGGATTATTTTTTTTTTAAATATTGACTATTCGTTATATTTTACTCAACTATAAACTTCCAAATACCAGTAGATTAAAACACATATAAATAAGTGGCTTAAGTTTCACTTCACTTTACTCATTTGTGAAAAGAACAAATGAAGTGTAATATAGTCATGGAAAATTAAAATTTGATGATGGAACGTACTCTTTATAATTACTGGTGTATGGTATGATCTAGCATTGTATAATCGTAAGAATTTCATTATAAATTTGAAATAGTTAATAGATAAATTTTTTTGAATTAAAATCAATAATATGAATTCTACTGGTCATAACTAAAATTTTCTTAAATGCAAGCACATTCTTACGAAATTAGTTTTGAAAAGCAAAAAGATTTTTGTCGCATTGGATATGTATCGTTGGCATATTATTGTTTTTTGCAAAGTAAATTTTAAGAATATTTATTCAATATAAAATTTTTTGCTGTCAAATAGATACAAATAAAGTTATAACTCAAATAATTATTTTTAAATTTATAAACAATAAAACTTGTTAGATATATTTTATATATATCGTATAACACACTACACAAAAAATTACATTATTTCATCTTGATCTCGATATACATCAAGAACTAATAAATCAAGCATACGATATGTCATGTCTTAACTCTCTCTCTCTTGATGGTCATGAAAATAAGATTAAGATACTACAACTTTCGATACACATGTCGCATATAAATGACATAAAATATACCTAACAATTCAAACTCGTTAACTAAACAAAAAAAAAAGAAGTTGAAACATGGCTTCTGTCGTGCTTTCAAGTTTGAATCATAATAAATATCTCAACGGAATTTCAATTGATGTGAGGTCTGCACGGCTGCACCACGTTCTCTGTACAAGGGAGCAGGAATTCTCTACACTCAAACCGGATTCATCCATTCTTCTAAGAATTAAGAATTTGAAATGTCAAATCAGCATGCAATGGTTTCGAGATGTGTTGTAGCATGAATTTTTATCTCGGATGGGATCAAGGCAACTGCTATTAGTTCTTAAATTTTGCACATACGTCTGTTAGAATTTGTTAATTACAATGTAAATGTAGATAGTTTTGTATGAGAGATCTTCATTAGTGTTGGGCTATCGTTGATTATTGCTGTGTTTAAGAATCAGAATTACCATAACCTGATTCAATTTTGGTTTTTTATTTTCTGAGGGAGTTGGCAAATTACCTAACTAGTTTTCGTTAGTTAAATAAAAATATGTAGAATCCCAATATGAATTGAAATAACACATTTCTGTCTGCTTTTTTCCCTGCAAATTTTTAATATTTATTCATTTTTTGTTTTGGATTTTAGTATCCTCTCATCTATGTTTTTTCTTCTCTCACTTCTTTGTCATTATGTTTTCACATGACGAGCAGTTTCTTTCTATTATTTAATGTGTATTATTGTTACTCTTATCATCAGAAACTGATATTTACAATTAGTGAGCATAGCTATAGAAAATACTCACAAAATATTGTGCTTGGATTACGTATGTATCATCTTGAGGCGTGGATTGTAAGATGTTTATTCTCTTTTCTTTTTTTCTGAAAACATTGAATGATCTTCTGAATATAGTCAGAAAGAATATTATCATAATTAAAATTAGTAAAATTTACTTAATAAAGTTGATTTCTAGACAAAGTTCAATAACATACGGAACAAATAAAACAAACTAATTAATTGGGTTATTAGGACCACATGGGTTTGTTTTTTTTTTTGATTGGTTTGTCCTTTCTTTTAGCATGGGTTTGTCGTTTACTATTCAATTTTTTTTTGTAGTGTTTATTAAGAATTTTTTATAAATTGGACTCTAGAAAAAAAATTAGTGTGTAGAATATGGCAATGAAAATCATAAGCACACATGACAAATAATGACATGTACGTAGATCTCACGCAATGTGCTGACAAAAGTTTGAGAATCTTATTTTGAATTTTCAATTAATCCCAAAAAAGTTATATATGTCTTAAAGATATTAATCTAACATATTGTGAATTTTTAATAGTTTTAACAAAATGTTTCAAAAAAAATTATTATGTTCCAAGACCAGGAGAGATCAATTCGAAATAAACTCTATAAACATGCTTGATGTTTATATCAAATTTAATCACTTTACTACTTTTATACGAAAAATAAAACTATATATCTTTGATATATATATAATATACTACACAGATAAATGCTAAAAAAATATTGTGTTTGCTCGAGAAAATCAACCTTGGTTCCATTTTAGTTCCCAAAAATGGCTATAAAAACGTGTCATTCTTGAACAAGTAGAAATTATATCTAGCTTGCATACTTAATGAAGACATTATTCAGGAGTATGATTAATTTTGATTTTTTTTATAATTTCAAATTCTTTTTAATTGATAATATTCAAGATTGATGATAACAATATTTTAACGAACGGTCCAAATTATGTGTTATAATTTTTATGATAAAAAAATACGATAACGGACATAAATTCCGTTGATTGTATTAATTCATGCTACAGCAATACGAGATCATGTGAAATGAACCGTTGGTCTTGCAATTCGAATCACGATATTTTTGTACAACGAAGAGGATCGGTGCGATCGCTAATTGTATCACAAATCACAAAATAGTATAAAATGGATGAAATGTAGTGTAGAGAAAACTCAGAAAAAGGTACCAAAAAATGGTGATAGAAATTTCGAAACGGCGTGCTAAGACAGGACCAAAGAAAAAAAAGCAAAGGAAGACATGGATACAAGTGAAAGCAAAACCAGTGAAAGAAGCAACCTCCCTCCCCACACTCTCACTCTCACTCTCACTCTCACTCTCACTCTGTCTCTCTATACGCATGCCAAACAAGGCATGCGCATTGATGGGATGTGTATGCAACGAATGCAATAGCCAAATTCAATTCAATCCAATTCATTACCGTGCATAATATTACTGTTTGATTTGAGAGCTGATATACAGTCGTTAATATTTTTATTAATATTAATTTTATTATATGAATTATTATTTATTTCAGTGATTTTATTATGTAATTTATTTATATATTTTTTTATTATTTAATTTAAGTGAATTATTATTTATATTCAGCGACATTTGAGTTAAATAATAAATATTGTACAAAATAAATTATATAATAAAGTCGGTATCGATAGTGCTATCAACGATGCTATCTCTCGGTATATTTTGCTTACTGGTTTGACTAGTAATTGTATTTTCTTGGCAAACGTTTTTCCTTTCCAAAGAAAGAAGAGGCAATACAGCATGCGGCTATAATAAAAAGCAAGATTCCCATAAATGCATTAACCCTTGGTCCCTTTTTTTATCTTTTTGATTCTGTTGGCTAAAGCATCGTATGTAATTATTAACGAGTAATGACTAGGTACAAAATTTGTTTTTACCTGTAAAATGCTTTTGTTTTTTCAGATGAGCATTTACTAGAAAAAAAAAAGTAATACGAAATCAATCAAATTAGATATGCAAACATTTATTTCATACCTGCTAGACTGCTACAACAGTGTAACAATGGCATGCTAAAACAGTATAATAAATAAATTAATAATGGAACTGAAACAGACTTTCTACTAGAAACAATTGAGCAAACAGTAGCTGGATATTATTGATTGTGAATCCAATATGTTCCCAACCGTATAATATTTTGGAAGATACAAACTCATTAGCAATTTATACGAGAACAATATCCCAACCTCCTAGAGAAGACAAGCATAATAATAATTTATAAAGAACGCTGAGAATACAAAGATGGTCAAAATTAAATGTGGCCATCGAACACACAGCTTTCATATCTTATCCATTATAATATTGGTTTCAGATAGAATATAAATCATATATAAAAAATATTAATAATATAATCATCACATTTTTTAAAACAATACCAAATTGGTTTCAGATAGAATCTCTCTCAAGATTCATGCTTTATTTTGTGATTCCTCTATATGTAGCTGCCTAGACATGGCCGGACAAAGCTCTCCTCAGGTCAGAGTTGATAAGAACAATACGATCCGCTCAGGTCTGCTACCGGCGCCTCCGCCGCCGCCGCAGCCGCAGTGTGGCCGTTAGAGTTTAGGACTCAAGAGGGTAAATAACAGACTTTAATTGACGACACAAAACTTGATAACTAAACGTGATTGCATCAAAGAAAATTCTGTTTAAACTTAATGATATATAAGCTTTCTCACTTCTGATGGAACTGGACTGTGGAGAGCTGCCTCAGTAAAAGAAAATCCCAAGTACATCACGTTTCTCTATAATTCTACTACACAAATGCTAACGTTTTTTAAAGCATTTCAAAATGCCAGGCCTGAGCAAACAGAAGTCTGCCATTTTACTTTATGAAGGTCTATTCTTCTTCACACGGGGAAAAAAAGACACAAATTACAACAAATAGTCAGATTCAAAACAATAAAAATAACAATTAGAACAAAAAGGTTTATTGAGTGTTTGTTTAGCTAGGTTTAAGTTACAGGCGGGATTGGATTGGGCCCTTTTAAATTATCAATGAGAATTTTTCCAAAGAGAGATTCTGCTCCATTAAAGAAATGTTCGGATGGATGTTGCATATTCAACAACTCCATAGATGATTTTTTAATAAATGTTTAAAATTGGAGGATTATTAATTGATTATAATCTAAAGAAATAAACACCGTTAGTTACTTCTAAATGGATTGACGAAGGTAATTGCTGTATTATACAATTAAATGACTTTTCTTAACGATATTTCATTGCTAGATTTTCAACATCTCCAATATACCTTCTCAACTTTAACTAGATATTTTTTTCGTGATATATAAAACCTTTTATGCACCACGTGCTTTTATTTGTATACTTGAGCATAAATTGCATGATCTGGAACACAGGTTTTGCACCTTCGGTTTGTACTATAAACATAGTGTTGCTAAAATTTGTTTTATTTTTTTCTTAAATGCAATCAAACATTTCTTGAAAAAGTGATGAGAAACGGGAGAAAATAAAAAATGGGAAAAATAATTAAATTAAGTAATATTTCATAATTGTATTAAATTATAAAATTGTATATGGCAATTCTTACTTCTATTTTAATTAGATTATTTGATAATAAGTGTTTTCTAAAATTCTCATGCTTTTCTCTAATAAAAAAAACTTTTTGTTCAAATTTTTATTTTAATATAAATAAAAATTTCTTAGTTTTCATAAAAGAAAATCATTCTTGTAGTCAAAGCCCGCAAGAAACTCTACTTATTCATTTAATATCTTATTCAATTAACTCGGTCAATTATATCAGTACACACATTGGTCTTTCTTTAATAGTCTTATTTTTTTTTTCTAAAAGTTGAGCTCAATCTTTTATCTCTTATTACTTTTTGTCACACGATCGTTAATGGCATGTGTTTCTTCAGTGATCGTTGATCGCTAAACTGTCGTTTTTTTCACTATTTTAATAACAATGAAAATAGAATAAAATTATTAGTTAACAAAAAATTGATTATATCATCGCGCATCAGATTGCAATTGTTTACCTACCGGATAATTTGATTGGAAATGATCGGGTCGTCGTTGTATGATTCTAATTGGATCAGTTACTGGATTGTTAAACGTTTTTTCATTTATTGTTAAATTATTTCTATATTGTGTTTGTGGTTTTATGATTGATTGATAAGTTTATCTACATAAATAATTGCCTGCCTTGCTATACAATTATAACTGAAATATTATCATATGTAGCATTCAATATTTTTTCGTTAATTTTTAAATTATCTCTATAATATCAAATTCATGAGTTCACCAACAAAAATAAGGTTTAAACTTTAAACATGTATCAAAATTTTTTACAGACTTTTTAGTTAGTATTCAATACAACTTCTGTTTGAAAGATGGCTCAAGTTCATTCAACACAACTTCTGCTATGTATAAAAGCGGAGTTAGAATTTTAAATATACATGTCGAGTTGATCATGTTGTTAGGTTTTCAATCTAGTTCGTACTTATCAATATATGATATAATTAATCTATAATCAATCATCTTAACTTAAAAATGATTGAATCCATATTGATTTTACTGACAAAAAAAATCAGATTTAAAAAAAAATACAAATAAAACTTAACAAACTATATCTTTATTGATAAAATATAATGTAGTTAAAAAATGGCAATTTCAATTTTTACCTTCTCTATTAATTTTTGTATTCAGATTATACCTGCTCTATTAATTTTTTTCCTTATTTGTATATAAAGTCCGAAAAAACTGACAATTTCAAATCTTATGTACTAATTATGTAAAGATTCAATGTCAAATGTCTAGTGCCAAATTGGCGGCGATGAGAAATTAATTCTCAAATAATTTTTTAGACATAAAATAACAAAATTAATTGATTCAATTAAATTACACATATTATATATGATTCAAATTTTGACAACTTAATCTCGTCTCTTGTTGACTATTGAAACAATGTCGAATTCTTATGTTTATTTATATACATATAATTGAAATGATATAAAATACATATAACGATCCAAGTCTGTAAATTTAAGCAAGAATAAGAAAGTCGATATTGTTTGACACTAATGTATTGGTGTTGGATTTCTTTTCATTTATTAATAAAGTTAAATAAAGAACATGAATTTAAATTATCCGTTAATCCTTCAATTTAGATTTTGGTCAAGATAAGTAAAAGTAATACTTATTAAACAAAACCTTCTAAGTTTGAAATTTTAATTAAAATAACGTCAACACTTAATATTTTTAATTAAATACTCTGAATTAAGTATTTCAAGGGAACAAATAAAGTGAAACTTGCATAAGGAATTTTAATTTTCTAATTAGATTGTTTACCTAACTGGGTAATTTAGACAATTTTTATCAGAGAGAGATATGAAATCAATTAAGAACGGACAACATAACTAACTGTTTTTACGTAACTTTTCATGAGCTACCAATATTTGAATTGGCTAAAAAGAATTGAAAGAAACTAATTATTCACCGTGTAGTTGGGTTTTGAATACTAACAAAGTTATCAGTGATGGTGATCTTATGCTTTTTCGTTATTTTTGGTTTTTCTTTTTGTATAATCAAAATTGCTCTTCTCGCATTTGATTTTTCAGAGAATAAACTGAAGCTATACTGGTACTGAGAAAATAGTATACCGTATGAAATTTGTGAACGAGTTTTTACAAGACAAAACTTGATAAACAGACGTGATTGCATCTCAGAAAATTCTGTTTAAATTAATTATAAACTTACTTCTGATGGAACTGGACCGGATAAAGCTGCCTTACCAAAAGTAAAATCCTAAAGTACATCATTCCTTTTAAAAAAACCTGAACAATTACTAACGATCTTTTAAAACATTTCATTTTACAGTGCTGAGCCTGTGGTTAACCATTTTTGAACAGAAAGTCTGCTGAGAAAATAACAGTGTCTTGACAGATACAAATAGATAACCAAAATAAACATAATAATCAGAACTTAAAATTTTAATTTAGAATTGTTGGGGCCAGCTCACAGAGAGAAGGAACCCTCTAAAAATTGAAGTATGCTGCTTAAAAGTGGCGAGCGCACGGTATTCTTTAGTAAAAGGCGAAAGAATAGTTCGCTCTGCGCTCACCACGCAGCTCCATGCCTTCTCCAACCCCCAGTCGCTGCTTATTTGTACTCGCTGGGTTTGGCGACAATGGATTTAGGAGCTGTTGTGGGACTAAGGAAGCGCGTCTATTCTTTCGCAGATATGAAGTTTTGTTCCGGAGCTCTCCTCAAGCTCGCATCAGTTGGGCGCTACATTCGGCCCGTTGATAGTCCTATGTGTAATATATTTTATTCAATTTCAGGTCCAGTTGAGGCGACCGGTTTATTGAATAATATTTGTTTAGCTGGGTTTAAGTTACAGGCGAGATTGGATTGGGCCCCTTTTAAATTATCAATGAGAAATTTTCAAAAGAGAGATTCTGCTGCTCCATTCGACAAATGTCATTGATTCTCTATTGTACAAATAATCGATACTGTGCAGATGATGAGTAATTGTTTATATTAGTACACATTCAGCTTCTTTCATGGCGTCAATATATAATTCCAAAAATCTCAATCACCATGTGAATGATTTTCTCATTCTTACAACTTCGAAATAACCAAATTATCCTTTCAAGTAATGATCTTAAACTAAACTTTCGGACTTGGTCCAAGCAATTTTAATTTTTATTTCAAGTCAGCGTGTAACAATCCAAATCTCATCCAACCATATAAATATGCATACGCAGCCAACAAGCATCTCAAATTTATTTAGAATCATCTGAAAGAAGTACGAAGAGGCCGAGAGACAGAAGCTTTTTGTGAATTATTTGTTAGGAATAGAGGTCGACACAGTCACAACAAATGAGAGAAACAAACACAAAGATCACAAAAACATGCAAAAGTAATATTTTTGTATATTACTTCAGTGATATATAGGGGTAGAGCTTAGTGGAGGTAATTTGATTTCTAATTTGCTCTTCATGGAGGATGTCGTAGGTTCGAAATCTAGATAGAGATGTTTTTATAGACATATATATAAAGTTGAATAGTTTGACCTTTATTTTTATCTAAAAAATATTAATTGCTAATTTGAAATCCTTGAATTTCAAATTGCATGATCTACTATAAAATATATATATCAAATTTGATCATTTTTTTATAAAACATGATATATGGATGATATAATCATGTTTATAATATTGAATTTTAAAATTAAAATTTATTTTTAAAGATTGTCAAAATTATTAAGATAAAATAGTTGAGTAATTTTCTCTCAACTATGAGATTTACAAAAATCTCCAACATGTCTTCTATACTTTAAACAAGATTTTTTTGGAAGCCGATATGCAGATACCGTCATCAATACTGCCTTTGATATTTATGTTGATGACTTTATTATGTAACTTATTTTATATAATATTTTTATTTTATAACTTTAAATGAATTATTATTCAAATTTGTGTTATTCAAGTTGAATCAAAAAAATATTGTATAAAATAAGTTGCAAAATAAAATCGTTAATATGAATAATAACTCCATTTAATTTGAATAATAAAGTCGATATTGATGATGATAATAATGACAATATCTTTCTAATTTTTTTCTTTTCTTTCATGATATAAAAAACCTTTCAGATTTGCATTTGCACATTAAATTTACTATTCTTGTATTCCTCTATTGCTAGATTTTCAAGATCTAAAAATGTCTTCTCCATTTTAAACATTCTACGGTTTAAACAAAAATCTTTTTTCTTGATATAGAAAGACTTCTGTGAACCACGTGCCTTGAATTGTACACTTGAGCATAAATTGCATGATGGGGAACACATGTTTGCATCTTCATTTTATACTATAAACATAGTGTTGATATATATATATATAGAGTTTTGATAATATGATATCATTAGTGTTTTGATCGAAACGTTAATAATTTAAAATTTAAGTTTTCGTGTTCGAAATTTCGATTTCAATATCTCAATAAAGTCTTCATATTAAAATCTTATAGAATACCAAAATTTATCATTTTTCGAATTTTTAAAAATGACCTTAATTGGCATACAAATATTTTTTATTTTTATTTATTTTTGAGCCAAATAAGGTCATCTTTGAAAATTCGGAAAAAAAGTTAAAAAACTCTAAAAATAATAAATTTTGATATTCTATAAGATTTTGATATGAATAATTTATTGAGCTACTTAAATAAAAATTTTGAACATGAAAACATAAAATTTGGACCATTAACATTTCATTATTTTATTATTATTTTAGAACCATCTTCAAAAATTCGAAAAAAAATAGTTAGAAAATTCTAAAAATGAAAATTTTTTGTATTCTATAAGATTTTGATATAAATAATTAATTAAGTAACTTGGATTTGAAAATTTAAATCGATTTGATATATTTTAGAGTGAAGCTCACCAAAGAGTTTGGGGAGCTTAAGCCCACGTTAACTTACTCTATATATATATATATATATATTTCAAATGCAACTACATATTTCCTTGAAAAAGTGACGAGAAATTGAAGAAAACCAAGCAACCCAAAAATGGTTTAATTAAATAATATTTTATAAGAAAATGTTATAGGGTACAAATGATTGTGCTCCTAATACTCTTTACTGTGATATTCCAAGTTTATTTTAATTTTTGATGAAATTCATCTGGTAATTTGGAACATTTATTTTGAAATGATTTTGTGGATATGGAACAAGTGGCTGGGAATGAGTAGATAGAGGAGGAAGATACTTATCAGATAAGTGAATTTTTTATTTTTTATATGGTGTTTTGGTATTTTGTAAGGATTAGTACTGGTTGGCGATTATCAACAGCAAGTGCTTCTCCTTGATTGTTGGTTTCTCTGTTGTTTAATCGGCATGAAGGTACAACCCTAAACCCTTTATAAAGATCTATTGTTCTTATAACCTAAATAAACATAATGATTAGAACCTAAAATTTTAATTTAGAATTGTTGGGGCCAGCTCAAAGAGAGAAGGCACCCTCTAAAAATTGAAGTATGCTGCTTAAATGTGGCGAGCACACGGTATTCTTTAGTAAAAGGCGAAAGAATAGTTCGCTCTGTGCTCACCACGCAGCTCCATGCTTTCTCCCACCCCCAGTCGCTGCTTATTTATAGCTTCGGAAGAGAGAAACGCCGATTTACAAAATCCTTGTGGGACTAACGAAGCGCAGCCTTCATCTAGTATTCTAGTTTATACAGGTCCTTCCGGAGCTCTCTTGTCGCTATACTACGAGCACGCATATAGGCCCAATAAGGCCCATTTATGATATGATGCTTGATCCATTGCACAAGCTATTATTGGTTGTGCAAAAATTACTCTTCAATCTTCATTAATGTATTCCTCTTTCATAGCATAAACATTGAAGAGCGTTCAAGTGCTTCTGTGTTCTATGGTTGTTTTGGTTTTCAAGACGCTAAATAAGACTACTTAGTAATCAGCATCAATTACATTAAGGAAGAAAAATTACGTATTAGAAGTTGAACTAGTACTGCAATTAATATATTTGCAAATGGAAAGCAAATATTTTTGTAAATTTTAATGAATTAAAATTTAGTAGTCAAAGAAAGGGAACTTTTTCTATAAAGATGAGAAAAAAATATGCGACTGAGGATTGTGTGGTTGCGTAAAATTGATAGGTGAGATAATTTATTCTAGTATATAAATATCCAAAAAATCAAGAGAGAAATTTACAATTGCCTTAGCACTTTTCTTTTACAACAACTTATTAGATTCTGATCGGGAGGATCCATTCTAACTATAACATAGAAAAGTTTCAATTTCCACATTTTTGGCAATCTACAATGAAGAAATTAAGTGAAATTTGATGATAATTCATTTTGCATAACAAAAATGGCATCTTTGTCCTGTTCATTCACAACAAAAATAATCTTCTCCTCTCTTCTGCTTCTGCTCAGTCACTCAAAATTAAATGATTATAAAAAATTCATCTGAATTTGAAACTTACGTTTTGTACTTAATTGGTTTTCTTTTTGCCTCCTTGTAGTTGGTCCCAACAAAGCAAATCCGAGTTAGAATTTAATGACAATTTCTGTAATTTAAGACAATTCTTTTGCATTAATTCTTTCTTAATTGTTTTCATACGATTTCTCATTGACAATATGTACATCTGATCGAGACATTTAATTAAGATATTCTCTTTAGTGGTGCTTTCAAAAACAGTTCTACACTATTATTATTACAAGGAATTAGCGCTTTCAAAAATGTACAATCCATACATAGTCAAAAGTGTACTCTTTTGTTGAACTTTCTTATCAGAAAAACACAGTTCAACAACAGCATGGTTAATTTTTGGGCCACAACGAAATAAACAATTTTGGTCCATACAATTGTCATTACTTTTTCCTTTTCTTTCCTTTTTTTTTCCTTCTGAAAATGGTCCACACAATCGATTCATGCATCTTATAATTGCGATTATGCATATTCCAATGTACCTTAATTAAAATGTGTGGTTGGATAAGCTCTGTGTGGTTATGTGACTCAGCTCAAACTATGTGAATCCACTACTCAGAAAATGACAAATGCAACGATTGCAAATCCATGTGAAAGTGCTACAAAAGTGCAGAATTTCATGATATTGTTATGCCACATGGCAACTAAAGGAATGTGCCACGTGTCACCGAGATGCTTGAGCGGATAAGATATGATCCCCCAATATTTTATTATTATTATGATTTTAAGAAATAGAAAGAAACGCCGAGAATGTACCAATTCTTTTTTTTCCCCTCCATTTAACAGGAACAAGATAGCAAAAAAAGAAGGTAGGAAGTACAATAATTTTGGTGGTTGGAAAGAAATTATAGTAACTTGGTTGAATGAATGAAGGGGGAAAATAGCATCACATGCTTTTTTGGCAATTAAAACATGGTTAATGGTTAATGGTCATTTTCAGAATATCTCCATTCACTTAATTGCAATATTGATAATGATTGTAATTTGCAAATACAAAAACGTGGAACAATTACGAGCCGAGACGTTATGTTATGGACCAATTTTTTTTGACAATTATTGTATTTTGAAGAGTCTTATTTATTAATTTCGACTTGAACTCTTCACTTATAATATAAATTTTGATTTATAGCAAAATTAGTCTTACAAAATATAACAATTTTTTTAAAATTATCATTTCATCATTTGTAATTATTTTTAAGTATCAATTTAAAGAATGAAAAAAGAATAAAATACAAAATATGTTAAAAAAATGCATCAAAATATTATGTCACATGAAATTAAAATTAGAATGCATTATGAGGATGAAAATGCTCTTATCATTTTTTTAGCATACAATTTTCAGCCAAAACATTTTTGTTTGATCAGTATATATTTATATGAATATGTTTGTTTCATCTTGATTACTTCTCTCTTGACTAAATTATTTTCCTTTTAATTGTCAATTGAGTATGCAACCTCTGTCATTATTTATAGAATGTTCTAAGAGATGCACAAGCCAATAAAAACGTTTTGATCTGCCATCATTATACATCTCACTGTGAAGGAAACAATTTAATTGAGCTATATGCATGAACTCAAAAAACTTTTTCATATTGGAGAGGACTTGATTTCTCAAAATACAAGTTGTGATAGTATGATAGAAAGAAGAAAGAAAGAAAGAACCACAATGCTAATCAAATTGGAAAATTACTTTCTTTTCAAATCAGCCTTGTTCCAGTATACAATTGAATTGGGGTGAAATCACCCCAAGTAGGACCAAAAAGAAATAATAAATAAGTTAATAATTTTACTATACATTTACACTCGACCACTATACCCCAAAAAATACAATAAAATAAAAAACGGAAACAAAGAGTAAAACAAAAAGTGGGTATTTATTTTGTGGGGGGGGGGGGGGGGGGTAACTAAGAAGATTGTCGTCCTAGAGTAGCTTTTGCGTATGCCATCGGTAAAGATAATAGTTTCTTTGCCTTACTAACATATGCCCGCTTTGTAAAATTGTTATAGTCATTTGCTTCTATCGCATCTAGTATCTGCCGGTACAGCAAGGATGATGCCAAAACCTGAACATATGATATTTTAAAAGAAACAGGTTAATGCCTAGCTTTTTTCGTGCATTTTTTTCACTATAAGAATGATCGGTATTCAAAATGCCCTGCTAAATTGGCAACACATTAGAGCTACATTGGTCAAGTTGACGAACAATCGAGGCACTGTTGCACAGCAAAAGGTCTATTGAAGCACAATGGTATCCCAAAATTAGAAATGACTCATATGTCCATAATTCTGGTTCTAATACATGACATGTTTTCGAGAAATATCCTTATGGTAGTAATAATCAAGGCACTTTTGGCCTTTAGAAAACCTCAGTTATACAACCAAGAGTTGATTAGACTTAATTGGAGCAATTTGGTGTTTTTGTCATACCAGATGCTGATTCCAACAAAAGGAAAACAACTAAAGCAAAAATAAAGACGCAAAAGTTTACCGGCCATCTACTGGCTTGGTTGAGCTCAAAAATTCCCCTCTCGGCCTCATCATAAAACATTCTGGCACGCTTGATCTGACCCTTCATGAAATTGCGCCACCTATCGGTCACCTTTCCCACAAATATGTCCTCCTCTGTCAGCCCAGCTCGTGCCAACTCATCCAGAGGAAGGTATATTCTCCCTCTCCTTGCACTATAATGTAAGAATACCAATATATTATAATCTAAATGCCAATGTTACGTACCACAATTGAGGGTAACTATCTGTATGTAGCAGCAACATTAAAAAATATATATATACACAATTCTTTTTAAATGAGGTAGAAACGTACTCTTCTCCAACATCTCTAAGTATGTTAGTGAGCTGATTTGCAACTCCAAGTGCCAATGCGGCATTATACACACTTTCAGTTGAGGCCTTCGAATCAGGAGCTATGCCCATGACTGGTACGCTCATCAGACCTACTGTACCAGCCACGTAATAGCAGTACAAGTACAACTCGTCGAAATTCTGGTACCTTGATTTCTTCAGGTCCAGCCTCATCCCCTCTATCATGTCCTTGAATGGCTACACAAACCACATATGATAGTAAAGATTAAAACTTCATCATCTTTTTATTAGAGAAGAAAAAAATTTCAAAATTACACCAAATATTTTACTGTTTCTGAGAATAATGCTCCGACTTTGTTTGAGAGCGATCAACATGTAAAATATTTGGATTAAAATATTAAATTGTAGTACCTGAATATCTACAGGGTAATTTGATATGGTATCAGAAAGAGCTGCATCATACATATCATAAGGCCGGCCTTTGAACAAATCATCTAATCTCTTCTCCCACCGGTCAAGAGCTGTCGGTGTGATGTAGGACGCATTGGGCCCGTCGACCAGTTCATCAGTTCTCCTGCACCACACTGAACAACCATACAAATTTACAATGCAAACAAACAAAGAACCTAAAATCAAGTTTTAAGAACTTAAATAATAACAAATACAATATTTTATATTTTTCTAAAGTATTTTTTTTTATGTTAGTATAAATAGAACTTGTACATAGGTACATGTGGATGGAAATCTAAAGGAAGAGATCGGCTATAACTTATATCGTACTCTGGTGTGACTTGAACACAAGATCTCTTCTTTTACTACCAAACTAATTAACTAACATAGATGATATAAGAGCTTAAACTTGAGAAAAAGAATTTCTTTTATTACAGAAAAAAAAATGGGTTTCAATTATTGTTCTTTGAGAAAGTCTAAAGAGTATTATTTTTCTTCTTTGAGAAAGTCTAAAGAACATTATATTGCAAAAACACTACTTTATGTCTATATCTGCTAAAATAGGCAACAAAAAAAAAAAACAGCTCATAGAGAAAAAAGAAAGAAATCACTGTTATCTGTATTATTCTATACTGCTATCAGGACAACACTTACCAATTTCATTCTCTAATTGATTCAAAAACAACAGCACCAAAGATATATTCTAAGGAAGCCAACAACAAGAAGGATAAAAAATTGTATGTACCATAAATAGCCCAAATTGCCCTTCGCCTCTCTGGAGTCATAAGCAAAGTACCTGAAACAAATCACTAATAGGATTAAGAGAAGAAGAGTTCAAGAGAGAGAGAACTTTTGTATTATCTTTTCTTAAATTCTTTACAGAGATGATTACAGCTTATATAATCGCATAATCTCCTAGTCTAACAACCTAGTTTGATGATGATTAGTTTCTAACAACCTAGTTTGACCATGATTAGTCTCTTCACTGGATTTGTCCAGTTGTACTCCAATAATCACATTCTTTATAAATTGGAGGATATTTTATTTATTAAAAAGATGTACACAGCAATTTCCAACAAAAACATTTTACAATCTTAAGAAAAAAAAAGAAAATTTACCCAAATAGAAAGTCTTGGCATACTCAGCACAAACCTCGCCACATCGCTCATACGCGTCAGATAACAAATCCCAGGAAAGTGGCACTGATTCATCAAGGACCCCACGATTGCTCCTCTCCTTCTTCGTTAAAGCCGCTTGCTTTAACACCACTTCATACACCATTTCTTCATACGACTCATACGACCTCGGCCCGGCTGTTGCGATCAAAGTAGCTGAAACCGCGACCGAAACCGAAGAAGAGGCGCTACAGTTTCTTCTTCTTATTCCCCATCCGTAGCTCGGCGTGGCGAGAGACTTGGTGTGCACTGGAGAGACCAGCCCGAGAACGGAGCCAGACATGAATGGCGCGAAAGATTGGAACTTTTCGCGGTGCAGCGCGGGGCAAAGGGATTAGAGTTGAGGAACTGGATTGGAGCTGATCGATTTGGTTTTCCTCTTCCCTTTTTTCTCCGTTTGTGCGCTTATGATTTGGCGAGATTTAAGCTGAGAGAGCTAGAGGCAAGGTGTGTGCATTAGATTAGTTTAAAGAGAGGAGAGGAGGAGCGCCGCTCTGTGCTTTTTCTTCTTCTTTTTGAAATATATTTATTTTCATAACGGTTGGTTGGCGAGTTTAGGCTGACGTGGACTTCACAGGACCTTTCAGTGCTAAGCTAAGCCCCGTGACTAGCAAGCTAAGTCCAGTAATTTTTATTTATAATTTATTCATTATTTGCCTCCGTGGAGTTCACAAAAAAAAAAGAAATTAAATGATAATGATTTGCTTACTTGGTACTTTTCTTTTCGGTAGGTTTAATTAATGAAGTAAAAAACTCTCATTTTCACATGGTACTTTAACAGCAACCTTTTTGTGTTTGTTATGAAGGTTTCATTTTCATTTACTTTTATTAAAGACGAAAATTAAAGATCTCAAATAATACTTCGAGCAATCAAGCAACTGAAAAAAAGAGATTCTTTTAATATATTTTTATCATCATTTATAAGAATAATTGGTTCATAAGTTAATAGGTCGATTGCTTGATTGTAATTTTTATTGTCAAATTTCTATTCTATTACAAACTTTAAGAATACATGCGGTTAAAAGTTGTATGCTGAATTTAAAGAATGTTTATAAAAAAAGTAAAAAAGAAAAAAGCTTGCTCAACTTCTTTCTGGATAAAATTCCCAATAATTTAGAAAATTATTTTCCTAGAAGTTGCAAAAGAGTCACTATATACATTAGAGAAGGATTTCTCAAATGAAAGAAGAGAAGTTGCTTATCCAAAAATTACAAACTATTTACTTATTTAAGAGATATTAATTAAGAGAAATTATTTATGCACCCTATATTTTGCACCCTTTGTCTACACACTAAAAGTATTTATATTAAATATATAATTTATTTATATTTATATCTACTATCTATATGTGTTTATAGTTAGTATATAAAATATCTATCAATTTTCATTCCTAAATGATTATAAAAATTTCAAGTTAAAAAATTTTGTAGCATAAATAAAAATATAGTTTGCAAAATCTTTAATTACAATAACGTAAGGTATAAATACTTTTAGAAAGAAATAAAAAGTATAATTATTACTCCTGATTAATTAATTAGATAGTTTAAAAATGGCTAAAGTTGAAATCAAGCTACTGAGACTATAGTCCAAAGGTGATGATATATTTTCTCACAGTGACGTTTACAAGATTAAATTATTTAGTAGGAGCCGAACTGAAAGCTTTAATTTAGAAATTTGTGTCAGAGTGGTGGGTATGACTAGAAATTTGTAAAAAAAAAAAAATTCATGGCCACTGAAAGTTCTCTATGAATTGGATGATTAATTTGATTGGATTATCATTTGTTATATATTTGGCATGCACACTTGGACCATCACTATGATATCTTACATTAATTCCATAAATTTGAGACAATGAAGTGGGGGCAGATAGTGATAAATCATTAAATATTCCCAAGCATATGGGCATGCATGTGCACTAATTAATCTCTTAGGAATAATTAAATCTCTTTTGTATTACAAGGATTGATCAACTTAATTGCTATCCAATCAAATCAGAAGTACTCTTCACCAGATTAATCAGATATTAAAATTATGATAAGGACAGTCTAATCTCAATTAGATTAGCTAGAGAGATTCTAGATTCTCTCCAATTATACATACTTAAATGGGAAATGTTTAGGAGATACTATTATTAATACCATTTTCGATATTAATTTTATTATTCATGAAAAATGAGTTATTATTCGTGTTAATAATTTTAATATGTAATTTATTTTGTACAATCTTTTGTTATTAAACTTGAATAGTACTAATCTGAATAATAAAAATATTATATAATAAAATTGTTAACATGAATAATAACTCATTTAATCTGAATAATCAAATCGATATCAACAACGATATCAACAACAATATCTATATATCAGCTCCCTACTTAAATAACACAGTTGGTGATCAGTAGGAGTCCTAAACAGGTATGATTTGGTTGACTCTGATTAAACCACACCAGAAAACAATTGCATAAAATCAGATTTAATCTGGTCCGTCCGATTTAAATCACTTATATATGGCATGAAGCGAACCATTCTTTGGTTCTTTCTTTCTAAATCACGTGTGTCCAAATCTGATTGAGACCTGATATTTTGAAAAAGCACCAGAACCCGCCAGAGATCTCTTCAATCTTCACCAGAGTCCAGAGCATTTTCTGGAGCTCATGTTAATTGTATGGTTCAGGCTTGTACAGAGAGGTTTGTGGTTTCTCTTTAACAAGGTGCACCTATGGGGTTTGGCTTCTGACGCCTCTCAGAGAGAGATTGGGAACTAATTAACAAACTAAGGTTGTCTCTGTTCCATTTATTTCATTCTGGTACACATGTTACATGCATGTATGTATACTTCGTTTCATCTCAGCAGTAATAACCTCTTCTTCTTCTTCTTCTTTTTCTTTTCTTTCTGTGACAAAAAGATTAAATATGTATATAGTATAATATTAATGAGAAGTATGACCTGGAAGTTTCTTCATGTAGTAGACAAAAGTTATAAGAATATAGTCCTCAACTGATACAATAATAACATATTGATGAAGAAGTCTAAAGATAAAAAAAATATATTTTGCTCTGATAAAAGATATACTGTAAATTTTCGATAGTTTTTATAAATTAAATGTTGAAACTGACATGGAAAAAAGTATGAATGAGAATGTATGTTTATATGTTTATACCTCACATCTCAAAAGCAGTCACTGAATTTATGTGTATCCCCTGCTTGCTTTACTTTCATATTTATTGAATATTTTTTAAAATGATATGAGGATCAAAGTTTTGAATCACCTCCAGCATAGATACCGAATTTCAAACTTGAGACCTCCATATGAAGAAAATACTTTAGTCACTAAACTGGTAAGTAATTAAGAGACTTTTAATTATATTCATTCATTTAGTTTTATCTTCTTTTTATAAAAAGTGTCCCAAATACATTTTAAAAAAAATGGTCCTCTAGGCAAATTACACAAGTTTAATATGGAACTTATGTATATAAAGCTAACAATATGATTATAATTTTTGAGTAATTTTTAGGCTTGATTTGTGAAATGATGCTAATATTGTCAACTCATTGTCAATAGATCCCATTAAAAAAAATTATTCAATCTTACAAGTTTTGTATAATTTTCATGAAAACATAAATAGATTTGAAAAGTTTGATGAAAATTAATCTAAAAGATATAAACTTTGTTAGAAAAAAAGGCTAAAAAATTAATTAAAGTAAATTGGGTCGTGACACAAATGATGCACTGATCAGTGATCACACTGCTTTAATCGCACAATCCTTTTCATCATTGAAGTTCAACAGATGATTAAAATACAACCTTTGCACCTGTGAAATCGCTTCCTTTTTTTATTTTCTGTGAAATAATTTCAGACGCAAATTTTAAAGTTGACAATTCTAAGCAATGCTTTATTTTATATGTATCATCTTAGATAAAATTTATGCTTACCTTATAATATACGGCACGACTTGTTCGCCATGGAAACCAGAACAGACGTGTAAACATGATATATTGCCACTGCTACATTTTCAAAAGTGATGATATCTATTGGTTATCTGATTGCTGAGGTAACGAATGATCATACACACACTGTGTTGTTTGTAGTGCAATTATTTGTATCACATTACCAGGAATCAGGATCTGGGGAATGATGCTGAGTAGTTCTTCTTGGTATTATTACACACATCAGACCTCTCTTTCGTCCTATTCGGAACCTATTATAATAGTTTCGACTTCAAATCGTTATCTTCTTTTCTTCTCCTCCTGTTCTCAACCAATAAGTATCCCTTCTTACCTTCTTTCTTTTGTTGATTGTACCATTCTCCCTCCGTCATTTACAAAATGATAGATAGATAGATCGTTTGCCCTTTATTCAATATAAATATTTATCAATTTAGACCCACTGTGACTTCCTTGAAAGAGGCACCGCCATAGCACATTATCATTTATATATATATCAATTCATAGTACTGCTGCCGACAGATCTGGTATCCGAATCATAGTATTTTCAACTTTTTCTATTGTTCCGGTTTTGGTAGCAATTAATGTAGTTGAAATATTTTAGTTTAGGAAGAAAAGGAGACATTCTTAGAGAGGTAGCTCATTTATGTTATTCTCTCTTCACGTTCTCGTTATAAGTTGCGTATAAGAAAAAATAAAAATAAAAATACATCATAAAACAACCCAATGAAACCCAAACACAATTTGGATCAGAACATAGTAATACCCATCTTAATCTGAATTGTGTCAAAATAAACCTTACATGACAGTAGACCAGCAAGAGTAAACTTCGTAACAAGTCATAGTATCCACTTACGCGAGGGGCCAGGTAAAGAATGCTCGTGAAAACCAAACAATGTCAAGGAATATAGCATTTGTACCGAACTGGTAATATAGTACACATGCAAAATCGTATAAGCAGAATAGATGAACTTGTATACCTACACAAACTAAAGCGTTTCATACAAAAGAAACTAACACTTATAATTAGTCCCTTATAATTTTATCACTTCGTAACAAATCATACACCAAAGAACTTTAGAAATACTACATACAAACAACTTACAACAAAAATTTATTTCATTTCCATATCAAAAGAAGCACAAATCCATAATATAAGTTACAACTTGATAATATACAAAGTAATTGGCCACACTGCATCACATAATAATGCAGCCATACCTCTAGTTCATCCATCAGGTGGTCGTCTCCAAATTGGATATTAGACACCCTGAGGATAACATAAACTCCACATATACAATTGAGGTGTTTATTGCAACTCAAAAATATAGTTCAGGTAAATTCTGGCAAAACATGAATTATCATGCTTAAACCATGAAACATCCTGTCCCCTCCTGTTATTTCTTCTCAAAATGAAACCAACATGTCCAATTTACACAATTTTTTAGATGCTTTCGAAAAAATTACGAGAGTAGTAGCCAAGTAATATTTTGCAAGCATATCAGTATTTTTGTGTAGTTTAGGAAGAATATTGTTGCTTTCCTGCACTTCTTATTTAGATGACCATCTCTTACTAAGTAGTTTGGAGATTGTCAGATCAGCCCCACCAAAACCATCCATGACAGCTTTTGCTGATTTAAATTCTGCTCTAGCTGTCAAACTGGTAAATGAAAAATTACAGAAAAAGACTTCAATTATGAACCTGCCAGGTACAAGTATGATGCAGAATTCCAATAAAAGATGTACCTGTTCCTAATAACAACACAAGGCATTGCAACACGCTCGGCCGCAAGAACACCTGTCTGAGACCCTGAAATTAGCACGCAATTTTGTACTGGTAGACCTGCCAATTCTGCCCCTGCACGGAGTGATGCCACTACCATCTCAAAACTGCATTGTTATTCACAATCCATGGAATCCGTTTAGGGAAAGCTTTGCTGATTTGACCTTTCAATTATTCAGAAAATGAAATATTAAATTAGACAGAAAAATAACCCTTCAGATTGTGCTGTAGAAATGTCCACACTGAGCTTCAAAATAGATGCAACTTCTTCAGCAATCCTTTGCTTCTCCTTGAAAGCTATTATTTGAAAAAATTGAACAAAAGAATATCAATTCTGTGAAGGAGAACTATGCTTGCTTTCATAGAGTTCTATGACATAGAAATTGTTTGCTCAGCCACAATTAAGGGTAAATCAAGCATTAACTGTTATACCAAAATTTTCACTTTTCAAAAGGTCCTTTGAAACGTCAAGTAAACTGAATCCTCACTTAACATTCTCATTAAAGTAATTAAATCTCAGTTTACTATGCAATTGAAGGCCCAAAAAAATAGTATAACTAGTGCCTTCCTTTCATGTCAAGGGAGAACCACAAAATCAAGAATGTGTAATTTGTTTTAAATTAAAACCTGCTTTTGTAGCTGCTTTCAGCAGCTGTTCATCCAAACTAGAAGACACTCCTTTTCCTAAAATAAGTTGCCCGTAGAAGCTCTTTTCCACCTCTTTTTTCCCAACTATTTTTATTTGTGACACCCGATCTTGCCCTAATTTTTCAATCAGAGATCTACATATGCAGTGCAACAGAGAGAATAGAAACAAAAAATAGGGCAATGTCAGGTGACTAAGAAACTAACAGAGGGATCAACTTAGATATTGTAGGGGGGAACATTAGGAGACTTCACACTGTCTAATACTTGATATCACTTGGTAAAGGGTACTGATAGTCACTATACCTTGGTCTAATGTTGAACTTTTGTAGGGATCCTGAACCTTAAACATCCTTTTTTTTTTTTGATAATCTTAAACATCCTATTTGGAAACTAACACAATCACCGACCACCATACAGTCCAAAGTACTGAATCGATACAAAATTGCTTCTAATCTGAAAATATCCTATTTGAAATCTGGATCATTTTTTACATAATTGTTGAGCTTCTTAAAATACATAACATATATAATGTCCAAAAGAGCAATTTAAAATATACATCAAAAGAAAACTTAACTCGAACAACATTTTATGTCAATGTCATACCTAGCAGTTTTCTCCCCGTTTCGTCCGTATGTTGTAAGCATTACCACATGTATGCCTTCCTTGAATGCATCATCTATAAAACTAGTGTTTTTACATACAAAAGCTAGTCAATATATGGCAGGTGAACTTCTATGGAGACAAATATAAAAGAAAACAAACATTGCAAACTTTGACGGAGTACAATGTAAAAAGCTCAAAATCCACATTTCCATTTTTATCCCTAAAAGTTTGTTAATTGTTAGTAAATCAATTAACCAGTTTCCCAGGATTTCAATTTCAGCCAGGCCATTGACGTGAACATCTTCTAGTGCAAGAACTTCTTTTTCCAAATTTGCAGCAGGGTGCAAAAGCAGAACTTAATCTTCAGTTGTGAAACAAGCTCCCAGTAATATATTTTTTTAATAATTACCATCACCCCCTTGCGACTTAAAAAAACTCCAAATTATACACGCAAGCATAGAAGAAGTCAATGAAAAAGACAAAGAATTAACCCTTGTTGGGATTTGGAAAGTCTGACACGGTGGGGGTCATGGATACTCTTTGGGAATAATGTGGTGGTCATGGATGCTCTTTGGAAGCCAAGTCTTTTACCTTTAGATGTAGATGGGTATAGTAGAAATAATTTTTATGTTTGATAGGAAAAAGTTACCATGATTCTCCTATGTAAGGGGTTTTGTGCCATACTTATCAGGTTCCACATCTCCTAAATTCATTGCTTTAGACAATGAATTATAACTATAGTTGCGTAGAATTAAATCAAGTTGCTGACAAATGCATACACAAATGGCTCTTCAGGAATAGTATGTGATCTTGATACAAATGCAAATCATCCAGAAGTTACCTTTCAACTCCAGGACGAAGTGGTATGTTGCTAGATGACACATGATCTTCAAGAGCTTTTTTCTGTCACAAGTAACATTTCAAGTCACAAAACACTATGGGTTCATTTGGCAAATCAAAGAATAGAGCTAGAATAGTGCTCTTCACGTAGTACAAGCAGAGAAGTGGTAGGGACCGTGCAGTTTTATTATCATTTAAAGAACTACCTTGAATTTTCTCCTCTCTCGATGTAGGGATTGTATCTTATTCAGGTTGTATTGCTTTAAAGTTTACTCATCATCCCATGATGAACAGATTGTAAGGGTAAATTTACTGTGTAAACTAACCAAAATCTCGCTCTCCCTTATAAGACAAATGGGAAAACCTTGTGATTTAAAATTTTGCCGATCAAATGGACAAAGACTTAATACTTTCATGTCTTTTAACTGAATAGCCAATTCCATCTAATCACATGTTGGTTTCTAAAATGATATAACGACAACAATACAAGCAAAATGCGAGATCCTTGGAAAGTACAAACCTTTTGATGCAGAACACTTTTCACAAATGAATCTTTCTCATCAGTAGGCAGTGATGTAGGCCAGCCAATCTAACAGATTAAATCCAAAGTAAATCATAATAAAAGAATCAAACATATTATAATCAGTTGTGTTTCAAGTTTCAACAATGTTACAAGTTCCAACTAAAATGTATTTCTTTTTCCTACTAGGAATCTTAATTGCTGGATCAGTGTTCAGTTTCGAAACAAATAAATAAAAATAAACATAAATTTGCACTATGACCTTCCTGATAAAAATCTGAACTCGGTAAAAATAGGTGCCTAACTGCCGCTACATGGAAAAGGATGGACCACAATATCTATGGTATACTCAGAAGTGCCAAAAGGAAAACTTGAAATGATTGGACATAGCAAAAAATGAGGAGAGCTTACTCTGTTAAAGAATAACGTCAGCATCTTTTCTTCATCACCACCTGACCTCCTGCAAAATAAAAGGTATGTCGGGTTAAGTCATACAAGATCTATGGAAAGAGAAAATTTATTTTCATATATAAAGAGTAAGAAGAGTCTAACAACTAAGAAGATTACTTACCTCATTAAGTCAACATAAACTGGTTCGGGCCAATTAGCACAATCCAACCCTAGTTTCTGAAATGCTGGCCACACAATGACAAAAAAATGTAATTTAGATATTAAAGGAATTGTACTTTTACCAATATCATATTTGCAAAGCAGCCGCACCTACATTAAAAGCGTGACGATTGCCAAAGCGGTAGACATCTGCTATAACCCTGAAAGCACAGAAAATCTGTTAAGTTTAATAAGAAAAACCATATGTTGACATGGTACCAGTCAGAACTTGTAGTGCCAACTACCATACTGAAGCAAAACCACATCATGGTGAAGTCTCATAAGAAGAACCAGATATTGACATGGTACCAGTCAGAACTCGTAGCGCTCACTACCATACTGAAACAAAACCACACCATGTTTAAGTTTCATAACAAAAACATTTGAAATGGTACCAGTCAGACCTCACCTCATAGTGCTAAACTGGAGTAAAACCACACCGGTCAGCCCTCAAACTAACCAACCACAATCAATCAATCAGTCAGTCAGTCAATCTAAGCACTAATTAACAAGGCTTGTGAAACAATGGGCTCTTGTGTCCTACACCAATTGATTTCATCGATCCAATTACCTTATCAAGAGATATCAAAGCACTGAATGACATAAAGAAGTCATATAAACTTAAAAAAAGAGTGCATCAAATAATGGGATGAAATCACTAATGAATTATAAAATCTAACCCTTCCACTTCAAAAAGAAGCGCGAGATCGCCAGAACTGGAGGGATCCGGCGAACTGGAAGAGGGAGAAGCGCAGGGAGCCGGAAACAACACCCTACTTGGCTTGGGGAATTTCGAGCTGGCGAAGGATCCTTCTCTAAGAAACCACAGAAGCGAGGGGCATGGATATGACAGCTTCTTCGCGAAGGGAACTGAGCGGGGAAGGAGTAAGCAGCGAGAAAAGGCACAGGCTTCCATTGCTTCTCTGCGACTCTGCGAGAGAGAGAGATGATAGGAGACGAGAGGAGTGAACTGTTTGCATACGGATCTAGAAGAACAGACCACAGAGAGTGAAGATCAGTGCGCTTGTACGACTGATGTACTTTGTCTTGAGAAGGCTCAATGGGCTTCCTCCTGAGCCTGTTTCAGTTTAAAATCCACGCCGACCTTGAACTCGGTCATCAACAAATAACTTATTAATTTTAACATAAAATTTACGAGAGAAGAGATCTAATAATTATGATTATTGATATCTATAGTGTCTAATTTATTATTTATATTTTAATTAATATATATAAATTATATTAATTCATTTCAATTATATGCATATTTTAAATTTAAATTTTATTTCAGTAGTTATCAAGAAAGTGAATTAAATCATAAAATTTGATCATTTGATTTTTGCTAGTGTTTGATATATATTAAAATAAAATTAAAATAAAATAATTTTTTTTGTATTTATATAATATGATATATACAAAAATGTCTAATTAATTAGTTTTGTTATTTAAGAGTTTCATAAATAGTTATTTGAAATTTAATTTTATGATCATTGATGTTGCACTAATAACCATGGTTATTGGATCCCTCCTCTATTTACAATCATAATTTAGTAACGTAAATTATTTGTTAATTAAATAATTTCGTTAGATTAGTAATTTTTTTTAAAATGTCATATAATTTTTTATAATTTCTTGACAACTAGTATGAGTATTTCTATCTCTAGGTTCTCTACAATTGTAGAAATATAATTTTCTTTATTCATGATCTTTTTTTTTTTGCACAAAAGATTGTCGGCAGTGAAATGGTGGGTCAATTTTTGTGATGAAAATATAGCATACGTGGCTTATTAGATATGATATGACATTAGGAAATATAACAGATTTAATTTGACCACAAATCGGGCACTTTGTTATGTCAAGCGTTATTCATGTATATAGCAAGTTTTTTAGATAAAATGAAATAAAGTGAAATAAAGTTTTTAGATAAAATGAAATAAAAGTCTTTTAATTTTAAATATTCATAAAAAAATTTATTTGAATCTTAAATATACGACTTTTTATATAAAATTGTCTTTACTATCAGATCAAAGATTGATCAAACTCTTACTTTTATATCATTGATAATGTTCTATACATGATTTCTTGAGTTAAGAAAAATATGAAATAGAAATCATAGAAAATTCAAAGAAAAATATTACCCAATTTAAACAAAATCTTAAAGAATTTAAGATGTAGGAAACCTAAAGACTTAAAAAGAAAATAAAATTAATAGATTTTTAATAAAATTATGTTACTATGATTTTCTAGATTCTGATTCATGTATATATAATTTCTTCTGGTTAGAAAAAAAACAACAACAAAATTTAATACCATGTTCACTACCAAAACAAACTTACATACAAGCACCTAACAGCAACAACAAAAAAGAGAAAAAGAAAAAAGAAAACCACACAACAGCCCCTGGATTAAATAACGAACCAAAAAAGTACAACAGACCACCATTTTAAATTAAGGTGCTTTTTGTTATATCTAATACATATTTTGATGAGTATAAATTTTTTTCTTGTTTTTGTTGTATTAGAGATCATGTAGTTGTACTTTTTTCTGGTAGATTAGATGAAGAGTCAGAAGTCTAATTAAGCTCTGCCACTTTCCACTGCATGCATCAACTAGTCTCTCAAAAAGGGATTCTGTAATCGCGCGTGTTACCTCTCTTCCTTCAAGTGGAATAGTATCCCAATCAAAGTTCTCTTTTGAGACTAGCAAGATTTCTTTCTGATTATTTTTTATACACAACTAGCTAGCTAGCTAGTTCTCAGTTCTCACGAATATATATAGATATATATATATATATATAGGGTTGCTAAAATTGAAAGAGAGAATTGTCTACTTGGACCAACACTAAGCTTACTTTCAAATACTTAATTAACAAGCATGATCGTAACGACAAGTTGATGACAGTTACAATGGCATCATCATCAAGATAGAACATCATGGATTCACATCTAGGACCGAGTTGGAGAAGTTGAGAAGAGCAACTATATCTAATGTGAATGATTCTTGTACTAGATTAGAGCTAGTTGATTTGGTTAATATGTAAATGTTATTTCATTTGTCTTTTTATGTATGGATGATGACGAATCTTAGTGGCAAAGGTAAGTGCATAACATTGGGGTTAAACCTCTTTTAGGATCATAATATCTTTCTAATGATGTTTGTTATTTTATTATCTATTTGAACCCACTAAATGTTTCTTTAGTTTATCATTATTGAACTCACTAATTTTTGAAGCTTGAACCAATTTTAACTCTTTTGTTTTATTTTTAAATCAACGAAATTAATTTTAATATTAATTATACCAGCTGACATCACTAAGATGGATTTCTGACTTCGCTACTGATGAAAATTATTTATCTGAATTTTTTAAGAGGCCAGATTTGAATGGATATTAGATCCTTATTTCAGTTTTTGAAGCAAAAAAAAATTAGTTAGAATGTTTTTTTAGATAAAGAATGTCAAGCCTTTTAATTTTAAATATTCGATGAATTCTTAGCTGAGTTTTCAAAGTGTTGAAATGTAATGAAAGAATTAAATGTTTAATTTATGATTTACTTAGACCAAGAAAGATTTGGAATTGAAATGTCATAAAAAAAATAGTAAACAGTCACATCATGATCTAATGGCTAAACTAGTCAAACAGGTACATAAGTTGATGCTATCAATGGCAAGAGCAATTTAATAATTACTTGGTGATGTTCAGAGAGTAATTAAAAAGCATATGAACTGCCCTTGTTCTCATAATAAGTTCATAATTTCATATATGTGTATTCATAATTATAAGTCTAACACAAATAATGATAAATTTTATCTTTTCATGGAGACGAATGTTTAAACTCTACAAAAGATATTTAAAATATGAATGATGGAATTTATGAAAATCCTTATTTCAAACAGCTAATTAAGTGATATATACCAACTGTTGAACCTAAGCAAATTCCAGAAAAAAAAAAGATATAGAGATGCAAATATCTAAAAATTGATTTCCTCTGTTTTTCAACCAGGTTATGGGCAGCTTTTAATGAGATAAAAAAGTTATATGTAACAAACAAAACATCTTTCTTTATGTATGTGCATATATATATATATATATATAATAATAATAACTATATATTGAGTGTTGACCAAGTCTTAGCGAGACCAGCTTAATTAGTTTGTTTGACATAATCATGTGCTTTCCTATCTAGGCACCTTTTTTAAAAGGTTGAGAATTCAAACTGTTACAAGGAATTCAAAGCGCCATTTGTTAATTTATAACTTTCTATCCTCTGCATGCCTTATTGAACAAGTCTCAGCATGACCCATATTTCGTTTGGATCCAATTGAGGTAAAAACAATATATATATGCTGCATAAATATACAAGCAACAGCACACATGGCAGATCAACACAATTCATGAAAATGGAAGCAGATAAATAAAGAAATTCATAACGGAAGAAGCAAAGTCTAATCAACCAATGTACACAATGTATATCTTAATTATTAATTTGCAACACATACAATAATCTTATGTACGTCATACATCAATCCCTGGTTATACAAATTCTAGTAGTACTTTGCCACAACTCATTTCCAATATTAGTTTGTCGAATCATCATGCGTATAATATAATTAATGATTTCCAATACTAAACAACTCAAAAGTGTATATAACAAGTTAGTTACATTAATTATTCTCAGAAAGAAAACTGGCCTCTGACGAACTGTCATATACAAGTGAAGCCAGTATCTATAACAGTACTGATGAGTCGACCAGACACCAATCGGCAAAAAGTGGTCCCCAGAGACCAGAGATTATAGTACTAAACAAAAAGAAAAAGAAATCATGTGTACCCATACAAAAGCCTTAGATATAACTGATACTCTTAAGGATTATAAGTTTCTCATGTATATCTCCTTTCTTCCCTAGCTTACTATATAACACCGTCTTTAATTTGTGTGAAGCAATTTTAAAGTATTAGTATCTATCAATCGATGTATTACATTTTTCTTGCTTTTTATAGAGGCACTTTTGTAGGTGTACGCACGATATTGACTATAAAAAATAGCAAACTGTGTCAGCATATACTGATATCTTAATTAAGGTAGAACCTAGGATCACAAAATGCACTCGAATCGCTCACGTACTCCATCATCCTGCCAAGCTCATCCCAATTTCCATCCTTGAAGAGCTCATTCATGGTACCAGCATTCTGTAATCCTGTAATCCATGGAGAAGAACTAGCCTGTTGTGACGGAGCCATCTGCATATGGTTCCATTGCAGAGGGAGGTGGTTTTGCTGCAGTCTATCTTGCATGTAAATCTGATTAGTAGGGTTGTTAGTTCCCGGAAGAAAGGAGTCTCTTGCATCGGATTCTGAACTGTTGTTGGTTTGCTGAGAACTGGACTGCTCTTGTGCTTGGTTTTTCCTGATGAATGATTGTTTCAGATCATGCTGATACTTCTTGTATGTTGTGTTCCTCTTGAAAATCCGACAGATGGTCCAGACCTCCTACAAATAATTAAAGAATCAAAGTTTAAATTTTAATTAGCCATATAGAAAACATTTGAATTTGACAACGGTTTTCTTTTTCCTTGGTATTATATGGAACCTGCTACAATTGTTGCAGGTCAAGAGGAATGTAGGAAATTAGCCTACAGTTTTTTTCGCTATTATCCCGCTATTAAATAGTTTTTTAAGTGTGTAACATATGTGCAACTTATATTACATGAATTTATGTTGAACAGGACATGCATCTTGCACAGTGTGTGTGTGTGTGTGTGTGTGTGTGTGTGTGAGAGAGAGAGAGAGAGAGAGAGAGACTCACTGCTTCTTGCATACTAGGAGGACATGTGTCGTTCTCGTCCCGGTTCGAAGGTAAGCGAAACTCATGCATCATCCAATCAGTCTTGATACCTTTACCAGCACTTCCTCTATAATACACTAGTGATTTTTTTAAGCCAATACATGTAACACTTCCTGAATTAGAGGAGTATATCGGGCGGTCTATTCCCGTTGCTTTCCAGAACCCGGATCCAGTGACCCGATTAGGCCTGATGCTGTTCCTGTATTTTCTTCCTCTCAGACAAAAGAAATACCATTCTTTCTCACCTCCAACTGTGCTTGCTTCTACAATTCCACCAGAGAGAATTTGTTATTGTTAAATGTTGAATCAATGTCATATATTAATTAGTACTAGCTAGTATGAACACAACATCAAGATTTTTGAAATTATACTTCCACATGTCATGACTCATGAACTCATCGCATTAATTAAAGTCAGGGTATAATCAATTAATGGAACTACTTTTTCAGGGCCTATCCATCTATATATATTCCCTTATATTATATTTTATTAGGGTAAAATAGCCTTATAGGAACTGTAAATATATATATATATATATATATATATGCCTAAGGCCTTTTGTTTAATTGAGCACTATGTAACATTTATCTTCCATTGGAGATGTCTAGTAATTGCAACAACTATGTAGGTACACAATAATCAAGTAACCATTTCTGCACGAAAGAGCGCATAGATAAAAAAGAAACAGCATAAACTAACAGGGTTCAAGATGCAATCTCTAAATTATTTGGAAAAATTAACTCTCAAAAGCTTACTTGATAAATCCTATGGATAATGAATTTTGGGTTTTACTAGGTATATATAACACAACGTCCAACTTCTTCTTCTTTTTTTTTTTTTGAGGTAAGCAGGCAAATTGCCTACTTAAGTTTCATTTATATGAAAAAAAATTTGTACAAAAGAAAAAGGAAGGAAGGAAGGAAAGAAAGAAACAGACATGGAGCAAAGGACATAAAGGAGAAGAACCTTTATTGATATATGTAACATTTCATCAAGTACTTTGATTAATTCCAATAGATTTTGAATAACTGGATAATTATGAAAACTTATTTTTATTTCAAACAAATCATAAGTTAGGGACTAGCTAGACTCCTATCTTATTTCCAAAATAAATAAAAAAATATGAAAACTTACTTGGTAGATCCCAAGGATCATACTTGTAGATGTCAATCTGTCTGATTATCTCTATACTCAGCGGTTTCTTATCCACCTTTCGTTGTAGATAAAATCCAACAAGCTCTTCATCTGTCGGGTGAAACCGGAACCCCGGTAGAACCGCATCTTCTTCCTCTTCTCCTTCAAAAATCTTACTTCTCTCCTTCTCCATAGGTGCTAGCATCGGTTGCCTTTTTGAAGTAGGCTATAGCTAGCACAGGTTGGTAATTAGTTCCTTCTGATACTGTGACCTTTTTGGTTTAAACAGGTGATATGAGATGAGATGGTTGGTAATGGAATCACCTGGGTTACAAACATATATAGAGTTGCACTATTTAATTAAATAATCATGCATGCTATTGCTATCACAATCAATTAATGAGATCATTAAACTGAATTTAATTATGTGGTCTAAGTCAGTGCTGTTGAACTCTTGTTTTTTTTTCTTACTCTTTCATGAATATGCTAAATGTTATCCTTCCGACGCATCATGTGTTTGACCATTTCAAATACGTACAATGGAACTTTGTGGCAGCCATATATATATATTGTAAATATTAGGATATATATTAGCTTTAATTAATTGTTGGTTGGTTTGGTGCTAGATTTGTTAATTAACACATTATCTTGTACAGAGAAGTAACAACTAAAAATAAGGAACAAGTGTGAGGAGTCTTTAAACCTTTGAAATTCTGTATATGGATGAATTATCAAATCATTCTAATTATATAGTTTCAAGTTGAACAATCATGTGTACAGATGTGACAAGTGACAATCCATCCATAAAATAATACCACTTAATTAACTATAACACCAGATCTATTGAAATGAAGATAAAATTAATTAAGTATAAAACCTACCATCGATTTGTTAATCTGATTTGCATGTGACACCTAGACAATGTTATTTTTACCACATCATGATAAGTATTTTCATTAAATGCGTACAAGTATAAACATATATATAAACATACAAACATATAATATATTAGGCATATAATTTAAGTTAAAGAAAATATTATTTTACGTAAATGATCAATGAACAAGAACGTCAAAATTAATTCTTCCATATGGTAATATACTTTTTAGCCACTAAGAGATAAATTAATTTTTATTGACTAAACTTCTTGATATGGGAACTATGTAAATTCACAGATAATGATTCTCACCGACTCATTAAAGGAACATGTGCAACTATGCAAAGAGATATTAATTAAAAAAACTGAGAGATATTATATTAATTAAAAAAACTGAGAGATGTTATATTAATTAAAAAAACTGAGAGATACTATGTTATGAATTATTAAGTTTGCTAGCCTTCTTCTGTCTAACTAAAAAAAAAAATTTCTTTTTTCAATTCAACTTTAAATTTTAGAGCAAAATTTTCAAAACATCAAGGTTATGAATTAATTATAGTTACAGAAAAAGAATAAAAAAAAATGAAGGATTAGATTTCTCTGATAAAAAAAAAGGTCTATTTAAAAGTTATACAAGTAAGAATCACATATTTAACACAAATGAGGATATATTTTGCAAAAAAAATTTCAGGAGGAGAAGGGGGGGGGGGGGGGGGACTGGTAGATAAATTATACAAATTGATCAATTATATGGATGAATTTCAGGAGAAGTGTGAGAGCTAGCAGTCTCTATACCTTAATCATATTTATACCACTAAGTTCAACTTCAGTTTTATTTTAATTTTTATGGGTAATTATAGGAGTGTCAATTTTTGACCCAACCCGAAATGACCCGAGGAAAAATAGGTTGGGTATGGGTCAACAATTTTTGACCCGTTTCGGATCGGGTCGGGTTGATTCGAAATGATCTAAATAATTGTGTTTTTTATGTTTATTTTTGAAATTTTACACTAATTAAGATTTATTTATATATTAATTAAGATTAAATTACATAAAAATATAAAAATAATTATTAAATACTTAATTAGGGCTCTTTCAAAATATTAATTACTCCCCCAAATTGGATGGGAAGTTTCATAATATCGAATAAAATAAGTTAACTTTGGATGTTAAAATATTAATTTTCTACAGACTTATGATTTTTTGTCGTTTTGTGAGATTGAAATGTACTATTAGTACAAATAGGAGAATGCATTAATATCCCAAAAAAGGAAGGATAATGTCTAAAGACCTTTTAAACTTTCAGATGTGACAAATAATATTTTTTAAACTTTTATTTATGATAATGACTCATTCAAACTTATTAATGCAAGACAATTACGGTCAAATATTAATTTTATTCATAATTATTAAATTTGAATGAAAATGATCAAACTACCGTTGAATTTTATTGTGTGATTATTTAAAAATTAATAGTTATCTAATTTGAAAATGAATATTTTTCAATAATAAAAATATTGTGCAAGTGGATTATTTAAATATTAATATGTAACTAATTTTTATTTCTACTTTTATGTTTTTATATTTTAAATTTGTATGCTTAAATTTTGTTCCATGAAAAAAATTATATCATGAACAACTAAAATTCAGATACATCAAAATTTTATTTTATAAATAATAATAAAATAATATAAAATAAATATATATTCTCATTTGAAATTTTTATTGAAAATAATATAATAGTAAAAATTGTACAGAAACTCCAGTAAAGTTAAGATTACTAGATGACATTATAGTCATTTTATATTTAAAATTAATAATATTAAGTAAGGTCAAGATAAGATTTATGCATGAATTAGTTACATATTAATATTTAATTAGATAGTCCATTTGCATAATATTCATATTTTTTTCATTTATATAATTCGTTTTTTTATTATTGAAAAAATATTCCATTCCAAATTAGTAAATATTAAATTTTAAATAATCACCCTATAAAATTCAAAGAGTAGCTTAGACATTTTTCATCCAAATTTGATAATTATAAATGAAATTAATATTTGGGAGGCCGATTGTCTTGAATTGATAATTTTTTGGGGGAGGGAGGAGGGTTGGTGATTATCACAAATGAAAGTTTGGAAGATTAATTATTACCAATACAAAATTTAGGGAAATTTTTAGATATTACCCCCCAAAAAATAAAATAATACATTTGCTTATTTTTCTTGCAAGAGTAAAACCCCTCTTTAATATTTCAAACAATTAACTAGTATAGAAGCACTATCGGCATGGATTAAATTAATTAAATTTTAAGGAACAAGAAATAACGTGATACCTATGAATTTTTCTACTAAAAGCGCTACGAACTGAAAATTTTGCTTTTTAGCAAAAAAATAATATCATGGCCAACTATGCTTTTGAGGGCCAAAATGTTAATTTCTCCTCTATTTACATCGAGTTATACACATAATATTAACTCAATGATTAGTATTTATTAGTTGATCCAGTAAGTAATATTTTTCCTGGGAAAAATTATAGATTCGAAATCTTGATGGATAACAATAAAATGTCAGAGAAAATTGACATCAAAATCTCTCTCATTTATATAATGGGTCCATGAAATAATTCCTTTGAAATAAATTGGACTTTTTTTTAATTTTCCAAATTTTGTCATACTATCTCTATTAATTAAAATCATCAATTTTTAATCGAACAATTATAAATTATTGTATCACTAGGCAAGATCACCTCACAGTTGTATAACTATTCATTATTTTTGTATATTGACCCTTGTAAATTTTACAAAAAAATCTTCAATATAACATAGTTCAATTTGTTTAGAAATATATATGTCCAATTCTAGATTTCAAATCAAGTTAAATCAATTGTCAAAAATCATCTGAACTGTACGAGAAAAACAAGTTCAATTTCAAATAGAATTTAAGATAATGCAAGTACTCTTTAGAATCTAGCTAGATTTTTTTTTCATAATCTTTAGTATGACTTGTGTTTTTTTTTAATCAAAATTGTAAAGCAACTTGCTTAAAAAAATTAAACTTAAAACTTATTCGGTCATTGAGTCCGTTTAGGGTTTACACTAGAATAAAATTTTATTACCCATGTCGACATCGATATATAATTCTGTCTCCAAAAATTAATTATGCCCACATGGATTTTGTTATATATATATATATATATTTTGATACCAAGTATGAATGCATGTATAAATATGTATGAATATGATGTTATCAAGGACCTCATGCTCATAGGCATGGTGACCTCTGACCAGTAAGGTTGCAATTTCTTCAAGATATTTTAATTAGCATCTTGTATTGGTAGAACTAGTACAAGAATTCCTATACCATATAAATATAATACATATATATATCCTTATCATATATCGTCATACATAATATCACCTATGACCTACCCCTCTCCTTTTTCAATTTTTACGGGCATATTCGGTTGTCATGAGATTACGCAGGATGAAATTCTATAGACATGAGATCTCATTAGTGAATTTCTGAGAACTCATACCAGTAATATGGAAATGATTATGAAAATATATTTAAATGAATGTTTGGTTATAGAGCGGGAATAAATATGAGATTTTTTTTTCTTTTTCAAGTGTTTTCATGTCAATATTTATTTTCTTCCTGACATAATTTTTATTACCCGATCAATTTGACACACCGGGATTTGTTAATTCAATTAAATTATTTGAAAGTGTAAAGTAAATTAACATAATGAAATAAAAAAAATATAACTAATATTCATGACTGTAGTGCCACAAAATTCAAATAACGTATAAAAGGCTCAAAGAAATTCATCCATGAGATTAATTCAATATATACTAATACATATATGTATAATAATATCGCTAGTTAATGTCTAAGCATACACCTAAAAATTTTCAAAATTTTAAATTATAAATTGCAAAATATTTTGCAGCAAAGAAAATACACAATATCATGGTATCAAAAATTAAATATAGGATTCAATATGAGCAAGTATACTTCTTCAGCTAAAAAGTTTGACTAAGTTAATCTTATTGATATGTTTATCAAACGAAAAAAAAAAAACATTGATGTGATAATGAAATAATACTATTCTTCCTCCTCCGTGCTTTTATTGCTCCCCAGTTTCATGAATTTTTGAGTGAACAATAATCAAATAATCAAATAGAATAAGATCACACTCAACAGAGAATTACCAGCTAGCGTCTATTCGTGGGGTAAAACAAATACTTTGTTTTGATTGAATTTTATTTTTTCCCCACGTTTTATTGAAGGGATGAGAATAAAGTTGGGAAATGAGTTGAATTTCATGCCGAGAAAAAAATATTTTCGAACAGGTTATGGAAAATTTCTTCCACGAAGCCTTTTAAATCCCACAAATTCCAACATCCTACATGTTTAATTTCTTTCCTCGAGAAAGGTAAGGTGGAAAAATTGCACAGATTTTTGTGATGATTTCTTCTAAGTTTCTCACTCCCAACGACCCAATTTTTGCACCAGTTGTGTATTTATTCCTCCAGCAACTTTGAATTTTTCTCACTCGCATGAGCGTAGAATTCTAAATTAAACCTTGAATAATGCACCTATATATATAGTAGTATACACGTGACGCAGTTGCTAGAAGCTTCCTAACATGTCAGATGACACCACTTGATCAAACTAAATACTACGAACAGAGCGCGTTAGCATCCTCCGATTGATCTGAACCGTTCAATTTTCTTTGAGCGGTCTTGATCGAAGAAGAGGACCTGTAGTATACAGCAATTGTTGGATAGGATCGGGGATAATAAATTTTGTGGGTTTCATAAAGGAGAAATTTGTGTGTGTAGATAGGTGCAGGCCAAAATTTTCATGCAATAGAACAAAATGAGACCAAATAGGCTAATACAGACATGATTCTTGACATAATTTAGGCATGATTCTCGACTTTAATCTTCAATTTTGAAAATTCTTGGAAACTTCTTATTATTGAAATCACATCATGTATTTTTAGTTCAAAAGACACATGATAGATTTACATTGGTGGAATGTGTCTTATTGATTTTCATTCTATTTTCCCAAATTTTATTTAGTTATATTTATTTTTTATATTTTTTGAATTTTTTTTTGCTACATGTTCCTTATTTGATTTTTATTGTTTGTACTATAAGTGATAAAATTCGATCTGATCTGAAAAGTTCAATTCGGAACCAATTCCTCCCTAACATGATTATTTTAAAAAATCAAATTGATTTGAAACCAACTTAAAACCCAAGGCGATCATTAATTGAATGACTCATAATCCGACTTAATTTGATCCAAGATGATTCAAAACTCAACAATGATTTCAAATCAAATTGATCCAAACTCAGCACATCCATTCTATTATTATCTTTATAGTGGCAAATCATACCATACTAAAAAAACCTGCCCAACCTGTCATAAACTCGAACTTGATCCTATCTAATAATTTAAAAAAAAATCAAATTGACCAACAAATGCACCTGACTTCAAGTGATTCGTATAAACAATATAAAACTCTATTCAACCTAACCTAAAATAACTTGAGACTCGACAACATTCCGAAATCAAACCGATCTGATTCAGTCTGAAACGCCTCTAAAATTGACTATGGTTCAATGATCCCATTCAAGTTTGATCTATTCGATTATCACCTCTATTTTGTGCTATAACTTTATACTTCTATTATTCAAACTAGAAAATTATAACTATTACTAAATTAATGACTATCTGATCGGTGCATATTGACTTCATTATAAAATTTTCTATCTTATATTCTCAATTTGAATGATATAAAATTATCACTGAAAGACTCATTCATCCTAGCTATATGGACGCATTACTTCAATCTTATCTAGTTAATTATTTCAAATTTCGCATTATTTTTAGAACTATTAATGTGTAGAAGATACTTTTTAAATTGATATATTTTTTATGAATAAAAATGAAATCAAATTATTTAATTTTTAATATTCATAAAAAAATCTTTATTAAATTTTATGAGTTATAATATCTCATACACTTTATTTATTGTAAAAATTTCTACATCGGTTGTGTTTGCGACACTGTCTCAACACTGGAAAAACTTGCCTATCAATTATGATGATATAAATGTCTCAAAATATACTTTATTATTTTGTAATTTTCGATTTACATAATTTAATAATTTTTTTATATCAAAATTTTATAGGATATAAAAAAATTATTTTTAGAATTCTTTAAGTATTTATTTCAGATTTTTAAAAATAACCAATTTTGAAGTACAAACATTCATTAATTTACTATTATTTTAGAGCTATTTTAAAAAATCTAAAAAAAATTAAAAAACTTCAAAAATAAAAAAAATTTACATCCTAAAATTTTTTTATATATAAAATTTATTAAATAATTTAAATCAAATTTCGATAAATAAAATATATAATTTGAAACATTTACGGTTCAATCATTTTGCCTCATTCTATCTCGATATAATATTAGTAATAATAAACTAATAAAGCAGAGCAGAGAATTTGTCAGGAATTGCGTGCCCATTTTTAAAATCGGAATTCCTTTTGACTTTTTATTACATCATTGATGCATGATTTTCATTAAAAAAAAAAAAAGGACTTGTCCATGATAACTGAAAAGCCACAAAAGGTTTAGGTAAGAAATTTCTTAATTCTTACTCGTGATGACACGCTTGAAAAAATTACACCAAAGACAAACAAGAAAAAAAGAGAAAAAAAAGAAAAAAAAAAATATATATATATATATAATTCCTCCAAACACTATCTCCAAATTCATCTCCACGCATTTTGATTTCATTTGATCCACATAATTTTTTTATCATTTTTTAAAAGTTTTTATTTTTAAATTAATTTCGCTATTCAATTATAAAAATACCTGAATTTAATATATAAATACCTAATTTATTTATATAAACACCTGAATAGTTTATGCTATTTGTCCTCCCCACACATTTTTGTTTCTCGAAATACTCTTTCTCTTTCTTCTTCTGCATATTTTTTATTTTCTCAAGATTTTTTTCTCTTTATCTCTTATCTCTCTTGTTATTGTCCTTAATTTTTTTTCTTATATGTTATTATTTTTCGAGATTCTTTTTCTCTCTCTTCTCTCTCTTGTTATGTTTCTTCTTAGCGATTTATATAAATACTCGATTCGCAAATACATGACTGCGAGTTATAAATATCTGAGTCATGTATATAAACACCTACATACATAATACAAATACTTGAGTTGGGACTTAAACACATGAGATTACTAAACGTATTTTGTTTGTCAAAAATAAAAAGTTAATTAGAAGAATTTTTTTGAAGATTCGGTTTGGGATAATTGCTTCCAAATCATGGTCTTTGTTAAGATTAATTAATAAATGATCTTTAGACCTGGTCGAAAGCAGATTTTAATGTTACCTATCAATTTTTACCTTAGTTTGAATTTGAATTTTGACATTAGATGGCGAATAAATAAATTGGAGGCTCAAATTTATGGTACCAGCACCGTTTTTCCGACCAATAACTTCTAAATTCTAATTGATTATATAAAAGTGGATATAAATGGCACTTCTAGAACTGATATTATAGATTAATCAGACTTGCTTGACATGATTCTTTTCTATAATTCTATTGGACTAAATACTAATATTTCTATGGGAGCTGATATACAGATATCATCATTAATACTATAATCGATATCCATTTTGTTATTCAGATTAAATGAATAATTATTCATATTAATGATTTTATTATGTAATTTATTTATGTAGTATTTTTGTTATTCAACTTAAGTAAATTATTATTCATATTAATAATATCTGACTTGAATAATAAAAATATTATTAAAAATAAATTACATAATAAAGTCGTTAATATGAATAATGATTTATTTTATATAAATAATAAAATCGATATTGATTACGTTATCAATGGCATTTCTCAAACATTTTCTTATTTCCATTAGACCAGTCATGCAAAACAAAATTCTTGACTTGCTTGTGGGCCCGCTCAGCTGTGTGTGATGTTTACGCCTAATTATATTGTTTTATTTGAATTAATAAGAGAAGTCAATCTTCCTGATTATTATTTCCAGTATCTATCAAATAAATAGATGTGATTTTTGTATCATTTGTTTGTTTTTTAAAAATGTTAGAAGCGTTTTTTTTCTCATATATAATTGGTGGAAAATTGGCGTGAAAATTATATGATGAGATACTTCTGAGATGCTTCAATCAATAACAATAATAATATTTGAATCAAATCTGATAAAGGATAAATTATAAAGGTATTAATTTGATTCAATTAATTTGTGAGAGTTAAAGAAGATGCCTTCGCACCCTCTCAACCTCTCTCTCTCTCTCTCTCTCTCTCTCTCTCTAGAACTTTGCAGTGATAGCTAAGATTGAATTGATTAATTAAAGAGAAATTATTTGCGCAACTTAATTGTATATTAAAAGTATTTATACTATTTTATATTTATATTTATAAGTATTTATATTTAGTATAAAAATATTTATTATTTGTTATTGTTGAATGATATAGAAAAATTCAAATCAAAAACCTTACTGTACAAATAAAAATACAACTTATAAAATTTTTAATTCTAATAATTTAAAATTTAAATATTTTTATTATTAAATATAAATATTTTTTAAAAATATATAAATAAATCTAAAATACAAATAATCGGTTATGAGGTATAATTATAATTCCTCTTAATTAAAATAAAAAATAATTGGTTACAGGTATAATTATGATTCCTCTTAATTAAAATAAAAAATAATTTGTTACAGCATCTGACAACATCCCGTATCCTATACCTATTTCAGTACCAGAATCCATCTAATCCCTGTCCCAAAAACAACAACAAATAGAAACACATACAGCCAAGACAGTACAGAAAACCAGAAACACGCCTAGCCAATAAACAATATAAACTGCGCATCCCTGCTATCTCAAAGGCAGAGTTTAATTTTAGTCAGCTCTTTTCATCTAAAATTTTATACAAAAATAATATATTTTTTTTTTATCAGTTTCTATTTGAGCCGTGAAATGTTCCTCCAATCAGTTTTGTGTTATGATTTTTTTCTTTAATTGAATTAATCATTTCTTATTTTTAACTCAAACTCCGCTACTATCTACTATTAATACATCTTAATTAACCATGTAGCTACACGCATTCCGCACAAAGTATCAGCAAAACTGAGTTCATAACGACCATTCTTGCGGAATCATCTCCACCAGTTTGTGTGGCAGCATCTTAATTCTCATCCTCTCTCCTTTTTTCCATATATTTTGTTCATTTTTCTCTCCTGAAGATTTGGACGGTTTTCAGACTTGTATTATTTTAGAAGGAAAATGGAGAAAAACATGAGCTTACTTCCATTTTTCACTTAATTTGAAGGAAAACAGGTGAACCAAACGCTCAAAAGTCAAAACATTCAATGTCCCATTTTTTTAACTGTGGAATACGTTGCCAATTGACATATAATTAATCTTCATTAATGTGTAAATATATATTAATTGTGTTAAATTTTCAAACTAAATCCAGTAAAATACAATTAAATGAATCGACTCATCCTATACAGAATTTGATCGAATGCAAGACGAATCAAAGATTCTAGATCTATACCCAACTCTTTTTTTCTCACATATCAAATTGGATCATGTTCTAGTCCGATTTAGATCAATCCATTTGATCAAATCCATTTGATCAAGTCAGTAATTTATTTGCTTTAGAAAATTCATACAAATTTAATATCAAAAAACACCCTTCAAATCTACTAGTCCAGCTCCTCTATGATACTTCATACATAAAAACAATCAGCTAAACAGTTGAATATTACTTACGAGACATATTTAATAAAACAATAACATACAAATTTATATTAAACCATCTAAATTTTATTCACTCCACATATATTACTACATAGGATATAAAGACTGAAGACTCAAAACCAATCATACAAATCCACATGGACCCCACAAAGTCTTGTGTTTGACTTAAAAAGGATGTAACATTCGTAATTACAGTCTTCAGTATGCTATGCACGCCTAACAACACTTCAGTAGCTAGTAGGGGAAATGCACTGTTTGTAAATGATTGACTTGTTCTTAATTGGCGCACCTCCAAGTAGACTCTCACATCTGACAACCTTTTTCATCATTTATATTGACGAGAATAGTTCATGTTGTTGTTGTGTACCAACCTACCAGTGGTTTATTCTATTATTTTTCTAGTCAAGAATTCAACCTCTGCTGACATGGTGCGGTTTTTTTTTATAGAAGAGTTTTGTTTGTTTCGGTATTTATTGTTATAAAGATATATATCTAAACATATTTCTTGTCATAGAGAGGCGATATGATGAAGATACTACATCATCAATTTTGCTAGATTTTTTATTCACTAGTTTGAAATAAGACTACAATTAATTTAGTCGAGCTTGAGCAAATTGACCTAACTCTTAACTTAATTTGATCAGAAGATGAATCTAGTCAAGTCGAATTATAAATTAATTAATCCATTGACCTCGAATTAATTTGAACTTTAGTACTACATCAACTATGAGAACAATGCTCACATAGATATAGTAATTAACTTTTTTTATATTCATTTTCAAATTTTCTACGCATAAAATAATTAACGGTCATTCTTGAGTCAAGTTTGAACGAGTCAACTAATATAATTTTGAACTTGAGATCCAGTTAATCAAAAGTCTAATAGAACGATTCGAATTCAGACTAGACTCAAAACAATTCAAAGAAGTCGCAAATGACAAGCTAAATTTATGACACTATATATCGAATATTGAAAAGATTTTATCTCAAAAAAGAATATAGTCAAAAGATTTGTCTCAAATCCTAATAGTTCATTCTTCAATGTTGCTACACATTTCATTTGTAATTTGCCTCTTCCTCCGTTGTATGGTTCCAGGTAGTTTCATTGAATTTAAAATAAATACCAAACTTTATCTAAAACAATCCAATATATGAATTTCACAAATTGGAGAATAGTTAGAACTTAGAATCCTTCATGTGCCTGAAAAAATAAAAATAAAGCAATGCTGACCAAACCACATGATCAAATAGACAAACATGTTCTAACTACATGTGATGATCAGTTCATCTACTACATACATATACTATCACTACTTAGATAGATTTCCTTAGGGATTAATCAAGCACATTTTTTTATTAAATTGACTAACACCAAGCACTCCAATCAACATCATTTGTTCTCTATCATGCTACATAGCCATCATATGAGACCATTCTACAGTCCACCATGAAGTCCATAGCAAATTAATGCTCGTCTACAGTTCTCACTATAGTTTACTTAGTTATTTTACTGTTATGTATCACTGTGCTTTCTACTTAGAAAATTCATCGTTATAGACCAAGTATTGTTTGAAATCTCTGGTAAAACTGTTTGAATATTGGTTCATATGATAACATCATGTTTTGAATATGACTATTACTGTAAAAAATGTATATCTGTATAATTTTAATTATTTATAGTAACTACTTCAAAGGATATTGGTCAATATATACATCAGTATACATATGCAACATGTTAAATAATTATATTGAAGTCAAAATTCTACAAACAGTAATTTTAAGCATAATATATCGGATGATTTAAATAAAATTAGATTAATTGATTGAAAATTATTTTTTTGAGAACCAGTATTTGGTCTAGTAATAAAGACAATGTTCTCTGTATGAAAGATCGTTTGTTTGAAACTCGGATAAAAAAAATCATTTATGGACATTTAAATTTGAGTGATTTTATCCTTATCTTCATCTCAAAAAAAAATAATAACATCATTTATCAAATTTTAAATATATGTTATCAGTGAGTCAGGATACATCATAAATTGAAGCAAAATTTTATAATTATTTTGAACTATGAGCATCTTTTTGAAGCATTTTTGGGCCCATCTCTGTATATAATTAAGATATGCATATCGTAACTAATTAATATTCACTTGACTGGTTCTGGTCAATTATTGAGTTGGTAACAAGTCCGTATTCATATTTGTCTAGATGTATAATAAGTGTCTAAAGCTATGTAATTTTGTTATGTACTATAAAATAGAGGCACTTTTTTATTTCACTGCAAGAAAAAAATCATCAAATCTTTGCTTGGCAAAGAAGGTTTGAACTATGTATTAACTAATGTGAATCATATATTAACTAGTGTATAATTAAGTCTGAACCTTGTACTAGTGAGAATTACACCAGATAATTTTTTATCTATCTCAGAATGATCAAATCAGGTTGGATCCTACCCGATCCATTTAAAAAAATAATAAATAATGTCAGAACGATCTAACATGATCTGATCCATTTACACCATTTTTTACACTATTTTTTATTATTATTATTATTATAAAAAAAATAATTAGCTGAAGGTTGGGTCGGGTTGGATAAGATCGATCTATCGGACTAAAAACTGAGACCTCTAGATGTAAATAGAAAGTTCAGGAACCAATTTAATTTTCTTGAAAAAGTTTAGGGACTAAAACATATATTCTTCCATTCTATTTCAAAAGTTCATAGATATATTTGATGCAATTTAAAGTTTAAGGATCAATTTGATTTTTCTAAAAAAGTTGCAAGACCAACTTGAATTTTTTTAAAGAAGTTCAGTAACCAATTTGATGCAAATGAAAATTTAAAGACTAATTCGACTTTTTTTTAAAAAGTTCAAGGACCAAAATATAAATTCTCCCTTCTTTTTATATACATATATAGAAACTTTATTTAGTAAAAATAAGACCACACCCTTAATTACTTTTGGTTAATTAAGCTTAAATCAAAATTGACAAGTACAAAGTAAGTTCAGTCTAAAGAGACTAAAAACAAAGAAAAAGTGCAAGGTAACAAAAAGGCCCAAGACCAAAAACAGTTTGAAAGATTTAGTTTTAAAGATTTAAGAGACACAAAATAAACCAAAAGATTACTTTAGAAGACGACAATTATTTGGTCAGGACTAATTAAATCTTTACATACATTAATTATGACAGCATGACACTTGGAGGCCATATATTATTAGTGGGGTTAGATATTTCTTCAAAGCAAAAAGAATGGTAATTAATTGGCAGCATTCCTTGAATTTTTTTTCTCTTTTTTCCAAGGGAAAAAACAAAGTTGAAACTTCCAGCTGAATTCTTTGTCAGTATAAATTTATGTAGCTCAAATTAATTGGTGTTGTTGGTCCCATCATTATTTCAATTTTTGTGACTTTTTTTTTGAGGAAAACCATTTTTCCCCTTAGTATACATTGCCTAAATTATTAAAAAAAAAAAAGGATGACTAATGCGTACAAACAGTACTACCTCGCTACATAACAAAAGGCAAGAAAAAAATAAAAATATTTACTAAGTACTAAAAGACAAAATCAGAAGAATAAATAATTTGACATGACACGCATGCTTTTACTAGCAAATGGAAGAGAAGAAGAACAAGAAGAAACATAGAAGTTAAAAATTAAATTCTAAAATTGAAAAGATAATAACGATAATACCTAAAGGACTGAAAACGTGCCCTTGACATATTGATTAAACGAATAAAAACAAAGATTAAAAAGTATAAAATATACAAAAAAAAATATACAAAAGTTGCTTTGACTTTGGTTTTTGGAAGGTGGATGGCTAGTGGTGACTTTTTACCAAGTGCATTTTTTTTCTTGATGAAATTCAAATCATGCATACAAGAAATTAAAAGGTTCTCGAAAATGGAAAGGGAATACAAAGATAAGGTTATGACAATGATGGAATCGGATTTTCTAAGAACTTTCTTATTTTCTTAAATATTTCTATTCTTTTTTTTTTTTACATATTGTTATCGATGACTAATCTTTATCTTTTGATTGCTACCTTTAACCAATACCGAGATTATCAGACCATTTTATGTATAAAATATTGGGATTAATTTTTAAAGAATATTAAGTAAATTGATTTATTTTTCAAACTAAAGTAATCGAGATGGCACGCATATATTGTTTTTTTTTTGTTTTTTTTTTATAACCTCCCTCCTTTACAGATATTTGGTTCTTAATCTACGATAGTTTAAAATATTTTAAGTCGAAAATAAAAGAAAAAGAAAAAGAAAAAGGAAAGGCTAGTAGTTCTGGCAATTATAACTCCAAAAAATAAAAAAATAAAAAAGTTATACATAGTAAGATGCGAGACCAATTCTCAGTGTAATTTAGTAAGATTAAAGGCCCATATATCAGATTTAAAGAGAATAGAGCACATTCTCTCACAATTTGGATTTGAACGGATAATCCATTTGAAAAATTCAAACTATAAATAGCCAGCCCAAAGTTGTATTCCAGCTGTACAAGCTCGGGTTAAAGAAACAAACTTTGTCAGATTTCAGAAGACTTTTTCTTTTCTTTTTATATAAAAATTCTTTATACTATTTATTTTTTTAAAATAATTTTTATGGGATTTAAATCTATATCTTTTCATAGAGAAATGAGACCTATCACTACTGTATTAGACATATGGTTCAAATTTCAAATGATTTATATTAATAAAGATGAGAATCGAGCCTTTCTTTCAAATATTCGGAAAGAATTTCTTATTTTTTATATAAAAAATAAAAAAGAAAGTGTTAAAGCCTTTTCTCTTTTTTGGAGAAGAAGATAATAAAAAGACCTCAAATTTTCATGTAAAACTTTGGGCTTTTGACAAATGACAACCAATCCAAACTTCAACTTTTGGAACGTTCTTTTTTCTCATTGATTTATTATTTTTTTATTGCAAGCACAGAAAAAAAACTACATTATATACAATTAAGATTCGAATTGAACACAAATCCATTGTCGTCTAGTCCGGTTAGGATACCTGGCTTTCACCCAGGCGACCCGGGTTCAAATCCCGGCAATGGAAATGTATTTTTCTCTCCTTATAATCTTTTAAAAAGATTTTCAGATATAGTTTCGGTGATATTCATTTGTTTGTCGAATCGGAGACTCTGCATACGAGATTTTTTTTTTTCTAATGGACTAGTACATATCCTGTGTTGGAATTAATGTTTCGGGATGGATTCGTGTTGTGAATTTGCAAAGAGTTTAAGATAGGTGCGAGTACGAATCTTAATGCATTTAATGAATCGATTGTGCTTGAAATTCTAGTACGGTGAAGGAATTGAAATCCAAATGGACAATTTACTGACATACGATAACAGTATTAACTGAATTTATGAATTGAGGAGCTAATTGTCACAAATTGAAAGTTTGAAAGTGTAATTATTTAAATTAAAGGTTCAACATGCTCTGTATCCAAACTTTAACCACGCTATTATAACGATCTTCTAGTAGCCAAGACAATCCTCCAATTATCAACGAACTATATTGATAAACATAAAGAAAAGAAGTAAAAATGAAAACCTTATCGACTTGATCAACTAAATACATACATTATATCCCAATATATAACCATAGAGGGAGAAAAAAAAAATGATCCCCAATCAAGGTCCAGCACTCTAGCTAATTACTGGTTATTTATCACAATGAATCGATAGAGAAAAGAAACAAATACAAATTAAGAAGGTGGCGCCACGACACCAACGTCAAAGCTCCCTCTCTCCTCTCCCTCGGGAGAAATCTCTCTAACATCAACTGATCTTATATTTTCCTGATCAACTGCCAGCTGAACCTCCTCGCCAGAAACAACACACGCTTTGTCCACATCAGCACGCTCCTCTAATTGGTCCACATGCTTCGTCAGAGGTGACGAATTGCCAGAACCAGAGCGTGACTCCAATCTGTCCTCAAGACTCAAGCCACTGTGTTGCCTAAATGAAAGTAGTAATGAACAAAATGCCAGTGTTTTCATTTATCAGTTGTAATATTTGCGAAAAACAGCTGGCCAAAATAGTTAGCCAAAAATTAACATTTTTGGTTCACTATCCACCAGGATCTCGTTACAAATTCATTCCCCAAGAAATTTCCATCCTCATATCAGTTAGTGTCAAGAGACAAACAGGGGACCTAGTTGTAAACTGATAACTATCAATGCATAAATTGGATAAAACTGAGTCTGATTTGCAGAATTGAAATTTATTGGAGGCATATTCAGGCCAAACTCATAAAACTGTTTGGCATTCCAAACTTCCATTTCACTGGCAAAAATAACAATCTGTGGCACTTTAGCGATGGTTGGCATAAATTAATGAAAACAAATACAATCACAAACAAATACCTATGCAACTGAGATTGCAAGGAACGAACAAGAGAGAGGAGCTCATCTCTCTCCTTCTGGATGGCCTCCAACCTTCCAGAAGCTTCTTTTACTTGGGCATCAGCACCGGCTTCAGAAACCCTAGCTTTCTCATCAGCACGAGCCAAGGAAGCTTCCAGAACTGCTCTCTGATCTCGCGCCTTTGCGAGCTCAGTTTGCCACATCTTTGCTTCTTGTAAAGCGGCTTCCTGCTGCTTGAGCAGTATCTCTTTGTCCTTTGTCAGATCCATGACCTGCTTCTCAGACTTCATCACCTGTTTACGACAGGAAAGCCTGTTATATAGTCTTTTTAACTAAATTGCTACATATTTTTGGATGCTAGAATTAGAGGGTTAGTATAAAGTAGCAGAATTTTATTTTTCTCCTCATCTTAATTGGGATTTTGTTTGGACTTTGGACCTTTCTGTGAGGATGTGACCAAATTATGGTTTTAGTGAAACCGTAATAAAAAAAAAATATGGTCTAAAAGCAACAAATCAGTCTGTACTAGTAATAGCACAACTGACGCAACCAATACTGGTCAATTACAGGCTGTAGCTGTACCAATATAGAACCAGCGATAAGTTGGTGACCACTGCTCTCAGCTCAGACCGAGATCCAGCATGCAAGCATACAGGTAGGACCTCCTGTAATTCTGGTACAGATAATAGTTGCCTCAGTTGGATTCTCTGTCAAGTTTGGGCCTAACATTATATTCACAAGCTTTTTGGCTGATCATAAAACTAGCACATCAATCAGGACTCTACTAAACCAAATCTCATCGGCCTGTTTCTTGTCACCAAATGCTAGGAAAAGGTAAATTCTCCATTAAAAAATGCTACATCTTCAAATGGCATATATTAGAGAGATAAAAAAGTATATGCCCAATCAAATAGAGCCAAAATATTTCTAATCACCTTAAGCAATGAAAATTGGATCTGTTTCTCAGCATCTCTTTTAATGCGCTCAATCTCAGCAAAGAGAATGTGCCTTTGTTCATCTAGGGTTTTGGCAGCAGAGGCAGCACTCTGGGCAGCATTTGCAGTTTCTGTCAGCTTCTGAGCAAGTTCATTTATGGTTGAATCTCGAGAGCGTACATCTTTTGCAAGTTGACTTAGCTCTTCATCTTTCACTCTCAAAGTCTCCTGTAATTAGATATAAGAAAATAAAATACATGGAAATAAAACCATACATATGAAGGATTAAATAAGAAAATTGTGGTTTTGCTTCAGAATTGAGACATAATTTCAGAAGGACATTAGTGCATCGATCAGAAGGAATTGAGACATAATTGATTGTGGTTTCACTCTAAACTGCTTTTTATTTGCTCAGTAGTGCATCAATTAGAAGGAAATTAGGTCTAGAGCTAGTCGCAAACCTTATGAATTACCTCTGTCTCACATACGACTGGAACAATTGAGAAATAATTGCAGTACATGCAGGTTTGAGTAACACATACCACATAAATAGCAATTGTTAGCATTCATCACTAACAGTAATCTCTCTCTCTTGTAACATCATATTAGAAGGCACTGTGGAAAAGAGGAAAAATAACCTTCATGACTGTTAGATCATCCTCCAGTTGGTTCTGACTGATTGCCATATTCGGCATGAACCCTAAAGCAGATCTAAGGGAAACTTTCATGGCAGCTTCAATTTCTTTTGACGCTTCCATGGCAGCTGCATTTGCTGCAGCAACAACAGTTGCAACAGTTCCTGATGCTGTATTTGTGCTTCCGGCTAAAGAATTTACTGCCTCCTTGTGGGCTCGCAATACCAGCTGTGTAGCACTGGTTATCAAACAAGATTTTAAGTTCCATTCTTCATTAAATTACTGTTTGCTAAATCTAATTCATCTACCAAATCACATCAAATTCTTCCATTATCTCCCAATTTTTAACTCAAATATTTACTGAACTTGTGTAATTCAGGCTAAACTTAAACCTAACTTAACCTGAATAAACCGTTAGTTCAGCCATCAAATCTTTAAGCTTAAACTGCCATCTGCTGAAATCAACCCAGATTCACCCTTAATTGGATGAGTTAACAAAATCCAAGCCAATTAAAATCAAAAGATAACAATTTGAGCAAGATAAGGCACAAAACAAATATACCTGAACTAAATATTGCAAAAATGCAGAAAAAAGAGGCTTACTGTAATGTAGAAACCCAAGCTTTGGCCGCACCAGGAGTTTCAGCACACAGGAAGTAATCCTTCTTTTGTGGAGTTCCTATGTCTAAACAATATAGTTAAGAAACAATAACTTTACAAAACTAACCTTGAGAATCTTTTTATTATTCCGTGGTCCGCAGAAAGTGAAAGAAATGCCACTAGGTTTCTTAAACCACTTAATGAAACAGACAAATCTACAGCGTCTTCAGCCCACTTAAGTCCCAACTATTTTAATTGAAAAGTTTAGCTTCCATATCTCATGAAACTGTTAATAAAGTGTGGATACAAAAGCAGCATCCATCATATTTTGGCAATCCACTGCAAAAATGAAAGAAAAAAACATATATTTACAATGATATCAAATCTTTTATCATCTTTATGTGTGTGCACGAGCGAGGGGGGGGGGGGGGGAGAGAGAGAGAGACAGTACTGGAAATTCACTGGAGACATAGTTATGGTGCTGGTTGCATCAAAATAGACCGAACCCTTGACAGATACCTCGCTTCTTCGAACCCTGTTAAGGCAAATAAAAAAATCAATCACCATAACAATTAAAACTATTGAGATTAAAATAATTTTAACTTCCAAAAAGCAAACAAAATATAAAATATGGCATACTTGTACTCCATCCTTCCGGATGTTGGGTCTAAGATCATCCATCGCTCGTTCCAATTTCTCAACTGTCAAAAGCGTTACATAATTATAAATTTTTATTTGCAATCAACTTTCACAGATAATTTAACGGGGAACCCAAGCAGAACTACGAGCATTATAATAACAACCCTATTAAAGTTTCAAAATACAACCAAACTAAGCCTCCATTACACAATATCATTAACAAAGTTAAAAGAGGAGATCAAAGGAACGTACACAAAGTTTCTGGATCATAGTATACAGGATTTACCAATGACTAAGATTCTATCTTTGTCCTCCCTTATCAGTCAGAAATACTTTTCATATCTAGTAAAAGAATTAAGAGGTGGAGGTAGATAACATTTTTGACGCTCCATAGGGCATATGACGTTCTATTGAAGACAAATTAAGCGACAAGGGCAGACATCAAATTTTCCAAAATTTAAAAAGCATAAACTATCATCAGCAAGTTCCAATTTGGACAAACCAAATATTTTATTAACAACTAATCAAACTGTCATGAACTACAATTGATTTAGGTTTGTGTCAAATATAGTATGTGAAGTTTTTAACTTCCGCACCTGCCATAGGAAATTCACATGGCCAGATACTTCCATAGTTTCTTATTTTTTTTGCACAACGTTATTGTGTTCTTGATCACACCACTATTTTTATTATATGGTGACAGAATTTATAAGCTAGCATAGTATTCCTTGCAGACAAAACTTTCGGAAAACAGACAATATATTGTGGTTCCTTATAACAGTTAAGCAAATATGAAGGTTCTTAAGGTGGTTATACAATTCTGACTCATTCTAAGGTATATTCAACGCACCGAAAAGCTCTTACTTCTATATCATAAATAGGGAAACAACCCTTTAGTTCAATAACCCTAACCATGCATTTACTTGCTATAGCCTGCAATAGCATGTATTCGCATCATATTCCGGCCTACCTAAAGCAAACTGTATGGAATAAGATAAAGACTGAAAATTTTGACCAAAGTTCCAAACTTTGATCACTTATACAAAAGAGGAGCAAAGAAGAAATCACCTTGCTCATGTACAGAAGTGGTACAGTACCTATACTGGTACAAATTACAAGCAGAAAATGATCTCATATGGGTAATGCCAGTCTAATGCTATGAAAAGAAAATAACACTAAAGCCTTAATCCTACTATCGTCTAAACTAAATATATGAAATCGCACCACTGGTATTACAACAATAGTAGGTAGAAAGATAACAATAATTTGTGGAAATTAAGAATTGAACTTGACTTAAAATCAATGAATTGGATGCAGTACCGTTTCAGATCGCTTGAGAAGAGGTCCCTGAAGGAGATACCGGCCTGAGCTCGAAGAATGAAGCTTCTTCTTTATCTTCTCCAAATTATTCTCGGTCTCCGCTTCCTTCAACATCACAAAAGAGAGAAAAACAACATTTTTTTCAGCTCAATTCCGATCAAATTTCGTTACAAGGGGGGAAACTGGCTCGAGAGGAACACTTACCGAAGGAGTTCCATTGGATGCCATGGCGACAAAGACTCAAGGAATCAAAGCACTAGAGAAAGATTCGGGCTTTTGATTATGATGAGACAGAGGTGGAGCAACACAGGAAAGAAAGAGAAGGAGACTGTTAGGTTGCTTCCATGACTGGTCGATGAATCTCGGTGTCATTTGTTTCGGGGTTATATGTCACAAGCAAATTTATTTTCGATATTTTATGGGGTAGTTTTGCAAAGATAGTTGATACATGTATTCTTTAATCACACGTCTTTATCTTTTATCTTTATCTCAAATATATTTATATTTTTTTAAAAATATTTATATTTTATATTATTAAAATTAAAAAAATTTCAAATTTATTTTTACTTATAAAATAAAATTTTAAATTTAAATTTTTTTATATAATTAAGAGATGAAAATATAATAAATATATTTTATACTTTACAAATATAAATTTAAATTATTTATTTATTTAATATAAATGTGTACGGATAAAAAATATAAAATATAAATATAAGAATAATTTTTCTTTTACAAATCCGTCCTTACATTTGCAAATTTGAAGCCTTGTGTGTATTTTTGCAGATATCACTAGACTGCTAATGAAATATGATGAGATTGAGATTATTTACCGAATTTCACTTCAATTTTTTATGTAAAATTGTCTGAAGAAACCTATATACAGATATCTTTAGATAGAATTAATACCATAATAATTAGTACATCGTTAAATATAAGTATAATTTAATTATTGGAGATGATATATCAATGTCATAATTAATACCGACTTTGTTATTCATATTAAATGAGTTATTATTTATATTAATGACTTTATTATAAATTTTTTTTATAATACTTTTGTTATTCAACATAAATAAGTTATTATTCATATTAGTAGTATTTGAATTGAATAAAAAAAATATTATCGAAAATAAGTTGTATAATAAAATTGTTAATATAAATAATAAGGTCGGTATTGATGATGATATCTCTCCGACATTTTTCTTAATTATTTTTGACACTATCGTCTATTTTGACATTTATCGTCTATTTTGAAAATTGAAGTGCAGTCTGCCTTTGAAAATTTAATTATCTTTTTCAGGTTCGACGGGTTAAGAAGTCTCTTCACCATGATATCATCTTTGAAAAAAATATATGTTTACATGTTAAATTTGTTACTTTTCAATTTTACTTAATTAAAATCAAGCCGTAAAATATAATAATAAAAAAATGTACTGAAATAAGTTATAAATCTTTATTTATATATGGCTTTATTTTATATCAATGCGATTAAATTTTATAAATTTGAAAGTAAATATATTTTTAATGAAATAGATAAATTTAATAATTTAAATTCGTCAGGTAAACTTTCTCAGATATTTTAATCAATACATGTTGGCAAATTTTTTTAAGGTACCATTATTGATATCGTTATCAATACCGATTTTATTATTTTATGTAAATTGAGTCATTACTCATGTTAACGACTTTATTATATAACTTATTTTATACATTATTTTATTACTCAACTCAAATATCACTAATCTGAATAATAACTCATTAATGTTGAATAATAAAAGTCTTATATAAATAAATTACATAATAAAATCATTAACATGAACAATAACTTATTTAATTTGAATAATAAAGTCAGTATTGATAATGATATCAATATCAATATTTGTATATCAGCTCCCAATACATATTAGTTCCACATGATAAATTATATACACCTCCTACTAACAAATGACTTGTTAAATTCTACGTGACAATTATAATTGTAATTTCAAGAATGAAGAGTATTTGTTAATTTAATAAAATTGTTAAATTAGAAAAACTTGATAAAATGCCACGTCAGATTTGCAATTCATTTGCAAGTGACATAATAGTATTTTCATCCCCGAAATTACATGAGATTATTTTTTTATCAATTAAAAATATTAAGAAATTAATAATTATAGAGCTGAAGACATTCTAAAATTAATATGTAGATAATTATTTAATTTAATTAATAATTAAGTTATCAATTATAGACAGGGAGATGCTTTAGGTGGCGTTGACATGCAGCCCAAGTCTTTTTTTTTTTTTTTGATGGAAATGCAACCCAAGTCTTATAGATGGAATAAGCGCATCAGAACAATCCTTGAAAGAGAATTTTAACACTACCGTGTCTGCTCCGTTTCTTCTTTGGTCCTTGTCCGTCTCCTTGGACCAGAACCTTCTAAATCCCACCGTCCCGTCAACTCCTCGCTCTCTAAATTTGAGCAAATCAAAATTATCCGCAACATTCCACTTTTTACTATTATCTACGGTATACCACTTGGCGACTTCTGATTGGAAATATAAGTTGGATACCATCGTCATCACTCACGTCAGTACGTAAACCACTCGGATTTTTCTTGTAGTGCACAAAGTTCTATCAAGAAAAGTAGTAGCGGAGAGAGGATTAAGCCATCAGAACTTCAGATCTCCAACGAACGGTTACTAGGCTGGGCAGTGGGCAGAGACATTTCTTTGTGGGATCTAGAAAGTTCCGCAGAGTATCGTACCGCGGAGCTGATATTGATCGAACCGGGAGCCTTCCAACGCCCATTGGACCATATTTTTGTCCGATGTGAAAAATCACCGTTGGATCAGATTTGCACAGTTGTTAGGAGCGAAATTTTGTGCGAATCTTAATGCCATCGAACGGTTTATTTTCCCATCGGACAAAATTTTGGTCCAATAAGCGTTGGAACTCACCCGCTCCCAATATTGAGATGCCTTATTATTAGTACTTGTTATTTTTGGGGGAATTCAGACTCTCTCCTGTTTTTGGTGCTTTGTTTCCTTCCTTCCCACCGCAACCTACCCCATTTTTATATATAAAATTTCTATTTCTTGCTTCTCTCTTAAGAAAATTTAATAAGAAGAATCCGATCGCAATTTCTTCTCGTCTAGTGAATTCAATCTCTGATTGATTTGATGGCAGCTCCTGGAAACAAAATCAGAAACGCCAAACTCGTAATTCTCGTTCTTTTAATTGAGATTTCTACTTCTCTTTCTTATTTTTGAGGAAAACGCACAATCGATGCTCATCTAGGTCTTGTTTAGAAGTTATCTCATATTCACCTTTAATAATTCATCAGAATTGTGTATTTGCGTTGATTCTTCTGTTCTTCCTACTGATTTTGCACGATATGAACCTTTATCTTGATTGCTGACTCGAATTTTGCTTATCAATCTGCTAATCGAGATATTCTTTTTTTAATTAGGTTCTTCTTGGAGATGTCGGCACTGGCAAATCCAGTCTTGTTTTGCGATTTGTGAAAGGTCAATTTGTTGAATTTCAGGTTAGTCTTAGGTTTTTGATATTTCAAAAATATTCATTTACTATCTATGTATGTATGCTACATAGTTGGACGTTGATGTACTATCTAAGCATGTATGTGAATAATTTACAATATGTCCAATCAATTTTTGTTAAGCTAGATGGATGATTATTTACAACTGTGTTGATTAGTTTTCTTAATTGAGTTGACACTAACTTGATAAGCACCCTAATCTGTCTAAAATAGCATGCACTAAGTTTTTATTAGCACGATTAACGTTATCTGTGATTGTCCAATCTGTTTACTTTCATTGTTTTACCAGTGACTAGAATTTATCACAGCATAATGATGGACAAAGCTTATTGTGTTTTGTGAACTCCATTAAAATATCTTCTTTTCCTATGTTTTATATACATCAGCATTCTTTGCAACAAGTGTATATTCAAGTATATACCACATTGAAAGAACTATGTACTTTGAATTTTATGGCACAAATTTTTTGTAGGTTTCATAGAATATGCATTACTGTATTCCGAAATAATATTATTATTCTGTTGAAATGTCATCCAATGTCCCTTTATTTGCAATAACCCTTGAGTAGCAATTTTTCCGTTGTTTCTGCTGTGCTGTAAATTATCCTTTTGAGAATGTAGGAGTCGACAATTGGGGCCGCATTTTTCTCCCAAACAGTGGCTGTCAATGATCAGACCGTGAAATTTGAGATATGGGACACTGCTGGCCAGGAGAGGTACCACAGCCTGGCTCCAATGTATTATAGAGGTGCTGCAGCTGCCATAATTGTGTACGACATCACTAACACGGTTAGTATAATCTATTTCCTTTTTCATTTGTGAGATTCAGACTCTGTTGTATTAGACTATCAGTTGTGATGCTTAATCTATTACAATATACAGATTGATTTTCACCTGTTAATAATGATTTGATTGCTACTTGTTTTTTATTTATATCAGTGAATGGATCAAACTGGGAAACTTGTTTTTGTTATTTTTTCTTCAGTGTTGAAATCCTTAATCAAATGTTATACACATACTCATTTGGCTTTGCTTGCCAGGCTACTTTTACTCGGGCAAAGAAATGGGTTCAAGAGCTGCAGTCTCAAGGTATAACTTCCTGCACTGAACACAAAAGTTTCTTTTTGGTTGAGACTGTGAAATTTATTAGTTTCTATGTTTCCAAGCTAGATGTAGCATTCAGTTGATTTTGAATAAAATTTGGCAGTTTGATGTAATTGTGAATCGACAATGAGAGTAAAACCCAGCAGTCCTTCGCTGAAGTTTATACTATGTATGATGGGAAATGATAGTACAAATCAAATGAGGAATCATATAGTTAATATTGTTGCTTCCTGTAGTTACCAAAACCTACTTTAAATATTTATCAAACTTTTGTTTTACTTTTTTTTATATTAAGCTTCTGTTTGGGGGTGCTAAACTTTTTTTTTTTTTGTCTCAGGAAACTCAAGCACTATAATGGCTCTAGCTGGAAACAAATCTGATTTATTAGAGGCTAGACAAGTGTCTGCAGAGGTATGTATTCCCATGAAGAACTTCATTTTTTAGTTGTAACAAATTAGATACCATGCAATGTCAGTGTAGATTTTGGTGATCTGTGAGTTCCATTATTGATTTATTTGGTCCTTACCGTTTGGACTTCAATTTAAGTTGTGAGACCTCCATGGACCAAATAGACACCTAATTCTCACATGCCAGTAAATTCTCAGTGTGACGACCTCTGTTGGTCTTGTCGATGACTAAGAATGATTAACTGGTAGGATAATCGAATTTCATAGAAACATCTAAACAAGCATCTAAGCTTTTATAAATCTCAAAATAGACATCTAATTTGATCTTTGAACTATTCAGAACAAAATCAAACAGTACCAAATTGGATGCAGTATTAAACTATTCATTATCGATTTGTAGGAAGCTGAAAAGTATGCTAAGGAGAATGGCCTGTTCTTCATGGAAACTTCTGCTAAAACAGCAATCAATGTTAATGACATCTTTTATGAGATCGGTACGTGTTCTTTTTGAAAATCTCATGCATGCCCTTGCATAAAAACAATTAATCACCATGCCTAAAAGTGTAATATTATAAGTGTTACTCATTTTTTTTTCTCGTTGGACATAATATTCAAAATTGTTCTTAGTGTCTCAAACTCTAAATACTTTGGGTATTGTTTCTTTTTTCCTGTTTCACACTTGCATCCTTTAAGCTTGTTGGAACTTGGAATACCAAGTACCCAGTATTAGGATTTAGGAATGTCGTGTACTAACCACGAGGAACTATTTTTTATTTGTTCAGATTATAGGGCCCCTGTATTAGATGACAAAATATTCAAGTTTCCTTGTGGTTGGTTGAAACCACTATTTTTGCATTAAGAAAAACTGACGCTCAAATCTTTTTCTCTTTTGCTGTTTATGATTTCAGCTAAGAAATTGCTAGAAGGTCAAATTGTGCAACAAAGCACACAAGGCATGTTATTGACACAGGGACAAGCTGATAGGACCGTCAGTACTTCCTCATGCTGTTCTTAGTTACACTCGTTGCTTCCAAGTATAGTTGGATCAGATCACTTGCCCCTTGGTGGAATATGTATTTAGTTGCCTCTCTCTCTCTAGTATGGTCATTGTGCTTATTGTTAGTTGTTGGTTTTCTTCTTTTCATTTCCTTCTCTGTAAATTTGAATGCTAAAGTGCTAAAGTTGTTCGAGTGCTGTTTTAAGAATGTTTTGAACTTGGAAAAGTCACTCCTGCTAAAAGAAGTGGGACTAAGAAAGAAACAATAGCAGACAAATCAAGAGAACAGAACATGCAAATGAAGATTAAGAATAAATAAACCACTAAAACAAATTTGCTTTTGCGATATATGTTATTCGGGTTTAGCTGGTCAATGATTATTATTGTTCGACGGGCATGTAGGCTGAATTGTTTTCTACTTATTTTTTTCATTTATGCATTCATTTATTTATTAATCTTTTGGTCAGCCCTGGCGGGCGTGTTGAAATTACAATTTGCATGGAATCCTTATTGGACTCGAGGAAAGAAGGCCAGCACATAAAATCCTTGATTAATTAGGCCAGCATAAGAAACAAGGAGAGCAGTTAATATAAAACCTCAGCTTTCGTTCGAAGTAGACAGGCACATTAATTCCTCCAAGGAGCAAAAGCTAGCCATCATTTTCTTTGAAGTTTGAACTTCAGAAAGCTGTGTTAGGGAGCTGCCGGACTTTAAACATCATGTGCGTCAGGTTTGAAACAAAAGCACCATTTTGTGATCAGTATCTGTACACGGAAGTAAATATATAGGTTAGAGTAAAGGCAGCAAATGCCGCCTCCAATGTACCAAAGCTAGAGTTATCTGGTACCGATACTTCTTACGTGGTATGGTCTGAAATCGTCGGAAGGTTCAAAAGAACAGCAAATCCTACTTATTAAACAGAAACTTCTTAAATGTTGTTAGAAGATAATAAAGCGTATATTCGACTGAACGTATGCATCTTCTCCAAAGTGAAACTTATTTGGTAAATACAGTAATCTCCTCCGTATTATTTTTGGTGGATCAGCTGAATTTTCTCCGATTTTCTTCAATTTCATCTGATTTGTTCTTCGAAGTTCTCTACAATTCTTACTCTGTATCTAACGAATAGCGAATAACTGAGTAAGAATACGGTTGAATTAAATCAATCAATCAATCAATTCCAGTATTCTTCATGTTGGCGGGCCCGTCGCTATAATGAGTTCATATTCTCCAAAACGAACAGCTATTTTAGAGAATAAAATAAATAAAAATTATTGTAGCTGATAATATTGAGATTCCTGAGAAGACTTTGTAGTAGGGATTTTTATCGATGTAGGTGAAGTACTTCACTTGATGCCAACTCTCGCTATAATTCTATGACGCGTTGTTGGTGTGAGCCCCGCATTGACCGACTCAAGCCAAAGCTGGGTTGACCCGTCCGCACCATCGGTCACCCCTTGAATTTTTGCATCCTTCTTTTCTGTAACTTGCATATATAAAAGAGTTCAAGTAATTGTATTTTTTTTTTCACAGTACAAACAATTATCCAAGTAAATCTTTCAGAAGTAAAATTAGATGGATCCAGTTCACTATTTTCTAATGAGAACTACAGAGTACAGACGATTGTGTCCAAATTTCGCCTCATTACTGGTTTTTCTTAAGTTATTCATTTCATCAGATTGGAATTGAAATGCTTATAATTTATGCAATATAAATATACATACTAAGTTGAAACAGATTATGTCTTTTGTAATCCTAAATTTTAGTAAATACCAAGAAAAGCAACGGAGGATATTTCTAATATTTTAGATGCATAACATCTACAAACTTTTCACGTTGAATTAAATCGAACTTTTTAAACGTTTGTCCTGCATTTATGAGTGAAAGAGTTCAATATTAAATATATTTCGTTATCTATTACTATTTGCCTATTCTTTTTTGAAGTTTTGAATCCTATAATGGAATAATATGAAGTTGCACGGTGCAGAGAAAATAAGATGACTATATAAGGTTGGTTTTCATATTTGATGTTTAAATAATGATTAAGCAATAAATAAAGTGTTCATGAAATTTATTTTTCTTTAAATACCTGTTTCTTCTTCTTCTTCAAAAAAAAAAGAAGTTTATTTTTCTTTAAATATGTGGATTCTAGAACCTATTTGTTATCCTATGCTCCTGTTAGATTTATAATTGCATTGCTATATAAATTTCAAATTTATTATAAAGTCATGTCAATTATTTATCTCAAAGAAAAATGTATCAGTGAGTAGACACCTAATATGTACATTAGCAAACTTATGATGCAATAACAATCTAGTAAAAATTAAAAATTTAGAAACTTAATGCTACATTAATATTAGATTTTCTAAAACATATCATTGACTTAGCATTTTTGCTATCAACTCGGCTTAAGTTTTGCAAGAACTGATAATCAACTTTAGAACGCAAATTTAAAATCCGATTAGATATATATCTTATGGATATTTAAAGTTGATAGATGTGTACTCATTTTTATCTGAAAAAAAAGAATTTTGTAGGAAATAATGCATTCCTACAAAAGTTTTATTTTATAAAATTTTTATTCCCATTGATAATCAGTATCTTCATGTAAATAGCATCGTGCGGTTCGAATTATTTGGGCTGCCCACTGCATAATGTACAATACTACAGAGAATTCAAACTCTTCCTTCATAGAATATAGAAGAGATTTTAATAGGACAGAATATGTTATAGACAGTACAAATCTTGATGCAACTTCACTTGTTCGATTAATGCTATGATTATTTTTCGGCCTCTTTTAGAATCTCGATCCATTTAGTTCCCTCTTTTTTCATTCCTTTGTTTGCATCCTTTTTCAAATACGATACTTATTTAAAATTGAACACCATGACTAATTCATATGAATTCAAATTCAGAATTCGGAAGCAATCATGCACCTAAGCAAAAACAGTACGAAAACAGTACGAGAATGATTACTATGGAATTCAAATTAAATATGGATTCAAAATAGATAATTAATGGATATTATTAACTATTAATAATTATATAAATATAACACAAAATAATCATTTAAGAGTAAAAAAAAGAACGGAATTTAAAATAACAAAATTGATAACAAACCTGCATCTAGTATTTTGACATTCACAATAGATAAATTACAGAAGTATTGTTAACCAAAAAAAAAAATTCAAGTTGCACAAAAAACTATGACAATTCAGATCTTCAGACATTGACTTCTTAGAAAAACTATAACTTATCTGCATCAATATCAACAATTCAACGTCATTTTATATCATCACATTCAATAGATAACAATTCATCTCCAAGTCAATAATTTATTTCCCTACTGCTTAGCAGATGTGGAATCCTCAATAGACAGAGTGACACACCAGAAACATTCTCTCCGTCGTGTGTGCGCGAGCGCAACAACATTTTCCTCTTCTCCAATTTTTTATCCTCTTCTCTCATCACGCATTTACGCTACGATGATTATTTGATCATTCTCCCAAACAAAAAACAAAACAAGACTCCAAACTCTCCTCTCTCTCTCTCTCTCTCTCGCTCGCTCTCTCTCCCCCCTCCCTCCTCCTCCTCCTCCTCCTCCTCCTCCTCACAATGTCAGGCTGCGCGGCGGCGCTCGGGGGCGCTTCCACCTCCTTTTCCTCCCGATGCCGCGATAGCCCCGCCGCTGAGCACCTGAAGCTCGCCTCCCTAGCCATAATCCTTGTCGCAAGCGCCGTCGGCGTGGCCGCGCCGGTGGTTCTCGCTCGATTCCTCTCGCGTTACCCTTCCTACCCCAGTCTCCTCCTCCTTGTCAAGTGCTTCGCCGCTGGCGTCGTTCTCTCGACGTCGCTCGTGCACGTGCTGCCTGATGCGTCGACTTCTCTCCTCTCGTCGTGCTACGTGTCTCCCGACGGGTTCCCTTTTTCCGGACTGGTTACGCTTATAGGGGCGCTGCTTTCGCTCTTGGTTGAGTTGTCGGCCTCGCACTCGCACTCGCATGAGATTTCTCTCACGCTGGACGATGGGGTTGCCCCTATCAACGGCTCTAGTCTCAATCCCTACACCAAGGTCGGAGAGCGAGAGATGGGATGCCATAAAGGTAGATTCTCTTTCTTGCTTCATGAAATGATCTCTCTTATTATTTGTATTTGAATACAGTTGGAAATATGATTGGGAAGATTAATGGGCTCTTTTTGGAGCAGATGTGGTGACCACCGTTTGATGATTCTTATTGAATTTGAGAAATTGGTTCCAAAGGTCTCATCTTTGTGTGGTATTACTGATTAAATTTTGATTTCAAATTGAAATTATTTGATATATGTCTTTCATCATTGGACGAGGTGGAAATTTATTTGCATAATCTGAGTTTCATTTGTAATCCGGTTTAGAAAAGGGAAACAAAAGAAAGTTATCCTACTACAAAATCAGAATTGAATTTATTTTGATTAAAACCAATGGTACAACACAGGCGGGGATGTGGAAAAGGATGGTGGTAATGGGGAGGGAGAGGGGATCGAAGATGAAGAACAGAGAATGGTGATGATGAAACAGAAAATGGTATCAAAGGTGCTTGAAATTGGGATTGTTTTTCACTCCGTTATTATTGGAGTGACTGTCGGGATGTCTCAAGATGTGTGCTCGATCAGGCCGCTCATGATTGCTCTCTCTTTTCACCAGATTTTTGAGGGGATGGGTCTTGGCGGATGCATTGCTCAGGTAAATGCTGGATTTTTTCTTTTTTTTTTTTGCCGGTAGTGCTCAGTTTTGTTAAATTAAGGCCAAATTGAATTTTTCCCTGATGTGTCTAGCTGTGCTGATTATGCATTCAAAGAGATTGTTTGAAAGAATTCCAATTTTTGTTTCCCATGCTCTGCTTTTTGTGTAAATATGGATCATTTAGTTGTTCTCACTTGTCGGTCTGGAGAGATTGACTTTTTAGAATAGGGTAGCAATTCCCCACCTCTAATTGATCTTCCTGTCAGGGATTAGATCGGGAAATAGAAATGAGATTTACTATTTTTGTCAAATTTGATTTTGTCCGCCTAAGCATTCTTCTTGTTTGAATAATCAAACTTAAGCTGCAAATGGGTGTTTATTTTACAATAAAGTAACCTTGTCAACTTCCCTTCTATGATTTTGATAATTTTCTATGTTAGATTAATGGATCATGGTGTTTAAAAGCTTTGAAGTTAGTTTCTGACAGGCATTTTGTTTGTTATTATTTATCTTGGTAGTAGCATTAGTGTATTCTCCAACACCCAACAGAATCTAATCAGAGAGAAATGTCTGATCTCTGTGGTCCTAACAAAATACAATTATTTCCTTTGGAACAGTTCTTTGTTGCAAAGTAAGATTTATAATATTTTATTATGTGTTTAAAATATTTGTTACTTATGTTTCTAATTGCACCAATCTTAAGTTCTTGTGGCAAATCAACAGCGTTCATGTGTAACCCCGGTCGTTATCATGTATCATTTTTATTTTATTTTAAAGTTTGGTTATTAAGCCGGGCTTTATTCAAAGTTTATTGAAATGTTGCCTTTTGGAGAAAGAAAGTACATTGAGGATGGTGATCTATGAGTCCAATCTCCACTCAGAGATTATAAAATGACATTTCCTCAAATCAGGGTTTCTTCTTTCCACATCATTTGTCTACTCTTTGCAATAAACTTCTTCATTGTTATGGTAGTGGCATCTCCGTGTCATGCACCCATGAGAGAGACTATGCTTTCTTTCTTCGACTTTCTGTTGGATTACGTTATTTCACTAGTATATTGTCTATAGAGGAATACAAATAAAACATTTTTCCATTGTAATCCTAAATTATCCCTCACCACCATCAAAAGAAGAGAAAACAAAATAAACATAAAGAAGAAAAGACAATCCTAAATCCAGCTTTTGTATGTTTCATTCTCTTTTAGGTGTCAGAATGTTCCTTCAAATACTTCATTTTAAATTTGTAATTTTTGTTTGCAGGCTGGGTTTGCCATGACGACCGTTGCTTATATGTGCATAATGTTCTCAGTGACCACTCCGCTGGGGATAGTATTGGGGATGGTTATTTTTTACTTGACGGGATATGACGATAGTAGCCCGAATGCTCTATTGATAGAGGGGCTGTTGGGCTCTCTTTCAGCTGGAATCCTAGTCTACATGGCCTTGGTTGATCTAATTGCAGTCGACTTTTTCCAAAACAAAGCTATGAATTCAACACCCGGCCTGAAGAAGTCGTGTTTTGTTGCGCTAGTGCTCGGATCTGCCTCGATGTCCATTCTTGCACTATGGGCATAGTAAAGAGATTTAGATGGATTAGTTCGGCCGATAGTGATTCATAAGCTGTAGACAGGGTAATTAATATCTGCAGCTAGGGACTAAATATTCCATATTTTTTGTAAATGTTGTAGAAATTCGGATTAGCAATAAAAATGGCTGTTCCTCTCTTACCCCTCCATGCAACCTATGATATGTGAATGCACATTTGATGTTAATAAGCTCACACTCCTTGGAATGGATGATGTCAATAATAAGCTCACACACCTTGGAAGATGTCAAATTATTGCAAAATAAATTACAGATGTGGAGACCTATATCCAAGTGGTGGTTGTTGGGTATTTGGGCTGTAGGTTTGGGTCTTTATTTTGACGAGGTAACAGGCGCTTTCTACTAATATGATACCTGATTGGGCCTGTTGGCTACTGAAATAGGCTAACTCATTGGGTGTTGTGTATTCTTACACACACTAATATGCAATCTTTATCTTTTCTTTCTAGGCCTTGGTTGAGGTTACTGAAATTTGGGAATATGTGGTTCCTTGAATGCTCGAGTTTCTGTAAACTATTTTTAGAAACCTTCTTTTGTGGATCTAAATATGCGCTAAATGAGGATATTTGCTTAAGGGTGCTAATATATAAATATGTTTGTTGATATCATCATCGATATGGATTTAATTATATATATTAAATTAGTTATTATGTATATTAATGACTTTATTATACAAATTTATTTTATATAGTATTATCATTATATAACTTAAATGAGTTATTATACATATTTAATAATATTTAAGTTAAATAATAGAAATATTATATATAATAAAACCGTTTCTGTTTTTGTAAGAAAGCTTGGAATCCTGATCTTTCTATCTAAAATTGAATGGTACTGTAGCGTTTCTACGTTTTCTGGTACTGTTCGGAATTTAACGATCAAACAGTGTGATAAAAAAACATGAGATTATATTCTGTTAAGTTTTCTGCAATTTTCAAATTGTGAGATAAAAAATGTGAGACAAAAAATTCATTAAATTTGGACCATTGTAATTTCAAGCAATTTTACTAATATTTGTTAAAATATCAAATAACATTTAAATTATATGAAAATTGAAATATAATCAATTTATAAGTTTATACTGCATAGAAACATAAATTTTACAATCACTTTCTCAGTTTAATAGTTTATTCTGACAATTTTTGAAATCGTCAAATTCGTTTGTTGCAAATAAATTGCCACATGAACTTAAAAAAAGGGGAATAGATGCCAAGTTGCAATAATTAAATGCATATCCTACAAAATTTGAGAGAGAAAGGGTGCGAGGAATCAGACGATAGATGATGATTAATGAGAAAGTGAGAGTGAGATGGAGATGTTTTTTGCTATTTTTTTTTCCTTTTTCTTGCTTTTCCAGAATGTTAACTGACTTGACGAATCAATCCGACTCGAAAAATCCACGAAACATAAATTAAATATGGATCTAAAATTTTGACTCGAGACCCGTCTCAAGACAAGCCAAGTCGAATTGACTCATTTAATTGTCCTTTGTTGGAATTAATTTGAAATTTAGAATTAATTAAGATATAAATAACACACTAATTAAGATTGATGGTACATTAAATTAGATTAAGTTGTAGCTGGGTAAACTCGTGACCTGTTCAAATTGGATCGGATAAAAAACATATATCGATCCGACCCGATCCGTTGACGACCTACTCTCCCCAGTTCCCTCTGATTTCAAATGAAATGAAAGAGAAGCGTCTACCAGAGGATGAGGCAAAGAATCTTAAATCAGATCAAGTCCAACGAAGAAAATAAGAGCACCGATTAGGAGGATGAAGAATAGGGAATTCTATGGTTATTTAATTGCGGAAGAAACTCAACATTTTCAAAGACGATCCAGATTACCATCAATAGAGGAATAAATTTAATCACTGTCAATTTTATCTTATTGTAAGCCAAACAATGACAAAAAAATTCACTACATTTAACACTACAAATCAAATCACGTTTCTTTTGCTCATGAAAAATATAAGGCAAAAGAACCAATGTCGACTCCCACATTCTTCTTAAAAAGGTAAAGTATCCGGTATGTATCCATGTTATCTATATCCTATACATATCTTTTCTCGAAACCGAGTAACTGAACATATATCATACCGTCACTGATCACTGATACAAGACAAACCTCCAGAACAAAATATTAAACTAGAAGTAGTAACAGCTAGATGCTTATACCAAAAGGGTTTCTCACATATTTCTTTTGTAAAGCTAGATGCTTATACCAAAAGGGTTTTTAATACACTACCTCAGATCTACACGCCAATGACACCATCCTGTTTCAGGTCTTAAATAGTGAAAAAAAGAAAACAATTATTCTAACTATAAACCGTCACACTTTTTTTCTGTACTTTCTCTTTTCTTTCTTTCTTTCTTTTTTTTTTTTCTTTCGTTCACTGAATATAATCCTCATTATAGCTGTCACTGATCACTGACACAAACCTCTCAAGCCAAGGCAGCTGGTGGAGGTCCTTCATGGTGTCTATGTACGACTCAGAGCAGCGTGGCGGCGTTGGGTCCTGGCACGGGTGGTCGCTCAGGCTGAAACCACCAGACAGGAACCGCTGTATCAGCTGCAGCTGAGCCCTCTCCTGCTCCGAGTAACCCTCCATAGTGTTTGTTGGTATGCAATCAAACGAGTCCCATGACCACATCTCCATTTGATGAGGTGGGTTTGGATGCAGAACCGGCATGTCGTGTCGCACGTTAGCCCAGTAGGGGTCGCACTGACATGTCTGGTTCCCATGGTGGTACTCTGCATTGCAGGAGTAGCAGAACTCATGCCCGCACCTAATAAAGAAGGATATCAGCTTTTTTTTATTTGCATATACACAAATATAATCTTGGCGTAGTTTGCATTGGAACTGAACCTGACCGATTCACATGCCAATGCATACACACACACATGATGAGATTCATCCTTTCAATCAACAAGAACAATTGAGTTGACACTATTGGTTGACCAGGTTATTAATACAAGCAAATAGAAAATTTTAAACTGAGGCATCAACAAGAAAAGGACAATACAACTAAATCAGAATTGATCAAAGTTTATTAAGTTAACACCCACAAGCCAACCTATTAATCAAACAACTCGTTGCGAGCTGAGTATAACAATAAATGCAAAAAAGATTATATTTGTAATGCAGATTCTATAGTCTGAAGATATTAAGAAATTAGTCTGCATCAATGAGTTTCAAAATTGGGAATTGGGTGAACTAATCAAAACAATTTTATTCGGTTCTGATTCATGAGTTTATTTATCATCTCTACTTCCAAGTATTTCATTATAAAATACCACTTCACCTGATTTTGACTTGAACTGGATGATCCTAATTAGCTTTTGCAATGTATCAAAAACTAAAAAGGTCAAAATCAATATAATTGTACGTACCAGCAAGTCATGCGATTGCATCCTGAAGAGTGCTCGATCCTATTGCCACACTGCTGGCATGTCCTCCATGTATCAACTCGTAACAAATTGCGGGATGAGAGGTTCCCACCCTCTCTATCATCTGACAACAAATCCCAATACTCCTCACAAGTAAGCATTGCATGCCATGGAACCAAACAATTGATACAATAATCCCTCCTACACTCAGGGCACTCGAACCGATATGCGTCAGAAGGTCCCGGTCCACAGTAACTCTGGGCTGTGTCCAAACGGGCTGAGCAGCTAGGATATGGGCAGTAGCAATTTCTCTGTTCCCTGTTGGGCACAGAATTGAGAATAGGAGGATTATAAATGCCGATTGCCTCCTGGGCTAAGCGGAGGGGCTTTGCTAGGTCGATATTTGGTACTAAAGTTAAATCAAAGTCGTCCAGTTGTTCCGCAAGCTCTAGAATTCGGTGACCTAGGGCTACCAGGAACTTGTCTTCAAGGAGTTCAGTCTCAGCAATCTAAAAAAAAAAAGGATAGAGTCTTAGAACTTAACCGTCCGAAAATTAGCAGTTAAAAGGAATCCTGGAAGAAGATTCCTATTTAACCGAAACCATAGTGAAATAGTATAACTGAATTCCGTTAAACTGTTCCAACTAAAAATCACCAAATTTGTTTTACTTTTTCAAGTACACTCTACACTGAAAGGAGTACCATACATAATGATGTTAATATACCTCAAATACATCACATATACAGTTAGAAAAGATAATAAGTTCAGTATATGATCCCTGGACAACATCTAATTACCACACCCCTTCCCAAGAATACCCAAAAGGAAAAATGTTGGGGAGATATCATCTTTGATACCGTTATTGATACCGATTTTATAATTCATATAAAATGAGTTATTATTCATGCCAACAACTTTATTATGCAATTTATTTTGTACAGTATTATATCATTCAACTCAAGTACTACTAATCTGAATAATAACTCACTTAAATTGAATAATAAAAATAGTGTACACATAAATTACATAATAAAATCACTAATATAAATAATAACTCATTTAATTTGAATAACAAAGTTAGTATCGACAATGATATCAATAACGATATCTGTGTATCAACTCCCTACCCAAAATGCCCTCCACAATTCACCTACTCATTAAAGATACGATGAAGTACTAGAGTTTGTAATTAGATAACCTTCTTAGTTATGAAGACAACTTACGGTTTGGTAGAGATTTAAACTATCCCTTGATTTCCTTCAATATGCAAATCATAATTGCGGAGTATTTCAGTGATCTTGTTAGAAAATAATTACATCACTGGATGCAAATTGCTAAACCTATTGATCCCCATGATTCAATCCTGGATTAAGATAAAAAGGAATTTCTTGCCTGAAAGTAAAGCTTCTCTGAATCGGTAAAAGCATAAATCTTTTTTACATCATTCTTGAGAGCAACCAAAATCCCATCCAACAAGGCGAGATGCTCGGCGGCTACTTCTTCCACATAGAAATCCATCTTTTTCTGAACTTGAATTGCTGCAACTCCACTTCCACCTCCACCTCCCCTCTCCATAACCACTCCAATCCCGGCAACCTTCGACCCATTCTCCTTTTCCTCACAAACCGAAACCCCTTTAAAGAACAATTTCACTGCAGATTCATCTAATAGTTCTTCCGAAACATGCGCAAATGATTCATCTGTATCCTCCCAAATCTCTTCTTCTCCTTCTCCTTCTCCTTCTCCTCCTCCTCCTCCTCCTTCTTCTTCTTCTTCTTCTTCTTCTTTTTCTTCTTCTTTTTCTTCCCCAATTGCAGAGCAGTTTCTGGATTCATCAAATTCAGAATTGGAGTTCTCAAATAGGTCCTCCTCAAAATCTCCCAAGCTCTCCATCTTCCCAATTTCTTTTTCCAAAAAAAAAAATCTAATGCCAACTGAATTTTGTACAAAACAATTGATTGTGCCCGAAAATAGAAATAAAATTCCACAATTTCTATTTATTAATCAACAATTAAATAAAAAAACCTAAATAACGAGACTAAAATTCACCCCAAGTTGATGCCTTTCTTACTCAGAAATGCAAGTCCCATTTTCGGAATCGGATAAATTCCCCATAATCGCAGTGGGGCGATGTATGGAATAATAAAAGAAAAGAAAAGAAAAGAAAAGAAAGAGACAGAGAAAGAGAAGAGAGAGATCCTTCCCTTTTTTCTACCGCCAGTCTTCTTTAAAAAGGGAAGAATTTTATTCTTATCTTTTTTTTCCTCTTTGTAATACTTCTCTTTTTTTTTTTCCCAGTAGAGAGAGAGAGAGAGAGAGGAGGAGAGAGGAGTGCTGTGGTGGCGTTAAAGCCAAAGTCTAATTATTCCTCCTCAGTCAAGAAAACTATTAGTTTAATGATTAATATCATTAATACTCCTGGAACAGATTTAAGTAAACGAGTCGTAAACCATCCGTGGCACTGAAATGTGGGCCCAAGATGACTATTAATCTTAGACCGGGTGCGGATGAGTTTTTATCGGGTAGCAGGAGGTCGAGCAGTTAAAGCGTGTAGGCCCCACGAAAGGAAAGACCGCATGAACCGTTGATGTCGTTCACCTGTGAAGAATCTGGACCGTCTGATCGAATCGGTGGGAACACTGACCGGGCAACTACCATTTGGAGTTTAATTAAAAGGGGGGAATCCGTGACGCAAGGTGTTGGCCTGGTGGGAGGTAAGGTTACCTCCTGAGATTCCACGAATATTTCATTTGCACTCGGTGTATGATTATGAATGGTTAAACAGATTTGTTATTAGGGATCTAGTTCTCGATGCGGGGAAAAGTTACGGAGAGGTTTACCATTCATCAGTACCTCCACCACGTGGTTCAGAAGGTGACACTGTGCACTGTGTCTGTGTGAGCGTTGAAAAAGGAAATTTGGATCCTTTATGGCACGGTATACGATGGACCTGTGTATCGGTCAATGGACTGGAATCATGGGATATACTGTGGCTTTTTATTCGCTTTATTACTAGGCTTATGACTTTTTTTTTTGGAGGTTTACTAGGTTTATGACTTGTGAGAATATAATTGGGAACAAGTTTTTTTTTCAGGATTCAGGAATGAATATGATCGGATCAAATTGTTGAAGTACTCGTGCAAATAGGATCTCCGTGACGTGGGAATGAGATGAGATGTTTCATGTGTAATATTTAATTAAAATGTTAGGTAATAACGATGAAATATGATATTTTTGTAGATAAATTTTTTTTATATAAGTATTTTCATTAATTTCGATATTTATTTTTTAAATATTTTTTCTGAAATTTTAATTTATATTTTTTTTATAAAAAAATGAGATTTATTATCACTGTATTAAATATTTAGTTTAAAATAATAATGATAAGACATAATATGGGGAAAAAAGAAGAAAACGAAAGAACCAACTAATTTGGTATTTTAAACAAAGTAACTATCAAAATAAAAAATCAATTGGACATATATTTCATATTTTTTTATAGATTGTATATAAAATCTGGTTTTAACTTGAAAACTGATTGATAATCTATCAAACAATTTAAAAAATAATTGTTAAATTTTGTTGGGATTTATTGATGGCCAAATATTTTAAATTACATCACAAAAATACTATCTATCAAAGTTATAAAAAACTAATTGTGACAATCCTTTTTGTTGATCACTTGATTGTCAAATTTGATATCTATATATTCCTTTCCATTGGAAATAATGTGATTAATTTCATCAAAATTTAAAGAAAACTTCTTTTGATAGAATCACATTTTAGTTTTTTGTATGTAAATACAACATTCTCATATTATTTCTTTTTTTTTTATTACACATGCGTGGGAGATATATAAGGAAACAATAATTTTCCACAATCATATCTTTCTAAATGTAGGATACATAAGAAACTTTTTTAGTCCCAAAGATGCAAAAAAAAAAACCCACGAAATTGAAGTATGGATTGCTACATTATGGTCTGACTATTTGATTTCGTTCCAATTAAGTGGGTTCAATATTTCTAATTTCTAAAATGTATATTACCACTTTTAATGCTTTTATGGCAAGGATGAATAGCTTGACAATGCTTTGCAATCCATAGCTACAAAGCAATCTTTCAAGAAATATGACACCACAAACTATTTCACCAGCTAAGATGAGACTTGACAGTAATTAATTACTCATGATTACCGCTGCTTGTGATAATGACTAATTACCATGAAAGTTGTTCAAAACACAAAGTGCATTGGCAATCAGAACACACTTAATTATTGATGCTAATAATGAATTTTATATTATGTTTCTTTTACTTTTCGTTGATATTTCAATAAATTTGCACTAATTTTAAATGCAAGTATATTAAAGAGTTTATCCTAAATCAAATAATATATAAGTGGAGCATATATAACCTATTTTATTTCATAAAAGTGATACGGCATGCTTCATAAGAGCATCTCCGATCCTACACATTAACTTATTTTATGAATGGTTAAACAGATTTGTTTAGGTATGTGACAGAATTCAGTCTAGTATCTTTAGTCCCAATAATACCACCTAACTATCTAATCTACCTCTATCCAGTGGGTAAAACCTAAAAAGCATCTTTCTTTTCTAAAACACCTTAGAATAATATATGAGCTGTTTAAAACATTAAAATTCTTCTATAATTAGAGTGCCTAGTCAGTAGTTACCTTACATGACATAACTTATAAATTAAAACAAAATTCGCCCAGGATTCTGAGAAAACAATTCCGACAATAATATGGTACTAAAAAGCAACGAGAACTACAGAACAGAGTGAGTGCTGTATACTGACTGCTGACTGCTGAGTGACAACAAATCAGAGGTCAAAAAAGGTAGTGTGACTCCCCAGTCCCCAGTGTTCACAGATCACGGCGGTCACAGAATCCCATGAATTTTAATGTTGTCTCGTGATGAAACTGGTGCTTCCAGTTCCAGTACCAGTTCCAGTTCCGGTTTCCAGCGGTGACCTCACCTCCTGGTGATCCAACACCAACACTGGCAACACAGCACAAAAAGGTGAAATGCGGTGTATGAATCATTCATCGTCATTATTGATGCTTTCTAATAAGCGGGCATATATCATGACGTGATATAATATGACATGGCTTTTCTTTGATGGTTTGAATTTTGGTGCGATTAGGTCAGATTGGTTGGCCTGAACCCGTGCCTGGACAACCGTTTCTTCTAATATCATTTTTCTTTTCTTTCTTTTTTTTTTATATTTTTATTTTTGGGTTTTTTCTGATTTGGAGAATGGAGGAGTCTGAAATTGAAGAAAAAGAAATAGAAGTAGGGTTGGAGGGGACAAAACCGTTTCAGTTCCAGAAAATAATTGCACTTCCTCGTTGTCTCATCAGAATTTGAATGTTCTTAGATGCTTGAAATTCGGAAAAGATACTTTTGTGGGACAAATTTTATTTGGATTTTTGGAAAGAATATTTTGGTGGGACAAAATTGAGCTTGTTTTTGCATATATAGATTGCGCAAAATGGAATTTGAATTTCCTTAGAATGAAATCTCATGAATCAGGATATATAAAATTATGAGCACAAAATAATGTTGTCGTGCAAAAATTATCTCATTAAATATTACTGTATATATTTAGAAAGTGTTATAAATGCAACCTTTCTAATTAAATTTTGTTTTTGTATATATTGAAGGTTTTATATTGTGTGCAGATCATGACAAAAATAAGTGGCATTTACAGGATTTTTGGTAGATAGCTACAGATGGTTTAGGCTTGCTGATTGTTTGGTAGAGATTTTATGCTGGTTCTTTTGTTGCATTTCTGATCTGCTTTTGAGCTCTGGAACTTTTGTGTGTTTCATATTGTACACTATTGTAAAACAGTAATGCATGAACAGTAACCCCACATTTTTGATTAATGGTTTTGAGCTCTTATAAGCCTTACAACACTTCTTACAAATAACCCTCTAGAATTCTCTATAATTATCTAAACTCTAGAAACATACAATATATCTCAACACTCCCCCTCAAGATGGGCAAAAGATATCCACTAAGCCCATCTTGTCACACCCTCTAGCTAAGTCCAACGAGTTCAGTCCTTTCGTCAGACAATCTGCTGCTTGATCTCTAGTTGAAATGTGACCTAACTCCAAGAGTCCACTGTTCAACTTCTCCTTGATGAAGAACCTATCAATCTCGATATGCTTGATTCTGTCATGCTGCACAGGGTTGTTGGCAATACTAATAGCAGACTTGTTATCGCACCACAACTTCATTTGGGCCCTTTGATCTATGTTGAGCTCCACCAACAGAGCTCTCAACCACAACATCTCTGCCACGCCTAAGGCCATGGCCCTGTACTCTGCCTCGGCTGTGGATCTCGCAACCACAGTCTGTTTCTTGATCTTCCAGGAGACCAGATTGCCCCCTATAAACATGCAATATTCAGATGTGGACTTTCTGTCATCCGAGCAACTAGCCCAGTCTGAATCACAATAACCCTCAATGTTCAAATGTCCATTCTTCCTGAAGATCAACCCCTTTCCTGGTGCATTCTTCAAATACCTCAGAATCTGGTACACAGCATCCATGTGACCCTCTCTGGGATCATGCATATAGCGACTCACCATACTCACAGCAAAGGATATGTCAGGACGAGTGTGACTCAAATAAATCAAGCGACCAACCAACCTCTAGTACCTTTCTCTATCGACTGGCTCTCCTGCCTCAGCACTCAGCTTGAACTTCTGGTCAATGGGAGCAACTGCGGGTCTGCACCCCAGCATACCTGTCTCAGTAAGTAAATCTAGCACATACTTCCTCTGGAATAAGACAATTCCCTTTGCACCACGAGCTATCTCAATCCCAAGGAAGTACCTCAATTGTCCCAAATCCTTCACCTCGAACTCCTTTCCCAATTTCTTTTTCAACAACGCAATTTCACCCTCATCATTTCCCGAAATAATCATGTCATCCACATAAACAGCGAACACTGTAATGTGAGCTCCATGTCGCCTAAAGAACACCGTATGGTCTGCATTGGTTTGTCGATACCCCATGCCTACCATAGCTTTCCTAAACCTGTCAAACCAGGCTCGAGGGGACTGCTTCAGCCCGTAGAGCGACTTCTTGAGCCTACACACCTTACCAACTGTTTGTTTCGTGCCAAAACCTGGTGGTACCTCCATGTACACCTCCTCCAACAAGTCACCGTGGAGAAAGACATTCTTCACATCAAGCTGGTGTAACTTCCAACCCCCATTCGCTGCTAAGGAAATCAATGTTCGTACCATGCTCATCTTTGCCACGGGTGCAAAGGTCTCATCATAGTCAATGCCATAAGTCTGACTGTATCCCTTTGCTACCAAACGGGCTTTGTAGCGCTCCACCCGACCCTCCGGGTTTTGCTTCACCGTGAAGACCCACTTGCAACCAACTACCTTCTTGCCTGGTGGCAGTGACACGAGCTCCCAGGTTTTGTTCTTGTCCAGAGCCTCAAGTTCCTCTAGCATGGCAGTTTTCCACTTCGGATCATCCTTAGCAACCTGCCAACACTTAGGGATAGAGACAATGTCCAAAGATGCAATGAATGCTCCATGTACAGGTGATATGTGAGAATAAGAGACAAACTGGGCAATATCATGTGGAAAGCCATACCGATCAGGGGGGACTCCTGCACAACTGCGAGAAATCCTCCTTATCGGTAAGGGCGTAGGAGGAGGAGAGAGAGGAATCATATCACTTATGTATTCGGGATCGGAGGTAGATGGTGTAGGTGTCTCAGGAGTCAGAGGAGGCAGGGACAAAGGACTTGGCACAAGTGGCATTGTAGGCACTGCTTCCTCACCCTGCTTTCTTCTTCTTGTGTACACCTTTAGCTCCCCCTGAGCCTGAGTCCCACCATTCTCTGGTTCGGTCCTCCCCTGGTCAGGCACCTCGGCCGACTCCACAAGTGGACAGGGAATATCCCCCACACTCACCATCCTCCTCTCACTGCTACTATCATCTGGTATCATCCTCCTCTCACTGCTACTATCATCCTCCCCCTCTCGCCTCATACCTCCTGTATCGAGCGAGTCACCAAAGGGCGATGCGACCTGAGTTGAGTAGTATGGCTCAAGCTCTCGAAACGTGACATTCATACTAACAAATAATCTCCTCTCAATCGGACTCCAACAAACATACCCCTTTTGGGTAGCCGAATACCCAACAAACACACACTTCACAGCCTTTGGATCCAGTTTTCCCACATTTGGTCTGTTGTCCTGTACGAAGCACACACAACCAAATGTTTTGAGAGGCAAGACATCTTCATTCTTACCTTTCAGCATTTCGATCAGAGACTTCCAATCCAATACCCGCGAGGGCATCCTATTAATTAAGAAGGTCGCTGTCAGGACCGCTTGCCCCCACAAGCATTTTGGTACATTCATTGACATCATCATACTCCGGGTAACCTCAAGGAGATGTCTGTTCTTTCGTTCAGCCACCCCATTCTGCTCTGGTGTGTATGGACAGGTGGTTTGATGTTGTATTCCCTGGGATGACAGGTACTCCCCAAACGCCCTATTGGTGTACTCTGTCCCATTGTCTGACCTTAATACCTTCACAACTGCACCGTATTGAGTCTGAATCCCTTTATGGAAGTCTTTGAAGCAAGCAAACACATCACTTTTATTCTTCATCAGATAAAGCCAAGTCACACGAGAAAAACAATCAATGAAAGAAACAAAATATTTATATCCATTCACAGCAATTGTGGGACAAGGTCCCCATACATCAGAATGCACTAAGTCAAAAGCAAGAGAACTCCTACTCCTAGAACTAGAATACGAGCTCCTAGTGTGTTTCCCCAACTCACACGCATCACATACCGGTTTTTCTTTATTAGCCTTTTCAAACAAAGGCGGATACAACCTACTCAATAACGAAAAAGAGGGATGACCTAAACGCCTATGATGAAGTAGCAGTGAGTCCTCCACACGTCTCCCAACATCCCCTATACCCTCTAGAAAGGATGAAAGAGCCGAGTCCACACTCTCTCTATCCAGGTACCACAAGCCACTATGCCATGTGTCAGTCCCAAGCCTCTTGCCAGTCTCCTTTTCCTGGAAGATCACCTTTGGAATATCAAATAAAACGACACATTTTAGTTGTGATATAATGACACTTATGGATAAAAGGTTCACAGGAAAGGAAGGAGCATGCAAAACATTGGACAAAGTCAAGGTGTTGGTACATTGCACGGTACCCTTACCAATTACTGGTCGAGCCGTACCATCGGCTGTCTGGATGCTCTTTGGGACTGCTAGGTGAGTATAAGACGAAAACTCCCTAGCAGCACCAGTCACATGTCGGGACGCACCAGAGTCCACTATCCAATCTGGTGATCTAGAGGTAGATATAGATGCAAGAGCGAGTGTATCACAAGTACCTGTGGCTGAGTGAGCAAAGGAAGCAATGTTACCCTTTGTTGAAGTTGAGGTGGACGCATCATCTAGCACACACTTCCCCTCACTCGCTGCTTTCTGCTTCCTCTTCAACATCTCCGGAAACTTGTGATCCTCCTCAGTAAATATCACGGTCTCCTCACTCTCTCCTTCTGCTACCGTCAGATGTGCCTGGTAGCCTCCTCTGCCACCCCTCCAACCACCTCTGCCTCGACCACGACCTCCAGACTGGCCTCTTCCACCCAAGTTCCTCTCCTTCGGTGGCTTAGTGCAAAACTGCTTCAGGTGGCCTACCTCGCCGCAATTGTAACACTCCCGAGTCTCGCTCCTGTACCCTGTGTTACCTAGCTTAGAGACTGCAAGTGCCGACTTTACCCCTGGAAGTCCTGCTACACTAGACTGGAGCCTAATCCTGCTCTCCTCCTGTTCCATAGCCGAGATCGTCTCCTCAATGGAGGGAATCTTCGGCTGAGCTAGCAATACTGCACACCTCGGCTCAAATGCCGGGTTCAATCCCCTCATGAAGTGCATAGTCCTCCTCTGTGTATCGCGCGCCCCTCTCTTGCACTCAGGATCTTTGTAGCATGCGGCTGGCGAGAAATGATCATAATCTGCCCACAGTCGCTCCAGATCTGTGGCATACTCCTGAATCGATCTATCTCCTTGCACTACTACTTCTATCTCTTTCTTAATCTGGAACACTCTCAGATTATTTCCCACTCCATCGTAAGTTCTCTTCAGCTTTTCCCAGACATCCTTGACCCGATCTATGCCATCTACTGTGGATGCGATAGAGGAAGTCAATGAATTCAGAAGTCACATATATATCGTCATGTGAGTGGACTTCCACTCTGCCCTCTCTGGAGATCCCTCAGCTGGCTCCCTTTTGTACCCGGTCAAATACCCCTCCAGATCCTTACCCTCCAGAGTGTACCTCACCCGACGCGACCAGCTCAAGTACGAAGCTGGTCCATCAAGCTTCCTGTCAAGCAGTGGAAGGTCTATCCTCTGCACGGGTCTAGGTGTGCTCTCGCTCGCAGCCATACTGAATGCTCGCATCAACATCTGGAGCTCAATGGCGCTCAGCTTCGCCATCACCCCCTCCATTGGATTCTTACCTTCCTCCTTTTCTTCCATGGCAGCTGCCACCTCTTTCACCTCCTCTTTCTCCAAACCGGTCTCTGTTTCTCCCTAATCAAACACAAGCCCCTCTCCTAGGCATGCGCACGATCCAATCATCTCTTGGCGCTCTCCTCTAAACCCTCCTCTCTTTGCTCCCCCTCTCCGATCTCGCGGCGATCGGATCCGCCACGTCTGCGCCGGTTCGGTTGGAGGCGGAGCCGTGGTTGCCAAGGCGGCGTCTGACAAGAACAGGGCGGAGACTGCTACGGGGCGGAGGTTGTGCTGGTAGTGCGCGATCAAGGACGGGGGCGGAGTCGCTGGCGACCTGGCGACGACGGAGGCGGAGGCGGCGCTGGCAATGCGCGATCAAGGGCAAGGGCAGAGTCGCTTGCGGCCTGGCGACGGCGACAGCAGCCTGACGGCGGCGGCGACGGGAAGGGGGGTTGTGGCTAACCTAGCCTGGTGACGGCGGCGGCGTGAAGGGTGATAGAAGGCTCTGATACCATATTGTAAAACAGTAACGCATGAACAGTAACCCACATTTTTGATTAATGGTTTTGGGCTCTTATAAGCCTTACAACACTTCTTACAAATAACCCCCTAGAATTCTCTATAATTATCTAAACCCTAGAAACATACAATATATCTCAACATATACTATATACACTTAAAACTCTTTTCTAATGGTATTGTGGTTTTCTTGTACCATATATACATCAATTTTTCTTGGACTTTTCTTGTGCCATATACACATCATTTTTGTAGTTGCTAGGAGGCTACAACGGGAGTTTTTTTTTTCTATTAGAACCGCAAATTTAATATAATAGTGATAGATCTTATCTTTCTATAAAAAATACAGATTTAGTCTCATAAAAACATTTCAAAAATTATAATGTCAGCGTTAAGAGAGCCCTTATATATAAAAAAAAAAAAGGCACAACAGGTACATGAAGTGGCTGCAAATACAGAGGATCAGTGTGATCTGCTCTATATATGAGGGTACACTTAGCACAGCATTAAGGCAGATCCTTTCTATTTCTTCTTGGGGTGTCACAGTTAGAATTTGTTGTTGGGTTGTGAGATGTGATAGAGAGTTTCACTGGATTTGCTTTTGAAATTGGACAGATACGATAATAGTTAGGTAGATTAGACTGTAGATAGTTAGAAACTTAGAATTGATGAATGTATATTCATATGTGTACGTAAACGTTTCTGGTAAAATAGAATCAGGTGGCTCATTTGCCACTTATTTCCAAAAAAAGAAAGGAAATGATGACACGGAAAATGTAATTTACTGATATCTCACAGAAGGCCGGAACTAGATGCTTGTTATAGAAGCACATATTATATATGTAGGCCTAATTAAGGCCTTTTAAGCCCAATCAATCTCTTAGGCTGGATCATATCCCCTTTTTTCCATTAAGACCTCTGATGCTTGCTCTCTTGCTCTGCTTTTTTCAGATAATAACTCGACTTCACATCCAGAATATAAAGAGAAATTAATTTCCAGAATTCAGGAATGAATTTCTTATGAATATATCGCTTATTATTATATTATATAGTATTCTTCACATGTCATTGAGCTTTTTTCCCCTCAATTTTGACTCTATTTATAAGAAAAAAAAATTAGCCATTTCTTTTTCTTAATGGTTGGCCGACGATCACCGGCCAGAAATATATTAACATTATTTTCAACCATTATATTTGGTACAGATATTAATTTTTACTGCACAGACAAAAATTAATACATCAATATTGATACATTTCACAAAATACATGCTCCTGCATGCACTTCTTAAATCCACACTCCAAATTCCAAAAGAAGAATATATATATACCATGCATGTACTACACAACAACATACATGGCACTTGATTCTTAAGCCCATTTGGCCATGAGGGACATGCCGCCGGCGCCTAAGAGCACAGCGCCAAAAGCGAACACCTGAAGCCTAACGTTACCCTGCAGCCTGGGCCCCAGGAAGTCGGCCGCCAACAAATCAACCAAGGCAGTGTAGTTCAGTAGCCCGGCAGATGCGGCATTGAGAACCCCGACCACTATAAGCGCCGTCGGGCTGCCGTCACGGTATATGTTGGAGAGTGCAATGCCTAGCGCTATACCGAACGGTGTTGTGACAGAAAAGAAGAAGACTAGGATTGACTTCATCCTCAGCCCGTACTCCGCCTAATTAACGAAAGAAATTTCATGGCTAATTATTCTAAGTGAAAAATAATCTGAAGAAAAAACATTCCATTCTTGAGAGAAAATATAATTTTGTTGAAAATAATATGTTTCAAGTACTTAATTAATTAGTTGTACCTACAATATATATCTTTATGTCTAGTCATTTGGACAAAAAGTCAAAAACATGAGGCAGTTTTTGTTCCTTTGTTTTTGAAAGTGAGAATAGCGTGTTGTTTTAATTACAAACCATTTGAAATTTTTAAATAATTGTTTGACTAAGCTTTTCCAATGATATATTAAAAAGAAAAAAAATTCTCATATATTATTAAGAGTGAACTCCAATGAAGTACCTGAAGAATGCAACCACCAAGTCCCATGCCTTCAAAGAGCTGATGGAAGCAAAGAGCAGTAACGAGAGGCCTTATTGTGCACACATTTTGTGAGGCACCCATTCCTAGACCTATTACCATTGAGTGCACTACTATTCCCAGTTCTAGCACCTGTGAAACAAATACAAATTAAGAGTAATTAGTACTGGTGTAATTAGATAATCCATGATAGTTTTTTTTATATTCAATCACTAAGTTATAGAACAAATTAGTATTAACCTATCAATAAAATATTATAGGATTCTAGAATAAATATAATATATTGTCAGTTTAGTATTATTATTAATTTAGCCATATACCCACATTATTTTTTTCAGATAAAGATTAGTTCGAGCTTTTCAATTTTAAATATTCACAAAAAAATCTTCAATCAGATTTCGAATCACCGATTTCCTATGTACACAGAAAATTACTTAGGTATTAGATCAAATATTGGTTCTTTATGCATCTATATATATACATCCGCATTTTTAATTTATGTATGAATCCCTTTATATCATTTATGACTAGTCTAATTGCAATACCACTTTTTGAATTAAGCAAACTGCTAACAATTGGAAGCCATATATGCAACAGTTTTTCTTTTATTTAACAATTTTTTTAACTTCTGAAGCAGATATCCAATCATTAATTGGAAGCATGCATGGAGTATTCTTCCATATTTAATTAGTAGGATTAATTACAGGAAGTATGCTTACTAATGCACATACTACAGCTGGGCTCTGTTAAAGAAAATTAGATAATGAAAAATTAACTTACATACTCGAAAATCCTTCTAGGAGGTTGATTGGGGGTTGCTTGGCCCCACAGCCCCACGTGTAATTAAAAACACATTAGATAAAACCTAGCTACATGGTTCTTTTGAAAAGAGTTTCAAGTTTCTATAGTCTATGTAATTCCATAAACGTACCTAGACCGCTGTAATAAATATATGTTGTTTGCCCCAAAAAATACGATATCAAAATACATTGAGATCTACTCTGAGGTTTATTATATCTAATTAACGCATGCTTTGCTTCGTGTTCCTCACTTCCGATCTCTATAACAAAACTTTCTTATTTAAAAATAGATTTTTAAATTCTTTCATTGTTTTTTTTTCTTTTAAAAATAAAGTAGCAAGATTTCTAAAGAAAAGAATGAAAATTAAACTGCTTGACAATTAAAATAAATTATAAAAGCAAATTGCAACTATATATATGTATAGTAAAGTTAGGGTGAGCTTAAACTCACCAAAGATGTTTGGTGAGTTTAATTAAAAAATTTATCAAATCGATTTCAAATGACAAATCTAATTTGCTCAATAAACTTTTCTATTTTTAGAATTTTTAAGTATTTATTTCGGATCTTTTTTCAAAATAACCAATTGTAATATATAGACATTTATTATTTTATTATTATTTTGGAATCATCTTAAAAAATCCGAAAAAAAGTTAGAAACCACCAAAAATAAAAAAAATTTCAGTATCTTAAAAAATTTTAATATGAAGAATTTATTGAACTATTTGGATTTGTCGTTTGAAACTGTTTTCATAATTTTTTGAGTTAAGCTCACGCTAACTTTATATATATATATATATATATATATATATATATATGCATGCTATATATATATACAGTATATGTATATACTACGAAAGCAAATTTGGTTTTGTCTTCAGTAAATTAGATAATTTTTTTTAGTCCTAGATTAATTAATTGACTGTATGGATAATGGAAATAGAAACTCATTGAGCTTGTAGTTTAAAATTATGAAGAGATCGACTATCTTCAACTACTATATATAATAAAGTAGAGATAGTTGTGCTTTAGATGAGAAAGAGACTAGAACTTAAATTATGAAGCATATCTAGCTATCTACTCGTACAAATCATTCTACCTAAAAGTAAGTTTTCTTGTCTTACGAACTTCACAAAATAATTGACAACATTATGTTGACTGAATATAATTTAATTTAGGACGGTTTGGTTTCACCTATGTACGTTCGATAGCATAGTACAAACGGCATTAAATTAACTAATGATTACTCTAAGTACCTGTGTGATAACACGGTTTCGCCGCAAGGTCACCTTCTTATTCTCTTCTATGTCATGGCTCACAACTTCCATTGCACCGCCATGGCAATGACCGTGGCCATGGCCAAGCTCTGTTGCGGGACTCTCACTGCTTACGATCGCCACACCACTACTGCCCTTTTTATTCCTGTTGTAGAATGTCAACATCAAAGAGTCGACCATCAGCGTAAGAATTGCCGACAGCATGGCTATGAAAGCTGTGAACGGAAACAAATGCCACGGGTTTTCTGGTAGGCAAGGGGACTGTAAGTCGTTGAATGAATCGGGCAGCACGTGCATGTACCCAGTGGCAAGAATGACGCCAGAAGCGAATGCCTTGACCACGATGAATAGGTTTCTGTCAGGGTGGAGTGCCGGCACAGACTTTGTGACGAGAGGGAGACAGACACCCATCATACTGGCTATCAATATGGTCACAATGGCGATTACTTTCAAGCGGAGAGCCTTCGGCTTGTTGTGGCATGTTCCTTCGGTCTCTACACCACAGTCCTCGGGTGAAGCAGCAAGAGAGAATGAAGGAAGGACAAGTAAGAGGAGGAGGGACAAAGCTAGGGTTAGGGTTTGGTTGGCCTTAATTGCCATTTTTTTTTATTATCTATATATATTTTTTTAATAAGGAATGTTTAGAAGGTACTTTGACTTTGTGTTTCAGGGATGGATGCACATGGATTTATAGCGTGGTATTGAGCTTGAGCTAGGAAGCATGAATTCATGCAAAACCCAAGCGAAAATAGATTGGGGAGTCCATTTGACAAAAATGGGCAGGTTGAATTTTTATGAGACCAATGAGAGGACTCAGATGGAGGGTATAATAGGAAATGTGTGTGGGTTCGTGGCGTTCTTGTGGAAAACACGTGGTGGAGAGTCCCGTACTCGTGCCCGTACAAGAATTGATACTTTAACGGTACAACTGCTACATTAGTTTACCATGTTGCGTCCATTTTGTTGAGATACTGGAGATGTCCTGTACACCTCTGAGCATCGGACTTAATTAAAATTGTATCATTTGTTGGGCTACTGGGTCAGAACATAATTATATGCAAATTATAATGGTAGTAGTTTATGGTTTTTACTTTATGACTAAACTTTTATTATATAAAAAAAATTACACACTTTTAAGATGAAACAATGATATAAATTTGATAAAATTTTTATCATTCATCAAATGATTACCTAAATTTTTAATAACTTATAATAGTGCTCTTTTGGTTAAAGATTAAACAACACTTACGTTGCATAAAATTTATTATACAATCAATCTTTAAGATAAATTACATATTTCAAAATTTTTATAGTTTGATTTTAAATTTTTTTTATCAAATTAATTTCATTATAAATGAGTATCCCGATTCTTAATCAATTTCATATATAGTTGACTTTTCATTGCATGATAGAGCATTTGGAATTTGAAATCACCTCGAGCTCTTTGCACGTTAGCTTCTAGGTTCTAACAATGGAGGTAAACAGTTCCTTATTGGAACCGGAGAGGAGTTTCTTTTACTTTGGAACGTGGCAGCGTGAGTCAGCAAAAAGTAGCGGGAATTTCATGGTGGGTCCACACCCAGAAAAGACAGTACAAATTTAAGTTAATCTGTCTCTTTTTACAACATTATTATTATTATTATTACCGTGATTAAGTGATGAACATTTCAACACCAGATTATTTTTACTCCTATGTTTTTCTATTTCCTTGTCAGTATATAAATATCATTTTCTTCTTCTTTGTATAAACTTATATAACTTATGAATAATTTTACTGTATATTCAACTCTTATGTATATCAATTTTTTTTGAGAAATATTATTCAAATTAAAAATTAAAATTGTAAATATATTTTTAATAATTTAGACAAAATATGTATCAATTTTAGATGAATTCAAAATTTTATTGGTCATTCATTACAAAATCATTAAAATTTTAGAATTATTTAATAGAAATCAAAATATCTTTCAAATTAATTCAAATTTAATACATATTCTATCTAAATAATTAAAAATATGACTACAATATTATTTTTTAATTTAAATAATAAAGAATATATCATAAAAATAAAATGTACCATACAAATTAAATATACAATAGAAATTATTCATAACTTATAAAAGGCACGCTCAAACTATCCATAGTTATGTTGATATGGGCTATTTCACATTCAATATATATACATGTTGACTTCCGAAGCTCCGGCTATGTTTTTGGATCTTCAATTTTGTCCCTTTCATGATTGAATTCTCATGCTTTGCTGCGCTATATCTTGTAGCGTAGCGTTTGATCTGTCTAATCAAATTGAAATTCATATAAAAGAAATCTAAAAAAAATCCCGTTGGATCATTGCGCAGCAGACAATAAAAATTCTCCATAATTAGTTTTCTTGTTCCTCTCAAAAATAGATTAGATCTATTGACATTAATTAACTAATTAAGTAACTGCTTTTCTTTCGTAATGATGGCACGAGTCACACTATTGGGTGCCTCTACATGACACAGACTACCAAGAAATGGGTGGTATTTTATTGGTGCACAAATGTATTGGTAGTAGGTTCGATTAGTTCTTTATTTTTAATACATGTATTTATTTATTTTATCTCAGAGTTGTTGTAGTAGGATTAAACATTAAATAAACAAGGTTCTTGAATTAGTTGGTTATCTTTATGACTTTATCATCATGTCGACTTTTTCCCCTTGTAGGTACTTATTTTTCATATCTCCTTGACAGTGAGAGCTAGCTATTTGTCCCATGGCAAATTGGCAATCGCACTATAAATCTAGAACGGATTTTACTTTTTTTCTTCTTCATTCAAATCTGGATATATATACAATGACAATAATTAATATACTAAGATTTGAAAACAATGTAAAATTATGTCTGAAGTTTGAATACATGCATTCAGGAATTTAGATCCTGATAGTTTCGGTTTCTTTTATTTTATATTTTCAAAAATTACGACCTGGACACGTCTTGAGATATAATTTTAAACGGACGCATTCAAATTTAGACATAATTTGTTTTGTCAACAAATGTATCTTGTTTTTGTTGTTTGTAAAAATCTTCATTGTACACAAAAAATAATTGTAGCTAGGAAGTACACTGACATTTCAGATTTTTTCAGTTCAGCCTTTCATTATCATACTTGAGTATTTGAAGAATTTCTAGTTAGCAAAATGTGTAAAACATGAATTATTTCCGAGCCCAATTACTCTCTGATCATCTTTTTTTTATATTTATAGAAATTTGAACTTATAATCTCTTGTAGACCATTGTAGTTAACTACTTATATTAAGTTATTAATATATTTTCCGGTATGGTTACTCTAGTTGTTGGAAACTCATACTATTCCGCGAGGTAAAGATGCAAAAACTCATGCTCACTTCAACCTTGCAACACAAATATATATAGGATTTGAATCCATCCTTTATTTGTTGGTTAATTAATGTCATCTTCTATATATTTATATATATAGTTATATACCTCAAATCTGCACTGATCTCAGCCCCAGATCTGCTTTCTCATAAGAGCCAATAAGAAGACCAACTTCTCATGTAGGATATATACTATTACTTATCCCCTCTCTAATTAAAAAGTTTGCTCTTCTCATGGTGATATTATTTAGTTCGCTGCAGAAACTTATATGGATATGTATTATCAAAAAAATTTTCAATTTTTAAAATTTATGTATAATTGCTGCTTGAAACGAGATACACATGTAACAACAATTAGGAGAGCTGATATTGGCATGCATATGTGAAATATATTATAATCTTTAAGCATCACGAACTTGCACTACCTCAGTTACAACAGCGTGTCTATTATATATTTAATCTAAATAATGTATTATGGGCAACAAGTTAATTTAAACATGATTGAATGTATACAAATACATTTTGAGTACTTGATCCAATTGATGATATAAAAACTCAATTCAATAGGGAATCTGTTCTGGCATGTGCTTAATTAACTGCTTAATTTATCATAAAAAAAATAAAAGAGTGGTGATCCCTTGATATTTGACAATTATTAACTTGACAATTTAAACAATTAATGAATTTTCGAATAATTTCAAAATACTTTAAAAAATTCTTAAAAAAATATTTATAGACATCTTTCTTAACTTATAGATTGATTGTGTTTTAATTTTCATACAATTTAAGGGTTATTTGATATTCCATTTAAGATCTTTAAATTTAGACTGTTGTAAATTTTATGTAATTCTGTTTGAATATTAAATGACACTTAAAATTACATGAAATTTAAAACACAATCAATATATAAATTCAAAAATATATCTATAATTTTTTTTAAAATTCATTTAAAAAATCATTATTAAAATTATCAAGTTAATAATGATCCCACCCAAATGAAAATAAAAAATAACAAGGACGTTGTTCTGAAGGTCTAAATATAAACGTTAACATATCTTAAATGAAACACAGCCCAAATTAGCCTCTTATTATTTTTCCCCATTTGAATTGAAGCCCATAGGTAAATAAATTCCATAGCAGGTACACTACAGTGCAAAATAATAAATAGAGTAAGAATATTATTGGCATCAAGTGCAAAACTTTCCAGATTATGCAATCCCTTGTTTAAAAAATGAAATTGCTTTTTTATATATATATATAAGGGCTCCGTTAACCCCGACATTTTTTTTAAATATCTTTTGCAGAACTTAAACATGTGTTTCTATATAAAAAGACGAGACATATCACCATCTGTGTTAGGTATGCGGTATATACATATACCTTGTACGTGTATGCACACAATATGTCAAGAAAACCTCTGAAAAAATTAGAAAGAAAAGTTTCTGAATTATGTATCTGTTTGCACTTTGCCAAAACTATCTATTTTTGTCTAAGAGGTCCTATTGGAAAATCAATCACCATCTCAAATTAATTTACAAACTATCTATTTTTGTCTAAAATAAGGCCAAAACACCTTATGTAATTTGAAGCAGGTAAATAAGGTGGTTATTTTCTTCATATTTAATGGCAGAAATGTGGATCCACCAGTTACAGTAATAATCAATTAAGGTGCTTAATTATTTTGTGACCAATCAATGCTTTTAATATTCAAAATACCATCATTGATTTTGTGGGTTTGGAGCAGTATGAAACTGGGTTTATACGCTTCTTTATGAAGTTGACCTTTTCAAGTAAGTATTAAAAAAAAAGAAGTTGATATACAGATACGGTTGTTGATATCGTCGTCAATACAAATTTTATTATATACGTTAAATGAGTTATTATGCATGTTAATATTTTTATTATGTAAACTCATTTTGTACAGTATTGTTATTATTCAACTTAAATTAGTTATTATACATATTAGTGGTATTTAAATTGAAAAAAGTACTGTACAAAATAAAATCGTTAATATGCATAATAACTCATTTAATATAAATAATAAATTTGTATCGATTACAGTATCAATAATAATATCTCCATAATATTTTCTTAAAAAAATCGTTGACTATTTTTTATAAGAAAAGTATTATACAATTGATATAATAATATCCCATCTCAGGAGCTGTGACGATTTCTGATTTCTAAAATTATCATATCTGAGAAGCCAATGTCAGCTCATAAGCAATTATGTTAGTTCCAAAGTCACCACCATTTTAATTATTAAATTGTACTTTCATTACAGCATTGTTTCATGATGTATAGTTTGGACATCTTTTAATTAAAGAAATAAAGAATTAATAATGTTCTTGATAAGAATTTGACAAAAGTTCATAACAGCATGAGTTTGGTTGGATGCAATTTATTCTTCTCAGCTGTATAAATAATGAGGGAGATGACAATAATAGCAGCGGATAGTTTCAAACCTCTCACATAGTCATATTAGTTGAATTCTTAATTAATTCCAAATCCGATGACATGACTTAATTTGGGGCTACAGTGAATATATATATTATATATACTTTTTTTTCGAGAACTTGGCAGAGGCTGCTAAGGGATATATTATATATACTTGGTTGTTCTTATATATATATATATATATATATATATATATATATATATATATATATATATATATATATATATATATCCTTTATGAAATATTAGTGTGAACCTGATCAAACCTCTTATGCATTTCGTGATGCTACAATCCAATCTCACAATATTAGAAAATTTGCAAACAAAAAAAATCAGAAAATTAGCACAGCACTTTTTTGCAGTTCTGCCCCTCCTATTTTGCTTATCAGCTTGAATCCAATACAAGGCTGTAGTCATCATCCACTAGCCAAGCCTTGCCATTTTGCTGTACCAGAAATTTTGATCACATATAGATATATCCCCTTTCTCATTTTTAATATTTACCTTTTGAATTTGTATTCCAGGAACCTGTGATTTTCAGCAATTTTGTTTACCAGTTTTACTGTACCAGATCTCTGTTGCATGCAACCTGTAGTAATGTTTTTTTTATTTTTCAGAAACCTGTGGTAATAATAATTAACAAATAGCTCCTCCACCACTCCTCCTCTGAAGGGAATCTATATCCTTTATAGTGGATAGTTACTTCACAAAGTGAAATGAACAAAAAATACACATAAATAAACACAAACTTTGTAGCTGTCAGTTTCGAGATTCGTATGGAGTGAACTTTTAAGGAATAAATTATAAAAGACAAATACTTCACCCTGAAATACCACAAAGGGTGTGAATTCCCTTCGAGGAACATTAATAGATTTATCAGTATACAGAGTAGAAAATCCACATCTCTCTGCTTCTATTTTTCTAAGTGTGTTTTTTTTTCTCCGGTCTATTATCTCAGCATCATCGATGTCAGAGTGGTAGCAGAACAACACCAAAAACAAACTAAATACCAAGACTAAACTAAGAAAAATGCTTAATATATCTATCTACATCACAAAAACCAATTGAACTCACTGTCACCAAAGAAACACGCAAAAGAAAGCTTCAATTACTGTATGACTTTTATTTCATGAAAATGAAATGGATGCTTTGCACCTTTCTTCGAAAAAAAAACAAAGAAAGAAAGAAAGAAAGCTTCAATTGGACCATTCTAAGTTAGTGTGTGGTGTATGGTGTGACTTATCTTTTACCTTTTTCAAGTCAACAATAAATACAAAACCTCTTAACTTTAATTAAACCTTATGTTATAAGTCAGAGATACAAACAATTAAACCTCTCCTCAAGCCTTAACCTTAACCTCAAGTTGGGGGCATTTATTTATTTGAATTTCTCCACGTTTCATTTTCAGCCATGGTTGGTTGGTCCCATGACAAACCAATTAAACATTGCACCAATCAACAATGCCTTCTTACCTCCTATTATTGCTCATATATATATGAATATATATATATATATATACACATGTCTTTTCTTCTCATGTCACCTCATGAGTACCATGAGGAACAGTGCACGATATATGACCTATCTGGTTATCTCTGTTCTTCATATCATATTTTAGGTGAAAAGGTGGACATCTATTGCCGTGCTACAGTGGCACAATGACTTGATGCCATTGTGTTTATTTTTTGTTTTTCTTAAGAAGGAAGAGATATATTAATATTATTTTTATATGATAATAACTGCAATAATCGAAAAAATAAAATATTAAAAGTATTTACTATAATTTAGATAAATTATGCATCAAATTTAGTACGATGTAGAAATCGTTTGCTTACGGATCAAGTGTTAATAAAACCGAATTGTTAATTTTAATGTGATCATAGACATCAAAGATATTGTTTGGAAACCTGTTTTGTTGTTTTTTAGAAATATTTTTTTCTTCTTTTTAAAAAATGATTCTACTTGTTATGAAGAATTTGTAAAAATATTCTGAATAAGATACAAGTGTTCTGATAAAAATAATATTTTTTGCGTAAGAAATTACCGATATAAAATCTAAGTGAATTTTTTATTATAAATATTTAAATTTCACTCATTCCCTTTCTTTCCTTCCTCTCAATTCTCCAACCAAAGATATTAATGAAGTTGTTACACTGAATAGAGATCAAAATGATCAAAATCATTGGACCGCTATCAGAACAACAACAATGATTGATTGATTGCAATCTAACTTCTGATTAAATTTTATTTTTTTCTTCTTTTCGGGGGCTTTTGTTTAACTTAGTTTTTGAGGCAATGATGATTTCCTTCCTCTGTTGTTCTTTTGTTTTTTTAGAGAGTTGCTGCAGTTACGCTTACATATATATACATACATATATATACATACATATATATATATATATGTCATGTTGGAGTATATGATTTTCTATATTTGTTATATCACTGAGACACTGACAAGTGGGTCCTACAAAATTCCCAGGCCTCGCTTAGCTCCTTCCCTTGTCACTTGTCAGTTGTCACACACTATAATCACCTATGTAATTAAGCAATCAAAAATTCATGTATGCTTTTGAGTTTTCCGTGAACTATGTATATAAGTATCTCTGAAATTATTTTCAAGAAAAAAAAACTGGGAATAGACAAAGAAAAACAAATGATATCCCCTTATATTAATCTATTTATTTCAAATTTCTTGATTTTGAGAATCAATTTTTAGTCTAATGGTAAAGGCAATGATTTCTGTATCGGAGGTCGTATATACGAAATTTAGATGAAAGATTCTTTATGAATACTTAAATTTGAGTGGCTTGATCTTCATTTTTATTTCAAAAAAAATTCTTAATCTTTAATCGACTTATACTTTTATCATCATTAATTGTTCTCCAATTTAAGACACTGCAAGTCATGTATTTCATGTTAATTTCAACCATTTTTAAACAGGCTTGCCATAACTTTTGCCATAGTACCTCAATTATATGTTCCACAACAAATTAATTCCTGTAGTATGAAATGACAACTTCCTCAAATTCACAAGTGTGCAGTTCTCTTGACAACAAATTTTGTAAGCATTTCATTAATTTTGACCTTAATTAGAGGGCTCACTTTTTCTCTACTTCTGTTTCAATAAGTCCATACAAGACATGAGAGATGATTTTGGTTTCCAACTTATTTTGTCCATGATTATGTTTTGTTAGATGACTTTCATGCACCAAAATAGTATAAATGCACCAATCTTTTGTAATGATCTTTGTTTGGTAATGAGCAAAGTAAGATTATAGATCCAAAAAGTCTAGAATTGGTGATGAAAAATAATTAGGAAACATGCAAATTGTATGACCAAGTGGTTTGAGTGATGACTGTTGAATAATTGAAATGTCATTTCATTTCAAATATATATTATTCCATATACAGCCTATACTGGTAAAAATAGGTCCATAAGAGATTCTAATAGTCTGAGAAATCGTGAAGTCGACAGTGATATGTGCACTAGAATCGCACTTAAAAAAAAATCTGAAAGTAAAGTCATGAAGTTATATTTCTAACTTTTGGACATTTTTCATGGGTTCTTTTGTTTTTTCTTCTCTCTGTTATCAAGTAAAGTATCAACGGTATGACACTTTAGTTAGAGGTGTCAATTTTGAACCCGATCTGATCTGACAAATAATCTGAGAGAAAATAGATCGGGTATGAATCAATAATTTTTTACCTGTCTCAGATCGAGTTGATTCAAAATGATCTGAATAATTATTTTTTTAGATTTAATGTTAAAATTTTACACTAATTAAAATTTATTTATATATTAATTAAGATTAGATCGTATAAAAATATAAAAAAAATTATTAAATACTTAATCAATTTATTCGAATCGGATCGGGATGACCCGTAATTCAAATGGGTTGGATATGGATCAAAAAATTTTGATCTGACTTGAATCATATCGAATAAAAATTAATATTAAAATAATACCGACCCAACCATTGACGCCCTTACTTTAGTACCGCCCATCACAGTAAAAGTTAGTAAAATTCAATAAAGGCAGTCTTTGAACTCCTTTTTCGTAGTCGTATTTCTCTTCCTACTTAAGCAAAAAGTGAAGAAGAAAAGAGATAAAAATGGTACAAAAGATAACCTTTTTGTTTGAAGGATGATTAATCATGAAAAAGAAAAGGAGGGGAATGGTCAATTATTAGAATGAACTTTATTAATATGTAGTTGACTTATATTGGTGAGCCACAAAATACATGTGGTGTTCCGCCTTTGTCATGTAAATATCCAAGGGAGATATAGAAAAAGAGAGCTGATATACAATCATTATTAACATCGTTGTCAATATCAATTATATTATTCATATTAAATAAGATTATTATTTATGTTAATGATTTTATTATATATTTTATTTATACAGTATTTTTATTATTCAATTTAAATGAGTTATTATGCAGATTAATAATATTTTAATTGAATAATAAAGTACCTTACAAAATAATTTCTATAATAAAATTGCTAATATGAATAATAACTCATTTAATCTAAATAATAAAGTCGATATCAACGAAGTCTTTCAAAATGAAATTCGTAGGAAAGATGAAAAATAGAGAAAAATATATGATACGATAAAACGAATGAGGTTAGTTTAACGTTGATTTCCCTTTTTCTTTTAGAATAAAGACGTGAAATAAGTCACTCAAATTTAAATATTTATAAAAAATTCTCATCGAAATTTCTAACCCGCGATTGAGAGCATATAAAATTTAACGTTGATTCTCGTTGGTTACGCTTTTAAATTTGCTCAAGTTATAATACTTTCCTCGTTTCGAGTATACAAAGTTCAACTTACCTATGCTACTTAAAAAAAAGAAAAGAAATAATTTCTCTTTTTCGATCAGGAAAAAAACACAATATTTTTTTGTCAAAACAAAAATTTTGTTTCTCTAACAAAAGAAAATAATCTATCAACAGACACAGACAGACAACAAACAAGGAAACAGAGACATGCATTCATACGGACACGCCATTAAATGCTAACATTAAGGATCACATTGGGAATCTATAAACATCATGGACCATTCTATAAAAAAAAATTAAGAGACAAGGCCCTCTCTATAAGGTAATATAATCCTTTCATTAATTGTTCATGAATCATGACTCAAGCATCATGGTCCATTGGTACCTTTCAAGCACTATTTAGTATTAGGTCCACTTAGACAATGTTGTGCCATTGACATTGTGTCAATATTTTTTTTTCTCAATTGCCTCCAAAATGTATCATCTTCCTTTCTTATTAGGTCTTGTGACTTCTTGGTTGAAATATTGTCAGTGATATGGTTGAGCAATTTGGCGTTTAATAGTGGCAATCAATGAAATTAGACTTGTTTAATTATGTAAAAGGCCACAAGAAAGAGGATATCATGCACCTATCTTTATCAATTATTATAATACTCTTCTTCTTTTTTTTTTCTTCTTTTTGTATTTTTAAGTTCAATCAAAGTGTGTTGTACGTGCATGTCATTTTCTTGTTCGGCTTTGTTTTTTTTTTTCTTTAATATTGCCGTTTCTACTTCGTCGGTAATGATAAAAATAAAGAAATAAAAGAATTATTATAAGAAAAGTAACATGAAAAGTATACGCGTTTGTACTAAAATTATATAACTTTATTAATTGGTTTCACTGATATTTATTTTAATATATATATCGAATTTCGAACTTACGATTTTCTATAATTACCTCTATTGTTGGTTATATTTATATTATATTCCTGATTTAATTTTAACTAAACTTTCAGCATATACTAAATTAAAAGTTAATTCTAATATATATTTAACTTTTATTTACATCATAATGCTACTTGAAATGTATTGTTTAAATTAGAACAACTAAAATTGTAGATATATTTTTCATTTTTTAAATAGCATGTGTATCTAATTAGGTCGTCTAAAGGATATTGAACATTCCATAAAATGATTTAAAATTTTAATAGTAAAGTTTTAATGACTTTATAATATATTATTAATTAAACACTAAATTGTATCAAATTTTATACTCATCTAATTAAATAATTAAGAATTTATTCCTAATTTTATTTTCTTAATTCAATTAGTATTTTTCAAGATATCTAAACTATAAAAATTAAATATATATTAGAATTACTCCCAAAAAATTATTTTGAAACGGTTGAGCTTCAACTTCTACAAAGAGAAAAAAAAAGTATATATAATAAATGACATGGCTAAGTAGAAAAGAAAACAATTGATTTCTAAAAGCATGGTGGCAGTGTGCATGTGAGTGTTGATATGACATGAACCAAACAAATCTAATTTTCCATGTATAAAGGAAGAAATGCGACAGCATTTATTGAAAAATTTGAAATCTAAAGCATCCCATTATCACAAAAGGTAGAGCCGTGCCTACTAGGTTTTGAAACTTGACTAGAATCAGAAAATTTTTAAAATTTTAAACCTAACTAGAATCCAGAAACCTCATTATTGGGGATAATGTCAAAAACAGAATGACGATTTTGGGCTCTTGAATTTTTCGAATGAGCCAAGATCTGTTTTTATGGGCATGCATGGGTATCATGATTTCTCTATCTAATTCATCCTTTATTGTTTAGTTGCCCATTGTAAGCAATTTTATTTTACATTTTATATATATTTATATATATTTCAAAATATTTATATTTTATGTAAATAGAATAATTTTTTTTTTACAAATGGTACTCTTTATTTATGTAATAAAAATTTAACTTCAATTTTTTCATAATCATTGAAGAATGAAAAAGACGGTATATATTTATTGTACTAATTATAAATATTTATAAATATATATATATAGTATAAATATTTTTTAATGTGCAGATAATAGGTGTAAAATATAGGGTGCATGAATAATTTATCTTGGTAAAAATATGTTATAAAATCTATCTAAATATGTACAAAATACAGAGCATTTAATTTTTAGTTAGTTATTAATAATTATTTAATTTTATATAGTAACAATTACTAAATAAATAAATATAAATAATGCACAAGAGTGAATAGCCAAGATCGTGTTTTTGTTTTCTTCTTTTTAATATTGCTTACTATTGGCAACCACAGTGATGTTTACTATATTGAACTTCAAAAAAATATAAATAAAAAGATAAAAAAAAAAGAAAAGAAAAGCTTGTAGTTGCCCATTAAATATGTACCTTTTTTTCACAACTATTTCTCAAATCACCTTTAAAACTACAATGCTAGCGTGGCATAACCTAATTGGACCTTAAAAGATCCATCTTCAATAACACAATTGGCGTGATTGTGGCATCTAGTACAAACAATATCTAAAATTATCTAAATTTTTTTTTAAAAAAAAAAACAAATCCAGCGCAAAACAAGAAAGGGTCAATGGAGTGGGCCCAGATAGTCCTTGCAGAGGTGTGGGCCACACGTGGAGCGGCCCAGTCACGTCGGTTGAGAGTCCGGACTTCAGGCGCGGATGGGAAATCAAATGCAAACAAAAAAAACGAAATTAAATAAGAAGAAAGAAAGGAGGAAGGTAACAAAATCAATGCATAGTATGATAGATGGTGCATTCATGTCATGTCATGATGCATGCACCTTGCCTTCTTCCACCACCACCACCACCACCACCACCACCACCAGCTGGGCCCATGCCCCGTGTCCGCTCGTGAACCAACAACCGACACGTGTGCTGCTGCGCCGGTGTATGCAGACTACAGAAACCTCCGGTTCATTTAGTACGGAGGAGAGTGGATATGGATCAGAAATTTATTTTTGCTGGGCTTGGTTGGTACATAGAGATATTGTATGTGTGTATTGTTTTGTATTTGTTATTATCCTATAGAAAAAAAAGTTCTAAAAATTATATTTTTATTCAAACATATTAATTAAATAATTTTTTTATACATGGTTAAATTTTTTGTTAAAAATTTGCATTGTTTTTTTTTTATCATTTTAGGAGGCTAGATCTTTTGTTCTTGTCATAACAATGTTAAATATAGCTTATAACACAAATTAAATTAGGTGATCATCTGAATTTCTTTAGAAAAAAGTCCTACAGTGATTGTTATTTAATAATAGTAGATATAAATATAAAAAAATAATATATTTTTCTTTGGCACGTAAAGGTTGAGTATATTTTTTTTATATCAATAGATATAAATATTTAAAATTTTAATATAAAAATATGATTGCTCACTTTGAGGTAACAAGGGTCCAAAGTCAGAGAAATTCAGACCCAAAATTTGGTTTCAACATAAAATCTTCGGATTATTTACCAACAAAAATAAAAGCTACTCCATGGTAGGAACTAAATTTATATAGTAGGCATTTGGCATAGGGTTATTATACTATATTTTTTTTAAAAAAAAATTTGGGTAAGTTTGGAATTGATTATCACTAATTGTTTTAAACGATTTGCGCATCAAGTGGCATTTGAGATTGAAAAAAATTAAAAAAAAATATGTATGTTGTGTAATTGATTGTTGATTGTTTAATTGCACCATATATTTATTAGATTTGTAATGCCACAAATGATATATTTTGTTGAGATATTGGTGGGGTATTAATTAATTTCATAAGATATACTTGATTTATCTATTTATTTTCTCAATTTATAACGTATTCTTGAAAATTAAAATAGCACGTCAAAATGTCCATCTTTAGAATTCATATATTTTTTTTTCCAAACAATCTTTTACTTTATTTCACTTTTCAATTATTAATCATCTATTTAAATTTCAAAACTTATTTGGAAGGCATAAATACTGCAAAAAAAAAAATCAAATACAATTAGAAACAACTAATCATGGTATTGAGTGACAAAATAATGAACGCACAAATCTGAATAATTTCGTTAAATCAAAGTATTGTATGAAAATAGTAGCACTCATGTTCAAGCCACAAAGCTCAAAAAAGACAAAAATTCAAAATACATTTTCTTTTCCAAGCAATTCCTATAGAAAGATACATCCAAGTCGTCGGTCCGAAATCAATACTTAACTTTTTTTTTTAATTCTCAGTACAGGTTGTAGATAAGCTGTTTAACCCAATTTGGGCTCTGTTTTTCCTGCCTCAAATCAGTTTTTTCATTATCAATTTTTACCATCTACTATATTTACTTTCTTTCCAGATTCTCTCTCTCTATCCATCGATCACTCCCACCATAAAACTCCCACGCGTCCCTCCCACTTCCCTTGCATGCACCTCTCTCTCTCTCTCTCTCTCTCTCTCTCTAATGCAAACAAGCATACACGCGCCTAACAATGGCAGTTAAAGCCCACCATCTTCACCTCCTTCGCAACAGGTACGAATAAACGCTCTTCACACCCTCCTTTCTTTCTTGCATATTACTCCCTCTCTGTTTTTTTTTATCTCTTTGCATCCAATCTTCAATTTTCTTCTCTTTTGCACAGACCAGAGGATCACATGGCTAGCAACTACGATCCGGACGCAAACGCCGGGTCCAAGAAGAGACCGAGAGACATGTTATGCGAATTGAACTCTGTACATATCAATCAAGGAATGCTTGAAGTTAACCATATACTGCTTCAACATGTATGTGTTGGGAAATATATATATTTCATGATTTCATTGATTGTTAATTTCTGTAAACGCCAAAACTTGGTGGAGTAATTAAAGGTTTGTCTTTCTTTTTGTCTCAGATGGAGAAGTCTAGAATAGAGATGGCAGAGCTGTCGCGGAGACAGATAAACCGTCTTTACACGGCGATCGGAAGTGAAATTTCGAAGAAATTAAAGAGAAAGGACGATGAGATGGAGAGACTGGCTCAGGCAAATAGAATTTTGGAAGTCAGAATTAGCAATCTGGTCATGGAAGTTCAACTCTGGCGCAATCTGGCGCAATCGAATGAGGTGGCGGCTAACATGCTTCGTGCTAATCTCGAGGAGGTTTTGGCGAACAGGAGAGGAGAGACGATCAATCCGAACATAGACGAGGCCGAGTCGTGCTGTAGCGGCGGAGAGAAAGAGGAAGACAAAGAGCATCAAAGAACAAATTTTTGTAGGTATTGTCGGGAAAAGGTTGCATCTGTGCTCCTATTGCCGTGTCGACACTTGTGTCTTTGCGAGTCATGCGGCGTTGATCCGATGGTGGTGATTTGTCCGGCATGCGGGGCCGACCGGACCGGAGTTTTCAAGGTTAATTTGGTTTAAGAGCCTTTTGTTTTCTTTTGTTTCTCTTTAGTTAAAACAAAATCCTTTTATTTTGAGAATGCTGTCAATTTATATATGTAGATAATTAAAATGTGGTGGTGCTTCGGATGGCTATCATGGCTTAATTAATTATCCTTTTTCTTACTAATCCGTTTGTCTTTTTGTATAATTTTTATGAAATATATACATGAGTGAGAATCTGACAGAAGACAATTAAAATATTTGACAAGATTTGATAATAAGTGCTGCTCATGCGTATAAATTAAACGGATGAATCATACAGTTAATGCATTTAGGTTCATACAGTTCATACGCAATAATATTAAAATATAACTATATGTATAGCTTTTTGTACATGAAATTAAATTTGCAGGCTTACAGCATACAGTTTAAAGCAGCAATGGTAAAATGGTCGACATTACATTTATATAAATATAAAACACTTTTTTTCAAAATATATAGAAGTTACAAAATGCCACAACTTTTATGCTAAGATCCATTTTTTTTTTAGTTAATCCAATCAACTTGATGCTAGGAACTTTTAATTAAAAACTTCTAAAGCTTTCTTCATGTTGTTCTTTTTAAAATTTTGTGTCATATATATAATCTAATATATCTATTATCAAATTCACAAAAAGTTCTTGTCATCCTTGCAAAGAGGGAATTCTTAGTTATTAGCAATTATAAACAAATTAATTAAGGCCAATTAATGTTTTATTGTCTCTGTTAGATATAAGATATATAGAAGAGAGATAAAGTCAAAGAATAATAATGTACATAACGAAACTTGAACGACACAGGTCACACAACATAAAATTTTGTGTCTTTTTGTACTTTTCTAATTTTGTACCTTTTATCAATTTTTTTTATCTATAACTTATATTTGATGGCATTCTAATTTTTTTTAACTCATTACATTCTGAGCTGTGAGCTCTATGCCTCTATTAGTTGTGGCATGTATGCAATCTTTCTATTACTAAAATAGATACTTTCTATTGTGTGTGTGTTAAAATAATATAAAATTACAGATTTTTGGAACAAGAGAAAATTAGATGAGATTCTATCTTTCAAACAAGAATTTTGTCCGAAATTAGTAAATGATCAAGATTTTATTAGAACTTGTATTATTAACATGAGCAAAAAGGTTGCATTAATTTTCCTTTTGTTGTTGATATGTCATTCTGGATTTACATTGAAGTTTTGTTCTTGATTTATAGCTGAAATTAGTCAAAAATCTTATTAATTTTCAAAATATTTTTCATATTCTGAAAAGTGTTGGAACTTGGAATTGAATTGTAGTTTTCAAATAATATTGCAGGAAATATGCAGAGAATTTGACGAAATTGTTGACCTTAATTTGTTATTGATCGATTTACGAAGATATTATTTCGGAATTTGGAGTAACCTAAAAGCTTTTGATACCTATATACTAACATTTTCTAAGGATATCATCGATATATTTTTACTCAATGATTTTAATATATGATCGTTAAAAAAATTAAAGTGTCGGTGAACTTATTTAAAAAAAACTATCAAAATAATTTTAAACGATAAATCTAAACTGCTTAATAAATACTTTATATCAAAATCTTGTAGAATACTGAAAATTTTTATTTTTAAATTTTAATACTATTTTTTTCAGATTATTTACAATAATTTTAAAATAATAATAAAATAATTAATGTTTTCATATAAGAATAGATTCAAAAAATCTAAAAAAAAAATAGTTAGAAAACTCTAAAAATAAAAAATTTCAAAATCTCACTAGATTTTGATATGAAAAATTTATTAAGTAACATAATTTATCATTTAATATCGATTCAATTATTTTTTGAACAAAATTCACTAATATCTTTTGATGAGCTTAAACTCAACTTAATTTTACTCTCTCAATATAGATATGATCTCTGCACTGAACGATAATACTCGATATATAAATTTATTAAATTTTTTTCGCGAATAATTTTATTTACTCTTAGAAATTAAAGCATTAGTTTGATGAATCCGTATTCATTATCATAAATTTTATAACATATAAACTATCATAAAAAAAACATTCGATTTAATTTAAATGATTCATAATTAATTCATAAAAATATTTTTTTATTTATATTTTAATAAATATTACATATTATTAATTAAAAAATTATAGATAAATATAACAGGAAATAAGTACGGCTGCGGATGCGAATTTATGGTTCGGTGATGGCAGCACATACCACGTGTCAGTTACTGACACGTCGGAGGTGGGGCCCACTTATTTGTCAATTGGCTGTGCTGTGGTCACACCATATCCGTACCCGAACTGCACGGCGTGGATTCCCACGCCTTAACGTCTCTCCCATTGATTTTGTTATTTCCCTTTTTGTTTTCTTTTGGAAAGCTCAAAAACGAAGCGCACCAAAAGTCTGGTTTGGATTCTCTTCATTGGAAGTTGCATGATGCAACACGCCTTTAGAACCGTCGGATCAGGCATATTGTAGATCTCTTCACGAATCTTGACGTGATAACCTCCTCTCGGTCCTGTCCACAACCATCGAATCAGGATAGAAGGAATATAACTATATATATTCTTTTGAGAAATTATTATTATATCTCAAATTTTACACTTTTATTTACATTTAATATTTACTATAAATATTTAAAAAATATATATATTTTTTAAAATTTAAATTCTACACTTGAAATTTTACATCTTTTAACTTTAGATATTTAAAATGTAAATAAATGATATAAATAAAAAAAATACAGTCATTATTTTTCTATTTTTTTATGTTCTTTTTAAAATGATTTAGTCCAATGAAAGTGGAACTCCAATTGAAAACCCACTCGGCGCACTGAATCAGATACAAAGATAATTTAAGTTTGGTTAGAGTCAATTTCATTAAAAGTCTTCATCATTTCAACTTTTCAAGGGGTTCTCTTTCATAGGTATTGAAAGCCATTCGGCGCACTGAATTACAAACAAGATAATTTAAGTTTGGTTGAAGTCAATTGCATCAAGTGTTCGTCATTTCAACTTTTCAAGGGGTTCTCTTTCGTAGGTATTGAAATGTATTTTTATTAACATTTTGATAGTTAAATTCTAATTGTCTTTCGTCAGCGAGTTGTCTTTTAAAAACTTTTTTTATTATGTTTTGTATAAGATCAAGTGAAATAAAATTAATGGACTATAGTCAATTTGATATGTTCATTTTTATATGCTCTTGATCTTATATGAAATGGACTTAAAAAGATTAGTAAAATTTTATATTGACCTATCACTAATGGAGAAAACGACATTAACCATTATGACAAAACAATTATTTTTTTTATAAAATAGTAACAAAACAATATACACCCATATAGTTAAAAAATAGCACGTCGTAACTAGTTGCGTGATCACGTAAAATTATATATTTATTATTTCAAATATATTTTAATTTTTAATATAAATATAAAATATATTTTTTATACAGAATGTCACGACACGTTACATTTTTTATTTATCACATGCCCAACATCAGATTCATTAGTTTTTTAGAAATTAACAAGCCCAAAATTCTTTAAAGCAAGAACCACCAAAATACTAGGCCATACTCTGTCACCTGTTTAGAGTATAAAATGGAAGTTTTAACGGGCCCTCTGAAGCTACGATACTGGTCTCAACATGGGACCATCAAAGATAGATCATTCTAAGCTCAACCCATTTAACAAGAATTGAAAATAATGGAGCACACAATATTCTACGATAATTAACTACCTTACAATAAAAGCCAATTGTATACCTCCACGTCAGTACTTTGTACAAATTTGTAAGATTGACGCGTAGATTTGCGAAGACACCATCCTGGCCGGGGGGTTAGGGTTTTAGCCCTTCCTTTCCTTCCATTCCTCTTCCCGTCCTGAGCTATCTCGCTAGAGCATCAATGGCGGAAATGGAGCAAGCATGGAAGAAAGCAGTACAATCGGCTCTAAAATCGCCTTCTTCTTCGACCTCTATAAACCTAGACAGCTCGATCAAATCCAACGGCTGCCTTCCTTCGCCCGACGTGCTCTCGCTCTTCCCCAAAACCCTAGAATCGCTCTCACTCGCCAACTGTCGCCTCTCCTCCCTCTGCAATTTCCCTACCCTCCCCAGCCTCCGCTACCTCAACCTCTCCGATAACCGTATCTCTAACGGACTCGACGCACTCGTCAATGCCGAGCTGAAGGGGCTCAAAATCCTCGACTTGGCGAACAACAGGATAGCGACAGTGGAAGAGGTGGCGGTGTTGAAGGGTTTAGAGGGTATGGAGTCGCTGGATTTGTACGAGTGCCCGGTGACGCGCGTCCCCGGGTACAGAGAGAAGGTGTTTGAGGCAGTTCCAAGTTTGAAATTCTTGGATAAGGTTGATAAGGAAGGGAACGAGCGGCCTGAGTCTGATGAGGAGGAAGAAGAAGAAGAGGAAGACGAAGAGGATGAATTGCAAGGAGAGGAGGAAGAAGGAGAAGAGGAAGTAGAGGAAGAAGAAGACGAAGAAGCAAATGTGGAAGTTGTAGATGGTGAAGAAGAAGATGATGGAGATGGAGATGAAGCTGAGGTGAGATTTAATTGTAAATTGGAAAATGCTGGTCTAATAGCTTAATTCTTGTTTCACCGGAGCTCTCCAGTTGGTACCTCATGATTCAAGAGAAGACAGTCCCTTAGTACATGGCCTGTAGGGTTTAGGGTTGAAGTTTTGCTAATAAAATGGTTTTCTTTAGTTTATTTAAATTTAGTGGGGGGTGGGGGGGTGCAAATTAGACTTGGGTATAGTTATTGACAAGTGGTTCTCTGTTAGCTTTTATTTGGTGCTGTTTCAATAGAAGGGACAGTTACTAAAATATGATTAGCTAAACCAAACCCACTGTAGTGATTTTGCATATTGAATTGTTGAAAGAGGGGTCGCTGAATTCCGACCAATTTGCATTGGGACCAAATCCAATTTTAGTGCCTCTGTTGGTTCTTTATTGGTAGAGTGTGCCCAAACAAAAAAAAAAGGACTGAATTGAGACAATTGCATTATCAATTCGCTGAAGATTTTGTAATTAAGATAGTCCACCCAACTACCAAGCATGAAGGGTAATGGAACGGAGAGGAAGAGAATGGAGAGGCAGTTAAACCGGTTATACTCCAAATATGGGGCTAATTGAACTTGAAGGAATTATTTTCCTCCATTAATCTTGGTAATTTGTGAAACTTGAACCAGCATCTGTGTCATACCAGCCATTACATATTATCCTAATATACTATGCCCTGTTCTATATGCTTTGCTGGTACCAGGAAGAGGATGAAGTTGGAGTAATTGATAATGGCGTGACCAATAAACATGAAGTGAACAGTAATGGAGTCCCACATAAAAGGAAGCGAGAAGCCTAAGACAATTTGATTTATATCGGTCTGTGAGCTTTTGCATGTTTCATTGGACCTGAAAAGAGTTTGCAAGAGGTATTTGTACATTGAGAGAGGGTGTTAGATGATGTGAACTTATTTTTCTTTTTCTTTTTTATTTGAACTTGATGCCTGTGTTAAATTAAGACCAGAAATTTTACAGTGACAGACTAACATTGCGGTTATGGCTTTTTCATGATTTTTAGGGGCTTATGGGCAAATTATTGATATGTTTTGTTCTGTGGCAGCAGGCGTTTGTGCTAAGTATTGATTTGTTTTTCTGTGTCTACTCTTGCTACATTCTCAAAGCAAACTTTTATATGCTATATAAAGATATTTTATAGAACAATTCAACTCTTGGCTGCAATTTACAGAAGTGTACAAAATTAAGACAGATTTCCTTGAAGATATAATAGAGTCAGATTATAAAGCTAGTTTAATTCTGTGTGTATTCTTGTTACATTTCACAATGGTAATTTCAAAGTATAATACTTCATAAAGATATTTTGTTTTACCAAATCAATCTCTTCTGTACAATCTTAAAAAGAGGGTGCAAAATTTTGTCAGACTGTTTCCTTGAGGATATAATTTTGTCAGAGTTATGGTGCTCGACTTTCTTCGTGCATTCTTTTATCCAAAGTCAATCAATGGAAAATTGTATTTTTAATCCTTTATCCAAGAGAATCAATGGAAAAGATAATCCTTAAATCCAAGTCATACGGTTGTCGAATTTGATTTTTGTTTGTGCTTTATGACTTGTTCATCCTTTAGTTCTGCGTGGGTTCTGATAAAGAAATAAATTAGATGTAAAATAAAACTAAAAGAAAATTTCAAGATGCTGTGTTGCATTGCTAGTGTTTTTTTTAACTCAAGGCATGAATTTCCTAAGTACTTAAATATGAAATATTCAATTATTAAATAAAGAACTGGCAATCTCCCTTCTTGAGAAAGCGTATATACAAACAGATATATAGTATAATAAAACTAAAGATCCATTCAAACTAAACCAATGTAACAACAGCAAATAGGGGATGCAAAGAAAAAGAAATGCAAGAAAAAAAAACAAGACAACCAAGAAAACTTCCTTACACCATAAAATTGTCTAAGGGAGAAGAAAACCGCCATGGCCAACAAGGTATTTCTTGGTGACGGACACCTCTGTAACAACGAAAATGAGGAGGATTACTCTGATTCCAGTACCTGCTCTGATGATATTTACGAGCCTCCTCTTGTCGTGAATCCTAGACTGGAGATGATCAACCAAATTGCGCACCTGGTACTGCCACGCCTCCCGGCCAGTACGCTCTTGCGTTTCAGATCAGTGTCGCCATATTTCTATGATCTGATCTCAAGCCCATTCATGGTGCACTTACATTTCTTGCATCCCAGGAGCCTTTCAGGCCTGTTTTATCACACGGGGAATGGCATATGCTATGTCTCGTTCGATCCCCCTTTGTCGAACCTGCCTGATCCTAGTTTGTCATACCTGCCTGAACCTGTGGCCATTAAGGCATCAACACATGGCATGCTGTGTGTCAGAGGGCAACACACTTTGAACTATTACATCACCAATCCCACCACCATGGAATGGGTTGACCTTCCTCATCCGACCGTTGACCATCATGATGATGTGGCAGTGGTAGTTGTTTTTGATGAGCCGTCAGTGTACAATTTTAGTGGTAATTACCGGGTGGTGTGTGCGTGCGCTGTCGAAGGCATAGAGGGGGTGTATACCTTCGAGACCTTTTCGTCAGATGAATGGGCATGGGCCCAGTCGGAGGAGATTTGTGAAGTCGAGAATATTGTGGCTGAATCAGGCACCGCTGTTGGTACGGTGGCTTATTGGCGCACAACCTTCATGAATCGACCGCATGTGCTCAGGTACTTTTGATCTGGTCATTTATTAGAGTTTTAGTTTTGGGGAGGCTATATGTAGTAGAAATAGATTTCCTTATAAGCAATAGGTTCTCATTGCATGCTCTGCAAAGGCTCGTTGAAGATGCAGCTTTCTTTTTGCTCATGTGATGCAAAATGAATAATATTTTTTTATCATTTTGAGCAAAAATAAGATTTAAGTTGCTCTCTTTTTTATCATATACAGTAATTTATACCAAATTGTCATATTGATATGTTTATCACTGAGTACCATGTTGAATTTGTTATGTACTGCAGTAAATAAATACCAATTTCCATGCAGCTAATATTTTTTTTTTGAAAAAAAAATTGAAATATACATCAAATTTTTATGATACGTTCAGCTTTTATAATTACATAAATTTAAAAATATTAATCAAATTAAATGCTGTAGATTCATACTCTATTATATGAAGAGGGATCACTTGACAATGGTTATTTTGACAATCTTGATAATGAGATTTCAAATAAATTCGAAAAAAATTAAAACTAGAAAAAATTTATAGACATATTCTTAAATTTATAGATTGATTGTGTTTTAAATTTCATACAATTTAAATGTCATTTTTTGATTGAGCATTTTAAAAGTTTTGATGGACACATGACCCTATTTTTAAATATACATTTCTTAGAGTTGGATGTATCGTCAGGGTAGGATGAAGGCTAAAATTATTCTTTTCGAAAAACAAACATTTATTGAAACATAATTTACAAATCAGAACTCGATGTTCAAGCAGTAGCAATCCTATCTGTGCATCTGTACAGACCTCCTCCCTTTTACAAGTTGCCAAAGAAATTTGCATAAAAAAAGAAAATGGAATTTGACTATAACAGTATAACTCTTCCTTAATTTAATCAGTTACAATCCGGTGAACGACACCAGGAACATCATGCAGAAGCCTCATCCTGAAATGATGAGGGGCTGGTGGGAGCTTGGCGAGATGGATGGACAGCTGAGCGTCACATCCAGATCTACACAAGGACAGATTATGGTGAACACTATGGAAGCGACAGACGAGGAGGGAAACCCACATTGGATGGAGATGGGGAGCTTTCAGGTGAGCGACTGGATACATGCCCCGCCAATTCGGTCACAGGGCTCTGCCAAATTGGTAATGTGGGAGAATGAAAGGTTGGTGCTCAGAGACATGCGAGGAGTGACGGTAAGCGAGTTCGAGATGCCGGATTACTGCGCTGGCTTTGTGCCATACATCAGCACTCTGGTCCCTGTGAGGAGGTAACAGTTTGATTGTTCTTCATTTTTGTGATGGAATGTAATAGCATGTTGCTGCTAAACTGGTCGAAAATTAGTGTAGTTGTTGGAATTGATATCGTAATAAAGTTTCTTGCGCCAGTGCTTGCGCACTTGCCAGCAATCAGGGCTCCCAAATTGTTTTTCCTTTACCAGGCATGTAACTGTTTGGTAATTTTAACCTACGATGGTACTGACACCGGGTATGGTATACACTGCATTGTTCACATAAGTTTGCTATTTCCTATTTCGGCTCCCCTATATTGAGGTACTCTCAGTCCATTTAAATGTAGTATCATTCACAATATCATACCATTCATTTCCAATAAGATTTTTCGAACTTAGAACAATTGCCTGTGGTGAATCATATTTATCATTTTTATTTAAAGAACCCGTCGGAAATCACAACAAAACTTGAGCAAGCAAAAATCAATTCTGAACAAATTGAAGAAACTATTGAAATTTGTTTCATTATAGGCAATTCTGTTTCTCAACTAGTATACAATGTAATTACATGAATCGCATTAAAGGAAGTATATTATATAGATTGTGAATGCATCCTTTGCTCTGAGCCATTCCAATGGATAAAGGAACATGGCAATTGCACTTTTAATCAGAATTTGTTAATTTAACAAATTATTTGTTTTACTCTGCCCAGTTTCAGTCCAGATGCAGGGACGAGCACTGAACCTTCTGTCGAGAACAATGACGTAGGTTTCAGGTCGGATGCAGGGACGAGCACTGAACATTCTCTCAACAACAATGACGTAATGTTGCAGGAAGAAACTGGAAATATAGGTTCAAGTAAAATTGAAAATTAAATTCTTGTTAAGATGTTCAGATATTATGAATTTGTTCTGATGAAATGATTTTATATTTTTAATTGCAGGGGAAGAGGCAAGTGGCTAAAAGAGGAAATGACTCTGCTTCGTTAGGGATGTAGAACAAGTGTTCTTTCTTTCTTTGTTGTTTTTTTGGTGAAGTGGTAGGCGACAGCCTACTATATTTCACTAAATAAAAAGAAATCAGTTACATGGTGTCTATTTACAGGTGGGAAACGAAAAAAACAAAAAAAGACACATCCATTTTATGTATTTGCATTCAGTAATCAAAGGTGATCCAACCTAAGAGAATCCATTAATTGAATACTCTATTCAAAGAATAAGAGAATGGTGTTTGTGCACCATGCAGAACATTAACTTATAACATATGCTTTCCGTTTCCTTTATTGAAAAAGAAATGTATAGTTCGTGTTTTGGGAATTGAGAGCTACTTTGTTCTCCCTTCTATTTCAGTTCATTTGTACTCTATTTTTGTGTTTTTTTTGCCTTTATTTTTGTGCAAATTACAATTTGATGTTGTGTTTAGTGTTTTCTGTACTGCTGTTTATAATCAATTTATCAAAAGATAACAGCAAAGACTGTTTTTCTTCAAAGACAATATATTTCTGTGGCTCATATATGTCCATAGCTTTCATACTGGCATATCCAAATGGACCTTTAGCTGAATAATTAAAATTAGAATGGAAATATATGAATAACCAAAATCATGGAATGTATAGTAAGTACTGTTGCCCCACTTAATTTCACCCAAAATTACATAAGTCGATAATGAGTCCGAGCTTTTTACATTCTGCTGACAACGCAATTTCATCACCGATTACTGCCCGATCTCTACAACTATATGATGCGATTCAGTTCTGCACTCCTATTCTGGTACTGTTATATTCGGTGTGCTAGCTGTTTACTATAATTTTCATGATGCTCTCCAAGTAATTATACTCATCTTAGTGCACTTGTCTCATGTAATGTGCCAAGTAACTAATTAAACTGGTTATTGTTTGTGAAACTAATATGTACTTTGGTAAAACGTGCATACTGGTACTTGGAACTGTTTCTTTGAGATGATGTGTTCAGGTCTCTACGTACCTCTCCCTAATTAAACTGGTTAATACAGCAAAAGAGTTTGAACTTGATGCCTCTGTTAAATTAATTAGGCCTGGAATTCATGCATGCATAGTCAATTAGTGAGGAAACTAATTAACATGGTGCTGATGGCTTTTTATGATTTTTAATGGCTTGTGTGCAAATCATTTATATGTTTAATTCTCTGCCTAGTGGGCTTCTGTGCAAATTATTGATTGGTTTTTCTGTGTTTACTCCTGCTACTTTCTCAAAGGGAATTTTTCTACGCTTTATAAAAAAACAATTCAAACTCATTTGTTGTAATTTCAATCAGAAGCGTATAAAATTTAGACAGTTTCATTGTACATATAATTGTGTCAGGAGTATAAAGCTAGTTTAATTCTGTATATATTCTTGTTACTTTTCACAATGGTAATTTCAAAGTATAGTAGTAGTACATAAAGATATGGGTATTAATATAATATTTATAGTGTACATGGTTTTCTTATGGTACATATTTTGAAAGAAAACATTTAAATTAAAAATATTAAAATTGTAGATGTGTTTTTAATTATTTAGACATGATGTGCATCAAATTTGAGTCAATTTGAATTTAATTAGTCGCTCATATAACAATTATTTTAAACTTCATTGTTAAAAATTTTAAGTTGTTTGATGTAAAGTTAAATATTTTTCAAATTGAATCCAAATTTGATAAACAACTTATCTACATAAATAAGAATATATATACAATCTTATTTTTTAATGTGAATAATATTATTTTAATACAAATTGAATATATCATAAAAATTCAATGTATAGTATAAAATTACCTCAAAGATATTTTTTTAAACCAAATCAAACTCTTCACTGCAATCTTAAAATAATGTGCAAAATGTAGACAGTTTCCTTAAGGATATAATTTTGACAAATTACAAAGTTAGCATTTCGAATCAAGACATTAATAATACTAAAATAAAATAACATTAAATGCGGAGCTTGACTAGGAATTTTATTAATTTTGCCGCGTTTTAGCTCAAAACTACAACCATTTTTTTTTTTAACATCTCAATCATGGACTCATGGTCAAGTACCATAATTTCTACAACCGCGCTTATTAATAATTTTAATGACTTGTTCATCCTTTATCCATGTCAATCAACAGTAAATATATTTTAATTCTTAAATTCTACATCACGATCCATTGGAATGCTTGAGTGCTCCAAGTCAATTAAAAAAAAAGAAATTATTCTTTGCACCATATATTTTGCACTTTTTATCTACACATTAAAAATATTTATGCGAAATAGATAATTTATATTTATATCTGAATTTATAAGTGTTTATAATTTGTATAAAAAATATTTATCACTTTTTCTTTCCTACATTTATAAAAAAATTTAAATTAAAAAATTTGTTGCACAAGTATAAATACGATTTATATAATTTTTAATTCTAATAATACAAGGTATAAACACTCATATCATTAGATATAAATATTTTCTTAAAGAAATATAAATAATATATTTAAAATACAGAAAAAATTACAATTAAGAGGTACAATTATCATTCCTCTTAAAAAAAAGAATATGATGCTTTATCCAAGTCAGTCAATAGAAAAGATAACCCCTTTATCCAAGTCATCCAATCGTGGATTTTGAATTTTTTTTTTCTTTTGTGTGCTTGATTTGTTCATCCTATATTTTCACTTGTTTTTATTAGCAAAAAGTTGAACATATAAGTCTTAGCACACTTTAATTAGTATTTAATCGTCACCGAAATCTGATTGAAAAATCACTTACCTCTGCTTTTAATGATTTAATGAAATTAATTGATATAAGAAAATGTTAATAGGTTTTTAGAAATAAGATAGATATCATATTCTATATAAGAGAAGGAATCATTTGAAAATTATTATGATAACATCTTAATAGTAAATTTAAAAAAAAATCAAACAAGTTTGGAAATTGAAAAATAATACATTTATAGGTATGTTATTGAATATATCAAGTCTTAAGACTTGAAAGTGATATATGTTATTGAATCAAACATTAATTTCGAAATGCGGAAGTCTCAAGTTATTTTATACACGTTGAACAAATACCAAATCTTATTATTATATATAATAGACTTAATATATAAATAATATAGATCATTCTGTAATATTAGATTTCAAATTTAATTACAGGATCAGCATCTTGACTATAAAAAGCCTAGAATATCAACAAACCACAGTCACAGGAAGCAACCCAAATATAAAGCCATAATTAAAACATAAAGCAGCTAAAACATAACAATCAAAACATTGCAACAACTAACGAGTCCGTATCTATCATTATTTCAAATGTCCTACTTTCAATCCGGATTATCAGATCAAAACAGACGGATCGGATTGATTATATTTCAAATTTAAAAAGTTCTTTTTAAATAAATTTGATCCATTTATTTAAATTGAACATTTCAAATTAAAATAATAAAATTCTACTTTCCTATTAAAATAATATGACTTCGTTCCAATAACTACAACTGAAACAAACAGCTCCATCTGAAGTCAATCCGCTTGTTTACAAGTACTCCCCGTTGATGCTCCAACTCATCATACCTGATACCTGTCCAATGAAAACATTGTGAGCATGTATAATATAGAATAAATTATATAAATGATTTTCTAAAATATTATTTTTAATTATTTTAATTTTTAAAATTTTTAAAATATCAATTTGATTCTTGAAATATTATTTAGTTATCATTTTAATTCTTGAAGTTTTAAAGATACCAATTTAGTCGTTCAAATTTTTAATTTGTACCAAATTGATCCTACATTTATATTTATAAAAAAATATATAAATTTTATTTTAATTAATTTATGATGACACAAACATAAAGTTAATATTAATTTACTTGATATCGATGTTGTGAATAATTATATTTTTTTCATATTATTTGTATTGTTTGATAATTATGTTTAAATTAGTCTTAGTACAACAAAATACATTATATAGGTATAATTGTCATTTTTTTCAATGAATATTAAATGTAGTATCAATTTGGTATAAATTAAAAACTTGAAGGATAAAAATGATAACCAAGTAATATTTTAAGAATCAAACTGATATTTTTCAAATTTTAAAGATTAAAATGATAAAAAAATAATACTTTAGAGATCATTTTTATAATTTACTCCATAATATATGTTCAAAATTTGATGCCGATGTCGCTATAAGACTTCAAAGTCTTTAGAAAATTCCAAACCACATATCTTCACATTAATTTTTTTCAATTTTTCAATTAAAAATGACAGATTTTGTCTGCTTTATCATAAAAAAAATTCTAAGGAATTCATATTTTATGGAATAGACGGCTATTTTAAAGAATAAAGTAAATATAAATTATATGCGACTACTATAGTGAGCAGTATCGAGTTTCGTGTGAGAAACTTTGTGGAAGAGATTTTGGCTCCAAATATATGAAATATTATAGAGGATGTGAATTCAATTTGAAGTCCCAAAACTAATTTTTGTAACTCGGAGATCTAGGTGTAAATAGTATTACAGGTATGGTATTAACACTTAGAAAATTTAAGAGTATCAGAGTAATTAATAGAAGCTAGTGTTATTTTACTTTAATAAAAATTTAAAGCTAGTTAGAGTCTGTTGAATTAAAAATATATAAATAAGCAAATATAACTACTTCAGAGTAAATAAAATTAAAATCGTCCAATAATAACAAAAAAATATTGAAATCCTTTATATAACTCCATTGCACCAAAAGATAAATTAAAGCAAAATACTTTTATCTAACAGTAAACAAATGTATTGAAATTTACTAATTTAAAAAAAAAAATGGGGTGATTTGTCATTGCTGTCTTGTTGATGAAATGGTAAATTAATTACAAATGTGTTCTAATTTACTATGTTAATCTGGGAGGTTTTCCCGGTTCTTTTACTAATATTAGGTATAAATCCGGTTTAATTATATATAAATTCTATAAATTGGAGTAAGTAATTGACTCCTATTTTTTTCTTTTTAGTTTTTACTATTTATTTGCCTTATAAATTATCTATTCAGCTTTTCTTGAGCGACACTCCGTCCAGTTCGTCCAGTTGCTTAGCATGTTTGATGTTTCTTTTACTTTTTTTTAAAAAAATGCCATCTGCTGATGTGTCAAATCCAGACATTGATGCAGGAATATAATTCTGCAAATGTAGAGAATGTAACCGAGGCGTCCGGTCGCGGCTTTTCCTAGTGTGATCTTCTGTGGCCATTTTCTTATTATAAAATATCACAATGCCCTGCACATGGGCCACAAAGTATCAGATATTGAAGCGATCAACAGTAAACACTATTAGTCACAGAAACTAGACCAGGCTGAGTTGCGTTTTAATTGGGTTCATACTGCGACCCACACGAATTTCTACCGGATGACCGATCTCATTGACCTATTTGCGATCTCCACCGTCCGATCTCCATCAACAGACCCCTGGCCTTCCACCCAATTTCCTCTCTCAGGAAAGCGTACATATAATAATAATAATAATAAATTAATAAAATGAAATGAAAAATCGATTCAAAACGAACCAAACCAAACAGCAAAGAGAGAGAGGCGAGACAAAGAAAAAGCAAGAAAAGCAAGAAGAAAAAAAGACACCAAAAGAGAAACTTCCCTTACACCATACAATAGTCGAATAGCGAAGAAACAAAGAAAAAGCACCACCATCACCATGGATGACTGGGTTTTTCTCGACGATGAACACCTCTCTAACGACGAGGAGGAGATCACGGTTTCCTGTCCGACGGATCCCTCCGACCTCGTCATCGCTCTCTCTTCCTCCGACGAAAGGGAGGTCGTATCCAGTCCCGGAGGAAGCGACTGCTCGTCCGACGAGGCTGATGATTACTTATCCGACGACTCCAGGAACGAAATGGCCGATGATGTCTTCGAGCCTCCGCCAGTCGTAAGTCCCGAATTGGAGAAGATCAACCGAATTGCGCACCTGGTACTTCCACGCCTCCCTGCCAAGTCGCTCTTGCGTTTCAAATCCGTGTCGCCGAATTTCAATGATCTGATCTCAAGCCCATTCATGGTGCTCTCGCATTTCTTGCAACGTAAGGCCATTTCAGGCCTGTTTTATGATGATCACACATGGAACAACACCATATTCTATCTCTCTTTCGATGCCCCTTCGACGGACCTGCCTGATCCAAGCTTGTCATACCTGCCTGAACCTGTGACCATTAAGGCATCTACGCATGGACTGCTGTGCGTCAAAGGGCAACAGACTTTGAAGTACTACATTACCAACCCCACCACCACGGAATGGGTTGACCTTCCCCAGTCAACTGTGGACAATTATGATGACATAGCTGTGGTGATAGTTTTTGATGAGCCGTCGGTGTACAACTTCAGTGGCGACTATCGGGTGGTGCGTGTGTTCCCTGTCGAAGGCCTAGAGGGGGTGTTTTCCTTCGAGACGTTCTCATCAGATAAATGGGCATGGACACGGTCAGAGGAGATTTGTGAAGTGGAGAATATTGTGGCGGAATCAGGCACTGCTGTTGGTGCGGTGGCTTATTGGCGCACGACCATGGAGACTGTTCTCAGGTAATTCTCTCTGGTAATTTATTATAAGTTTTAGTTGTAGGCTTGTCGGGTGTATATTTAGTACAATTAGAGTTTCTTATTATGAGAAAAATAATTTTAAGTTGCTATCAGAGTAACTACGGCACTGGAGATTGCTTTCTTTTTCATCATACAGTATTTTGCATCAAATTTCCATGTCGGTACGTCTATCACTGAGTACTCTGTTGCATGTTGAATTCATGTTGTACAGCAGCAAATGCATACCAATTGCCATGCAGGGAATATCTCTCTCTCTCTTTTTTACTTTTGAGAGAAACACTTAGTAAAACATATCTGTGCATGTATGCATACGTCGTACCATCACCTAGTTGCCAAAGAAGTTCACATTAAAAACAACTAAAATTTTGACTCTAACACTTCCTTAATTCATAACAGTTATGATCCAGTGAAAGACAGATCGAACATCATGCTGAGGCCGCACTCTGAAATGGATGAGGTCTGGTGGGAGCTTGGCGAGATGAACGGGCAGCTGAGCGTCACGTCCCAATCAAACATAGGACAGATCCTGGTAAGCACTTTGGCAACGACAAACAATGGGGAAAAGCCATATTGGAAGCAGATGGGGTACTTTTGGCTGAGCAAAAATGTGCATGCCACTCCAATTCGGTCCCAGGGCTCGGCCGAATTGGTATTGTGGGAGGAGGAAATGTATGCAAGAGGGTTGGTGCTCAGAGACATGCAAGGTCAACCAGTGTGCAAGTTTGAGGAGCCAAATTATTACACCGACTTTGTCCCATACATTAGCACGCTGGTGCCTGTGAAGAGGTGACTGTTTGATTTTCCCTTTTTTTTTTTTTATGGAATAGCATTTGTTTACCTTTTGGACCAGACAGGTTCAGTGGATGACTTAATATTGTGAGGGCCAATTGTATGATAATAACGGTCATGATTTAGCATTGATGTTGGAATTGATATTTTAAATATAATTTTTTGTACATGATTGATCCAACATTTTAATGTGCTTGTTAAGCAGCATCTTGCATTTAATATCTGCAACGGACATAACCATTTTTTTTCATGTGCTAGCTAGTTTGATGCAATTTGCAACTTAAGAAGCATTGGTTTTACATTAGGTATATTCAACAATAAAATTTATTTACAAATTGGTGTGGTCAATGAAGATTAGTAAAAGGAATCTAAACTAGAATTTTGTTCTTTTATAAACATTAGAGGAATATATGCTTGAATTTTTTTCTTAATATACAGAATTTATATAATAAAGATTAGGTTTCATATTGACTTGTATTATAGTGGCAGTTTAGGTTAGTTTTAAGTAGGAAAGAACCGTTCTTTCCTTGTTGATTGCTTGTGAGGTACCGAAATCAACTGTAGTATTTGTTATTCAAAATTAGGAATTGTGTAAATACAAAAATAAAATAACTTTGGAATAAAATTTAGTGGTCCCAATCTCACAGTAGACTGTTAAGTTTGATATTTGTTATTACCTGAGTGCAGTAAAATAACTGGTCTGAGCAATGTTGTGTCAATATGGGTTGATTTAACTTGACACCTTATATTGTCAGTTTGTGCCAGTACTTGTGCACTGGCCAGCAATCATGGTTTCCAATTTATTTCTGCTTTACCAGACATGTCTATGTTTTACAATTTGATGGAACTCATGCTGAGCATTTTCAATTTTCAATCGATACTCATGTTAATCGATTTTGGTTTTGCTGGTGCATAATGCATTCACAACAGTTATTAGTTACACTGCATTGTTTGCATAGTTTGCTATTTCATATTTGAGCACCAACATATTGAGGGATTCTCAGACCATTAAATGCAGTATCATTCATAGCATTCAATTTCATATTTCTTGTGCGCCAATGCATGAGTCAAGAGTTTTGCAGTATCTGTGTCGCAAAAGATAAATTTTTTTGCTATTGTTCTGTTTTCATATCATTTTCATTTGATGAACCTGTTGAAAATCACAATAAAATTTAAGCAAACAAAAATAATTTATAACAAATTGGAGAAAATATTGAAATTGGTGTTAATTTTATTACTGTAGGTAATATCATTTTGTCATAGCAATCTAGTTACAGGAATCTTATTAAAGTATATATATAATAGTTGACAAATTTATCTGTGCCTCTAAGCCATTTCAATCGGTAAACAAACATGGCAGTTGCACTTCTGATCAGGGATAATGAATTTGGGACATAAAAGTGTCCGACTTGAATGGAAACAGTCTTAATGAAAATTTCCTCGAGTCTTTTGATATATTATATGAGATAGAATTTGTTGTTTAAGAAATTATCTTTGTTTTTATGTGTTCCCTTTCTTTTCTTGATTTCAGGTCAGGTGCTGGGACAAGTACTGAGCCACCCATCAACGACAATGATGTAGTGTTGCAGGAAGCAATTGGAAAAAAAGGTTCGGATAACATTGAAAGTTAAATTGCTTTTAACATGTTCAGATATTATGACATTCTTCTAATAAATTTTAAACTTCTGTTGCAGGGGATGAGGCAAGCAACTAAAAGAGGAGAAATGACTCTGCTTCATTAGGGATGTAGAATTAGTGAATGGATGTTGTATGCAACTAGTGTTAGCAATCGTGTTCTGTATGTTGTAGCGCGTTGATGTGAGACTGTGGGCACTAATTATCTAAAACACCAACTTATCGCCTTAACTTATGACATGTTTTTTAGGTTTCCTTCATTGACTAGTATTGGAGAACCTTTTATTTTCGTGTTGGAGTTTGTTGTCTCTTTCAATTTAGTCCCTTCAGCTCTCTGGTTTTTGTATTTGTTTCTTTTTGTGCTAAGTCCAATTTTGTGTATTCTATCTTTTTCTGGTGCTGTTTATAATCGGTTTGTTAAAAGATGATTAGACTCTTTTTCCTATCCAAGAAAATAAATTTCTTGGGCCATATCAATAGCTTGCACGCTGGCAGATCCACATAAACTTAGGTGTATAATTTATATTTTTTTTAAATTAAAATGAATAATATATAAAATCTTATGTTTTTCTAATGCAATTTTGAAATTTGAGTATCTCACATTCAATTTTGATTATGTTACATCGTATGATACTCTTTTTGTTGAATACCCACGGAGCAAGGAACTGCGGAATTGCAATCTAGGCAGAAGGTAACACAAGCAAGGGAACTGAATGATTCAACTTATAGTGTTATAAAAAGAAAAAGGTGGACGTTCATCCCCCTTAAGGTGTGTTCCAATGAGGATTAATGGAGAGGGAGGGGGAAATCATATTTCACCTTACTTTCATATTTTAATTTTGAAAGTTAACAAAGATAAATGGAGATTAATGAGAAAAAATTTCTATTTATCTTTTCCAACAATTATTCACCTTCAAATTATAATGTAAACAAATTAAAATGGCCTCATTTTTCTTCCTCTCACTTCCTTCTCCCTCAAACTCGGGAGCATGGCCTGGAGTCCATTTGGAAGCAGCAAGTTCAACGAATGAGATCTACTTTTTGTCAAACTCTTTTAGACTTGAACCAGAGATTTATTAAAGCATCATTGCATCTTAGAAAAATCAAATCAACATTGAGTTATCAGTTGCATCTTTTATTAGTTATCTGATGCATTCATGGCATATTAGGATAAAGCATACTGGATACAAATCTAACAGATTCTAATTCTGAATTATGATATATATATCACATCAGTGTCCCTCCTGATTTTGAATTTTCAGAACACAAAGCAGTCTATTACAGATGAGATGGTTTGTTAAAGTTAGCTACTTAGTCAACTCATTCAAAAAACCAATTATGTTACTTAGGTTCCTGACATCGAACATTAATTTTGAAGTTCATGTCATCTCACAAAAGAAGTCTTTAATGATAATTTAGCTATAATCCATTTGCATGCCGCTAAGAAACCATAAACAACACTATTACAAAATACCAAAGATTCTAAAAGGCCGCACCATTAGTCCGGTTCAAACCCCAGTGGATCCGAACCCACCTTCACCTCTGACAGTGTCATCCAAATCTTCAACCTCAACCACATCTGGTGTCATGATCTGCTCTATTATCATTTGTGCAATACGGTCGCCTGGTTTAACTGCAAAATCAGCATCAGAATGGTTGAAAAGTATGACGCCAACTGGCCCGCGATAGTCGGCATCTATGACGCCAGCTCCAACATCTATCGAGTGCTTCCATGCCAAGCCTGATCTTGGCGCTGCAGAAAACAAGCACATACAACACAGAAAAATATGATCAATTCATCGAAAACGTGTTAACAAAAGTGCAGAATAAACAGGTGTTATATAAATCAACAATTTTTTACTTTAAGTAGTGTTTTGTTTCTGTATGATTCTGTATATGTCAATGAACTCTAAGACCTAAGCATTTCATTGCCAAATTATTAGATAAGTACATGGTGGTGGTGGGGGTTGGGGGGGGGGGGGTGAAACTTACATAAAGTGGGTCATGCCAGTGTAGTCATATTATGTATGAATTAAAAATTTTAATCCCCAAGTATGCCCACTTTTATCTATTTTCTTTATTTAGATTAAAGCGCTCAATAGTAAATCTCAAATATTTGATCTTTTATTCAAGTTGGTGAATCAGAAAGCAAAACTAGTAGACAGGGAGACTGGTAATAGATGTCTAGGGATCAAAATAAAATTTTGAAGTTCAGGTACTGTTTTAAGTAGTTTGGGTTTTAATTAGAAGATATTCAGAGGAAAATTACAGAACCTAGTAAGATATAAAGTTAGTTAACGAATAAAGGTCACAGATTTTTTCAGAGGCCTTTCATCGAACACGTATTGGGTGTGGTCCACACTTAGCGTAAAAAATAGATAGATACCAATTCGAGCATAAGTTCCTTCAGGGATGGAGATGCTTAAATCAGTTGGTACCAGCGCCTTCCCACGAGGAGGTACGACAGCTTCAGCCGCACTGAAATAATCAAGAAAACTTGTGAAATTTCACACAGGCATATGCGTGTACGCACAAGCACGAAGAGAGAGAGATTGGGGGAGGGGGATACCTTGAGAGATCATAACCAGCAGAGAGAGCGGAGGCGCGAGAAGGTAAGACAGCGTTCGAAGAGAGCTTCTTAACCTTGAGTAAAGGAGAAAGCTTCGCGATCTTAGGAGAAGGCTCTTGCACATGGTCGGATGCGGTGGTGCCATTGGACGCCATTGTTTCGAAGGTTCGAGAGGAGAGAGGAATTGATCTGAAGGGAAGACGGGAATGGTTTCGTAATAAGAAATTGGAGAGGCTTAAATGCGAAAATGAGCAATTGGCGCGAATTGTTCCCGCCATATATTTACTCCTTTTGCATGAATTCCCGCCTGCTAGTGTTGTCAGCGGCGGAGCTACTCATTGGCGGAGGTAGGCAACTGACTCCCCTGAATTTTGTAAAGGGATGTGATAAACAGAGATATCATCATCTGAACTTAATTATATATATTAAATTAATTATTATATATATTAATTATTTTATTATACAAATTTATTTTGTACAATATTATTATTATATAACTTAAATACATATTAATGACTTAATTATATAAATTCATTTTATACGGTATTATCATTATGTAATTTAAATGAGTTATTATGCATATTAATGATATCTAAGTTAAATAATAGAAATATTATATATAATAAAAATATTAATATACATAATAACTCATTTAATATATATATAAATAAATTTGAATCTATGATAATATCAATAATGATATTTTCATAATATTTTCCTTCTGTGTAAAATGTGCTTTGCTGCGAGACAATTGCATGCTAATAAAACTGTTTATATATTACTTTTATATTTATTGTCCTACCCTATTCAATCATGACCTATGTATTTTATATATTTTTCATTGTATCTAAATTAGTTGTCTTTGTAATAGATCATTCATCTAAAATGTGAAAATCAGAACATCTAGATGTCTAGCAAGATTGTTTAATAAGATTATGTGAATATTCATCATAATCTTACTTGTAGCCTATAGGCTTGTAGCTAAATGGACCGTTTCATTTTGTTTTTTCCTCTTTTCCTCTTTGTTCTTCTTTAATTCTCTCTCTTCTCTTTTTTTTTTCAATTAACAAAGTACACTATATTATTTAAACAGAAATTACTAACAACTTTACTTAAAATTTCAAACCTCAAGCACAGAGAGGTCTGAGGACAAAGAAAGATAATTATTTTTAAAGTTTAATTTCAATTTATTTGTCATTTAAATCTTTTTCTTTTCTTTTGAGAAAGATCATTTGAGTTGTTTACTTCTTTAATTACCGGTATCGTGTTTTTTTTTCTTTTCCTTTATTCACCTTCTTTTTCTTTAAACATGATGCTTTGATGTTGTTTAATATTTAGATCAACCAACTAGACAGGTTTTAAGTAATATGACATTAATCTATTCAAATTGTGAACTCTAACCTCAATATAATTCTAAATTACAAATCAAATTACGTTCGCTATTTTAAAAAAAAAAAAAGCTAACCTGGCAATTAATTTGTCTTCACAATAAAATTTCACATTCAGACTTCTGTTTAATTTACTTTTAAAAATTTTACATTTAAAAATCTTCACAAATTATCAATCAGTATTTGTATTTAAAATCTTTACTATACATAAAAAAAAATTTCAGTTTATGGATCTGATGTCTTAATGATTCAATTGTGTCCCAGAGAAGCTTGATCCCAGTTTTGGTTTTTCTCTGTTTGATGGCGGGTCGAAATAGTTAGTCGTTTCAATTTTAGTTATATCTGAAAATTTGATCAAGATATTAATATTAAAATGAAAATTTTATAATCTGGATTTGGAAAACAGTCAAAATACAGATTTAAGACAAGTTTTCATCCCAACACGAAATTACATCGGATGCTACAGCTTTAAATTATGTTGAAATTTCTCTACCCACGAAGGATGTTTGTGGTAAAAATTAATAAGGTTTCTTTAAATAATATTTCTTTTCAACTTTAAAATAATATTCTTGGATAAGAAGAATATATTGGGATAAGTATTTGAGATAATTTATATTTATTTAAACGACTAGCCTTAAATTTATTTAGACGCTGCAATTCTCCCATTTCATTCACGGGGCTTACTGGCTTAGTATTTCCTCTAGTGTGTTTATGTCATCTTATACACTTTATGATAAAAAAAAGTACATAACGAATTTAGCATCTTCATGCTTACTGTTATTAATTGTTTGAGTTTTTACTGGTTTGCTTCAACTATAACCTTAGAAGGCTAAGATGAATTTTTGAGGATGAACGGGACAAATATTTCAGTCACTGGGCTTATTAGCTTGGCTAACTATTATATCTAATGAAATTTATTGCTGGACATGCCAGACATGTCGGCACACATGTATTCTACACGCGACATGGTTATGTGTTCACATGAAGTGTCATTAGGGATGCGTATCCAAAATTTCGCACTGTTTCGGCACGGAGAACAGTATGTAACACACGATACGAGTATGCACGGGTAGCACGCACGGGGAGCATATTGAGCAAGCATGGGTAGAACACGTGCAGCTTTGAAAATTTGAATTTAGGGTGTGGCATTTGAACGGAATTCAAGACTCGAGAGAGGGGCAGAGGCCGATGGAATTTGAATTTGAATTTTTCTAAATTTTTCCGATTTTTCCTGATTTATCCTAATTAATAAATATTTTTTTTCGAATTTTACAAATGTTTGCATGTACTAATACATTATGTTCAAATACATTTAGCATGTCTTATTAACATATAACATGTCTTTATATATATATATTAAATGATCAGTACTATTCAACATGTCTTTATATATATATATATATTAGATGATCAGTACTATTCAGATACGTCATGCACATTATGTGTAAAACCATTGACATATGACTTACCATTTTAACACGTGTTGAGACACACTATAATCAGCATGCTTTTGGTAAATAACTAAATATTTAACAGCACCGGCTGTATTTTAAGATTTTATATTTAATTATTCTTTTTATGGTCGTTACCAGACCATCCACTCAATGTCCTATTACTGTTCAAGGAGTTTCAAATTATCACCCAATATTCCAAAGATATTGCAATTGAATCGCATGGAGCACCCAGTTGAAATTTGATCATTGTTGCACAAGCACAAGAGGCATGACCCACACATATATGCTTGCAGTCAGAGGATGTTACATATTAGATCATGTTACATGAAGAACCAAATTTCCTCTTTAATCATGGGACCAAACAGTCGTTACAGATCTCAAATAGTATTAACTATCACACTGCCTTAACAAATGCTAACCTATCTAACATTGCTCGAAGGAATTGCTCCTTTTGAACTTTCACAGGTTACAGGAAATAGCATACAACAACTGAGAAAACAAAACGAGGCTCCCCATTGTACAAAAACGAAAAACAAGTAGAATTTCATTGAAGTTGCCCTGATTCATGGCTGATGTTGAGATCATCCTCTGACACCAATGGCTCCGTACAACTGCTCAGATGACCTTTCTTTGTCCTCCAAAGGCCCAAATCTGGAAATGTATTGTACAAGAACAAATTAGAAAGTCGTTGCCTTATTTTAAAGTAGTAATGATACAGAAATTCAGAAACAGTACAAAAAATTCTCAATATATACACAAAGGAGGAATGCAGGTGGGCAAGGGGATTTAGGTACTTGAATGTTATGTACACAAAGGATATATTTCTTTATTCAAAGTTTACTTTCATAAAACTCATAGGAAGCCACCAATAGTATCAAGTCAAATCTCCAAAAACATCCCCCTAATTAACTTTCTATTTTGGGATTTAGGTGTTTAGATAAATCGTCAAGAAGAAAAATAATAAGAGAGAGAAGAGAGAGAAAAAAAGTTTTGAAAAACAAAATTACATGAGAGAAAAAAAGTTAAAAATAATAACAAAAGAGAGGAGAGAGAAAGAGAGGAGAGATCTTGGGAAAACAAAACACGTGAGAGAAAAGAGAGAGAATTTCAAGAAATAAAAATATATAGAGAATAAGTCACATATATTACTCAGATGTTTATAAAAATGACTTAAGTATTTATGTATATGACTTAGATATTTACATAAGTAACTTAGATATTTATATAATTGAATAATGAAATTAATTTGAAGATAAAAACTTCGAAAAAGAAAAAAAAACAAAAGTCACGTGGTCAACTGGAGTCAAAAGCGCGTGGAGGACAAATTACGGGATGGAGTATGGGGGAGATAAATATTTTCTCAGACTCATAAGTGCTTTACAGTTTTACATTTTCCTCAATGTTAGTAGATTTTAATTGTTATAGAGAGGCTTATAATATCAGAAAGTACAGTATTGTGCAACGACTGCCCACCTGACCAGAATCACCTCTGTTTGAAAAATTGCTTGTATTTTGAGCAATGTTACGACATTTATGTTATTTCACCAAAACTCAGTAGTTCTATTCACCCTTAAAAACAAAGAACCACTAATTATACTGTTAGGTCGAACCTTGAGATTTTTGTCATAGCTTCCAGTACACAAGGCACTTCCATCTCCTGATAAACCAAGGCAGCTTATTCGGGATCCATGAGAATTTTGCAATGTACCCAAGTTCTGAACTACCTGAAAAAACAAATTTCAAGATAGTTAACATTGGAGAATAAAAAGATGACATGTACAGAAATCAAATTAAAATGTTTTCTTTTTAAATTGAAAAAACATAATATAAAATTGGAAATAACGGTTAAGGGCTTAATACTGTAATTTGATGCTCAAGCCATATTACATAAAGAAACATACCCAGTCCAGTTAAAATAGTTCAATCTCAATTATCAAGAAATTCTTACCCTGGGCCCTTTGGCCAAACAACTAGCTCTGGACAGATGAGTCTTCAACAAGAGCTATTAGATTTGATGCACAGCGTTTTGGTTTGAAAAAGATAATGTATCATTCATTCAAAAGTATAATACAGTGAATCTCATGACGCACCTCTGCAACAAGAGTATCCCACACATAACAGTCCTCATTCGAGTATCCTGCAAACATCAACCGACCAGATATTGAGAAGGCCACTGAGGTGACTGTTGGGAACTCATCATCATTCTTATCAGGCTGCCTGGCATACACCTGGAGCTGGTGTCCGGTACGCATATCAAAGAGGCGACAGGTGCCATCATCAGAGCCGCTGCCGAACCGGAGGCCATCAGGGAAGAACCTGACGGCATTGACATCACCATCATGTCCATTATATGTTCTTACTGCCCGGCTCGCAATCCGCAGGTCCCAAAGTCGGACAGATGAGTCACATGAGCCAGAGACAAACATGTTTGGGTTTGTGGAGCTGATTGAGAGGCTGTTCAGAGGTATAGCATAAGCACATGCATAAAATTAGAAGATGCAATTTTACATATAATACTGTAACTTAAATTGTGGTACTAAATGGAATGCTTCTGCTGTTTTTTGTGTAATATGGGATACATTTGTATTTTCATAGATATCGGTATTTTACCTGTAGATCACGATATAGCAAACTGTAACAATACCAGTTGAGATGATGATTGTCGACTACCATTTTTTTGTACCCTAATTAGGTCCTTGCACAATGAGTAGTTGATAGCTGTAAAGTAATTGGGGCAAATGTAGATTATATGGACGCTAATGTTTTTACCAGCCAAGTCATTGCAAGAAAGAAAACAATCACCTGAGTACATCAGCGGTGTGGCCTGATGGGAATTCACCCCCAAAAATGGACATTCTCTGACCAGTAGTGACATCCCAGAGCACACATGTCTGGTCGCCTGAGCCGGTTATCAGCCTTGTCTCCTGGTCAGGCACATACTGACAGCATGAGATGTACCCCTTGTGTCCTGTCAGTATCCTAGATACAGGTATGTTTCCTGATAAAAATAACAATAATATTCAGCTTCCTCTTTGTTCTCCATGCAGGATAGTGTTTTGTTAGCAGTGTTACATACTCTTTCATACCAGATTTTCTTGGTTTCTAGTGCTTGTAATTGTTATTCTGCTCTGAGGACTAGGATTTGGGTGATTAGTCTTTTAGTTAGAACATAAAGTACCAGACAAATATTTTCCAGTGGATGCTGGTGAGGGGAAAGCTCAACTAGTTCAGTTCAAACTTAAGATGAAACTTCTATTTGGTGTAAAGCTACAAGCCAAACCAAACAAATGAACTTACAAACATCAACCAGAACCAAACAACTAAAAGTATTGTTTGCTAGGTTTAATTTAATTAATTATAAAAATAATACTTTTTGACAACTGAAATACTGATTTCTGGAGACGAGAATTCAATGCAATTTAAAATTGCATGGTTGGTATAAGCCCAAGTCAGGTCTAGGTTTAGTCAAGTTGTCATCATGAGTTGGTGTTTGGTTCAAAGAATCAGTCTTGAAGTCAATGCAATTCTCTTGATGCAAAATAAACCATTGCATGATTCAAGTCTAGTCTGAAAGTAGGGCATAATGCCTAATTGTTACCAAAATAAGCTTGATTGTCCTAATAGATCAAGGGGTCAAATTAGTCAAGTTATCAGATACTTCCAATAGGATCATCACAGAAAATAGATCAAGGAGCCAACAAAGCAGCACTTGCCCTCCTCAATCTCAGTCATGGAAGCCTCTCCTGTCTCAAGCCCCTTATTTAGGTCTATATTGACAGAAAGATGCCACCATGGCTGGATATACGGAAAAGTTCACACACCGATGATATTGTCAAGGGCATCTTGCTGCTTTGCATTATGTATGATACCTCCATAGCTGAATTCATGATAAGTTTCTTACCAACTCCTTGGCTAGAGCCATGTGATATCTTCTACAGAAGTAATCTCATGATAAAATTTCTAGAAGCAGAAATGACTTCATGCAATATAAGAAATTACACGGTCAAGTTCAAGTCCCGTCTAGGTTTAGTTGAGTTTGGTAATTAGCTAAAAGTAGGTTCAAATTTAATTGAATTCTGTCTGTATACTATATAATTAGTAAACAATTGATTTTAGTAGAATTTAATGACTACTTATTACCAAAGTAAGCTTGATCTATTAGGTAACCGATCAAGTGGTGAAAAAATAAGTCTGATTCCTACATAAGACTTGACATAATAAAATTAAGGGGGAGAGAGAAGTGAGAACTACTACAAGAAAAACACAATTTTAATCATTACCGTCTCTGTCAGATTGAGAACTGAGGTTGAACACAGAGCAAGCACTGTCGAGGCCACCACAAGCAACTGATTGGCCGTTGGGGGCAAACGCACACGTCATGACCCATGGGCAGTGCAGCTTTATTGCGTGTGTCTTCTGACTCGTCAGTGCATTCCAAACAATCAACCTCCCATCTTGTGATGCGCTCACTATCCAGTTCTTCTCAGGGGTCCAGTCCAAGGCATACACCTGGAATGGATAGATTCTTTTGTTGAGTTACAGCGACACTAAAAAAGATACTTTAAAAAGTATTCTCTGTGATAAATCTGCAACTATTTTTGGTTAGCATCCCCAAATAAAGTAATAAATGAAACAGAAATAAATGATGCAATCGGCACAGTTAACTCTCAAATTTCCATAATCCAGTATGAAGTAAACCTATGTTTGCCTTAATCACTTCCAACTGTGCTATTGTGTTACAATGAATCCGCCATTGAACCACAATTTCTAGTAGTGTGTGCAATTGTGCCTCAAATTAAACCTGAACTTGGCTCAAATGGAATCTTATTTTTGTAATCAGCAGCAATGAAGCTTAACAACACACAAACAAAAGTAAATGCCAACAAAGAAAAAACTATTGTCAAACTGAATTGCCATTTCATACCAAAACCGGACAACAACAAAACCAAGTGTTGAAACACAAAGCATAATGCAACTACAGGTTTTGAAATTAAGAAGCACAACTGCAAGTATTTTCAATAGAATTTGCAATTTACCTTGCCAGTGTGTCCCTGTAGTGTCCGGCAGCAAACTAGATCCGTCGCACCAAAGTTAACTGGAGACTTCCCTTGGCTCTTTGCATAAGTTGCCACTACAAATAGAGCAAATAAATAAATACATAACAAAAACAAATTACCAATTCCAACCAGACCATTAAAAAATTCTAACAAAATTGCAAAGGCTCCCATACTTGAAAGAGAAAGACCTCACCATCAGTATCGAGAAGTAACTGCCTCTTTTGTTTCAACCTCTCTCTCAGGGCATTGACTTTAGCGGTAGCGGCAGCATGCTTCTCCTTAAGCTCTGCCACAGACATTTTGGAAACCCTAAATCTAATTCACTAACTGGAAGTCTCCATTGGGAGGGTTTTATGCTCGATCTGATCTGAATTATGCTTCCAGCGAGAAATAGCTCCGGTTTGGGGGGATTAGCTAGAGGAGAGCTGGAGAAAAGATCAATGAGCAGGAGGAGAAGATGGAAGAGAAGAAAGAGCGCTAATTTTGATGCAATAGGAGAAGAATTGGTAATTGGTTTGATTGGAATTGATAGAGACAATAAACAGTGAGAAGTGCTTTTGCTTGACCTCCCGTCCGAGGAGGAGTAATAATGGGAGTGTGAACCTGGTGTATAATATTTATTTTACACGATAAGAGAGATTAATTAATACACAGAGAAAAATAACAATTATGACTTATGAGACTTCTAGTTCTACTGTGCCACTTTCAGTTACCATGGAGTGCTGTTCCTATGTGAGTTCGGTTTAAATGTGTAAATATGAGCCGCGAGATTGTATCATAAATAAATGACAGACATGTGGGTCCCAGAACTGCTGTTGCCAACGGGTGACTGCCATACATAACGATGCGAAATTCAGAGGGCTGTCAAGTTTGTACGGGATCAAACGGAGAGTACGGTTCGTGCTGTCGGAACCGTTGTTAGTTAATCAGACGGTCCAAAACAAGTCTGATCAGGGATGACTGTTCAGTTGCATCTCATGGACGGACCAGAACAGGTTTAGTTTAACGGTGATTAACCCGTTGATCCGAATGAAAATTTATATAAGTTCAATTCAATTCAATTCAATAGAAATGATTTCATTAGAGTTTATTTGGAATTGAGTTTCCGTGATCAGAATATGCTCAACGCTGAGGAGAATTCTTCAATTGAAGAAAATTAAAAACAATCCATAAACTTGCTTTAATTTATAGAAATTGTCATCAAAATTGTTAACTAGGGTTTGAAAGAGAAGAGATGATAAACGATAATATTTAAAATTATAAATGAGAAATATACCATAGTAGAAAAGAGCACGAAAACGAAACTTGATCGGAGGTCTTTGACGTCTGTAGAGCCCTACGACATGTTCTTGACTATCAACGCAAAAGAAAGGAGGAGGACGAAGTTGATCTTTTAGTGTGAAAATTGAACTCTCACTAAATACCTATTATTTTCATGCGATTTCGCTAAGGAATTTCACCACTTTCAAATCACATTGATTATTTTGGTGTCGACTTTTCTTCACCATTCTGATCAAAATGAGCAGGCGAATTTCATTTCTCTTTCTTATTTTGACAAAGAAGATTTTATTCCGATGAAGGGGTAAATTCTCAAATCACATCACAATGAAAAAATGATAAAAGTAACTTGAAATCAAAATTAAAAGGGTTGGAATCCATATTTCACAATATCAATAAAACGTTTTTCAAATTAAATAAAAAAGTAAAAAAAAATTAAAATGATAGGCGTGTGTCTTGTCAATCCATATATTAATTTGTATGCACTTATATCTTCCATCGATGTTCTTTTACAAAAAGATGAGAGTTCAATTTTTATTTCTATTAATTTTGTTAAATATAATTGTTATAAATTTAAATTTTTAATAAAATTGTAGCATTTACAACAAATTTTTTATTTGTTCAATGATTCAATTGGATACTTAAAGAAAGCACGTTCTTAAGTAATATACTAATATTCATCAAGTGATGACCAAAAAATAAGTGACATCATAATATAAAATAACTATCTAAATTACCATGCTCCATCGAAACACCTTTTTTATATAAAAAAAACATTTTTAGTTCTATTATTTATTACTTTTCAGATTTCTCTTGTGAGAATCAAAATATAATAAGTGTCAGACAACACCTCTCATATTTTTTATTTATTTCTATAACAAGTTCTCACCATCAAGTTCTAACTCCTAGTTCAAGAAAATAAAATTCTCTCCTAATTAATTTTTAGATCTAAGTTTCTCAAGCAAACTCTCTAAACCTCATATACAACATAAATAAAAGGCGGATGAGCTACAAACCATCTTCCCTATTGAGGAAGAAGATGATAAGTAAAAAATGCTAGCATGCACGACAATTAACCTTTTTGGGCTAATTCTAAGTTGGATTGATATGGTCATATGGATTTAAACCCAAACAATCAAAATATATTACGTTTACCAAAAAAAATCAAAATATATTAGTCTATGCACATTATACAATAGTCAAATGTAGTCCATTAGTCGTTTTATATTTTCTTGTAATATTGTCCAAAATTTTAAACTTACACATGAAATATCCGTTAAACATGTGCATATAGATTCGGGTTTATTTGAAAAATATATATTTCTACTAAATCAATTTGAAAACAAATCAATTTTCTCGGTTTTTAATGAATGATTGACTAAATTTAAATCGGACCAAAATTGACATGATCTTATTTAATGAGCCTATCTCTAAGGTGCTATGAGATTAATGAACCACAGATATGCAACTTTAATTTCTTTTATTTGACAATTTTGATGATAGTTAACGCCAAAAACAAAAATTACACTAGAAATATCCTAAACAAGTTACATATGTTGACGTAGAAGTAGATGGTTGTTATCTCAAAAATACACCAAAAAATATTTGTTTTAGACAATATAAATATATATCAAATCATTTTTCTTACAACACGTTACAGCAACAAAAATAATTAAGTAAAATTATTCCATAAGGACAGTTCCCACAATACAAACCAATGATCAAAACCTGATGGTAGTGATCAATCGTCAATCAAAATCGAGCAAAAAACAACTAAAAAGGTGAAATTACCTGCAAAAAGTGATTGCTTTTTACTTGATATTTTTACTGATATTGTTGGATATTTTATATTTTGCTACTTAACAAAATTTCAGTTGACATTGCGTTCAATAATTTATTTTTTAGTTGATGGAATTCACGTGCCAACGGCAATTGCAAAATGGTGCACAAATGATATATAGACTCACAAAACAAATTCTTATTAAAAAAAGAAAAAAAAAACTGCTATTATTTCTCACCTCTAGTCTCCAGCTACTTACACAATTACATATTTTTAAAAAAATGAAGAAAGAAAACTTAGAAGTTAAACACACATGAATCTACTGCACAGAATTAAACAGCACGGGCCTCCTTAAATTCAATCGGATGAGACCTGTCTCTACCCCCCCCCCCCCCCCCCCCCACAACTACTTACCACGCTCCAATTATTGTACTTGGAATGTTCCCTTCTATCCTCAATTATTTATCTATTATTAATTTATTATTTATTGCCACTTCACTACATTATTGATCACCTCTTAATTATAAAGAGAAGAACAAAAAAAACACATTTGGTTTTTACTTACTTTTGTCACTATCAATCTATCTATTATTGACCTCCAGGATACACGCATGATGAATAACCTGATCAAAGTATGAGACCATCAATTAGCATCACCGTCATGAATTAATTACATCTTATTTTGGCCAAGTAATAGTGTGAACAAGTGTACTGTTTCTTCTTTGTCCTTTGAAAACTCTGCACAGCGATGCCGTTTTCAACTTTAAAAGCTTTTACTTGGAGGATCTTTTTTTTATTTTAATACAAGAAGGACACTAAATGCAAATGTCTGATGTTTCCAACAATCTTTAATAAATTGGCATGAAATTAAGTTAAACAGAAATGTAACTTACTTGGATTTACTGATGTCAGAACTGCCGACTGACTGAAATCACAATTCCATGAGTTCCTCCCAGCCGCCTGGTACAACTGGTTCATGGCAAAAGCTGCGTGGGACCGCACTGTGTTTGGTTCATAACAGGCTCCTCCCGGTTGGATTGGGCCACAATCCACACCCTGTTGTGCACATGCATAATCCAGATCTGCTTGCAAGTTAGCATCACTGACACCATCCTTCGGCACGCACCACATATTACTTGTGGGGCTGCTGGATGAATTGCCTGACTGAGGTGGGGCAGTTGAAGGCGCAACTGAAGTGGATCCAGACATTAAACCCGCATCATATGTCGGGGTCAGATCAGGGTGGAACAACCCAAAAGATCTCTCAGATGTAGGTCCTGGTTTAAGATCCTCATCGTATAGTGCGAAGAGGTATGTCTCAACTGATTTACCTGGCATTAGTGGGGTACCAACCTGAGACCTAAGGTGAGAGACTAGGTTTGTTGTGTATGCTTTTGCATTTTCTAAGTTAGCACCAGCTTCGCCAGAGTCACCCCGGTAAGGCCAACCTGTCTCAGCCACAACAATATCTGTATTGGGAAAGCCCAGCCGTCCCAATGCCGATCTGACCGCATCAACTTGTGCATCAAACATGTTCATGTACGTAATTTTTGATACAGCATCAAGCCGACCTGCATTTGGTTGGAACAAACAAAAAGCCAGGGTTTCTGGCCGGGGATCGCTTTGGTAAGCAAAGTAAGGATAGGGGTTAATCATGAAGGGCGAATTGGTCTTTTGGAGGAAGGAAACAATTTGTTGAAGGTTAGAATTCAGGTCAGGGTGGAATGCACCAGAGGAAGGCGGGTCAGACTGGGAGAGAACTGCCATGGTGTTTACAGTGGAGATTTTCACACCGGCGGCAGCACCACCAGCCGCCACAGCCGCATTGTGTAGGTTCTGCATTGCTGGGAGAAGCTGTGAAGCCATGGAGGCATCACCTAATTCCAACACCTCGTTACCTGCGTGATTTGGTTTGTTGGCATGAGGTACATTTTTGTAACTTAATGTAGCAAAAAATGGTTATTGAAAACAAGATTATGTCGTACAATTATCATCGTGAATGTCCTTAATTCCTAATTGATGAATTATCATAGTAGTGAATTAGAAAAAGTTGCTTTTGGAGTAGGCTTTGGCTAACTCTGTTGTAGCTAATTAAAATAACATGTAGTGAAAAGAGTAGTATAAAATATAAATCTATCTTGACGTCCCACAAACAAGAGAATCAAACCCCTTTTTCATCAAAAAAAAAAAAACAGAGAGAATCAAACCAGTTTGTCAGAAAAAGATCTGCCAAGAATTAAAGTAAAACATCCATTTGTCCACATAAGTTGATTGGGTTGGAATGCTAAATGTAAAACCCTATCCAGCTTTAACATAATTTCCATAAAAATTTACCAACTGATATGATCGAGATGGTGGAGTCAGGGAATGCAAGAACATTGGCCGATATCCAACGGCTGGCGGCATCTGGATCGGTCGCCAGTGATGGAATGTCTCCGTTGGATGCTCCGATCACCAGAGAGATTTTGCTCCCAGCCATTGCACGTATGAAGTTGGCGTCAACGCCATACAATCTCACCTAACAAGAATATTAAACAACATACCAATTACAACAAATAAAAACCAATACCAAAGAAAAGGTGCACTCAAGAAATTGAGAAGGTATAACAATTTACCGGGACAAAAGAAGAGTATAGTGAGTTAATTACACACTACATAAATTGTATTATATATGCTCCAATAATAAATTGTAATATCATGCCTTGAAGCAAAATGTTTCAAGTTCAAATAGTATTAGACTCCTATCATAAATTGCTATTCAATCAGTAATTTACATATATATGCGTGTGATAAATTGTAATATCATACCTTGGAGATGGTGGTGGATTTGAGGAGGCGCGCGGTGGCGTCGGGAGAGGGGAGGTTATCAGCCACCTCGCCATAGTTCACTCCGAGGTAGGACTGTGCACCTATTACATGACATGAGAAAAAAAGAGGGGCTAATCGACTAAAAGCTGCTTGAACGTTGAATTAGAGACTGGAACAAATGCAAAATTGAAGAACAACTAAGGTTTAAGTAATTACTGGATGAGGACACGGAGAGTAGAAGTGCGGATATGAAGAAGAGAAGATTGCGTCGTCGATCCATTGATGACACGTACGATCGAGCACCGACAACAGCGAGAGAGAGCGAGAAGGCTCAGTATGACAGCGTGTGAAAAAGGAGGGGGAGAGAGAGAGAGAGAGAGAAGGAATTAAGTGGAGGAAGGAACTTTTTTGACTTGTTAATTCTGTAATTAAATATTTCCTGGATTAATAGATTGAAAAGTTTGATAGACACCCCCCCTCATTACTTTTTAGTTTTCATAATAGGTCATTGCAACTTTACAAGCTTCTCCCTTTATAGCATGGCTGCATAATTTAGAAGATTATAAGGGCTCAGGTGAAATTTTTTCTACGAAGGAGGAGGAGAAAGAGGGAATAGCTAGTGGGTCCGTTTTCAATCCAGAACCCACATGCTTTGCCGCTTTGTTATCCATCGGCTCATGGAAATTATGAATGATCTCGGTGTTTCACGTATCAAATAAACTATAAACACATAATCAGAGAGTTATAACCCAGGTCCCACAAGTCGGTGTCACATAGTTATTTCATGATCAGTGGTAGTAGAGTGCTCAACATGTATACGAAGATTTCAACGGTCCGACATGCGTCGATTAGAGTAAAAAGGAGCCGTTAGAGGCTGTGAAAACAAGAAATCGGATTTGGTGTACGCTATGACTTACGACTGACGACGAAATTTCCACAAATTGGGAATTGTTTTTTTTGTGGTAGCGTGACCTGGAAAATTGACCGGTTGGTACTTGGTAGGCGACTCTGCACGTTTTGAGATTCTTAAAGCTGTTAGTAATTATTTGACGCGCTTTAGCATTTTCAAAAGTGGTTTACTTAAATGCGTAAGAATTTAGATTTGTACAGATGCTTTGATTTAGTGCTAATATCGTCAAAGAATATGATTCTACTCTTTTGTGGTTCCATAGGTGGATTTATCACTTCGACTTTTTTTATTTTGAAAAGATTTTTTTAATTTAATTCGGACTCGTTTATCAGTCTCAGCATGATCTGATGCCAAGCATGCTCCATTTTTTTCTTTTTTAGGTGGGAGCAGGAGCAGAGTCTAAAAATATTGAGAATGGAATATAATATTAGAAACAATTTTGAACACAAACATATCGTCATAAACTTTTTTTTTTCAAAAAATCGTAATAAAAGGGCATATTTTTAAAACTCTTTTCAGCCAGAAAAGGCAAGTGTATATCCTTGTTCTTCTTTTATTATGTCTCTGTTCCTGAGTTTGAGAAAATCAAAAGGACATCATGGATATTGAGAAAAGAAGAATTAATTTTGTTCTCAACATCAAAAAAAAAAATTAAAATAAAAAAATCTGACAAACTTAAGTGGGTTTAGTTACATTTGTTGGATTAGGTCTGGTTGCGTCATGCCAGTTTATTTCATGATAAGTAGACTTTTAGATTTTTAATGATTTTATTTCACTTGAAGCATGCCTGTATGGCTTTCATCAAGTTTGAAATCAATCTGAATATGAGTTAAATTCGGTGTCAGATTGTTTCAATTCACGTCAAGTTTCGATAAGCTTTTGCATTTAATCAATTCAACTTTGTAAAATTGTTGATTCTGATATCGTGTAATCCAATTGATCTTTATTTGAACACTTTTCAAATTACAGACATATGAATTCAAATAATTTTATATAAAATTACTTACTTTTTGTGGTTTATTCTAGTTCTGCATTTATTCATATCCGAGTCGTTTAAATTTTTTATTTTAATAGATTTGAATGGAGATTGAACATACTTTTTTTTGGATAGGACTAAAACTTGATTTATTAGGTGTAGCAAGTATTCATTTCTAACTATCATTTACTTTTGATCGGAATGAAATCTCCTTCGCCAAAACGGGAAAGAGAAATGGAATTCGAGTGCTTACCATGATCGGAATGGCGAAGAGAAGACGACAAAAAGTTATAGATATTTGACATGATTTGAGAGCAGTGAAACCTCTTAGCGAAATCACGTGAAAATTATAGATATTTGACGAGAGTTCAATTTTGATGCTGAAAGGTCAATTTCATCCTTCTTCTCTCTTCTACGGTAATCAAGTTTCATTTTCGCGCTCCTTTCTATCACGGTATGTTTCTCATTTTTAGTTTTGAATTTTATCATTTATTAATTCTTCTCCTTCAAACTCTAATTAACAATTTTGATGACAATTTATATAAATTAAAGAAAATTTGTGGATTGTTTTTAATTCTCTTCAATTGAATTCTCCTCATTATTAGACCTATTTTGATCAAGAAAATTCAATTATGAACGAATTCTAATGAAATCATTTCTATTGAATTGAATTGAATTTTTTTAATTTTCATTCCGATCAAGAGGTTATTCTATTAATGATGAAATGTCAAGAGTTTTGAACTGTATAAGCTTGTTGTTATAGTTCAGATTTCATTTTTTATCAAAAAAAGAAGAAGCCATGAATAACATGATATACAAAAATCCCCAGAGAAAACTCATCCAAAGCACACTTGACAGCCACTGTCAAGTTTTCAAAAAAAAAAAAAACCATCCAAAGCAAGAATTTTTTTCATCTTATTTACTTTATTCATGTCTTATTTGAAAGAGGGTTAATTGGATGCTAAAGTTATCATACATCTCATGTTCTTCTGGGAATAAGATATAACTTGAGAATAATTAGATTATAAAGTTACACTTTATGGCTACATTTGGGAATAAGATAACTTAAGAATAAAATTATTCTCGTGAAAAGTAATGATAATTTTATTTTTTAATTATTTTCATATCAAATAAGACATATGAGAAGTAATAATAACTTTATCTCTTGATTATTTTCATACCAAACAGAGTCTAATTTTATTCACAAATTATCTTATTATCAAATAAGTTATATAGGTATAGTTTGATAAGGCAAGTTAGATTTATAATGGAGTATCAGATCATTTGATTTATATAAACGATCCGTATTAAAAAATCATCTATAAGGAGCTTTTGATATAGGCTATGTTTTCTTTAACATCGAATGAACTGATTTTAAATAGGGAACTGTACTATTTAAGACATGAAAGGTTGCAGATTTGATTATGCTGCTCAAGAAGTTTATTAAAATCGACATCTCAAATTACAACTGAACGTGATATATCTCATTTTTATATAGAAAAATACAAATTTAATTCTCAAATTAAATGTTTGAAGAAAAAATGTCAGAGTGTACAACTGCACATGAGCTTTTTTTTAAAAACAAAAATAGCATGATAAGTCCAGAGAAAAAAAAAAACTAAACAATAACAGATATGTCCAGTAATTTGTACTTATTTGGGCCTTCTGATATCATTTCTAGTGTTGTTGAGCTTAGCAATTCTTGGGCTAAAGATAAACACCGTTGGGCTTAGTCAAATCCTAGAAAAAATCAGACCCATAAAATTTCCAATTAAGTCCGCATGAAATCCGAAATTCGTTTTTCCTTTTCTCCTCTCTTTCATTTCAGGTGTGCATCTCTTCGCAAATCGCTAAGCCGAAACAGTAAACACGCCTCTTTCTCCGACCTCGCCTTTGCCAGATCTCTCCTCTCCTCTCCGGCCGTCGCGCCGATAGCTTCTTCTTTGAATTCGTCGTCTCTATTTGCTCTCGACCGAGGAATACACTGTGAGACTGTGTTAGAGAAGAAGAGGGCACAGATCGACACGCGCGCTATAGGCGCTACGGCTGCCATGATCACGCGGTCCAAGCTGGTCGAGCAGCTCCGTGATTACCAGATCCGATCTCAGCACAAGTCAGCATCTCTTTCTCTATAAGGATTAGATCTTTTTTTATTATTATTATTATTACTGTTGTTATGGACACGACTGTGATGAGAAATCACAGATGGAATTGGAATAGAAGCAGATTCACGGTAAAATTGTATCGAAAATATTGAAGCATTTTTAACATGTGTGATTGTACCATACGGAATTTGAGGATTTAGGTATTTGGCCTCATGATCATATTTAAGTTTTATTTTGAAATAAATCTGGAGTTGTAGAAAGAAAATTTGCCAAAGGTCTTTTTTTATACTTTTTAGTGATGTCTAGGGGTGTACAAGTAAAAGGTCTGAAGTTATATTCCTGCTGAGAAACTAATCTGGTAGTCATGTTGCAATATGTACCATATTTTGCCTTTTATATTGCTTGGCATATTTTTTAAGTTAATAGATTTTAGTTACTTTGGGGATTTTAAGAAATACAATCTTTGTATGACTGATTTTAAAGCTGCCAATGTATTATGTTATTATTATTATTTTATTTTCGAAAATCAGCCAATGTTACCAATGTTAGTTCTTATTTTTGGATTCAAGATTGAAGAATTGGTATTATGTTGTAAAAATTAAAATGAATATAGAAGAAACAAATAGAGTATTGATAGAGTTTATGTTCCATTGTCTCAAATGAGCCAAGATGTTTCTTTTTCTTGTACTGGATGCTTAGGAATATATACCAATTATGAATTATTTTCCCATTTTTAATGTTTGATTTTGATGCATTATTGAGTAAAATAAAATATTCCTGTGACTTATTTTTATAAATATATCATACTTTATGTTATGGTTTATTTTTATAAATATACCATATACATCTATGTACGTAAAAAAAAAATGCTTTTTGTTGAAACTATTTTGTTTCAGAGTAAAATTGTTCATCGTTTTTGGTCAATACTCAATAGTCAATACAAAGCAGCTTGCTGGTCTATACCTACACACTATAATAGAATAACCCATTATTTGACTTACTGGTAAAACCTGGTAAGTTACAGCTCCCTTTGGGTTTAGCTACATGTTTTGTCATGGTTATATTGATTTTTAGTTTTTTTGGCATATCTGTTCAGGTTTGATGTGGCATGTATAAATCTAGGCTAATTCATACTAAGACTCCAGTTTTTAACAAAAAGACCCTAGATCTAGGAATAGTACAAAAACCAGTAGTTCCAAACTGCTATACAGGTAAACCTAATACTGGAAATCATGGGTGGAATTAGGCCCCCCCCACCCCCTCTCCCCCAATTCTGATTTTCTGGTTCCGCCCCTGCTGGAATGATGAATACTTCTGGCGCAAGATAATTGATGCTGAACTGTGGGGCCTGCTTATTCTGTTGCTTCAATATTCAATCATGTCTTGTACAAATAAGTAGAATTGTATACAATATGTGAAAATGATTTTTGTTATCTGATGTAGCTGACTAATGGATCAAAGGTCGTTTGATGAAATGTCAAAATTTTTTATTCTGTTATTCCTTCGTTCCTTTTGCAGGCGTGACATTATAGGGGCTGTGTCGTGGGGCCTACTTTTGTGCTTCCTCATCATATCCTCATACTTGGCCATTTATTTCAGACACTTCAAGCTGTCAGCTGCCATTATACTTCTAGGGATTGTAATTCCAACGTTACTCCACATTTCTAAACAGAGAAAGCTGGCAAAGAAGAGAGAGAGAAGGTTGTTGTTGCCTCTCTCCATGTGACGTTTTTATTGCTAGTAAAAGCATTTTTTGTGCCTTCTTTTTTCTTGGTGATATAACAAATTTAGTTGGCCCATCATGGTCATTTCAGTCTCTTGTTCTCCAATTTTATGTCTGCCTTTGAGCAAGTGAAAAATCATGCTTACCATGCTATAAGCGCTAAATTATATCCCTCTTCTAATTCAAAGTACAAACGCCCCTCCTCTTGTTGTTAGCATGTACAGAGATAAGAGGAGGGGTATCTTTTGAAGAACTGAGAGAGTGATGTTTTCTAAGGGTATACCCAAACTTAAGTTTTGCGGGATTATTGATCATGTTTTTTGAATTTCTGGGGAAATGTGATATTTCTTTTCCCCGCAGCCTAAAGGAAAAAAGGATAAATAGAAAAATAAAAAAGAACAAGCCCCTCTTTTTAAGTTTTTGTATTAAGGTTAGTTTGCAGGTTTTCCATTTGTATTTGTGTAAAGTTGATTCTTTTGTAAGAGGAATTCAATTCAGCATATTTCAGATTATATTGCCTCATTTATGTACTTCTGACTATGATTATCTTCTCCAAATTTCTGATTATTAGTGAGTTTCTTAAAATAATGCAATGATAAAATGTGTAAAGTTCTTTTTTTTTTTATTTCCTTTTATCTGCTGTGTGCTGTGTAGTCTATGTTTTCTGGGGTTTTGATATTTCTATGAAATCAGAAGCATTATGATTTGCATGCACTTTGTCCAATCATTGGAAGGATGTTTTAATATGTAACTATAGGTTATCAAATATCAAATGTAATGTTCTTAGTCCTTTTTTTTTTTAAATCTTGCAATGAATTATGAATTAGTTTCCTTGGTTTACAATTTCATTCATGATCCTTATCCAGTAATATCGTTGATCACTGGGTCACTGTCTGATGGATTTGTTTCTTTGTAAATTTGTATGTATCTGATGGATTGGTTTATGAATTACTAGGAAATATGTTGTACCAGTTCAAGTGTATTTTTGAGGAACATAGTTGCAATTACCTGCACAGTGTACTGTCTATTAGTTTTGCATCTTAGTGTGGTGTTTTGTTGTTTAATTAAGGCCCAATTATACTGATTACAGGGGCTCTTTCTGACGCTGGGCTTCTGTTACTGAGAGCCCTCGTTTTGTGGCTATCCTTCCATGGAATCCACAACTGTAGCCCAATTATACTGATTGTGGGGGCTATTTTTAAGTGTATTAGTTGCAGTTATATTAACCTTGTAATCCTGATTACTTCATTAAAGAAATAGGTTTCTTGCTACTTTTCTCAAAAAAAAAGGGGGAGAATTGTTGGTATACCCATTCAAACATTCTAAATTGCCTATTTCCCCATCAAAAGCTACTGATCCGAAGATAAGTTTTTATCTTTTCTAAGCACATTGCTAATTAACCTTGTAATTAAGAAAGTGCTCATGGTTACATTGCTATCCTCCAGGAGCCCCAATCTCATCAACAGTGTGTCAAGATTTGACTCAAAGCTTAATTCACTAACTTAAATTGTTTTAAAAAGAAATACTAGAAAATTTGATAAGCTATGACAAGAAAAAAAAAATTGAAAATGTGTCTGTCACTATGCTTTATTTCGCAACTGCATTCGATTACAAATCATTTATCACAAAAGATAAAGAACATAGAAAGGAGAAACTCTCGTTGTAACTATTAATAAATCATTCCTTATTGATATCCTGTTAAATGCTTGAATGAAAGAAATTCAAAACCAAACCATAGACTATCAAGCCCTGTTACTTTCTATAAAAAAAAAGAGAAATTAGTTCAATAAATTAAGAGTGTCTAGAGTAATTAAGATCTTTATTTTAAAGAAACTTAGCTTTGGATTATCAATTTGATTAGAATGGTTGTGGCTAAAGATTGTAGCTTCAATCGGAGGTGTAGAATCTGGATGGATTGTAAAAGAAGAAAATGAACCTTCAGTTTCTATAGCAAATACAGGTGAGGAGAGAGAAATGAGTTTAGAAACACAGTGAAGAATTTTTTTAGTACTGTAAAGAAAGCAATTAGATATGAGGAAGTATTAGACAGTAAGATGAAGATTCTCTCTTTATTTCTTATTCGATCCATCCTGTTAAAAATTTAAGGACACCTCCATTTAAAACGAAAAGGTATATTTGTCAATTCAATTTTTAAAATACTTAAATAAAAGGTTAAACAAATATAAGAGGATAGAAAAAAATATATCAAGTTTTAATGGGGATACTAGATAGTATGGTGTTTTAATGGGAAAATTAGCTATTTTAAAAGTTTGTATGGGTACACAAGAAATTAATCCAAAACAAAAAGAAAAGAAGAAGAAACAAACAAAACATGATTACAAGGTTCATGTTACTGAAAACATGCTACCAGCCTACCAGTGACATGACAGCATTGTTATAGTCATGTTTTACCATCACTTTCTATCATTGCATTTGCACAAGCTAGTGATATATTTTTTAACTCGAGAATTCTTCTTTTGCAGAAAGTGTTGAATCACATAGATACAATTTATCTGAAACGAATAGTTCAGATAGTTTCTTTTGGAACCCAACTGAATTTATTTAGCACATCATGACACAAGAACATTGTCTTAAAGAAATACTGGGATATTTAGTAACAACTAATTAAATAATAAGATAACAAGTTGAAAATTCAATATTCCAATTGCATGTGAGTTAAAAGATTTTGATCGCATGCCAGAAAAAAGAAACTCAGCAGTAACAAATCTCTAGCAATAGTGAACACCAATAGTAGAAGGAAAAACAACTCCAACATGAGAGGCTATGATATTAGATAAACTCATGAATACTGGTATAATTTATTGAATATGTTAAACTTAATTTTTGAATATGATATTAGACAATATGCAATAGTGCTTCAGAATATATATAATTATTGAATATGATATTAATTAATTAGACAACATGCTGAAGCACTACTGCTAATTGTAATTTTTGAAGTTCAATATGTGGCCAAATTGATCAGTTTTATGATTAGAGAGGTTATATCTGGCAATTGCTAATTACCATCAAACACAACCAATTAAAATAATGTCGAGAAGAGATTGATGCTTCTGAAATCCGAACAAAATCTCTTTCAATCGGATAAAGATCAGACAACCAAAATCACATTAGATGATGTAGTTGGTGAACGCATTGGGGTATAATTTATGCAAATTTATCCAACTTTTGGTGATCCTCGTATCATACCCACCAAATTATTTAAGCCATTGTGCATCAATACCAATAATTATATTAGTTATGATCAGCTCTTCAAACCTAACATGAAAAAACAAATTCTTTATCAATAATTGATGAACTAAACACGTGATGTGCATGATTGACATATAACTAGTACGACTCTAGTACAAGTTAAAGTTAAAAAGCACTACATTATTCTAGTACAAGTTAATTAAAAAATCAAACTTTCCAAAACATTCTAACGATGTGTGCATTGAATTTCGAGCTTGTATCCTGTTTAGCAAACACAAAAGCCCCCCCCACTAACGAATTTACATCTCAACAGTATTTCAAGTGGTGGAAGTAACCGCTCTAAAAATTCTATCGCTATAAAGTATTATACGCATATCTCAATATTATCCAAATGATTGTCATAACATTTTTTTTTTTGCCCACTTTATATTTTGAAGTGACTGTTCATTTTAAAGGATATGAACTCTGTACTTATAATATTTAGTGAATTATGTCTCATATGTGCATTTACAGCACATGAAGCAAATTATATATATAAATATAAATTCAATTATGTTTTTACGTATGGGATGAAATTTGTTAATATTAAAAAGCTAAATTGATTGTAGATGCGTTAATTAAGAAGAACCAATATTTAATATAGATTAAGATAATAATGTTCTATTGTTCTACGTATAAAAAATCACATGTTCAAAATTCAGTTGGACCTCTTTTTTTTTGTTATATATGTATTGCTTAATTCAATTCAAATATATATTCCATGAAAATTATTTTTAATGAACATTAATTACATCTTTGTGATTTCTTTAAATATTTCTCTTTTGAATTTCGATATATTTTTGTTTGACATTTGTTTAGTAACCTATATGGTAATTTCTGAAATATCAAGTATATATGTGGTGTCAAGCAAACAAAGTTCTTTGAAAAAAAAATTTCGAGATTGAAAAGCTTTTAATATGAAACAATATTTATATAAATAAATCTCTCAATTCCTTTCGAAGAAATAACTTCTAAGTTATGAATGCAAAATTTAAAATCTAAAATATATAATTAATGATTTTTATCACTTTACAATTAAGGATATGGGAATCAAATTGACCAAAATTAAAATTTACCTTACTTTACAAACATTTTTAGTGCAATCTCTTAAAAATAAATATTTTGAGTTAGTTAATTTTAATTTCATATTAGATGATGTAATATATGACTTTGCTAAGATAAAACAAAGATGTCCCAATTTCCTTAATTGACGATAGCCTTTATATTTCAATGTCGTATCTTTTTTTGCTACATATATATTTATTTTGGATTACTAACATTAGATTTTTATGCTTATATGATATCATTATCTATTAAACTAGCATTCTTGCTACGGTACGTACTTAGTTTATGTTACATATACGAAATATATAGGGTAATTCATATATACCCTTCAAGTTTTTTAAGTATTTTCTTTGAAATAATTTTCTTTTAGTTTCTCCCTGCAAAAAAAAAAAAAATATATCGTTCTCACCTAATTGTGCTCTTGCTTTATACATTTTACTTTATGAAAAAAAATTTACAACAAAATGTGCAAAATAAGAATGCTGTTGGAAAATGATCCAATTCAAAAGGGAATTTTTTTTGTACGGAATGATAATTAGCTGGAAATGAGAATTTTTTTATAGGGAGAAACTAAAATAAAATAATTTAAAAAAATAAAAAAGTATTTCAGTCAAATTTCATATTAAAGAACAAATTGATGAATCTAACTTGAGTCTAGAAATTAGATGGATAAATATGATAAATTTTAAAGAATTTAAGCAGATATATGATATATTAAAGAGTTGTGGGTAAATATGATAGAATTTAAAGAGTATAAGAGGATATATAATATATTAAAGAGCTGATGGATAAATATGAAATCAAAGAAGACTTGAGGGATAATTATACATGTTTTTCAATTATTTATTCTAATTAAAAAGTTTGCATCTATAATTACTTTGTCAGGCTTTCTTATAAAATCCTGGCTTATCCCTTCGGTTGGAGGAAGTTAGATGGCTTAATCCCCATCTTTAACTCAAACAAAAAAAGATTACAGATACGCTTACCCTTAAACAAGCTATATCACAATATGAAAAATTATTTTATATATTACATATATAACAAAAGCTAATAAAATTGAACCATCGAATTTTCAATTCTGTTGGCGAAGAACCAATCAAACGCAGAATCACCATACAAATTTACTAAACTTGAACATTATTTTGTATATCTAGTGATCATAAAAGTTACATCTACAATCTCGACTTTAATGAGTTTTAACATTCCTGACTCCAGAAACATTAACATATATAAAGAAAATTTTAAATATATTGAAAACATCAAGGGTATATATTTATATATTTACATGGACAACCATCTAATTAATTATATATCTAGGATCTCTTGTCAATTGTTTCTTGATTTGAGCTGGTGTAAAGCTGAGTCCAGATTTCTCACAACATCATCAGCTGTAATATTTGATCCTTCTTCCATTTGCTAATTATTTAAGAAAAAGCACTGTCAGATATGTACAAGCTAGATGCATGTACTTGGGAATAAATGTTCTTACTTGTAATTAAGCATATGAACATAAACATTGGTATCAATATGCTTAATTATGTTTGTACCTGTTTACATGATTTTATATTTCTACCAAAAGCACTTTTCAAAACAGTAAATGACAATCCAATATTTTCTAAGAACCAGAATAGAAATTCAATTTTGATTCCTTTGAAAAGAAAAAATAAGGTCAACAAATAAAAAGAGAATCAAATATATATGAAAATTAAGAAAAAGAGAGAAGATATGACATGCTGTAAAAAGGTGTAAAAAGTTTATTTAAATTTAATAAATGATGTTTAAGTCTCTTCATGATTTCTCTTTTTATACATTAATGACATTAATGTTTATTACATGTTTCTTGAATTACATTATGTATCACGTTTGTTTGTTTTTCTTGATAGAAATAATAACAATACAAATAATTGATGAACATTTAATTTGAAAACCGAAGGGGACCATGCAACCTTGTGCAGAACTAACTTCAGTTTTGTTTTCCATTGACATATTATTACATGTGCAATTAATAGGATACAGTGTTATGTTATCATTGTCATGACAATAACAGGTATATGGCATAGCATACTCATGGGAGAAATAACCAAGTTTCTCATTTCTTGAATTTGGCAATTTTATTACATATTTATATGTGAGAATCTGGAATTAAAAACGCATGCTATGTTTAAATTCAATATATCTATATGACTTAATTATATTTCTCATTGCTATTATCTTAAAGCTTTCTATTGTACTCGCCCTTGTTTTTTTCTTTGGCAGAATTATAATTAATAATCAAAAGAACTAATGTGATGCAAACACCTACCTTAATTTATATATATGAAGCAAACTATATGTACTATATATACTGTAAGAGCCAAAATGAAAAAAGAAAACCCTCAAAACAAGGGACCAATTAATTACTGGCACATAATTTAGTATACTCCACAAAATTAAGATATATAGATATATAGCTATATATATATGTAGAATTTTAACAGCTTGCCTTGGCATGTAGCGTCATAAATGAAGTTGATCCGGAAAAAGGCATGAGATTAGTATGAGTAACTTCGAAATTAAGCTCCTCAAGCTCTGACAACACCTTCACCAATAAACCCTTGAAACTCTCGCAATGGATGCTTATAAGTATATTGTTGCCTGATAGTCGTGCCTTGATCTCCGGCAGAGGCTTAGGCTGATCAGTAAAAGATGAACAGCCAATATCACCAGCTTTGGATGAGATGCAGGAGTTGTTGACGAGCACCACAGACTCGATCGGTTTAGGGTTTTGAGCTTCTAGGTTTTTCACTTTCTGTTGAAGTTCTTTTATGTACATCACGGCGTCTACCAGAATCGAAGCTTTGTCTATCTGGAAGACAATGAAAAGAAACAACCGTCATGTAACTATTTTAATGTTTATTTATACATTATATTTCATCAACAATAAGATACCAAAGCAAGTTATATATAGCTGAAAAGTCTAGCAGTTACAAAGACTCTCAATTGTGTGAAGAAGAAAGCTAATAAAAAAGGATACCTACTTTGTTGCATTCATACTGATCATTTTAATCTTCCAATTTCCAAATGATTGGATGACAAGTAGATCAGTTCAAAGGTCAAAACTTAATTTTTCAATGAAGAACTTCATAAACCAAAAAAATAAAAACGAAATACTAAAATTTTTAATGAAGATTAATTGTATTAGACACTTGAATCTGTATACCCTAAACTTGAGAAAAAAGCTTTTGAAAGTTTGTAATTTATTTTTCTAAGCTGGTAATCACTTCTTTTGGATCTATTTGGTTGTAGGAATTCAAGAATTAAGAATATAATGAAAATAAAGAAGAACCTTTTTGAGGCTAGGAATAACTGATGATAGTTCAATAAACCGTTGGTTGAGCTTCTCTCTCCTCGTTCTCTCTGCTATGATATGGTCTTGAGCAGGATGTAGTGGCACAAGCCCCTTATTAACGATCTTTAGTCCTTGTTGCCTCTTCGTACCAAATTCTTGGTACCTCTCTTTTGGATCATAACACATCAAATTCAGATCTGCTGAGCCACCGAAATCCAAGTCAATCGGCTTCGAGTTGTTATGACAATTCCAACTGTTATTCCCTTGTTGTTCGACAGTTCCCTGGAGAAAGCTAAATTGATCTCTGCTAATGGAGACATTTCTCAGAGGAATAATGTTGGGGAAGTTTGTGCAACAATCTCTAGAGAGAGAATCTTTGAAGATCCCGTTGTTTGCGAAAGGGGTTTGAATTTGATCCGACGAATTCATTGCCCATCCGAATTTATTCGGTTCCTCCATTCCTGGAAAGATATACATATAAGATGATATCTAATTATTAAAGAGCAACAGAATAAAACAGATCAAATATTAGAATCTCAGTATTAGTTGAGTTTCTGATCTTTAATTTTCTTTTCCTAATTCTAAGGGACAATCAACTCAAAAAAGTTTCTTCAGGAAATCTCTTCCTTCAAAACCATCTCTATATATAAACATAAAAACACACAAAGACGCACACGCTGAAGAGAACAAAATGATTTGAAATAATTACAAGGAAAAATATGTTTCACAAATTGAAACATTCAAGGCAAATATTAATTAAAATAGCTAAGCTTCACTCAAAAAAGGGCAAAAAGGTATACATACCTTGATTGGGGAAACTTTCAGTTTGATTTAATTGAGTTTTGCCTTCTATATACAATATAGACTCAAAATGAACTAATGAAATCCAAACAAGGATAGATATACAATATATTCATCATGTGTGAACATCAATTCCTCTCTCTCTGGATCTCTCCCTCTCTCTCTAGCTCGGTCTCTCTCTCAGGGGATCGCAAAAATCTTGATATAATAAAAAATTTCTCAGTTCCGATCATGCATGTGGCCAAAAATTCTAATGGTTTTACAATTTTATAATGAAAAAGTATTAAAGTAACAATATCTTGCGTTTACTCGCTTATCACGGCCAGACAGTGACTGCTTCTACTAATGATGTATTCATCTCTCTCTATCTTCCTTTCGTTAGTACTTCTCTTTAAGTAATAGTAAACATGCTTCAGTTTGCATCAAACTAAAAAAAAAAGTTGCAAATTAACTTGTAATTGTTTATTTATATGTTTTCAAGTAAAGCTGTAAGCTATACAGTAACTACTTGGAAATATACTTTGGGTGTTGCGAAGAATCTTTACGATTGCAGATTGCTATCTTCATAATATGAAAAGAGAGATGCAACCGAATCGTAGATACAATTTTCATTCTATTTTTGTGTTGGTTGGTCAAGTATTACAAGAGATATAACTATTTTTTTTCTTCTCTTCTTTTTTTATTTTCTTCTCAAAACTCATTGACCAATTTCGTGCTTTTTGGACCTTTTGATTGTATTGCACTGTTTATTTATCAATAAAATATAAGATTAGGAACTACCCCTATCTTACTTTTTCTTTAAATAATGGGAAAATGAGAAACCTTTGTTGTTTTGGAAATAGTTGTTTTTCTAGAAAAAAATGTTTGTATTGAATTAAACTGTAGATATGAAACTTAAAGATTATTATCTTATACGGGAGTGGAGATGCATGTTAGAGTATAATATATACTATTAAAAATCAACTGTAAGTCTAATACAGTGATGATAGATCTCGTCTCTCTAATGAAGAGACGCGAGTTCAAATCCCACAAGAGACATTTGAAAATAAATAAATGTCGAGATTAACAAAAGTTCTTATATCCAAAAAAAAAATCCTTGGTATGTGGGCATGGCACACAACCTATATGTGTCCGAATATGACTTAAATACAGCATGTGTGTTTACATGTGCCTATATCACATGTCATTTTGTTGTGTTGTTATAAATTTCGTGCTGAAAGGTCGGCAAATCAAGTATGACACAACCAAGTAACAAGCACGCACGTAACACGTGCAAACACATATGAACACGTGTATATATATGAATAGACACTTGGGTCTTTTTTTTTCCTTTTTTATGTGTTTCTTTTATTCTTTTTGTTTTTTCAACAATTGCAATATTTTCAAAAAAAAATAATTTTAAAGTTAAAAATTTTTTCCTCATTTTTACTAATGTTTCTCAATTTTTTAATTTTATTCAACTTAATCATTTAAATTCTGAATTTTTTTAAAAGAAAAGATAAACAAAGTACTTTTGGTCAATACTCAACAGAAAGCAGCTCTCCAGAAGTTTCTTACTTCTAGCGTCTTAATGGAGAGCCATAAATATGCATGCTTTCTTCCTTGATGTTTAATTTCTTCATTGATGGTTAATTGCAACATGCTTAAATTCTTCTTAATGGCTATTGCATTTAACTAGGGGTTCGTCATGACTTGCAGCATTCCAATTGAAACTACAACGTACTGCATCTATTGTCAGAGACTCTCTCCTATATCACTAGAATCCTCCTGGAGTATTATTGCTTCATAATTCAAAATAAAATATATACAACCCTATTTACAAACCGACACTGATATCTGCTTCTTGGATTGTGAAGCATGTGGTTTTTTGTCTATTGTAATCAAACCCATTAATAATCATTGATTCGTTGAAGAAGATGTCGTCCAGGACTTGGTGCAATAGTCAAATTCCAAATGAAAGGTCTCTTGCCTGTGTTTCACAATCATTTTCTAGTACAAAGCCTATAACATTATTAAACTATATAACATGTAGACCAGGCAACCTAAAGTCTCTCCTAAAACGGGATTATGCAGTTTGTACGTAGAAGAGATTTCCCACCAACTAAACCTCTCCAAAACGGGATTTTATATGACCAAAAATCTCATATGATACGGAGTTACGGATCATGTTAGGCTTATTTAATGCAAATTTTGATTAAGCAACTTAATTAATTAATGCGATCTCCATACCAGAACGACCCAATCAATGATTAATTAATTAATTAATCTTATATGTAGCTTCCTTCGTAATCTCGTTACAGCTCAAAAGACACTTTCTGTCCACCTTACTTGTAGTTGTAACTTTCTAAGGCCTTTGAAGTTGTTGCCTATATATAATTAAATTAATTAAGAATTAATATAAGAAGCAACATGCAGTGCAGTATGCATTAAGGACAAATCGATCACAAATGGAATTTTGCTTAGTTGGTAGGTGTCTAGTTAGTATCTAATTAGTATCCAATGCTTCACTAAAATTAAGAATACATATGATCCACTAATCAAGTGCAAAATATGCTACCATGAACTAAAAAGAATTTAGTACACTGCACACATGCATGATTAATTAAGGAATACTACATCGACTCTTTTTTTTGTGTACGACAGGATGTACCATCCATAACATCTAATCATGTAACCACTCTAATTAAGCGGTACTCACATTCCACACGTTGACAGTTTTTAAATTACCAAATGAACGCATGTGTGTGTGTTCATAATTTCTTTACTACTAACACAATATGCTAAATATATTTAAGAATATATGCTATTCCATTCTGGGCTTAAGCTTGTTTAATTAGAGCTGAACTCAGCTTCTCATAACATAAAAAATTGAGACTATGATTATATTGAATAATCCTTCTTTCAATGTTTCAATTTCGGATGAAGCATAATTATAGTAATAATTTTTACTAATTATAGTAATATTTTTTACTAACAATTAAAGTTTATCCTTATGCAAGCACGCGCACGCAAATATACTCGTGCTGGTTGCATATACATATATGCTTATATATACATATATATCTTCATGAACTTACGGCTTATGCTAGCTAGTTAATCTGAATGCCTGTCAGATAATATATATAGACACATGAAGGAATTAACATAAAACGAAGTGCAAATTAAAATTAGAAAAAATATATATTTTGCTTTCAACACTTTGTTCCACTCATGACCCAACTATCACTGACAAATGAGACCTACTAAAAAGCATCCACGCGCAATAATAACGGAAGAAATGGAGGGACATAATGGAAACACTGTATCAATACCCTTAAAATTATTGTTGACTTCGTCCCAAAATTAAATAATACCACGTAACTAGCTACATGCTGTTATATAGAAGATGTTCTTTTTACGGAGATAGCTCAACTGTATAATTAATTATATGAAGTACATCTGACAGCTCATTACCATAAATCAAAACATAATTTGTTTTATTAGTGTGTTCTTGTATAATAAATTAGCGCTACTTGTTGCATCATACATAAATTTGTTTTTGGAGCAGCAAAATCTCGAATATATAGCTTTTATGATTGCATGCACCTGCTTGGAACAACTCCTCCTCTTCTTTTTCATCTAGTAAATATTAATTTATCTGTACATGGAATCACAAATTTGATTTAAGATATTTCATGGGACCTTATTGACAATTCTAAAAGTACTTCTTTTTTTTTTAGGAAAAAAAGAAATAGTGGTCGTTGCAATTCTAAAAGTACTTTAGTTCATCACCAATAATTGGAGGAAATTATATATCTTCTTAATTAACCACGGGGACCCCCCCCCCCCCCCCCCCCCCCGCCCAAATATTTATTAAAAAAAGAAGGCAAATATTGAAGCCATCGTGATAATTGCCTTCCATAAATGCAACTCCCAAATATTGCTCGCACAGTTTTACTAATTTTGTATCCCACTTTTCTTAGTCAGAAATCAATAAAATTTTCTTTTTAGCTAAAATGTATACTCTCCTATCAACTAAAATAAATGTAGTAAACAGTGGAACAGAAAATATTAATTGATTTTACAAAGATGGTATCAAATGCTATAAACAACAGCCACCGATACTACAAGAAAGAAAAAAAAAAGATAAAGATAAAAGGAAACATATGTGGTCTTCTTCGTTTACTGGTACAAGAATTTATCTCCACCGGCAGTCACTGTAACTGCAAGAACAAAGCACTAAAAGAGTGATGTAAATTAACTAAATTTCAGTTCTATGTAACAATACTTCTAACTAAGGAATCAAATAAAATGAAAATAAGATCAATTGCAAGTTGTGGAATATCTCTCTTAAAGCAAGGTTCATGTAGGATGTCCATTTGAGTTTAATTAATTGTTCTGATTTACGTCGGTCATCAACCAATCAAAGGCAAATGAGGATCGATAGCAAAACATGGAGAGCATCCGACATGGATATCAAGTACCAGTCAGAAAGCAGCTTTCTTAAGAAATGCATCAGAGAATTTTGATGTGGACAAAATTTGTGGGAGTGATTGGGAGTTCCCACTCCACGTGGGGATCACATGAAATTGCTCTATTTAATGTTGACAGACCTTTTTTTTCTTGATGCAGATTTAATTTGTTGACAAGGCACCAAGTAACCAACCAAACTAATCAAGTTATTATCTGTCTCTTTCTTTCCATTTTTTTTTAATACTGAGTACTTTTATTCTATCTCGTCCAAAGAAAACTTCCTACTAATATTTGGAAAACTCTTTCAAGTACTTTTATTTGTACAGAATTATTCTGGCCCTTCCAACTTCTAATGGCCCATCTTTTTAAAAAGACTGAAACGGCCCAAGACCATCCAACATTGTGGTTTAATTTTTTAAAATTTTGAACGCAAATTTTCTTTTTTCCCCCTTATTTTTAATATTTTTTTTACGCCACTGGTTTGAAAATTGAACCTTTTATCTGGTCCTATTAGGGATCTGGCCTTTTGAAAAATCAGACATTCTTTTTTTTCTTTTTCCTCAACAAACTGGACCGGACACGAAGCTCTCTATGGACACAAGCCTATTTCAATACAATACACTAGCTGTAGCCCTCGTAGGATGTAACAAAAATCTAACCTGGCAAAATTAACTTGTAGCCCCTAGTTGTGAGCTACTTTTGACTCATGAATGAATTCCTTGGCCTAGTAAGATCAGACATAGATGTCATTGTCCATACCCAAGAGGGATATGACTTGCTGCATGTTCAATCATAAATAATCAGAATAAAGTTTCAATATGTCCAAATTCAAATTCCAGTTACCGCTGTTTCAGCCCTGAGTGGTCTATGCATGTTCAGGGAAACAATCAATTAAATGAATCCAAATTTAGCGTCAAATCTCACTGTTATGCAAACCAAGAATGAAGATTATTAATGAAATGAGAGATCATTATTAATATGACAAGTGACAACCAACATATAACATATTCCTTTCACACACAATTAGAAATTGTACTACACATTTGTTTATGCCTACCAGAACATGTACAAATTGGATAATTGAACTCCTTATCTTCTTCCATTTATGACAAGCCCTTCAACCAAAAAACATATATATGAAAAGAACTATAATCAAGGATGTGATTGAAAAAAGGGAAACAATTACACTCTGAAATAGTGAGAAAACAATTGCTAAACAGGTCAAATTTCTGACTCTGATAGCACTAGCAAAAATGTTTAGTGCTGTAAAAAGTTGCATAAACAGACAGTACAAGTGTCCATCTGTAAAATAAACCAAAAAAGATTAAAATAAAAACTGAAACTCATTGAAAAATCTGAAATAAAAAGATCAAGGGAAAAAGGATCAGATTTCTGTCTTGATTTCTCCAAAGAGGAGAAATTATGAAAACGCTCAGTATAATCAGAGTCGATCATTTGTGAAAAAAATTCCTCACATCCAATTCCCACAAAATCAATTGAAATCTACACAAAAAGAAATAAACAAGATAGCAATACCAATTCTGAAGAGAGAAATGAGTTGAGGTGCTAAACATCAAAAAACTGGAAATCACCAAACAAGATAAACAGTTGAGAAAACAGCATGGCAGAGTAAAAATTGACTGCGCCAGCTTCTTTTATTTATAATTAAAAAAAAGGATGGGGTTAAGCAAAAACCTCAAAATCTGCTTTAAATTCCAGCAATGGAACAGATGCCCCATTGAGATCTAACGGAGAGAAACTCTCTGCAGAAAAATTGAGAACCTCCGTTAAGCGGCCATATTTTCTTGCTTCTCAGCCTGGCTAAGTTGGCAAGCTCTAATTGGCCTCATTCAAGCCCATCTTGTCAAAATCCATTTACAAATTCAGTACGGCTACTGTTCTTCTCATTTCTTGCCTGATAACTGAAAACTATTAGTATTGCTATCTGATTATTAGCAATTAAGATTTAAAGATGCTGCATTCATTTATATGCAACAAGCCAACAATGTAGTAACCAACTGTTGAAAGAAAAAGGAAGTTCTTTTCAAAAAAAAAAAATGGCAAGTGATTATTTGTCAGAATCAGCAAGTCTTACTAGAAGTAGATGATTTTAAGATCAATTATCTTAGTTTGGTAGGAGATGTGTGTTCATGTTGTACTTTTTAAGTGACCCACTACACACTACATATGTTCCAACAAATGTTGTGGATTTAAGATAATGAAATTTAGTGACACACATTCAATTATAATGGGCAACGTTTTCCTATTTTTGGAAAAGATTTATACCCTTCTCCACTATTTATGATCAAACTATACTACTGTTAGAAACAACACAGATTTCGTACTAGTTGTTGATTAATACATATTTGCCCTAAATGTCCCTTTTAACTTAGCAGAGTGGGCATACAATTATTAGAGAAAATAAGAAAAAAAATCAGAAAATAACTAAATAGATACAAGATAAAATAAGTATCAGCTACATATTAGAATAGACAAACAACATAGATAAAACTAATGAGTTCCTGATACATGTTAAATAGGTACAAAATAAGAAACCTACCACAAACTACTTAAGCTGGAGGAGTGGACATACAATTATTTGAGAACATAAGAAAAAAATTAGAAACTAACTAAATAGATACAAGATAAACTAAGCATCAGCTACTTATTAAAATAGACGCACAACGCAGATACGACTGAGAAGTTACTGATACATGATAAAGAGGTACCAGATAAGAGTCCTACCAGAAACTACTTAAGCTAATACATTGGTGACACTAGTTCTATCAAAACAAGATGAGAAATTTAGACTCTGACCAACAGTATAATACCATAACAGAGTAATACTGCTATTAGTGAAGGAATTTAGTAACTACCACCACCTTCTTTTGTCAAAGTATGGCAACAAAACTAAAGAGCATATGACCAGGCACTATTAAGACCACCAAATTCTAGCTACTGATTATTTTGACAAAGTGACCAACAATCTCCAGACACAATGACATTGGACTTCATCTCCCGGGCCAAATTCATGGCCAGTTCTATTGGCACCAGACACATCCCATGGACAGACAAGTACTCTTGCATTTTTTTTGAACCGAGCAACACAGACATATACTCTTCACATATTAATGGGACCTCCTTTTCCTAATTTAACAAAATAAAGGAAAATAATTCAATCCCCAGAAATGCGCCTGCTTTCCCCTTCTTAGTGTAAAATTTATTATTTTTTATTTATTTTTGTTAGCTTCATTGTTTTTGACCCAAGAATACAACAGTAAGTTCCATCTGGAAAATAGCCCCAAAAGAATGAAGCTTGCCAAGTACTTTGGTACCCTACAAGCTCTGGTATTATGCCAAATACCGAGTTTTGTGTCAATCTACGTGAGAAGAGTGATTTTTGTATACTAACTTGATCATAGGTATGTCGCAACAATAAAAGTGATGTATTCAGATAATATGAAACAAAGTAAAGTTGACACTAAACCCCTTCACAATTAAAAAAAAAAAGAACATAAGTTACCTTTGTTGGATCAATCATAGCAAGAATGCCGATCTGGGCTTGCAAAAATTTGACATACTTGGAAGCGGCCAGAAGCATCTCAGCTGTGCTCAAGGGGGTTCCACTAGGAATCAGCATTGCCAGTTCTTGGGTCTTTCCACTTATCCTCTTTCTCCTATCTCTCACTGCAATGCTCCGTGCCGATGCACTCTGGGCTGCCGGTACCACCATCCCCTGCATTGTACCAGGACAAAGACCGACTGGAAAACTAGAGTTTTGGTTCAGAAAATTTACTGGGTTGGTCGACGAGGAAATATTGAAGTGATTGGTGCAAGTTTGTTGGTAGTTTGGGAAATGGCTGGGGGCATATTTGGCAGTTGCATGGTATGAATTTTGGGCATTTGTGTGGTAGGAATCTTGGTGTAGAGAGTGGATCGAAGGGGCTGTGAGGGATGAGGAGTTGAGAGACGGTATGGGTGCTGGTACCAACATCCCCTGCATTGTACCACCTTCAGGAATCTTGCTCTGTGCTGATGCACTCTGGACTGTTGGTACCACCATCCCCTGCATTGTACCAGGACAAAACTCGACTGGAAGACCAGGGTTTTGGTTCAGAAAATTTACTGCATTGGTTGATGAGGAAATATTGAAGTGGTTGGTGCAAGTCTGGTGGTAGTTTGGGAAAGGGTTGGACGCATATTTGGCATCTGCATGGTATGAATTTTGGGCATTTGTGTGATAGAGATCTTGGTGTAGAGAGTGGGTGGAAGGGGTTGTGAGGGATGAGGAGTTGAGAGTCAGTACAGGTGCTTCCTTGGGCTCTGTATTCTGATGGGTTGTCGGTTCTGGATTTAAGAGAGCAGCAAAGTCGAATTCAGGGTTGTCGAGTTTCTCACATATGAATTCCATCAGAGAATCCGTTAATTGTACTTCAGGAATACATGAGCTTGGTACCAGGTCCATGCTTGATTGGTAGCTTGGTGCAGTTGAAGCTAACAAATCTAAATCCTGAAGGAAGTTTAGAAACTAATTCAACAGAGGTACATTTGATGTGTAAGAAAATATTGGAAATACTATTCTGGTATCAAGGATTTTCCCAACTTCAGTTTCTCTTTTTGAGATGTTTAATGTGCAAGAATCTAAAATTCCAAAAAAAAAAAGGAACTTCTTAATTATTAATAGGATAGAAATAGTCGGAGAAACGCAGATATAGTTCTAACGACTTTCAGAATCTAGATAAATCATGTCATCATAAAATTATTCTAAATCGGAAAATAGAATTAAATGATGGAACCATCAGAACTATTTTAAATTGTAGATATTTTCTTAACTATTTTAGATAAGATATCTATCAAAATTGGTTCAATATTAAAGACATATAACCTTCCATCAAAGAGTTTTAACGGCTTTAAGATGAATGACCAATCAAATGTCAAATTGAATTTTAATACAAGTCCTATCTAAATTTGAGTGACATTTAAATAACTGAGAACACCTCCACAATTAATTATTTTCTTAATTTGAGTGATATTTTTCAAATATATGCACCATAAGAATTGAATATGCCATAAAAGTATGCTAGAAATTTACCACAATAAAATACAAGTAGTTTTCTTCTTTTTTTTTTTGTTAGAGAATATGAAGATCAAAGCAACATGTTTTCCTACATGTTACAGAAGCTACTCCTAGATCAAGGATTTTAGACGACCCTTAATTTCTAAGAGCCAGTGGGCGTCCAGCCTAAAAGAACAAACAATTTTTAACTATAAGAACTCCAAATAGCCAAAGGGAAAATTCGCATAAAGAAACCCCAGGGATTAAGCAACAACTTGAATCCTCCGACACCAAATTGAATGAGGAAACTTAGCAAAATCACAAAATTTGTGCCTAAACAGATAAGTTCCACATGGATATTTGCCATAATTTCAGACAAAAGTATAACTTTCAGGAAACCCTAAAACTAGAATAACAAAAACAAGTAAACACCAATATTGACGAAATTGGAGGGTTTTACCTTCAGATAGTACTATCTTGCACGCGCGCAAGAGATGCTTCCCAGATGGATGATCGAGAACTGAGATGAATCGGCTCCAAGTAGAGAAGAGGAGGATGCGGGAGGAGGAAACAGGCTTCGGCGATAGAGAAACAAGAAAGGCCAAGAGATGAAGAGGGAAGGAGCGACAGAGGGAATGAATTGAAATTTTGAAGTTCTCCGCTAAAATTGACCGTCTCTTCTCCCTATTTTTGGCACCGGGAAATGAACAGTTTCTGTTGCACTTTTGTTGTATTCATGCGTGTGGTGGATAACTTACTATGGCCTAAACGGGTTTAAGTGCCCTACAGCTCCTTTATTAGTTATCTTTTATCTGCAGAAGATCCTCACGGTTTTAAGGTAGCCGTTCTTTCAAATTTGGCTTCTGATTTTGAAAGATATTAGATGTGCATAGATTAATTTGAAGTTCTCCGCTAAAATTGAACGTCTCTCTTCTCTATTTTTGGCACCGGGAATGAACAGTTTCTGTTGCACTTTTGTTGTATTCATGCGTGTGGTGGATAATTACTATGGCTTAAACTGTTTTAAAGTGCTCTACAGCTCCTTTATTAGTTAAAAAAGTATACGCAGAAGATCCTCATGGTTTGGAGGTATCCGTTCGTGCAAAATTAGCTTCTCATTTTGAAAGATATTAGATGTGCATAGATCATCAGTGTTAGAACGGTAGGTTTTCATCTACTGACAGAGATGCTAACTCTCTACAAAATTTAGTCCAAATTTCATCTACTAAATGATTGATATTTTTTTTCCACTTTAATCTTGTAGAATTCTTTTTCAAATTTAGAAGATTTATTTTTTCCAAACAAAAAAATTTGATAATCATTACCCACACAAAAATTCAATATTTTTTTTCCATGTGAACTGTATGTGAACAGTATTATGAAGGTGTCTCTAACATTTGAAGCATCTTTAGATGTGCACTGGTAGATGATCCACATATAGTCTTTCATTTCTTATAGTACTTAATTAGGAAATATAGCTCAGCTGTGTAGAATTTGTTGGATAGTCTTGCATGTTACCGTTATAATTTTGTTTCTATTATGAATATTTCTCAGCAAAAAACTTAAACCCTAAATCCAGTTTATTGTATTTTTTTTTTCTAGTGATCTTCATACTACATGTTACCAATTTTCATAATACTGTTCACATACGGTTCAATAATGTAACGTTTAAATTTCTATGTTTTCATTTCTTAGATTAAAAAAAAAACATTACATATTATTCTACACTATGTAAAAAACCACTGTTTACTTTAAATATGAATTTTATGTATATTAAAACATGGACGCTATACTGAAAATGAAAATTTTATTAATCGGCTATGTGATGTTTAATCACTTGAAGGTACCACGTCTCTCTGCCAGCCACATACCATTTTTTCACAACACAATATCATATGCTTGTGTTTCAGAAATATATACTAATTCTTCACTACATTTACTTGTCAACCTTTTGTTGGTATCTACATGAAATTAAGATAACCAAGCTAGTATGTACATGGACAGTGCTTGTGTATGTATGCTTGTGTAGCATAAAATGAATTTCTCTAAAACGGAGGTGTCGAAATAATATTACTTACTCTTAGAGGAATGCACCCTTTTATACATTTTGTTTTGCAAATATGAGAACCAGACATTCCGATTATTAAAAATGTCATACATTGTGCTTTTATCTTGCAGCCCATGAAATCAAAAGCTTATGTTACAGGTTTTTAAATAGGATTATTTTTCTGTTCTTCCATTTTATCATTGAAACATATGGGCTTACTGCTCTTGACTTGAAAATTGAGCTCTTACCAGAAAGCCAGGTTCATGTAGCATTTGTGTTCATTTTATCATTCCAAATGAAAAAAAAAAGAAAATACAAAAAGAGAAACGATACGACCTTTTACATTTTTTCTTCAGTTATTGGCAAACTTCTCCATGATTTGATTACAGTTCGTACTCGAACCAAAGTTGTGTTTCATCAGTGCAATGAATTAATGATGTATAATATTAACTGTTTGTACCATAATATCGGCGCATTTGAGTAACTTGATTATAGGCACTAGTAATATTAAGCCAATTTGTATAATATTTGTCATGGAGAAAATACGAGGGACATAAGCTTTAATTTATTTATTTTTATTTTGAAAAAACAAGGGATAGAATTCTAAAATATGTTTTTTAATGGGGGTGGGGGTTGAAGAAATCCTAAAAGTGCGAGGCTTCAACTGTAAATAAATCAAAAGCGTCGATGTATTTCTTTCAGGACTACTGGAACCAGCTTTGTTGGGGAATGTAATGTAATAATTCCAATCAGAAAACACTCAGCAAAACAAAATTTCTCAAACGAAGCAAGCAAAATAAAGATAGATAGATATATATATATATATATATATTATTTATATCATGACGAAATGATGCGACGAAGTTACGTAATACGATTGGTTGCATATGTCTCACAGTATAACATACGACATATCTAACATGATTGTAGTGAATTACTAGACGTATTGGACATATCGGCACGTACGGATAAATATGTGTATGGATATGTGTTTTGTACGTGATATATTCATGTGTGAAGTGTGAAGTGTCATTAGGCGTGTGTGTTCGAGGTTTTATAATGTTTCGACATATCATGCACAATACGGGGAAGCTAATACGTCATGCACATGGGGTGCACGCACGTGGGGCTGGCATGAGATAAGCATGTGTTGGACATATACAGTTTTGAAATTTTGAATTTTGAGTGTAGATATTTAAATGAGACTTAGAACTTGAGAGAGGAGCAGAGACAAACAAAATTTGAATTTTTGTGAATTTTTTCGAAATTTTCCTGATTTTTTCTGATTTTTAAATATATTTTTTTTAATTTTACAAGTGTTAATATATACTAGCACGTCATGTTTAAATACGTTTAGTATATCTTATTAGTACATAACGTATCGAATTATTTGTATTGTTCAAATACATCACATACGATACATATAATATTATCAACAAGTGACTTATCGTATTTATACATACGACATACACATCTACTAATTCAGCCCAATTTCTCTCGTGGGTCGTGTCATGGCATTCACCACATGTGCCATTGGTCGTGGCACAAACTTTCACCAAGCAGCTAAAGTACGTTGTGTGCGTCGAATGTTTACTGTGGTTCCGTGATTCATCTGTAATCATTTAAAACAGAAGTTTAATACAACTAAAACTCTGATTTTCAGTCATTAATTAATTAAAAGAGAGCGACAAATTAATGGCGTCGTCGGTCGGATAAAATCTGATCTTTTTTTTATATAATAGGAAAATATTTAAGAGGTATGAACATTATGACGATATTATTATTAATATCAATTTTATTATTTTTATAAAATGAATTATTATTTATATTAACGATTTTTTAAATAATTTATTTTAAATAATATATTATTATTATTTAATTTAAATATTATTAATATGAATAAAAACGGAGATTTTATTTAATTTAAATATGGACTAGACTGATCGCTACTAGATATCTCCATATAATGTCCCCACTTATCATCTCCGTCTCCATGTTTCCTTAATTTCTTGTTACAGTGAACTGGTCTGAAAAAATTGAGAATAATAATATATTAAGAAGCATTGATCTTAATATATAATATGCTCAAGCACTACTTCAAGAGTCAAATGTTGCATGGAGAGACCAACTTTTTCAATATCCATCATGCTAGTCTCCCAATCTTTTATATATTAGCACAATGCTTATTGAAATAATTTGATTCACTCGATTAAATATTACTAGCTATTTCCAAGATGCAAATGGCTTTTTGATTGTAGAATTAGTTTTCGTTGTATCAAAAAACTTTAGAGTGGTTTTTGTAATGATTAGAATATATATATTTTTTGAATGTTTTTAATAGTCTGGTGTAAGATTGTTTAAAATTTTGTTTCATTTGAAAAATTGAAAAACAAGTGCTAGAAAAGTTGATTTATTTGTTTTTTTTTTGTGACATCTAGTAATGTCTTTCAGTAAACCAACTTTAATTTTCAATTAAACCAACAAAAAAATATTACTTTACAACTCGAACTTTTTATCACTCTTGTTAGATTTGTTATACTAACAAACAAATCTTCAAGGAAAAATCGAGAACAATTTGAAAATATTATTTTTTCCTTCCAATAATAAAATCATAGCACAATAAATTCATTTTTTTTTCTTTTTACATAAGTTTACATTACTATATCTATTTTAAGTTGAAAAAATAATCATATTTATACTAAATAGTCCCCAGGCTGAAAAATAACTTCACTTAATATCCATTATTATTGATATTACAGAGTTCTTTTAACAATAATATTTATTTTGCACCAAATCGGCAAAGGGCATATGAGTTCTATTTTTTTTAATCAAATGGTACAAATAGTAGGAAAATTAGTGGTCAGAATAGGTTAAAAAAAAATTCAATAGTCTTACCTATCCCTCTACATTTGAGCACTTACTATGGAAAATGCATTCATAGTATGTCAAGACGCATGCATTCGTATTTTTATTTTTGAACAAATCTTCTATAGTTTCCCTTGATATTTATTGGAAAAGGTATAAATTTTTTTTATCTCATCCTTTTCACATGGAATCATTAAATTTTTTTAATTATTGATACTTACAAAATAAAAAAGAGTAAGTATTTTCTCGACAATAGCTTACTTGACAATCTTTTCTTAAATAGTGCCAATTTTTTTAAAAAATAGAAATAATTTATTTTCTTTATATATTTATTTTGCATCAATTTTCATATAACTTAAATATCATTTGATTTTCCATCAAATATTACTAAATACAGATTATTATAAATTTCATGCCAATCAACGAATAATGAAATTTCAAATTTATATTAAATTTCATTATTTTTCATATATATAATTATATATAAATCATATTTTATGAGCTTATGATTGTTAAAAGATTTTATTGCCATGATCTTCATCCTAAAAAAGAAATGTCTTCAGGCAGCAGCGGAGCTTGAGTTTAAAATAAGAGGGATCCAACTTAATCAAAGAAGAAGAATTTGATTAAGAGGGAGTCATTTTATGGTCCAAATAACAACTGATTCAGAAAATATATTATCTTATATATAAAATTTTAAATAAAAAAGAGGGACAATAACTCACCGTGATCAGAGCAAAGCTCGATCACTGTCTTCAGGCCCGGGATCTGCAGCAGCTTACGTTACCCGGCATGAGTTCTCATCGGTGACGCCAATCTTTTCTCTCTGGAAATAGAATAAGACAAGTGGACACATCCGTTGTCGCACAAATCCAAAATCAAAGAATTCAAAAGCGTACACTTGGTATTTTGAATGCCTGCTACACCAACAGACATAAATTAGATCCTCGTCCCCACCTGTCAGTTAAAACCGGGTTTATGATAAACCCGGTTCAGCGAATAATATTCTCAAACCCAGAGAGGCACACGCACACGGCACACAGTATAGTGAAAAAAAAGGAACCGGGTTCCTTCCAATTTCCATCGGACCATACTTTGATCCGATGAGAAAGTAACCGTTGGATTATCAAATCTGATAATTTATATGATTATAAAGCTTTAGAGCGAAATTTTATGCGAATCTTAATGTCATCGAACATTTTATTTGTTCATCGGATCAAATTTTGATCCATGGGCGCTGGAACCCTTCCGCTTCCGAGAAAAAAAAAACGGAATACCCCGTGACCCGTTTAAAGCCCAGTATTCCGTCTGGCTCCTTTCTCAGTTCCTTTTTATTATTTTGCGATCAAGAAAGAGAAAAAGAGAAAAAGAGAGAGGAGAGAGAAACGATGTGGCGGAGCTGCGTCTCACGATGTCTCTCGGCGAAGAAGGCGGCGTCGATTGGAAACCAAATCGGAGCTTCTCGATTGCTCTCAACCGGCGCGGTATACATTCATTCTTACGCACACTCTCTTTTCTTAACCTGAGTGAAATTTGTATTCGAGCTGTTAGAATCAGTACAGGGATCGTATTTGTTCCCAATTCCCCAGTTCGAATCTGTTTCTTTTCTGGTGTATATTTTAATGCTTGTTGTTTGATTTCATTGTTGAGAAGTTGTAGGGATGATTTTAGTTGTAATTTTATTATTCTTCTGATGTTATTTATGTCTCTTGATTGGAATTACTATTTGTTACTTATATCTCTAGATTTTGTCATCAATAGTTTTTGTTAATATCCTGTGCTATTTGATGCTGAGATTTGATGATTACTTTCAGTTCTAGCTGTTGACCATCTAATTTGATCCATTTGGTTCATTAAATATAATTTTCGATGAGAAGGCTTAATTTCGTTTGATTTTTTTTTGTGGTTCTTTCTGGATGCTATTTACGGTGTAGACATCATTCAGCACTTGCTCGTCCTATTGTGTTTTTAACTATAGATTAAATGCTTGAACCTTGATTTATGCTCAGATTGCAAATTATTCTGCACTTGTAACCAATATTTTGTTCCAATTTTTGGGAATCTCTCAAAGTTTCATCCTTTTCTTGTTTTATATTTTGTACATCTCCAATGGGTAACTTTTTGCAATATGCGTTCATGTATGATGAAAATCTCATAATTAAGAAAATGATGTGATTTGTTGGTAAAATAAATTGCAGAGCTATACTGTTGTGGACCACAAGTATGATGCTGTTGTGGTTGGAGCTGGTGGTGCTGGGCTCAGAGCAGCTATTGGGTTATCAGAGCACGGATTCAACACTGCTTGCATCACCAAGCTTTTCCCGACCCGGTCTCATACCGTGGCCGCTCAGGTAACATTGTATCATTTCCTGTTCTTCTTTTGTGCAATTTATTGTTTTGACTTTGACCTGCTTCTGTCAGCATCCTATCTTCTTTTGTTGTGTATTTTTTATTCCCAATTTTACATTTGTTTGGTATATTTTGTGCAGGGTGGTATCAATGCTGCTCTAGGAAATATGAGTGAAGATGATTGGAGGTGGCACATGTATGATACTGTCAAGGGAAGTGACTGGCTAGGTATTTGAGATTATATGCTGTGTTTTGGTGAGACATAGTTAACAATTGTTAGTTTTTCCGGGTGAAAGAGGAACTTACTCATTTAGAGCACAACATACTGGAGATTGTTAATTTCCTTCACCATGGCAATTTATTAGAACTTCCATTTCTTGCCCCTCTTAGGTGACCAGGATGCAATTCAGTACATGTGTAGAGAAGCACCAAAGGCTGTTATAGAGCTGGAAAATTATGGATTGCCCTTCTCTCGCACTGAAGAAGGAAAGATTTACCAACGTGCTTTTGGGGGCCAAAGCTTGAACTTTGGAAAAGGTTTTGCAGTATACTCAATTCTAATCAGGATGTCATATTACTTTTGCAATGAACACCATATTTAACTTCAATGCTTTAGATATTTGTTAATAACACCCAAGTGCTAGTTTTCTCACAAAAAGAAAAAAAAAACACCCAAGTGCTAGATTCTTATGAAAAAAGGTTATTCTGAGTGATAGAAGTTGATAGTATTCTAAGAAAAATTAAAATGATTATTTCTCAAGTAATAACCAATATTTTACTATAATAACAAATGGCGTCCATATTTCTCATACTTGCACTGCATCCATGAATAGCCAGGTTTGCAGATGACACTCAACTAGTAATATCAAGGACCTGTCCATATAATTGGCTATGTTACCATTGAAAATTTCATGTCATATTAAGTAAATCAAACTTTATAAGCTGTGTTTCAAATATAAATCCTTCTTGATTAATATAATGTGGTGAAATGACATTGCTGGTCAGGACTAGAAAAACTTGAAAACATTGTCTGCTTTTGTATAGGTGGTCAGGCCTATAGGTGTGCATGTGCTGCTGACCGTACTGGCCATGCATTACTTCACACTCTTTATGGACAAGCAATGAAGCATAACACACAATTCTTTGTCGAGTACTTTGCTCTAGATCTCATCATGGACAAAAATGGTATGTGGTTATGTGACACCTTAAATTTGCCAAATTCTTTATTTAGTGCAAATGGTTAATTGAGTTTTTTTTAAATAATTAGTCAGGAATTTTCTTTTGAACAAATTTGATTTTCTTTTCAATTTTCCAAATGTTGAAAGTCATTTTAGAACATGCTGACAAACGTAAATCTACCTGATGCAATTTCTATAACATTCCGTTGTTTAACATCAAACCCATGTAAATAATGATCTTTTCTTGGCATTATATCATCATACACCTTTAATGTGAGATTCATGCACCTTCCTTTATATCGTGGATTTCACTACCTAATTCTGTAGCATCTTTTAGATTGATTTTTTTTCCCCTTTTTACACACCTCATTTGACACACCTCTTCATAAAAATCCATTGCATGTCTAAACTCAGGTGAATGCCAAGGTGTGATTGCATTAAATATGGAGGATGGTACACTTCACAGATTCCATGCAGCCAACACTGTCCTTGCCACTGGGGTAAACCATTTTCTCAGATTTCTTGCTTGTTTCTCTGTGCTTGATAGTAATAAGGTTAAATTTGGATTGGATTTAATCAAGTAAAATTGCCACTGTACCAGGGTTATGGAAGGGCATACTTCTCTGCCACCTCAGCTCACACATGCACAGGAGATGGCAATGCCATGGTTGCACGTGCTGGTTTAGGTCTCCAGGTTAGTCCCTGGCTGTTTAAAATTTTATTTTACATTGTTAATTTGTTAACTTTTAGGTTTCTGTTATCTTTCACTGATCTAAGTGAGATTGTTATGCTTTGTAGGATCTTGAATTTGTGCAGTTTCATCCTACTGGTATATATGGTGCCGGTTGCCTCATTACTGAAGGTTTGCATTTGCATTTCAAATCAAAGTATATCTGTTAGAGAAAAATGCATATGAGAGCCTATGACTATACATTCACGAATACCATTTTTGGGCGGTTCAGTAAGCGTATATACTCCTGTAAATCAATAAATTTACATACCCTCCGCCAGAGAAGGGCTCTGACAGGTCCTGAAGATCTATAGAATTTCTTTTTATTACAAAAGTCTGCAAGAGACTCGAGGGAGTGGAGAGGGTGAATTTGCAGTCAATCCATTTTTGTGTTTCCTGACTGTATTTACATTAGTAACGGTATGATATTAGTGTCTCACAGTTCTCATTTTCTTTTGCTTTATTGTGCCTTTCAGGATCCCGTGGTGAAGGTGGTATCCTTAGAAACAGTGAAGGAGAGCGTTTTATGGAGCGGTATGCACCAACTGCAAAGGATCTTGCTTCTCGTGATGTTGTTTCTCGTTCCATGACTATGGAAATCAGGAATGGGCGTGGTGTAGGTATGTCACAAAAAACTGATAGTATTGTGTTTTTTTGGAGTGTAGTAGATAGGTTCAGTAATTGTAGGTACCAGAAGATGAGCGTACAGGGTTTGGGTACTCAAATTCAGAAACCAAGAGGCGGCCAAATCAAAAAAGAAAAGGAGTTCTGACACCAGTATAATACCCCCTTATTGTTAACATTTTGCCGGTTATCTGTTTTGGTATGGAATGACAACTACTTTGGTGTACCAGCTGAATTGAAATATATGTTTTCATTCTGTACTCATATTTATTTAGGTCCCTTGAAGGATCACATCTATTTGCACCTAAACCATCTTCCTCCTGAAGTGCTGAAAGAAAGGCTGCCAGGTATTTCCGAAACTGCTGCTATTTTTGCGGGAGTTGATGTGACTAAGGAGCCAATACCCGTTCTTCCGACTGTACACTACAACATGGGTGGCATTCCCACTAATCACCATGGAGAGGTAACCTTTTTGGATTTGACCAGCTAAACTAGTCTGACATTTATGTTTGATATAACATTTTAAGATGAATTTTTAATGAGAGTAAGAAAAGAAATTCAGTTTCTTGCTTGGAGGACCATTTATTGTAAGCAGAACCAGTGATATTGAAAAATAACAAAATTTTGTACAGGATTGAGTTTGCATTGTAAGTGTAATTTTTTCTTTTTATAATGTCAGGTGGTTGACATTAAGGGAGACAATCCTGATGTGGTGGTGCCTGGTCTGATGGCAGCTGGCGAGGCTGCATGTGCATCAGTTCATGGGGCAAACAGGCTGGGTGCCAATTCTCTCCTCGACATTGTTGTTTTTGGTAGAGCTTGTGCAAATAGAATTGCTGAAACTTCCAAACCAGGCATGATTTCTTAACCCTTATTATGTAGTTCAAGTCATACAATCAGACGAATCCTAGGTTCCATGTAAAAACCTAGAAATGCAAGTATCTGGGTAAACACCATGAAGAAAGGTAGAGGGTCTCATTATTAACCTTATTATTAATGTCTTGCGAACACAGTCCCTTCTTAAGCACCGGTTGCACTTGAGATTTATAGAGGAAAAACAATATATAGAACTTAATTGTTTATTATAGACAATCTTGATTATTTATTATATAATTAACCTTATTATTAAGAAAATCAACAGCTGGGGCCTCTTAATTTGGAGTTTCTTATGTCTATCTTGGTTCCGAAAGGAACGCAGAAAATATGCCTATTTGAAGAAATGGAAAAACTACGCCCAGATTTTTCATTGTGTGCAACCAATAGTCATGGAGTCACTGGGCCTGGCTGGTGCAGCACATGTTATTGTAGCCTTAATGCAATCAGCAGCCCAGGCATATTTTTGTTGTTTGTGTTCAGACAGGTGTACTTTTGCATTTTCTAATGGGAACAGGGTTAGGCAGAATAAACTCCTTTTAAAGTTGATAAAGCTGGTAGTTTATTGGCAAACACTGGCCTTTCTGTGTGGCTTTCAATTACTTCTATTGAACTTTTGTTCAATAACATTCTTTTATGGTGGATGTTTTCTTGATCAGGTGAGAAACTCAAGCCATTAGAAGCAGATGCTGGCCAGAAGACTATTGCATGGTTAGAAAAGCTTAGGAACTCAGATGGATCCCTCCCAACCTCCAAGGTCCGTCTTAACATGCAGCGTGTCATGCAGAATAATGCTGCTGTTTTCAGAACTCAGGAAACCCTAGCCGAAGGTATCTTTTATTCTGCTTTATTCCTTTACAGTTTAGCCCTACTAAAAAATATTTTTACTTCGAGAAGTGTTTGGTTATATAGTTGATTCAGGAAAAAAGCTTCAATTCATGATCACTGGCTAGAGTTTCTATTACTAGTAGAGCTCCCTTTAAGATAATCTTTTTATGTTGACTTGCAATTTTCTCAAGTCTTAAATGAGAAAGCTTGCCTTTTTTGTTCATCATCCATTGAATTTTTTGTTTGGCCCAGTTCAAGGATTAAGCATAATTCTTTGGTAATGTCCATTTTTAGGGTGTGAGCTGATTGACAAGACATGGGACAGCTTCAACGATGTGAAAATTTCCGATCGTAGCCTGATTTGGTGCGGAAGTTTATTTGTTCATTGTTGTCTTTACCAATCAGTTTGATCAGTACAATTACTTGTCTTGTTGTTGTAACTCTTTCCATTTTCTTGTTTACGTGTAGGAATTCTGATTTAATAGAAACAATCGAGCTAGAAAATCTGCTGATAAATGCATGCGTTACCATGCATTCAGCCGAAGCTAGGAAAGAAAGTCGAGGAGCTCATGCACGTGAGGATTTCACGGTCTGTTTATTTATTTTGATCAATTTTAGTATCTTCTCCATCTTGATATATTCTCTTTTAATTTATCCATTTATTTGCTAATTGTTAACATGAGGTTTGTTTTCGTCTGTGCAGAAAAGAGATGATGAGAACTGGATGAAGCACACCTTAGGGTTAGTTTTCTAAAATCATTAGCCTACATAGTAGATTTGATAGAGTTCTGATACTGCCCCTTACCCATTTTATAAGAACTATTCCCTTGCCTATATCTTTTTCAGACATGATGTCCGTTAGTTTTTGTGGACCTAGAACAATTTGTCATTACTTTTGAAATCTAACTATGAACTTCGTGGCATGCAGGTATTGGGAGAATGGCAAGGTCCGACTTGCATACCGACCAGTGCACATGAATACTTTGGATGATGAGGTCGAGTCATTCCCACCAAAAGCACGTGTCTATTAAGTTGTTTTTTGTCGACCTTTACGCCCTTTTGTCTCTGGTTGGTTTTGTATGTCAACCTGACTGATTTTTTCATAATAAATCAGACCTGTTATTGGCACTCTTTCTGATGTTATGATAGAAAAAGAAAAACACAGTGAGAGGGGGAGAGAGTGACTATTTAATTGCAAAGTAAGCTTTTTCTATGCTATATATGTTCGGAAACTAGTAAAGTAAGCTTTTTCTATGCAAATAAAAGTCGGCTTTAATTTTTTTGTTATTGGTTTCGCCTTCCTGTATAAACGTATATGACGGCACTCTTGTTTGGTGGTGTCAATTAAGCTTTGTATCATTGTATGTTTGGTGGATCAAGCATCAGATTCGATTTTTAGTCAGCCGTTGTCACCTATTTTTTTTTTATCGGAAACTGGTAGCATGTTTGCTGTTGTGGGCAGTCCACTTCATTTATTTAATTTCAATGTACATTTTATAGATTAGTTTGCATTTGAGATTTTCATTAGTGCAATAGGATTATGCGAATCCTTTGGTCTTGTGCTTTTAAACAGTTTTTTTTCCATAGTAAAGTTGTTCATTCAAATCATAACATAACTACTGAAATACTAAACAAAATGTTGGAAGGATACAGCTAATTTGTAGCCGTTGGTACGAATGGCAAGTTTGCACCGATGAATAAAAGATTACAGTAATATTTAGTCACCTGCTGTTACCATTGTTACAAATGACACAATTGGTACAATTGGTACGAAGGACAAGCAAGCAGCAGTGAATATAAGATTTCAATTACTTTAAATATATTATAAATCAAGTCGCATCTATTTTCATAGGCACATTTAACTGCAGATAATGAAGTCAACACTTGTGCATTTTTGGTGTTATTTAATTTTTTTTTTAAAGAAAAAAGAGAATTCACCTTTTTAATTCTTGAACTTTTAAAAAAAAATCAAATCGGTCTTTAAATTTTTTTAACGGGTTCTTGGTCCTACCTAACGGGTTAACCAACCTGATCTAATATGACTTCTTTAAACTGAATTAAATACAAATATAAAAAAATTTATTTGTCTCGAGTTAGTCAAGTCAAGTTCAATTCAATCCGATCTGATCTAAATCAAACTCGACACATTTAAAAAAATAATAAACTAATGCTATCATTGTTGTAAAAATAATCCTTGACCCATTTCTATCCTTATACCATTTCTCTATCATTGTTGTAAAAATAATTAGTTGAAGTCTGGATCAGATTAAATAAGGTTGACATGTCGGGTCGGATCAAGAACTGATATTTCTAAGTACAAATGAAAGTTCATGGATTAATTTAATTATTTTTGAAAAAATTCAGGGAGTAAAACTTATATTCTTTCAAAAGTTTAAGGATTTATTTTTTGTAATTTAAAATTTAAGAACCAATTTAATTTTTCTAAAAAAGTTTAAGAACCAATTTAATTTTTTTTAAGTTCAAAAGCTAATTTGATGTAAATAAAAGTTTGAGGGCCAAATTAATTTTTTTAATAAAGTTTTTAAGGACGAAATGGTGAATTTTTCCAAACAAAAATTATACTCCGCTTCCATAAAAATGCAAATATAGTTATTTGTTGACTGTTGTAGTTAAAATTTCACACTTTTTACGGAAAAATTATATCATGGAAATATGTAAAGATATTATAATGCGATCGTTTCGTTCTTACCTATTAATCTATTCGTGCATTTGGATACGGTCATTGCTTCAGTGGAGCATTGGAACTCATTGTCCGTGAGCGGGCATTACTAATGAATTGCTAGACATATATATTGTGCGTGTCACATCTTGATATAAATATATAATCGAATATATATTGACATAACACATCGCGTGTCAAAGGTTTTATATGTGCCGTGCGTGATGTATTCGAACAAAACATATTATCTGATATATATGTATAAGGACACGTTACGTATTAACAAAGTGTGTTGAACGTATTTGAACATGACGTATCAACACGTATTAACATTTTTTTTCTCGCTGAAAATTATAAAATTCGAAATAAATATCTAAAAATAAAAAAAGGAAAACTCAAGAAAGTATTTATTTTAAATAAAAACGCCTTTGAACCCTCAGATCTCAATCAATGACTGACATTCAGCTCAAAAAAACATAAATCGTGGACCAGAAAATCACAATCTGTAGCATCCCCTCTAGGCAATAAGGGTCATCCCACACGCCAGCCCCCAATGCCCTTCTGCCCACCCAATTCAAAAATTGAAATCTTCCCATGCAAACTAGTGCCTCTTGGCTGTCCTATGCCTGCCATACATGTTCCTCGTACAAGCCTTTGCTTGATGTGTCGTTGCCTATTCATGTATGATGTGTCAGAACAATACAAAATCTTCGACACACGTCACGTACAAAACACATATCCATATACATATTTACCCATATGTGATGTGTGTTGAACACATTTAGTAATTCACAAGACATTACAGTTTACATCAATCTCTTTGGCAGTTGGACTTGACAAGGGTGGCTCTCAAAGAGGGGCCTGGTGGGGTTTTGATGTTCGTGTAATGCAACGCGCACACGATGGAACTTTGTAGGGAATATATTTTTTGTGTTAATCTCAATATATTAATATGAATTTTGACAAAATTAAATTAATCAATGGGTATTATATGATATATATGATGCAGCTCAGCAGAGAATTTAAATCTAATCAGATGAGAAGAGTGGAGTCCGCTTATTTGAAAAATAAGAAAGAATATATTGAGAATTAGATTTTTTTAAACTAAAATCGATAAAATAGTTAATTCAACTGAAAAATTAATATCGGAAATATTTTTTATAGTTTAGATAAGTTATGTTCAAATTTTGATGTAATTTGAAAATCATTTAGTCAATGATCAAGTGCTGGTAAAATATAATACTTAAATTTTCAAACCGCTCGATAGATCATTCAATTTTCAAATTGCATCAAATATGACACACTGTTTATCTAAACTATAGAGAAATCATATGCAATTTAATTGTTTTTATTTTCATAAACAATTGATCGTTTGTTAAAATTGTCAAAAAAAATTGTTGTTTATCTAACATATTTGTTGAAAATAGAAGTCCTTTAAATCTAAAATTTAATTCGTGGCGCAAATGTGATTTGAGTTTTAGGATTGCAGTAAGAGTCATTCATCTTTCCCATTTAATAGTCTTTCATTGCTTAGGTGAACCGCATTAAACTATGTTTAGAATCAAACACATACGTTCAAAAAAAAATTATTAAGATAAAAATGAAGTTCTCAACTTTAGATTTATATAAAGAATTATCGAGTTGAATTTCTAACGTACAACCTCCTACATGAATGACGTTGTCTCATTACCAAACCAACACTGATTGATCTCATGTGTTCAGGTTGAACCGTTAATGCTAGAGTATCTAAATTGACTAATTCAATCTAAACATACACATTCAATTGAATCCCTATGAATTAGGGCTACAACAAAACTCATTGTTTTGTTCGTAACCGTAAATATTTTTCCATGTTGGTCTAAATCCTTTACTTCCAACAAGGCCCGGAGCCCATAGTTATTTAGCCCAACTCAGTAAAGTAAGGCTCTGGGAATTAAAAAATTTTGATATCTTTTGAAATTTTAATATGAAAAATTTATTGAGTAATTCAGATTTATCGTTTGAATCTGATTTAGTAGTTTTTGAGTTAAATTTACTAAAAATTTAATGAACTTAAACTCATCCTAACTTTACTCAATTAATAATGTTATTAATCAAAATACAATAATCATTCTTTAAGTATATAAAACGAGAAAATCTTTTGCTCAAAGTTGAAATTGATTATACAATATAAATGGATACTCATAGATAGTAATAATAAGAATTGAGCAAACAATTAATAGCTAATTGTAACAATCATATTCTAAGGTCAATTTATAAAATTGAAATTATGTCCAAATTTATGCACAATTCAAATTCATTATAATTAGATTTTAATCTCAAAATACATGAAATTTTTATTTGTACTTTGTTTATATTTTTTTAACTTGGGTTGGCATAAGTGCATAACGAATCAAATAATAAATAATTAATTATGACAACTATATTATATTGTTAATTTGTAAATTAAAATCATTATCAAATTTATGCCCAATTTAGAAGTAGCAACAAGCAATTTAAAATTTAAATAAATCAATATTAGATTAATATGAGAAATAAGATTATAATAAGAACAATATAAAAGAAATTGAAAGAAATACTTAGTATCATCATAGTGCTTAATTTAAACTCTAATTAATCTCAGCTATTCAAGCCGATATAGCCTTAACTCTCCACCCCTGGCGCTACCTCACGCCCTCACCGGCTCACCCTCCTCCGTTCATTCGATCAGCAGAGAGAATAAGGAAAAGACAGAGAAAAGAGAGAGAGAGATTTCAAAAAGACAAAAAAGAGAGAGGAGAGCGATCTGCCGATCTAACGCCCTTGCCAGCTCGCCTCCCGATCATCGCCTTGCACCATCTGAGCCATTGCCTCGCCGCCAGTAACTTGTGGTACGCTTCCTTTCTTCTTTCTTTTTTTTTTGCTTTTTTATGCTTTATAACAGAAAATTTTCTATGTACAATTAGATTAAATTAGAAAACATGTGCTAGCAAACTCAGAAATCGTTAAATCTCCATTTCAAATACATATCTAAAACAGAAATATATTTAACTTAATTTTCCATTCAGATCTGTCTTATTTTAGTTCAAATTTTGTAGACTTAATGATGTGATTATATGAAGCTCTATATGCTGTAATCACAAATTTGTAATGTTATGATTGCGTTGAACTTATAATGGACTTAATTGCTAGCTTTTTTTTAGTTGGACTAGATGTTACTTTTAATTTATGGACTGGATTGAATGCTTTTAATGACTGTTTTTATGTAGTTTATTTATGGGCTATCTCTATCAAAAAAAAAAGACTGCTTATTTATTTTAATGACTGTTTTTATGTAGTTAATGATCTGATAAGTGGTTAGGTAAAATGGTCTGAGTTGGGCCTGTTGAAATGATGTGAAATGGGATAGGAAAAAATAAAATGTAATTTGGTGGGCCGGCTAGGGTGGCTTGGGCCTGGACAGAATGCTGCCCGGGCAGGACGGGTAAGCAATTGTAAGCCCAGTGGCATGGACCGGTCAGGACGGGTATGAGATTTTGGAGGACAGGCCTGGCTCTGGGTTCGGCATAAATCCGGCCCTACCCGGCCCATTTTCATCCATCAGTACAAGTAATTATATTATCGCGTAGCCAAAGCCCACCCATAACTATTAACTTTTTTACTTCTGAAATTTATGCACAGTCACTGGTAAAGGCAAGAAACACGAGTACCCCAGAGTTATCTAGGAAGCAGGCCCGGCCTGATCCCAACTCGAAATCGACAAACACCCCCGTGCGTGCTCTTACCGAGAGAGAGAAGGTGCTGGAGGCCATTAGAAGCAGAGGCAACAGAGGAATATGGTTGGCAGACATAAAGAGAGACATTGCTTTTCGGGTTTTTTTAATGTCAAGTCAGTCCTTTTCTTAAATCGTGAAAAGTGGTAACTACAAAGGATCTTGCTTCTCGTGACGTTGATTCTCGTTCCATGACTGTGGAAATCAGGAATGGGATTGGTGTAGGTATGTCAAAAAGAACTCATAGTATTATTTATTTGAAGTTGAGTATAGCGGATAGGTTTGGTAATTGTAGGTACCTGAAGATGAGAGTACAGGGTTTGGGTACTCAAATTCAGAAACCAAGAAGAGGTGGCCAAATCAAAAAAGAAAAGGAGGTGTTCTGACACCAGTATGATACCCCCTTATTGCTAACATTTTGCCGGTTATCTGTTTTGGTATGAAATGACAACTACTTTGGTGTCCAGCTGAATTAAAATATATGTTTTTAATTCTGTACTCATATTTATTTAGGTCCCCTTAAGGATCACATCTATTTGCACCTAAACCATCTTCCTCCTGAAGTGCTGAAAGAAAGGCTGCCGGGTATTTCTGAAACTGCTGCTATTTTTGCGGAGTTAACGTGCCTAAGGAACCAATACCCGTTCTCCCGACCGTACACTACAACATGGGTGGCATTCGCACTAATAATCACCATGGAGAGGTAAACTTTTTGGCGCAGTTCTAGGATTAAGCATAATTCTTTGATAATGTCCATTTTTAGGCTGTGAGCTGATTGACAAGACATGGGACAGCTTCAGCGATGTGAAAATTTCCGATCGTAGCCTGATTTGGTGAGAAAGTTTATTTGTTCATTGTCGTCTTTACCAATCAGTTTGATCAGTACAATTACTTGTCTTGTTGTTGTAACTCTTTCCATTTTCTTGTTTACGTGTAGGAATTCTGTTTTAATACAAACAATCGAGCTAGAAAATCTGCTGATATATGCATGCATTACCATGCATTCAGCCGAAGCTAGGAAAGAAAGTCGAGGAGCTCATGCATGTGAGGATTTCATGGTCTGTTTATTAATTTTGATCTATTTTAAATATCTTTTCCATTGCAAATAAACAGATAAATTAAAAGAGAAGACTCTTTTAATTTATCTGTTTATTTGCTAATTGTTAGCATGAGGCTTGTTTTCGTCTGTGCAGAAAAGAGATGATGAGAACTGGATGAAGCTCACCTTAAGGTTAGTTTTATAAAATCATTAGCCTAGATAGTAGACTTGATAGAGTTGTGATATTGCCCCTTGCCCATTTTATATGAACTGTTATCTTTCCTATATCTTTTTTAGACATGATGTCTGTTAGTTTTTGTGGACATAGAACAATTTGTCATTTACTTTTGAAATCTAACTATTAACTTTGTGGTATGCAGGTATTGGGAGAATGGCAAGGTCCGACTTTCATACCGACCAGTGCATATGAATACTTTGGATGATGAGGTCGAGTCGTTCCCACCAAAAGCACGTGTCTATTAAGTTGTTTTTTGTCGACTTTAACCCCCATTTGTCTTTGGTTGGTTTCATATGTCAACCTGACTGATTTTTTCATAATAAGCCAGACCTGTCATTGGCACTCTTTCTGTGCGCAAAGTATCTGCTAAATATGTTTGGAAACTAGTAAAGTAAGCCTTTTCTATGCAAATAAAAGTTGGCTTTAATTTTCTTGTTATCCGTTTTGCCTTCCTGTGTAAACGTATATGTTGGCACTCTTGTTTGGTGGTGTCAATTGAGCTTGTATGTTTGGAGGATCAAGCATCAGAGTTGATTTTTAATCAACCGTTGTCACCTGTTTTATTTTTCTAGGAAACTGGTATCATGTTCGCTGCTGTGTGTAGCCCAGTCCATTTTTTTTTTTTTTTGTTGATAAAAGTGGACTCCACCTGTTTCATTGAAACAATATAGAATTTATATGTTTGTGACGGTATCAAACAGCTGGTACTTGACATCTAGAGTAAATTTAATTAGCCCAGTCCACTTCAATTATTTAATTTCAGCTTTCGATATGCGCACTAATGTACATTTTATGGATTAGATTGCATTTGGAAGTTTTAGTTAGTGCAATGGGCATCCTTTGCTCTTGTGCTTTTAATCAGTCTGTTTTTTCCATGGTAAAAGTTGTTCATTCAAATCAGAACATTAGTAACTGCTGAAATAATAAACAAAACGTAGACTAATAGAAAACGTCTATTATACTATTAGTAAAAGTTGGCTATTATACGCGTAGACTATAAAAAATGTCTACTACATATTAGAATAAGTCATAAATTCAAAGAAAATATATCTCTAAATATTAAGACGTAATTACTACTGAAAGAAATGTTAGCAAGGGTACAGCTAATTTGTAACTATTGGTACGAATGACAAATTTGCACCGATGAATAAAAGATTACAATAATATTTGAAGAGGAGGAATTGGATGCCACAAATTTTTTGTGACATAAGATGTCACAAAATCATTTTTTAATTTATATTTTAAAATTAACACTCAAATTTCAAATTCAAATCATTGATCTTATTAATTTTTATGAAAGATATGCATGTAAAATTATATGATTTTTAGAGTTCATTTTATATTGGATCAAACGATTATAAATTGAATGCATTAAAATTAATCAATCATATTTAACTAGATTTATTCATTTTGTGACTATCTGATCAAGTATAAAATGAATTCTAAAAATCCTCAAAATTTGAATTTCAAATTTTAAAATATAAATTAAAAAATGAGTTTATAATATTTTGTGACATAAAAAAAATTTATGATATTAAAAACCTCCTCATATTTAAATATATTATAAAGCAAGTTGTATCCATTTGGTACATTAACGGAAGAATGTGGAGGTAGTCTAGGCACCTGTTCTTACCATTGGTATAAATGACCAAAATACTATGCATCTAGAATATGGTAATAAAGATATGTGACACATGAGCAAATCACGGATTATGTATATTTGAGCATGGCTAAAACACGATACGTATGACTAATATCTTTTCCATGTTGGGCTAAGTCCTTTACTTCCAACAAGGCCGGAAGCCCATAGTTCTTCGGCCCAACTCGGTAAATAAGGCTGTAACGACAGTGTATCATTTTTATTTCTCCTCTTCTATCCCTCCTCTCTCTGTACTCACCGCCATCCGATCTTCCTCCGATCGTGGAAACGAAGAAACCTCGATTTCCTTTTCGCATCTCGCGGCCATGGCGGGGATCTTAGCTCGTCAAGCTCTTCAGGCTCTCCGCGCCAGGCAGCCGGTACTTTTCTCTTCAGATCCCAGCTCACTCTAATTTTTTCTAGCTCGTTTATCGCCTTCTTTAAGGCAACTTTTTTGACAGCTTTAGTGTCGGTACCTTTCCATACGCGTAAAATGGAAATTGATTGCTCCGGATTTTTTTTTTTCCAATTGATTAGCTCGGATGTTGCTTTGTTTGTTATTATTCTATCCCAAAGATTCAATAGAATAACTTATTGAATATGTGCTTCTCCCCAGGAAAACACCCAAATCTCTTGTTGTAAAATTTATCCCCTAGTTCTTGTTATTTCAAGTCAAACTCTTCCACCTCTCAAGTTACATCATTTGCTGCACAATTTTTATCCTTTTATGCTCTGAAAACATAGTATTATTGCAGTTTTGGCTATCATGTAACTAATAAGCGCCCTTTTAGTAAAGGACATTAAAATAATGTAACAACTTGAATGGTGACAGAATCAATAATATAATCCATACTGTATGTGCCATATTTTATTGTGTTAAAATAAAGAGAGATCAAAGTAATTGAAAAAAACTGTTATCCTATTGGTACTGCACTTTACTATGTCTTGGTATTATACTTCTGTATTTAAGTTGCTGCAAATATTGGTAATATCGGTGAGTTTCTAACAAACAAAATATAATAATATCAGGTACAAGCTGGAAAATCAGCAATTGTTCTGCAAAATCAGTGGCAAGGTTATAGCTCCCGTGCTAGTTCTTCAAAGTTCAAAGGTTTGTTTTACTGTGCTGGCAACAGTTTGACAGAGCACCAATTAAGCAGTGTTTGGAACTGGATTTGGCTTCTAGTTTCCCATGCTGTACCCATGCAATAACTTTGATGCCAAGAACAAAAAGAACAATTAGTAGACACAGTGCTGTTTGTACTTGGCCTAGCGAAAAGAGTTGGTAAAATGAAATGGTCCTGGCTGATATCACTATTTTAGAATCTGGTCTATAGCTAGTTCATTTAGGCTCTGAGACGGACCTTAAAGGTGTCCAGGTTACCTTTCTGCTATGCATGTATGATGGTAGTGTCTAGGACTTGTATATGCTCCTTAGTCCCTTAGTTCATTTAGGTCTTATTTTTTGATGAAATAAACCGAGCTCACATTTTTTTAGAGGGTTTTCACTATGATCTGAAGCAAATTATTCTTTTTTATTATACTCATGGTATGCATATCAGGAGCCTTCTGAGTAGTTCCCTTTTTTCTCCATCATAATTTTTATCCAGTTGGGGTGTCCTAAATTATGGTGCCCATTTTCTCCATCATAATTTTATGCAGTTGTGTTTAATTTATGTTGCAACTTTTTTTTTCCTTGATATTGAAAAAACAATAACAGAGGATGAAGAGAGAGAACAATTGGCAAAGGATGTCGCCAAGGACTGGAATGCCGGTAACTCCTCCTCTCTCTCTTTCCACCTTGGATGTTTGTATATGTGAGTGTTGCATCCATCTGCAAGTGCACGTCTTTTTGTGGTTAATGCAGTGGAAGTGTTATAAATAGTTAGACACCGAGGTTTTCACCTACTGGATTTTGGGACCAAAAACAACATGGTTCTGCTCAAAGTCCAATGAATCCCATGCTGGCTCTTATTAATTAATGAGCTATCTGCATCTACTTCTAGATTCGGTATTTCCCTTTTTCTTTGCATCATTCCACTAAGACTGTAAACCTAATTGCTTATTAGATGAGAAGTTCTAAATAAAAATCAGTTTTTGTTGTTCATATAAAGATAAATGAAGAGGTGAATTGCTCCAGTTGGAAGTTAGCTCTGTAGTGTGAGAATATGTTGTTTGAAATTTCCTAATCTATTGGCAGATTGTTTCTTGTTGCCATTACAGAAAATCTTGATTATTTTATGTGAATAAGAAACATTGGGTGCTTTTGGTAAAAGTTTCCGAGATTAATGTTGAAATGCTTTAATGCAGTGTTTGAGCGTAGCATAAACACATTATTTCTGACTGAGATGGTTCGCGGTCTGATGCTCACGCTTAAGTACTTCTTTGATAGCAATTTCACTGTAAGTGTTAACCATAAAGGATTTTAATTTCTTCCAGAAGTAACAGCACCAACTCTGTTGGTGTAAGACAGTGGATTTGGCAGAAACTTGTGTAATTTGTTACACCTTGTTAATATTTTTGTAGGCATCTAAGTTTTTGGGAATGTTTATGTTGCTTGATCATATCTTAATGTTAAATGAGAGCATTAAACAGCAGGATCAGCAAAAAACCATAGTTGACAAGAATACAATAGTTGTGACCTTCAGTTTCAGCTGGTACATACTAGTAGTATTTATGGTATTAGCAAAAAACCATACCAATACCCAAATGTGAGTTTAGTGTACTTGCATAAAAAAAGTATTTAGAGCAGTTCTTCACTAATTATGCAAGGTGGTGAGAGTAAATTGCTCGTCTTGATTATAATTATGATGATTAATTCTAAATAATGTTACAGATAAACTATCCATTTGAGAAGGGTCCGCTAAGCCCTCGTTTCAGAGGAGAACATGCTCTGAGGCGGTATGCAACTGGAGAGGAGAGATGCATTGCATGCAAGCTTTGTGAGGCTGTGAGTATTTACCGATTCTATGTAGTAGTTTAAATTTCAAATGCATCCCTGGAAAAAGTAAAATGCCAATTTACTGTGTACCACAGTACAATAAGAAATGTTTGAGATGCATATTCCATGGAAACTTGCTGTTGTCTTTAGTACCACAGAAAATTCCATATTTGAATATCAAGTATGATTCTGGGCAGAACAAGGAAAAGTAGTTTGTTTCACATTAAGAAGTTGTGCTTACAGAAAATCTTGAAGTTATGCTTACAGAAAATGCTTACAGAAGGCTATTGCTCTTACCTTGGAAATTTATTGGTCCTCTGTATGCTTTTGTTGAAGAGATTTCATGGTAACCTTGCAACATCGTTATATTTGACTTATGCCCCTGTAGACCTGTACAAAGGAGAATAATGTGTACAATTCTCTAAAACTTGAAAAAATTTCCCATTATTTCTCTCTAATTCTCAGACAGCAAAAGAGTGGGTATGAGGGTAGCTTGGTCATTGTAGGAACAAGGGAACATGAGATATTGGATGCTTCTTTTGGTCATTTGCAACATTTTCTCTTTATCAATTTATGTTAATTGACATCTAGCCATCACTGCTAATGAAACTGTACTGTATTATGTTATAATTAGGTCTGCCCTGCTCAAGCAATCACTATCGAAGCAGAAGAGCGTGAAGATGGGAGCCGTAGAACCACAAGGTATGTGATTTAAAATTTTCGAACCTTTTGTGCCTTAATTTAACCTTCATTACAACTCGGTTCTAATTGATCCAGAGCCTGGTTCTCAGCATCAATTTGACCAATTTGGCATCAGTTTTTCTTTCATTTCGCACTTAAGGATCAAGCAAGCAGAAAGTATAAATGAAGAAAAAGAGACATTGAACATGCTAAATAATTGGTCTAACTGATACTTGTAACATTACCGCACTCACTTTTTAGGACCATATAGCCTTAATTTTGCAGAAGGTTTGGATTTTTGTTGATCTTATTTATTATTTAGATGTATTTTTGTAATGCTTCTCTGTTTGGTGGCTTGAATTAATGTAACACAGGTATGACATTGACATGACCAAATGCATATACTGCGGCTTCTGCCAGGAGGCTTGCCCTGTTGATGCTATTGTTGAGGGCCCCAATTTTGAATTTTCCACTGAAACCCATGAGGTACTTAAAAAAGAGTAGTTTTATTCTCCGATCTCAGGTTAGATTTGGTTCAGCTTATGGTATTGTTTGAACCAAATTTGGACAGTCATCTTAGATTTGTTTTTGTTGGGGGTTGTATACATTTGAAACATGTTACTGGTCTGGTTTTGTGTGAGTTCTTTGCCTTTTGTTTTGGTTGGATCATAGTTCGGCCATTTGTGTCCCAACATCTTAAAATAACAAGGGAAATAATGGCCAAACTCAAGGAGAGTATAGTTTTACTGCTATGTATTTGTTTTTGCTCTTGATACTTTATTTCAAACAAAATCTTATTTTATGATTTGTTGAATTCTTGTACAGGAGTTGCTTTACGACAAGGAAAAGCTACTTGAAAATGGAGATCGGTGGGAGACTGAAATTGCTGAAAACCTCAGATCTGAGAGCCTTTACCGCTGAAGACATGGAAGTTGATATCTGACATGAAACGATTTTTCTGGCTCTTTCTTTTTATCAATTTCAATGCTGAATAAGAAAGCACACTTTGTAGTATTACTGCTGCTTTACATCAGATTGGAACTTTCTTTTACTTTGACAGTTTTTATCATTTGTTTTTTTTTCCCATCTTGGCTGTGTAGCTACTGTTAAGTCAAGAACAGCAACGAAATTAAGTCCTAAGAGGTATTATTATTACCAGAGTTTGGCGGTGTGAAACGATATTTGTTCCATTATCGCTTTTATTTCATAATTTTCGATCCTTCATAAAGTTGGATGGAGGTTTCTCAAAAATGAACAGGTCTAAATCTATTATTGCCTTGATCTCTCGCTAGATGTATTTGCCGTTGTCACAGGTGTTCTTTATTAGTTTCTTATATGATGGCTTGACTATTTGACGGACAATGCAGTAAATATTGTCCAAGTTTAGACCAGACATCACTTTAAAAAAAATTTAAAAACATCAACCGTCGTTATAGCCGAACTATAAAAAAAAGTAAAAAGCAGCAGGGTAGAAGATTAAACTGCCAGTTCGTTAAAAAGGAATAATAGGAGAACTTCATTGGTACAAAAATCAACAACGATATGTGTTCGTTAAAAAGGAAAAGGAATAGGAAATAGGAGAACTTCATTACTTTTAAACTATCATTCGGTTCAAATTCAGTTCGGCACCATTCCAACACAATTTCACAAACAATGCTGTTCCTTCCTGCCACAGGGGCCCCGAAAGTAGATCGGTGCAAAAATCAACAACGATATGTGTGGAACTTTGAGCAAAATGGGATACTAATAACCCAATTTACTCACAATTATCAAAATTTCTCTTTTCTGGAAACGCATACCTATAATCTCCAGACACGCAACCTAAGATTGTCATCATTTCTCAGACCTCTGATCAACTGCATCCAAATCGTACTATTACTAAAACAAATTGCAAAGTATCTGGAAAGCAAAAACCTCAATTATATCCCATCCCAAGTCGACCATGTCCTATTTTCTGGCAGTGAAACGGTACACCACAACTCCGCTCCGCCATTCTGGCAGAGGCAGATCCTTATGTAAAACCTCAACATCAAAATTCTTCCTGGCCTTCCTGAAGAAAGCCGCATCCCTTTTCTTCCACCGCCTCAAATGCGCCATCACAAATGCCGTCTCCCCCTTTGCAAACACCTCCACAGTCTTCAGCAACGGCTCTATGAGCTCTTCATAATATACCACATCTGAGCCCACCACCAAATCGAATTTCGAAGTGGATGCCACATCAGCAGCATCCTTTTCATCCCCCCACCTGCCAATTGTATTGATAATAAAACCAACTATGTATAAGATTTGTCTTTCTCATTAACTTGTATCCATTTATGAGTCCAGCTTTTAAAGTTTATAATGAGTCGGAAGTGTTCAGACTTTATATGTAAATAAAGACTACACTTAAAAACGGATGGCTTAAATTTCACCAAGAAGGATGGAATAAATTTTCTATCTACATCTCATAGACTCATATTCTCATTCAATATGAATATACTGAACAAAAATAGAGATTTAGCGAGAAGTTACCAGTTCCGTCACTCATATAGAAGATTACAATTTTGTGATTTACAACTACCTATCTGTCCTTTTAAAATGGACAGTTAAAATTATGGAACAATTAATCTTAAATAAAGAAATATATTGTAAAAAAGTTTGGAGGTCTGTTTGATTAGACAAAGGAAAATTCAACAAGACAAAAGAATGTAAAATGGAGAGAGTAATTAATCGGTCAACGGACCTGAGTTGCTGCACGGAGATGAATCCACCACATGAGGAGATAACAGAAGAGTTCAATTCAGTGTTGAATTGGAGATTAGGAAGCACATTAGGAAGATCTGTCAGAGTTACATGCGCACGGAGGAGTGCGGCAGCGGCAATGCCGACCAGGCCGGTGCCAGAGCCGAGCTCGAGAATCTTAAGAGGGGTTTGCTTTAACTGAAGAGGAGAGAGAAGTAACGATGGATTGTGGTCCAAGAGGGAGACAAGAGAGGAAGCAGCAGGCCAGAGCTGGAAGGAGAGGCCTCGTGACCTGAGCTCTCTAATGGTGATCGTGGCATTGATCGAGTGAAGACTGTGGTGCTGATCGATCTCCAGGAGCGCAAGACTACTCGTGTGTTGATTCTCCTCCTTTTCCTCGCCTTCGTCTGATTCGTCGTGGAGAATGGAGAGGAGGAAGTCGGGGTTTTCGTCGGAGTCTGAGCTCGCCATTAGAGTTTAGAGATTGAAGGGTTTAAGTGAGACTGAGTCTACCTCAGAGTGAGAGGAGATTCTCAAAATGGAGCTCTGAATAAAATGAAAAGTTAAAAACCATGTTGGGGAACCTAACCAGGATGGAAACAATGGGGAATTGAGCATTGGTAAAAAATTTAATTTTTAAAAGGAAAAAGAGCGATCTTTTAAAAAAGAGAAAAGGAAAAAGAACTGAGATTTCGCGCCAGGTAGGGGTCGAACCTACGACCTTCTGCTTAGGAAACAGACGCTCTATCCACTGAGCTACAGGCGCTTGTTTAAACATTTTATCAAATAAATTATTATTTCATAAAGTTATTGTCACGTTGACATCAATGATGTTTCGATTAATCATTAGGATTAGATTTGAATAGTCATGATTAATCTATAATTGATTATGATTCTGATGAAAATTTGTATTAGCTCTATCCACTGAGCTACAGGCGCTTGTTTAAATATTTTATCAAATAAAGTATTATTTCATGGCGTTATTGTCACGTTGACATCAATGATGTTTCGATTAATCATTAGGATTAGATTTGAATAGTCATGATTAATCTATAATTGATTATGATTCTGATGAAAATTTGTATTAATTTATCATACTTGTCAAATAAGTTTATTATTATTATGAGGAATCCAATAGGTTATTGGTGTCTATGATACATGCTTTATTATTTATGTTTTAATTAATATATATAAATTGTTAGATATATTCTAAAACATCTCAATAATATACATAAAAAATTATTGAATTTTAATTTTATTTCAATGGTCATTAAGAGAATGAATTAAATCACAAAATTTGGACCGTTGATTTTTATTAGTGCTTGATGCATATCAAAATAAAGTTGAAATAATGTAACTTTTTATATACCTATAAGCATGATATATATAAAATATTCAATTAATTAGTTTTTTTTATTTAAGAATTTAACAAATATTTATTTATAATTTAATTTTACGATCATTGATCTGACACCAATAATCATAGACATTGAATTCCTCCTTTATTATTATAGTGACACTAAATATATCCATACGGTTTATCATTGTCGTGATTAGACAGTAGATCCACAACTATACAAGTCCATATGCCAACATTTCAATTCTCCTTTTCTTTTGCTGTTTGTTCCTTCCCAGTACCCTTCTCTAATTGGAGGATTAAACAGTGCTTGGCTCCACCACGCCTTAATTTACTTCTGCTATCATCCATTAAAAGGAGTTCAAATTCGCATCTAGTGCTCTCATGCTTGGCCCCATGCCCTTCAAACATCATCCTAATACCGCACTAGCTCAATGCTATTTACAACATTTATATTCTTTAGAAAACAAAACAATGGAACCGGATAGCAAACAGCCTACCTGTACCAATGGAATTACACTCACGTAATAGCAGATCCCTTCACTAACATAAACCCCATTTTAAAATCCATGTACGGGCCGACATAGCACAGTAAATTACGCTGTCAATAACGGGTCTGTAGTTCGCGTGAAAACCAACCTAAAATTTCAAGATAGAAAAGAACTGAGATTTTTTTTTTTTTTTTACGACAGAACTTCAATGGCATTAACCAAGAACAGTCTACCTCTATTCCTTATTATTCTTACAGTTACAGAAGTAACAATAAGCCTAAAAATAAAATGAGTTTTGACCAGGATTCCCATGCATATTATTAAATTGACAACATGAATAAATTATGTATTTTTCAGATCTTGAATAACAACAGAGGCTGCATTGCGGCCAGGTGCACCCATCACGCCTCCTCCAGGGTGGGCCCCACTGCCACAGAGGTACAGCCCCTTCAAAGGTGTTCTATACCCACTCCTGTAAAATTCAAAAAGGAATAGTCTCAATAGCCGGTTCAAGATTGGACTTGAACATTCGAGAATATTGCATTAATGGCCCTCGAAAGTTTCAAGCAACTCATATTCCTCATTGGAATTCAACAATTCTAGTTTTGGTGATTAAAACTTAAAGATACAAAAATTAATCAAGAACAATACCATGTCAATACCAATTAGCTGCTGGCATAAGTAAAAAGCAACCACCAATGTCTCAAGGTGAAATCTTGACTGCTAGAAACCATATTGGTAAGAAAAGAAAAACTTGGGAGAATGGTCACAAAATTACCCAAAGGAACTGATTATTTAATAGTCATCAGAAAATAGCAAGTTGAACTTCTCCAGGACTTACCATCCTTGGGTGGGCCGCATTAGGAAAAGAGAATCTAACCCCATTGCACCGTGAAAGATATTACCTCCTGTTTTATGTAGTAGTAATTTAAAAGTGGTAACTTCAAGATTGACACATAAATAAAAGCTATGAGCACTAAAAGAACATGAGATTGAATTTCAATTTCTTTTGGTTATAAACCCCCACACTCATTAAGTCGCGTTCTGCAAACAGCACCCTCATCATACTTTCAAACAACACTTTTTTTCTTTAGAAATGGTATCAATGACTAGTACCTGCAAAAATCATACTTCCTGAATTGTCTGGCCTTAAATTCTCTAATGAGCCCTTTGCTCACATCAAGCAAAAATAGAACAAGAGTAAGAGGATTTTGCATGTTGGATACCAAGTCTTTATGGACTTGTTCAATTGATTTTCTTAATTTGGTTGGTATCCAATGCATAAAACACAAAATATCAGGAGTTAGCAATAAATACAAAGATATCAATGGTAGTCATTTGCAAGTACAATTAAAGATTGTATGTTCTGTAATTTAAAAGAAGGGACCTACCAGTTAGTCCAAATTCCTTTTCCAGATCAAGGGGAGTAAGCATGTCATAGCCAACTATCGAAGAACTAAATCCCGGTGCATATTCATCAATCAGAGAGAAGCATCTTTTTGCAAATGCTTCCTGCAATTAAATGAAAAGAAAAAATTCCAATGAAGCTGAGTAGTGAACTTTCCATGCCTGTACAATGAGCATTAAAAAGGATCAACAGTAACAAGAGGGGGGGGGGGGGGGGGGGGGGGCTTACTCTGACAGCAGGATCGTGCCAACTACTTTCACGCAGCTTGTATGGAGTGTACTGAACAAATAGGTTGATAACATGTTGACCTAATGTATTTAATGTAATCAGTTTGGTTTCTTGATCAACAGATCGCATATTAAAAAATGTACAGGTAATGACTTCATCAACTACAGTTACAATCATTATTCATTGGTTCCTTTTTTGAAATATAAGTTGGATAAAATTTTATACCAGGAGGAGAAATTGTTTTATCTAGGATGGAAGGAATTGTCATCTCAATAAGTGGCCTTCTAGAAGATATGCCGTTTACAGCATCCTTGTATGCTACATCAATCTCATCCATGCTTCAAAATTCAAAATTAATTAGAAGAGAAATGTCAATAGAACACTGTAAACTACACCATGTTCAATAGATTTTCTTCAACTAAAAAGAAAATTTCAAGTTGATTTAACATTTTTACCTTGGCTATGGGATCAAAAGATGTACCTTACATTTCAGTACGTTTTTTTCCAAAAATGGAATGACAAGTACAAGTTTTCTCCCCTAAAGATGGAAAGTATCTCTATTTTTCAACAGCATCAAAATATCACATATGTATATCTAATGGTGAGAAAGGAGATTATTGACGGATCTTTTCAATAAATTCTGCAAATGATGGGCACAGAAAAGAATTTCATGTTTTATAGTAATATACAATTGCAAATCTAATTTTCCGCATCTTGTGCATTATGTTTCTTTTACCTTCCCCACAGGTGTAAATGACATGATATTTTGATGACTGATATGGATATTTAACTACAACTTTTTCATTTGAATATATATATTTGGTTTAAAACTATACCTCTCAGATCCTATATGTATGGTTCCAACATGCTCAGGGCCTCCCTCAGCAGAGCTACTATTGCAACATTTAAAATTCGGTAGTCTATCAACTGCCATGTTAATTTTTGTCGTAGCCTGCATAAAAAAAATAAGTAAAAATAAAGATTGTAAATTTCCACAAATGGCAGGCATTGATAACTTTATATAGCATGATTAGCCCAATTTAAAAGACATGGAATGACAAGATGGAAAAAAAAAAGACAAAGAAATTAAAAGCTGATTCCCCTCGCCAATGCAATTCCAGAACCAAACGAGGAAAATGAACTTTCCTTATTGTCACACTGTTCTTTCAGGTTTCTTAAATTGACAGTAGACGAGTACGTGAGAGATATAGATCAGTACTATATAAAAGGGCAAAGTCACATGCGGGTGGCCCCTAGCCCAAAAAAATTTCAAAAATAAACTTCAATTATTATGCTTTTTCCAGAAAAATTGTAAATATATGCTTGTAGCTCAAACTAATTGTATATATGCCCCACACTATCACATATCCCGGCTCTACTCCAGAACTATATGTATGAGCTCTTGAATGCAAATTGATGCTAATTAGCCGATATTTCAGCACCACCAAATTGATTTCTTAAGACTGAGTGACGGACATATTCTATAAGAGCTTCCATGACAAATATATTCTAGTTTAAAGAGTTTGTAGGTTGAAAAATTCATTAGATCTTGGCTTTGGTAATAAAGAATCTTACAGAGCTATAATCCAAGTTTCTAATAGATAAGAGAAAATCATCGGAAAGGAAGTTATGAGGCATTAGTTCCTGCAGAGAAAAAGGATCATTAAATAGTAACTAATTTTCTTTTCTTTGCTTCTATGTGTATGCTTAGATGGGGTCTATAAATAAGTTACCACAAAAGTTCTGTGAGCAGTGGCATTTGAAAGAACGACAGAAGAATGCACCTCAGTTCCATCAGCCAACACAACCTGCAAAGCTATAATTCAAATGCCACAACAAAATATATATAGTATACTAGGAAATTATATGCTCTGTTCATCTTTTTAGTAAAGTGCTGGTGATTTTTTGTCCTACTACTCATTTTCTTAGTAAATTACCAGCTCTATTTCCTGTCAATTTCTTGTCCTGCTTCTCATGTTTGCTTCTTATGTTAGCTATGCAATTGGTGATAGATTAAGCATAATTTCTTTGTTGAATGAGGGAAATTGCAGTGAACTGAAGCCTACTTGACATAAATGTGCACCAAATTGCAATTGCAGGGGACCTGCATTGTCGATGGTAGTATTGTACCGAGATAAAGCTGTGCGCCAACCAAAAGTAAAATCTTGCAGTTTAAAAATAAAGAACTGCTCACCCCTGTTGCTTCTTTGGTGTTGACATCTACAAGAAGCTGTTTCACCTATACAAATAACACTGAAACAATTGAAGTAAAATAACCTGAAAATACTTGAGAGCATAAGCTGGCAAATAGAAGATTGAAGATAAAAATTTGGAAGTCTGAGTGAATACATTTCATTCATTTATGGGTTTTGCTCTTAGGCTCTTTTTGATTAATTGGTGTATCAAGCAGGAAATCAATAATGCTAATGCCAAGGGTTAGAATGACTTCTTGATACACTAGTGGTTATTCCTTAACGGGGAAACTAAAATCCAATGGCCCTATTATGCTTCTGCACTATGCTAAAGAGCATGAACATACTAAGCAAAAAGAAGAAAAGAAAACTAAAAGAGAGAGAACATTTTCCCAAAGACACACTCTTTAGTTTTTTGCTAAAAATGAAACAATTATTATTCCAGTAGCAACTGAAATGAGGACTGATTAGGCTTTAGAGAAAATAAAGATTGGTCATTCGTGCAGTAGTCCTCACAAATTTTCAACATTCAGGCACCAAGTAGAAAAGCTTTTCCTCCTTTAAATTGATTGTACCACTCTTTTTACTCTCTTCCAGACTTCTCTCATTTATTTAAACACTTTTTGCTAAATGCAAACATTCTATAATGAGTAGAAATCAAACTTCATAGTAATTTTGTCAGGAGCCCAAGAGAAGACGAACTTCTGTCTGAAAATAATCCAAAATGGGTGTTTCTTGCTATAAGCAAAGTGTAAAGTAGTCAGGGACACTTTCTTCAAATACAGACAAGTGAGTTCTTGCAGAAAGAGGTCAAAATAAAGTACCTCTGCATTGGTCATGATGTGGACCCCAGCTTCATGAGCAGCTTTACTTATAGCCGAGGAAACTGAACCCATTCCACCTTCAACATAGCTGTAAATGTTATTGTTTGTTCTCTTAAAATATCATTTTTTCATATTTGTCACATTCTGCACAATGGTACCACTATTGGTTCAGTAGCGGTAGTTACCAAAAGAACATCACAGATATTGGTTTAGACTGCTAACTCCTCTTGGTGATAAAATGCCTTCGTGTTTATTTACAGGTTCTAAAATGTCTTCATGTTTCTTTACAGGTTCTAAAAGAAGTGGTGATCTCCTCATTGGTGTGTTCTGGTGACATGTTGAACCTCACCAATCAGGGTACAGTCCAATAGGAAAATAAAAATCTTACGACCAAATTCCCCGTTCTCCTTTAGTTTCTCCCATCACATGGTGTAATAAGACATATCCTGAACCAGGCGTATGTACTGTTCCCTGTACAATTTTACATACAGAATGTGTAGCTTGAATATCATATCAGCTTGTCTGTTTTCAAGATATTTTGCATGAATTGTATGTTGCTAGAACTTGTTCTCCAATTCTAAGGACTACTGAGATATCAAGTGGTATTTTTTCACTTTAAAAGGTAACATATAGCTTGATTTTACTAATGAAGCACCAATTTTTCCTAAACAAAACCCCAGATCTTAAAGACATCTGCAAATATAACCCAGCACTTATACTTTGTTTGACATTAAAGAGCATCCCCTACATATCAAAAGTATTTTCCTCCAAATCTAATTAAGTACCTTCCTCTTAATCCAATATGAAAACAGAAGTTAATGTCAAACAAACCTCTCCCTGCAAAGTACCTTCCTCTTAATGATAATAAACTGCTCTTGAAGGGAATTTACTGTTGCTTAATAACAGAAATGGATATAAATAATGTTACCATAGTTCCGATCACAGAATCAGTTGCAAGTGTGGCCTTCAAAACCTCTCCCTGCAAAGTAGGCAACAACGGTGGTACAAGATTACAAAAATGTAGACTCTTGCTTTTTTTTTCAATTGAAATGAGGTTTTTGGGGACCTTGGCATCCATTTCTTTTTAGACGTAATTGTTGCTTTGATAGATATATGTTTGGGATGTGAAGTAAAATGGTTTCAACAATGCAAGGATTCTTTAGAAATAATAATACTTAGAGGACAAAAAGGACACAAATCAAAAGTTGAATATACTTTGTGTTGTTGTATCTATTCACCACAACAACAATAAAAACCAGCGGAAAGACAACAGATGCTGATTCTTTCAAGAACAATGCTAGTACACACTGCCCAAAAACAAGACAAACGGGTAGATAGTGTAGGCCCAGGTTATTTCAATGATTTTCCCAATCCCCTTTTTGGTTAATTGAGAAGTAACTACGTAAAAAGATTGCAAATATCAATAAATACTTAAGATGACATGCAAAAGCATCAAAAGAGAAGCATATGTAAAGGGAAGAGAAATGGAGAGAAAACAACCTCAAACCAATTGTTAAGGACCTTTGAGGCTGGTGAAAGTATCAGATCCATAAAATCTCTGAAAGATAGAAGAAAAATAAACAAATTAAAAGGTGACCCATTAAATTATTAAGTTAATAGAGAATCTAACAAGGAAGAAAAAAGAAATCGTGTTCATAAAGTGAGGACAAAACCATAATTATGGTTTATGTCAATTCTGGTGCAACTGTTACAAATTGGTCATTGTTTTGTTTATTTGCCTTCTATTTAGTTTACTTCATGTCTTTTTAACATTTTATCAGGTATACCAAGCTTATTTGGGTCAAATGAAGTAATTTAATTTTGAAAATTGACTTGCCCATCTAAATAGTAAATGAACACATTGACTTACACCATGTCCTTTTGCCCTAGTGCGAATACATGTTGGAGGCAGCGGCTCCAAAATGCAGATTTATGAAGCTTATCCTTCATTTTATCAGCTAGAGATGGTATATCATGAACCAGCTCTGGTGGTGGTGAATCTATGATGAAATCCATGAATTTGCAGAATTTTTCCAACTGTGTTTCATACCTATACTGAATGCATAAGTATTAGTACAGATTGCAAAACAAGGATGCCCAGGTTGATTGTTGAAAATATTTATTGGGAAACTTTCCAGAACACCAAATATATAACAATGTTTTCTCTTTAAAGCCAATATTTCATATCTACAACTTACCAACTTTTTAGATTATATGCAAATAAGTAAATAGTAAGAATAATCTGAATAGCATAAGAAATGTTGATGGTTTTTGTGCACAAAGCAAAAATTTGAATTCCATTAGCAAAAGACTTTATAAAAAAAAGCAAGTATTCAGATATACAAATAATATGGTGACCTCCAACTGAACAAGTTCAATTGATCAACTCCAACCACAAAACACTCGAGTTCAATGCTTTAACATGAAGAATAATAACAAAAGGACAAAGTAAAGCACAAATTGAAATACTTCCTCAACCTTGGGTATGCTATTGCATCTTTTTTGGAGAACTTGGTAATTTCTGATTGGTTCAGGTCCTTGTTGGCGCCCAGTAGAAGTGACTTTCCATCAAGACATGGTGTAAAGGATGATGGCTCCCGTCGATAGAGCTTCAAGCCATGTCTCTCCAACTCTAGATCCCTTTGATTGAGAGTAATAATAGGATAAAATAATTACAAAATAGTTGGGTTGTAGAACATGATCATGGTACTAAGTTAACTTCAAGCCGAACATTTCAAATCCGCGCAATATCAAAGTTGTCAACCTATACGCACACCATTAGATGTTAAACCCAGAGGTGTGCAACTAAATGTCGCTCAAACCGCTTTAATTTGAGTTAGCCATCAGTCGAACAATTAATGTCTGGTTTATTTAAACCAAATCCATCCCCAAACTCTGTTATGCAACTGAACACCCAACTGGATGATGATGCATGGACAACAAAATATGGGAAAATGGGAACTAAGAGAACAGGCCGAGACATTATCAGACCAATACCAATGCACATGTTTTGAGTCGTCAAGTTTGCGCGGAAACATCACCAGACAATGACCAGTCACAGAGACAGTTTAATTGTACACTACAAGTGAGGTGTGAACCTGATGACAGAAGGTCGGAGAAGGCTCTGGAGATAGCTGCAGCGTGAGAACTTGAACCCGGGCACGATCTCCTCCGTCACTGCGGCGCCTCCGATGAGATGGCGACGCTCCAACACGGCCACCGAGAGGCCAGACCTCGCCAGGTACGCCGCCGCTGTCAGGCCGTTGTGACCACCGCCGATCACCACCGCGTCCCATTTCTTCTTCGCCGCTAAATCCTTATCAGGGGAGGTGGAGGCGGAGAAGCGCCGGCAGGAGGAGAGGACTCGTGTTAGCCGAGACATGGGAAGAGGCGAAGAGTGTCAGTGAGTGAGACCAAGGAGCTGGTGGGGTGCGCCGCGAGGTGATTTTTAGGATGTGCTCCAGAGAGTTTGAGGGAGAAACGAAAAGGGGATGGAATCCGCAATGGAGATTACTAAAATGTGAAAAAAAATGAATAAAGGATTCTCCCAGCCACCTGCTCTCACTCTCTCTTACTTCCTCTGATTTTAATTCGAAGGAAGGTGAGAATTCTCTCCTCTCCTTTCCCCTCCACCTCATTCACCTCCTTTATCCACCTTTGGAGCACGCTCTTACAGAATTCACATCCGCCGCCAACTTTTTTTTATGACACGCTCGATCTCCTCCTCTGTTATGTTATTGCGTGTTGCTCATGCACCGAATTTAAAAAAGAAAAATGTTTGAGAAATAGATTTTATTATTTATTTTATATAATATTTAATTATTTAACTCAAATATCATTAATCTCAATAATAACTCATTTAAATTAAATAATAAAAATATTATATAAATAAATTGTATAATAAATTTATTAATATAGATAATAAATTCAGTATTGAGACATCAATGATTATATCTATATCAATACCTTTTAAAAAAATATATAATTTCCTTTCAAAAATTCACATTGTTCCATATTACACTGATTCGAATCAAACAGTGAAAACTATTTGTTTATAAAGTTTCTGTCGTGATAAATATAATAATAACTAAGAACACCTTATAATTTTGAAAAAGAGTATGTCTAAAATCCACATCACCTTTCCCTAGATATACTTTTCTTTTTCATGAATAAAGAGAAAAAAAAAAGACAACAAAAGTAGTGGATGCTTTATTCATGGAATAAAGGATGAAAAAAAAAGAAAACAAAAGTAGTGGATGCTTGAGCTTTCATTTAAAAAAATGCTAGCTTTATACCAATATAAAAAAAATGCTAGCTTTGTACCAATATAAAAAAATGCAGCTTTATACCAATATTGATATCGTAATTTATTTGATGGGTCAACATTTCAACTGATCAATAATTGATTATCTTTATTTACTAGTTAATACTTTTACTAATCAATTTCTCATCTTTGACAAATTATGACGAACTTTTGACGGAACTCTGACAAACCTCCAACGAAACATTTAATGTGAATGACAAAGTAAAAAAAATGTGAAGCATTCAACATTAATAATAAATATCATGTTATGGTATTACTTTGTTTGTTCTTAATTTCAAGTTCTTTAATATCAACTTTGATAGCTCTATTTCTTCATTCATGTTGATTTTCTTTAATATTTAATTTGCATATTTCATTGTTCACCTTAAGAGCATGTTCGGTTGTCACAAGATTTAGCAGGATGAAAAATTACAATTCCACAAGTATGAAATCAACGAATCAACATGTAGGAATTCATGCTTATAGAAATGCACAAGAATGATTATGAAAATATATAGAAGATTGTTCAGTTGTATCGTAAAAATAGTGTAAAAATTTTTGTTTTCTTTTTGAAATGCTTGATATCATTACTATTTTTTTCTGTATAGCTTGTTAATAATATGTAGATGAAACAATTATTTTCTTCATTAAAATATTTTAAAACAATATACAAAGGATAACTAAAAGAATCAATAAAGAATAATTAAAAGTATTTCATGAAGAAAAATAATAATATATAAAAATTCTACAAAAAAAATATCAGTGTCAACAAAACATAATTTTTTCTATTGTTTTTCACTTTTTCTATTTTAAGTTTTTAACAAATCCCCAATTGAACTGGACAGAGCAATAAATTTGACAAATAATTATGAAAATATTATTCTAAATTTCATTTATACTGTGTTTGTGTCTAATACATTTATAACCAATTTTGACTACATTTATGATTCTAAGATTATCAAAACAGTTGAACAATATCCAATATATGACATTTATATTCTCATAAATAAATCTATAAAAAAATCGAACAAATACGTAAAATATTATGCATAAAATTTTCCTATTCTGCATTTGGGAGTTGATTTTGTCTGTCTCTTGGTGTTATTAATATGTTTTGGTCAAATTTATAATATTAAGAATTTAATATCACAAAAATTGATGAAATAGAATATATATCTTTTACATATTTATAATTCTTTTTGCAAGAATGAAACAAATGCAACGAATATTACGCGCAAGTTCTTCTAAATATATTTTGTTATGCATCATGCACGTATGTTGATGTTTTGAATCAATTTTAACCACAGCACTGATCCTAAGATCATCGGAATCGACATATAATATGCAATATACATTATCTATATGCTAAAACATTATGCAAGAAAATATTATAAAAAATATATTTACAATGTTTTGTGTGTGCCTATTGAATTTTTAATCAATTTTGGACATATCCGAGATCACCAAAATAGTTGGATAATATCCAATATATATCATATGTACGCTCATAAATTTATCTATGTAAAAATCGAATAGATACATCAAATATTATGCATAGAATTCTCTTGATATATAATTAGAATCGATTAAGAATTAATTTTTGATATAGTGTTAAAAACAATATTCTTCAAGATCGTAGGTTCGAAATCTATAAAGAATCTTTTATAGATATTTAAAAAATGAGTACCTTTAACCATTATTTTTTATCTAAAAAAAATAAATTTGATTTTGCATGTATCTTGAAAGTGTTAATTTATTTTTGCCAAATTTATAATTATAACATCATTAAAATTGACGGATAATATATAATATATGTATCTACATATTGCCGATGTTTGTTTTTTCAATAACGACAAATAATCTCTAGCTACCCTCGTCTCTGCCTGCATGAATACTTGTGTGATCAAATATTATGCTTTAAAATCTCCTAAAATGTATTCAAGTGTGTGTTGATATATGATTTCAACTTGGGTCACCTTTTTATGTTATTAACATCACAAAAGTTCACAGATAATCTATGACACGTGTCCTCTATAGATACGTAAACTTATGTAAAAATCAAGTAGATAGATCAAATATGACGCACAAAGTTCTTCAAAATTCAATTTACAGTGCCTCCTGTGTGTTTGTTGATGGTTTTAACACAATTTTTCTTGCATGTGTATGATGTTATTCAGCCATTATATATAAAATTTTGATGATTGTATTATAGAAAATATGATTCTAATTAATAAAAAATGATAAAATATTAATTTATTGATTTTATATGTTTTTTCAGAGGAATTGAATCTTCGATCTTATTTGGTACGAATTAATTAACAATGAAGTGAATGATATTACACGCATGATTTTAATATATGTTTTGACCATTTTGGTAATTTAAAATGTATTCAAATTTGTTTAAAAACATAAACATATACATCCTGTAACTTATTTCAGTACATAATTCATGAGGTAATTTTTTTTATCCACAAGTCCAAAACAATAAAATCTTTATGCACTCAAACGATGCCATTTAGAAATTATATTTTACTGAAATATACGATAAAAGAATGACAATCTCAGTTAATTAAAAACGAAAATTTTCTGAGATATACCTCTTAAAAATTTTAATATCATCGAATAATTAGAACGATTACAACGCTCCGCCGCACCATAACACACGACAAGTTATCCTGATTTGATTCCAATTCTTGTTGCCCCGGGCAGAGCGGTCAGGACGTCTGTAGTCTGGACCTGACCCGGGTTAACAAAAGCTGGACCGCTTTTCCACAAAAACTCTCTCTCTCTGTCCATCTGATTCGGTCTCCGAAAACGCCATGAGCCGAGAGGATAAGACCTTTTGGAGGGTTAAAATGGTATTTCACGCGTGAGATATTTTGCCCACTTTTCTAGATAGCGGCTGGTCCCACCACATCACGTGGGTGCTGGTGCATTCTTTCCTTTCAAGCTGCCAAAAGACAATAATATCTCATCAAATTATGCGGAGAAGGACGACGCAGTTGAGTAATTACCTCACTATACGGGCTGGTTAATTACTTATATGCCCCTACAAAGATGATTATTGGCTTTGATTTTCGTTTAATCTCTATAAAATATCTATCAGTAAAAATACTTTGTAGTCGCGTCTTTTGCACTTTTTTTTTACTTCGTTTAGGCTCAAATTACCAACATGCAAACTCGCAAGTGACTCCGGATTTCAAGATCTGTTTATGTACTATAAGTGCGGTTCATCTAATAATTGAAATTGAGCACCAAATAAAAAAAAATTCTAAAAGTGCCTTCTCAGTTATTTTACAGAGGAATTAATCTTAAAAGTTGGCACCGATAAAGTTTTAACTATTGTTCATAAGTTTAAAAAATTTAACTGCATTATCTTTCCAATTATTCATAGAGGAGTTGATCTCAAATTACCACAAAATTGCATTTTAAAATTATTTCATCGGAGTAATGTTTTATGAAAAAATATTTGGTTGCAACCCCTATTAATATAATATAAGTAAGAATATTTTTTCACAGTTCAACTCGTAGAAAAATAAAACATTTTATTGGTTTATATTTATTTTCCAGAGAAGTTTTAACTGAAAGTTTACAAGTCTTAAATTCATAATATTTTGTTCTATGATTGTAAGCTTTTGTACGTCCCAAACACCAGGTGCAGCCACTACAAAAACCCAATAGATGGAGGACCAGTGGATATTCGGATTTGAAGGGGACTGAAATTCAACTGCTCGCGAGAGCAACATTTCTAATCCTCCACCAACGGTATTGACCGTCCGATCAAAATGGGAACAGATCCCTTTCGTCGTAATCTCAATTGGAAGCGGTACATTGACTACGCATTCCAATCTATAAATCTAGGGTTTGGTGATTAACCTGATTTCCTCGTGCTCTCTATTAGAGGTGGGTTGGCTTCTCCTCCCCCTCAGCTCGTTTTCTTTTACCAGATCTAGGTTTCTATCCTTTCGTTTCTTTCCCATTTAACATGGCTGCGACTGATGTGGAGTACCGTTGCTTTGTCGGTGGACTAGCCTGGGCCACCGACGATCGCTCCCTTGAGGAGGCCTTCAAGCCGTATGGCGAGATCTTGGAGTCCAAGGTCCGATCTATTCATTTCTCTTCGTATTAATTCTCTTTTTGTTTCATATTTCAGATTTCTCGAACTTTGTATTATCTCTTGATGTGATATCTGATCTGTTTTTGTCTTTTTGGCGTTGGTGCTGTAATTGATCTGCATTTTAGGAATTATTTTAGTCGTCTTAAATTAGTCTTTGAGAAGGCTGCATCCTTTTGGTTAGAAACAGTCAAGTTTGACTAATAAAAAGGTTAACGCATCTGAATCTGAATTATTTTTGTAGATATTCCTTTTATTCCTTTTCAAAAATAAGAAGGAATACGTTAGCGCATCTAAATCTGGATTTTTTATGTAGATATTTTCTTGATCTACCGATCGAATCTAAAAAAGTGCTAATTTTCAAATATGAAAGAAAAGATGTTATCTCCATCTAAAACGATCTTAATATTCTACCTTAGAACTGACAAATATGAACTTTGATATGGACACAGATCATTAATGACCGTGAGACCGGCAGATCTCGTGGCTTCGGCTTTGTGACCTTCTCGAACGAGCAGGCAATGCGTGATGCCATTGATGGGATGAACGGTAAGGAACTTGATGGCCGTAGCATCACTGTCAATGAGGCCCAGTCTCGCCGCAGTGGCGGTGGGGGCGGAGGAGGCTTTGGTGGCGGCCGTCGTGAAGGTGGCGGTGGCTACGGCGGTGGCGGATATGGTGGTGGCGGTTATGGCGGTGGCCAGCGCCGTGAGGGTGGCGGCCGTGGTGGCTATGGCGGCGGTGGCGGTTACGGTGGTGGAAACGGTGGTGGCAACGGTGGTCGCTACTCGAGGGGTGGCGGCGGCTCTGATGGTAGCTGGAGGAACTGAGTTGAAATTAGGTTTAAGGAATGTTGATTAGGGTTTGGAATTTGCTGTTCTGTCTGTGTTTGTGTTCTGTTTTAAGTTTTGACCGTTGGTGATGCTCTCGGTTATGGTTTGCGAATGTTAGGGGTTCTTGTTTCGGTAATGAGTGAACTATTGTGCTTTGCTTAGTAATTCAGGAATTAAAAAAATGGCAGTATTTAGCTGATTTGTGTGTTATGTGCTAAAGTGCTTGTTGATTTCTGGTTTAAGTGCTCGTGTTTACTGGAGATTGCATTGTGCTTTCCAGTCGGATCCATCAGAACTGTGTTTTATCCCGGGGTCCTGTGCTTACATCACTGGCACGAGATGCCTGTTCATCGACAATTTCATTGAATCTGAAAATACCAACCCCTTTCCCTCTTTTGTATTTTTTTTTTACATTAAAAGCCCTTTCCCTCGATGTGTGCTTTATATCCCGCACAAATTTGCATGTTTGGAGATCGCTATCGTGACTCATACGTGTTAAATAATATAGAAAATTTATCAGTCCTTCAATTTAAAAAAAAATCATCGTAGTTCTTAAATTTTAACCTTTCACATCTTTGAATTATTTTAAAAAAAATCAAATTGGTCTTCAAATTTTTTTAGAAAAATCAAATTGGTCTTTAAATTTTAAATTTATATCAATTAAGTTCTTAAATTTTTAAAATATGTGTTTTAGTTTTTAAATTTTTTCAAAAGAAATCAAATTAATACGTGAATTTTTTTAAAAGAATTAAATTAGTATATATTTATTTTCAAAAGAAATCAAATAGATCGAGTTGATATTATTTTATTATTTTTTAAATAGATCAGATTCATGTTATTTTATGATAGTTCATTTCAGCATAAATTGATCGGTTTCACCGTAGCCACCGCCACCTTCACGACGATAGAAACCAATTTTATGATATTTTATGATTCTTTATTTCCAAAATAGGATTCATCCTTAACCTTTCCTTTCACAAAAACTTTATGATAGTTCATTTCAGCATAAATTCTGCGTGCATAACATGAAGTTGGTTTGTTGTGTATTTGAGAAAAGAGTTTATTCAATGTGAATTTTTTTTTTAAAATAAGTTGGTTTTCATATCATTAACGATTGAGAAATAAGAAAGAACAAGATATCAATGCTATATGATCCCAATATGTATGGTCATAAATCATGTGATAAAAGAAAAGGCAATGTCACGAAGCATCAAAAATCAGATATTCAATTCAAAAATACATAAAAAAGAGAAATTTTAATAAAATAAAAAAGAATAAAGAGTCCTCAGTTAAGAAAACTAAGGAAATTGACTCAACAACAAATTTTGTTGGAAGCTCCATTGCAGAGTTTAGACCTAACCATGAATAGAGAAGCTATGGGAACGACAGAACCTGTGACTATCTAGAATTCTATTAAAAAAAAATTCTAAAAATTCATTAGGTGGGATGGCAGAACAAACTAAGGAAAAATTGAATTATTTATTCTGAAAGTCATGAATTGAACCTACGAATCAAAGAAAAAAATGAAAAAGAAAACAGTAAATATTCGCCCGCGGAATACCTAATTTATTTACAAAAAAGAATTTTGACATTATTCAATAAAAATCAGGAAAGAAAAGATTCTTTATAAAAGAAAGAAGCATCATATTCTCTATTCAAATTCTATTAAATATGCACAAAAGAACACACACCTCTGCCTTAATTTATCCTACATATAAGTAGATTCCTTTTTTTTTTTGAAAAAATAGAATTTTTTTTTGGGGGATCCGAATGGGGGATTCGAAATGATGTGATGGGCAAATGACGGGAATTGAACCCGCGCATGGTGGATCCACAATCCACTGCCTTAATCCACTTGGCTACATCCGCTCCTTATCTAGCTAAAGAAAGAATTTTCTCTTTTTTCCATTCATCATTATTGTTTTTATTCTGACCTCGATGCTTAGATCGAGATATTGGACATAGAATGCCAATCTATGCAAAAAAAGAAATAATCAGCTATGATAGATAAAAAAAAGAAGAAGATAACTTTCAGTTGGTCTTGGGTATCAATCATTGTATCCTACGTTGTTGTCCATATAATCAAATATAAATAATGGGCATGGAAAGGAACATATACCTGCTGTTCCTATAAGAAAATCTCAAAGAGGTTACAAATTGGGTGAATTCGTGCCTACCCCTTTTTTGGAAATAAAAGGGGTAGGCAGTATTACATCTTTATCTTTATCAAAAAAAAAACATTTTCCAAGAAAGCCATGCAAAAATCTGGTCAAATAATGAAAGAAGTATTCCTCATAAAATGAAAACGAAGGCAAAATGGATTAAAGATTTTACCATTACCAATCCAAGTTTATCCATAGGCTAGGCTCAAATGCATCTCTGATAGTAACTAATACATGACTCCAACTAGAAGAAACCCACCCGCAATTGAAAAAACCACATAAAAAGAGAGAACGGCCTCGAAGCTAACAAACCTATATTCATCTTTAGCTTGTTTAGCCCAACATCGGTTAGTCGAGCACATAAATCCGGGAAGCGATGTCTTGAACAAGCCAGTCAAAGCCTTCAAGCAATCCTTTGCCAGTGTAAGCACTGCATCCCACTATTTGCCAGTGCCTGCTCTTATCCATTGCTTCTAAATTAAGAACCTATATGAAATGAAAGATCAGCAATTTTCTGAGATTGAGATCAAGGCAAAAGATTAGGCCAAAAACGGATTGTCTAATGATGGATGTCCTTGGTAAGTGAAAAATAAACCCGAAGATATGGCGATGAACATGAAACAGAATAATGACATTACTGATGACAGATTTTAAGTAGTACTGGAACTGAAAGATATTATTGAGCGAAATGGTGCCAATGGAGTCTGTCTACTTATTCGAAGCTTAGCATGATAAAGCCTGAATAAACAGTTAGTTCTAGACACTGAGCCTCAAGTTAAGTAAAATTTGCATCAGTAAAATTAATTTAATTACAGTCGTGCAACTAAGCACAAAACTAGTCAAGAAAAGAGAAAAAATGACAAAATAATATTAAAGGGCATAATTTTGTTGAATATTAGTTAAACTAGTACTTGCATTGAGTATGACTAAGATGGTACCAACTGTCAAAAATCCTGGGTTATAATCCATTATTTTGTCCTTTAGTCCTAATAGAAAGATGCAAATAGAGACAAGCAGAAGAATTATAAAAAGCAGTATATATATTGTAAGCATTTTGTTATGGAGACAGTTGACTTGACAGTGTGAGTATAGAAGACTCTAAGAAATCTCATTAAGGTTCAAGAGTTGACAAACAATAACGAAACATTAATCAATGTAATTGAGTTTCTTTTCTTTTGTTGTCAGATGTTGATATCTATGACTAAATATTAAAAAAAAAAGTCAGAGGAGCCCAGTGAAGCTAAATAATCCCATAAAAAATTTTAAGAAAAAAGGACGGTTCAAATATGGGATTAACTGGTATCTTAACTGGCATGAGTCAGGTACAGGCTAGCAATAACCATTTAAAACGGTATATCTCAGCCAACAATGAGTGTACTAGACATGTTACTGCCCTGGTCATGTCAAGTAAGCAGCAATACGTGATGGGTCATACCAGACATGTACCAATTCAGTACCAGTACACACTGACAAGGTCTCAATTAATTCCTTTGACAATTTCTGTTACTGTGTTAAACATTTTCAGGGCCTCATTTCAGATAATAACAAACCTTAAAAGGACTGTTCTGGAATTTTGATAAAGAAATTCAAAATCAGCTAACCTTAGCAATTTCAGAAGGTTTGAGTGCCCCTTGAATATCTTGCTTGTTTGCAAATACCAACAGGGATGCTCCTGATAATCTCTGTCAAAGAAGGAGAGAAGTACGTGAATTTTAAATCAAGGTTTTTGCAACATAGGCCACTACCATACTTGCACAAACACCCAATATTTCTTCATTTGCAATTAAGACCAAATATTTTAGCTTATTTGCAAAAATACCCGACCAAATGATCAATCAATCAAAACTGACTATCCCCCCCCCCCCCCCCCCCCCCAAAACCTTGATGAATAACTCAGCAAACACTCAAACCTTGTCATAGTAGTCCATAGCAATTTGATTCGTGCAAATAGATGTACCATATTTTGGTTCAATTTGGATTTGAAAAATTTTCACATAAAATTTAATATATATCTTCTTGATCATGCTAATCCAACAATTTAGCATTATTTACAAACATCTCAAATGATGCGTCTTAAAATGTCAGTCTCATGGAGTATACTATGAAATATGGGGTGGTGGCAAAGAAATCATATAACAACATAACTAGTATCAGTTGATCTATTTTAACCCTGCATATTTTCTTTCAGCTCATATGGTATTGCTATTCTAATTGAGGACCAGCAGGGACAATTTGCAATCACACATAATTCTAACTAGATAAAGTTTGCTAAATGTAGGATTCATAATGCATATCTGGGTTACATAGATGCCTAAAAGCACATTGAACTGATAAACCCTAATGTCAATTTTTGTGCCGTAGGGGTGTGGGGTTGTGTTTGTTTGTTTTTTTTTTTTTTTTGGAGAGGAGGGGGGTTGTTTCCTGTGTTGCTTGTCCAACAAATTCAATGTGTTTACATTTGGTCGCACAAATTTGTCAACTTAGTACACAAATTCAGACGAAGTTAACCAGTACCTCTTCCTTGAGGAGATTGTGAAGCTCAGCCTTGCAATCCTCGAGCCGCCTCACATCAGAGCTATCGACAACCCACACCAATCCATCTGTTTGCTCAAAGTAATTCCTCCAATACGAGCGGATTGTCTTTTGACCCCCGACATCCCATATATTCAAAGAGTACCTGATAAAAGGAGATCTCTAAATCTGTTTGAAAATGAAATAGTCTGTGTAAAGTTCGGATCGTTTGTAATTAGATGAGTTACTTTTGGTACGCGATAGTCTTGATGTTGAACCCGAGAGTAGGGCTGATGATGCTAGTGTCTTCTCCGTTTATTTTGAGCACGATTGTTGTTTTTCCCGAATTATCCAAACCACTGCATCGGAATCAGGAGAGAGAATAAGAGATCACTACCAGATAGAGAGAGAGAGTAGTAGTAGTAGGAGGGGGAGAGGGAGAGAGAGAAAGAGAAGAGCATACACCATGAGGATGCGCATCTCCTTCTCTTTGCGCTTGATCTTTCGTATGATGCTTAGAAGCCCCATTGGAGAGGAAAGACGAATAAACTAGACTGTTGGTAAAGCTGATGTCAAATTAAATTCTACGCAATTTGATTTAGATCTGAAAGACGGGGGTACAATCAGATTTCGATTGAAATGGAAGGAGGAAAATCCTTTTAGACGTTGAGAGAGGTGAAGAACAACATCGCCAAAAAGAAATGTGAGAGAGAAGTACGAGTGTGGAGCAGTGACGGACTTTGATCCAACGGTCAGGATCTTAGAAAACCCAAATGACATTTATATTTTGTTAGCCAAAATTTCTTTTGCATCCCTCCAAAAGCTTCAAATAGCAAATTGGATCCCCTGAGCAGAGCTTCATAAAATGTGAAATTTGCTCGTTTATAAGAAATCCGATCTAGAGGAATCTAACCATGATTAGATCACATACATAGTCTCAGGTCAATTCCGTAGAGAACTACTTTTTTCAGCGATGTTCCACTGCTTCGATAAAAAATTTAAATTATTCTCTTCCTAAGAAACTTTTTCTGAAAATTTTCTGAACTTTAAGCCGATTAGACGATTTATAAATTGATAAGTAGTGTGAAAGATAAATAACTTTTCTTCTAAGAAACCTGATTACTCCCAACCATTTCGGAGGCGGTAAACTCGCGCATATTTTTTTTTCCTTTTTTTTTTTAAAGTGACATCAACTTCGTGCGAAATAGGTTTGTTCTCTATTTTCATGTAAACCTGTTTCGCACAATAAATTTCTCTTTCCTTTTTTTTTTTAAGTGACATCAACTTTGTTTTATTTTTGTAAAGTTGAGCATCATAGCGGTAAAGTCTATCTGCACTTCTTTTGAATAACTAAATCCATACATTTCATTTTTTTCAGATCTGAACAATCTTGAGTTGTTCTGTTGATATCAATAAGATAATCTAGAGAGAAAAATGGTAATACAGCTCTTCACCATTTTTATGTGTAAATTTTAAAATCAAAACAAGATTGCCAAATATTGATCTAGATCTTAAGCCGCCCATCACATCACTTATATCTAAGCACTTAGTTTTGTATCTAAGTATGAATCATGCTTGATTTATATTCTACAAGAACTTTTTTGTTATCATATTCACTACAACAGGTTTAAACTCTTTAACAACATATAACGTGCATTAAAAAGTATTAGAAACCAACAGCTAAAACTACGTCCAAAGCAAACCAGGAGTATATATGTATTATAAAAGGAACTTTATTTTGAAATTCTCACTGCAACAAATTAGTCACATTATTTGTACAGCCACAGGCTGCTTCTAAATCTACCATTATTCTTTTTTCTCTATTCAACCAGTGATAAGCTATTATTTTGATTATTTTCATTCTCCTTTCCAAAACGAGCTCTCTAAAGGAGTTCAGCTCTTAATGAAAGAAACACCCTTGTGTATACTCTCTGCCAATTCCTTCTTTGCCTTCTCTAATCCAGACCTGCCATTTCCGGTTACAAAATACTAAGTTTAATTCTTTGGAAGATTGGAATAATTATACAATAATTATATTACTAAGACACTGAAAATAAGTCAATTTATACAATACAGATTATTCATAATTAGGCTCGAAGAAAACATGCTCATAGTAACATTATTTAAAGGAAACCAGAGAAATTTTAACTTGTAATATTACCTCTCAAATTCATTTAATGGACCCAGGGGCAAAATTTCCTCCACACCTCCTCGACCTAGCCGCACTTTTGAGGCAAAGAAAGGGAGCTCGGTAATCTTAATCAAAATGAAATTATAGACATAGTCAGAAGAAAATCTCAATAAGTCTGTTGGTAAATTATTAGATAAATAAATATACTCTTGGAATTTCAGTTCCTTTGTCCAGAAGGGTTACAGATGTGTGAAACTGGTACAGGCTAACACCAATTTAGTTTTTATCTGTTTTTTTTTTCCTTTTAGTTGCTTATTAACAAACAACAACTTAAAAAGCTGGAGCAGGAAGCAAGATCAATATATATATATATATATATTTTGCACTTGTCCAATAGTGGCCAACCTAGAATTGAGTTCACCAAAAATCAACTCATGTAGAGTGAGAGAGAGAGAGAGAGAAAAAGAACCTGAGAAGCAACAAAGGAGCACTCCACAACACCAGCATCTCCACGCAATCCACGCAAGCATGCATCAGCGAATCGAGCAGCCGCATAAGCCTGAATATATCATTAATCAACAGCAAGTTGGCTAAAAGTGTGACAAGATAGTGGTAGTGACACTGGCGAGGGTATGAACACTAACCATTGATAATGTCGCTGACCCTGTACCAGCTTTTGCCTGAATATAAAAAAAGTTAATATAAGACAATAAAAAGATTAAATGTTAATAACTGGTCTTTATTTTTATTATTAATTCTTTTTGGAAAGTCCCAACAAACCTGTTGAATGATTCAAAAGCCAGAAATTGACATAAAATCAAGAAAAGAAATCACTTCCAAATATTGGATATGTTTACAGAGATTAGCCAGCAGCTAATCCATTTGGTACTGAGTATGAAAGCCAAGCTACAAACAATAATTGATGAGCAAGAAGACTTGATAATACTAATAGCAAAGAAAGAACACCAATACCTCAACTACTTCAGTTCCCCCATTCTGTATGCGGTTCGTTAAATAAGCAACTTCTTCAGGTGTGAAGCTTGAAGGAGGGTTCACCTGTAAAATTAATTTATTGTGTGTGTGTGTGAGAGAGAGAGAGAGAGAGAGAGAGAGAGTTGTGGACATACCTGGGAAAGGAGGGGTAGAATTGTCACACCAGCATGGCCGCCAATTACTGGAACATTTACATCCCTTGGGTCAAGTCCTAGCACTTCTGCCTATTTTTAGTGGAACAAAGCTTAAATCATGAAGAAAGGCCAAATAAGGGTGATATCATATTCTCTTAAAGTAGTTGCTGTATTGACCAAACGTTCAACTGTAGATAAACATTTTTTATTCTATATCAGCCTAAAAGGTTTCAATCCATTTGTGCAAATATACACCAACCAAGCCTAGATAAACAAACAGAAAAAGCAGCACTCGCAATATGGTCAGACTAGTATTTTGATATCAGATGAAAACAGCGTCCAAAGATGATATTGCCAGGCCCAATTTATCATCTGGTTTCACTTAACATTTAAATCCGGAAGTAAAAAAGTTTGGCCGGGAACCATTTCACCAATCAATCAATAGACAGTACTACTCACCACAAAAGTATTAGCTCTGACAACATCTAGTGTTGTCACGCCTAACAGCCTTCTTGGATTGTATGTGCCAGCCTTCTTGAAGACCTCTGCAGCTATAGGCACGGTTGAGTTGACAGGGTTGCTTATCACATTGACAATAGCATTAGGGCAACACCTGGTGATACCCTCACAAAGTGTGCGTACAATCCCAGCATTGATGTTGAATAGGTCATCTCTTGTCATGCCTGGTTTACGAGGTACACCGGCAGGGATTATTACTAGGTCCATCCCAGTTAGTGCATTGTCTAGCTGGGCCTGACCCAGGAAACCCCGTACCTAGAGAAATAGGAAAAATGGCATGGATATTTTTTAGTAGCTTGATATTTACATTTAAAGGGAAATGGCATTAAAACTAGGTTCCATCAATTAGGCTTGTTATTGTGAAATTAATCTTCAAATTAACAAATATTGCCTAAAGATCATTCTGCAGTTAAGCACTAATTTTTTCATCAAATTCAAGTCAGGATCTATTTGTCTAGAAATTCACATATGCAAAAGATACTGTATGCTGGGATTCTTGCTAACTAACTAAAAGAAGATTTAATTTTTTAAAAGATTGGTTTTAGAAAAGACATGTGCATTCAACACAACAAAGTATAACTATTGTTATCTCTTTTGAATTAATAGGCCACATGCTTATCAGCCATTATATTGAAGAAGAAGAAAGCACAAAGGGGTTAGGTGGACATACAAGTGGGAGTACAAGGGGCAAAAAACTTATTCTGGTACTGGTACACAAAACCAAGCTTGGCCAAATATAATGCAAAATGTTGGACCCTCCAGTTGTTCAATAGGTTTGCTCTTAAGCCTCAATAAGCTTACAATCGTCCTGTTTCCAACCCAAATTTGCCCTCAAGTGCGCATCCCAAAAGGGCAAAAAACAAGAACGAATGTAACCCTTCTTGATACAATTGAACTCTTACCACAGCACCGGTGTTCATGTGGCTCAGATCTGCTGTGACACCAGGGGTGTTTACAACATCATAGAGATGAAGAACTGACACAAAAGGGTTCATTTTCATGAGCATTGCCAGAGGTTGCCCGATACCACCAGCTGCACCAAGGATCGCCACTTTGAAGCCTGGTGCGCCTCCTTTTGCCCTGCAGACTGATCGTCTCAGCAGAGATGTCTCCTCCATCTATCAGAAATTAGACACTACTTATACTTGGGAAGAGCTAGTAACAAATGAACCCTAAGTAGCTTTCTTTGTAATTCATAAGCTTTTGTTTTGTCATAATTTTTTGGGTGAAAACATTAAGCTGTAAAAATTAAAGGAAAAAAAGAATGAGGATATTTTTTCAACAAGACAAAAAGTCTTCAAATACATGATCTTATAGAGCATGTTCTTTTTGTACAAAGTGTGGTAACTGTCCAATTACTATTGCAATCTTCAATGATATCTCATAAAAAACGTGTGCAGATCAGCCATGGACAGATTTGGCTTAACAGCAAACTAATATATATATATATATATATATATCTCTTTCAAATAAAATTTTAAAAGATAACATTGTGAGAAGCAGAATTAGAGCTGTTTGCCTGTTGTCAAATTGACTCATTATACAACTACAATTGTATTCCAAATTATATGTTCTTACTAGAACACGCTAACCCCGGAATTGTTTTTCCAAATATAAGCCAATTCCATATTCTGAAAAGTTAACTTCTCATGACCGTTTGTTTAATTCAGGATATGAAAAAGGCGCGCTTCATATAATGTCTTATGAGAACAAGGCCATGGGACGCGTACATACCAGGTTCCAAGTCATCGAAACTGTATTGAATCAAAAATTGATACAACAAAAAATAACAAAACGCACTTGCTCAGACTCGAAATTAAGCTCCTAATAACAATCGGATCGTGATCCTAATTCCTAATCGCAGAAGAAAGAACAAAAGAAAGAAGGATCGAGAAATAACCTGCGAAGAGGGAGGATGAAGGTGACCAGCTATCCGGGCGATACGCTCTGAGCTGGATTGCATATTTCTGATATCAAATTTCGCGAACGGAGATGAGAAAGAGAGAAGAGAGAGAGAGAGAGAGAGAGAGAGAGAGGCTGTAGCGAGCTACAAGCTAAAATAGATCGTATCAAAGACCAAAGTGATTGGAACGCGAACAGATTTGTTAATTTTTGTTTCAGCGCTGATCACGATTTCCAATTTCCCCACGTGAAGCTCTTGATGACGTTATTTTTTTTTTTCATTTTCCTTCTGGCAGTGATTTTGGATTGTCAGGGGACCTTAATAAAAGATTTTGGATTAGTGAAAGTAAAATAAGAAAAATGAAAATTAAATACACATAATATAAAATGAGTAAGCATTAATAAGAATGTAATATATATGCCTGAATTTGGTTCACTTAGCATGGATAGTAAAATTAGTAATATTGAATCACAAAATGTAATAGAGCAATAAAGAAGACATATTTGTTAAAAGGTCAGGATATTATTTATTGGAATAAAAAATAATGTTAGAAAATTTTAGATATGTATAGCAAAATTGCATAATTTAAAACAAAATAATGTAGAAAAAAAAATCTAAGGTGAATGTTGTGCTATGAGACACCATTTATATACATGAGTTTAGTATACAAACATTGAACATGAAGGTGACCTCCTTTGATTAATTAAGATGAATAAACTTAGACTATCATCTCTTGCTCTCAGTGCAAATCTCACATTTAATGTATTTATTAAATTTAATTAAAATTCAGTGATGTAAATCCAAACAATATAGAAAATATTTGATACCAAAACATATTGCTTTGAAGAAAATTACTTCAGCTATTAGAAACTTGATTATTATATCTATATAAATAAATATAATTAAAATTCAGTGACCTATGGTACAAAGTTCTCGTTGAGATCGGCGGGGGCAATGTTGTGTACATGACAACATTATCACCTTTGTTTCATTAGTTTTTACGTGAAAGAAATTGCTTAGACGCTTACCTCAGCGGCTCAGCGGTTGGATGATGTGACGTGACATGATTGAATTGAATGGTATAATTAATTGTAAATTCGGTTCAACAATGGATTGGATTGATTATTATCGTTCGTCTCGTTATCTTTTCTAGCCCAAATGGAACTCGTTTGAGATCATTCCTCCTCCTCTTTCAATTTTTTTTTCTCGGCCCATGGTCCATGGAAACCTAGGTGGACCTGATCCAGTACAAAGTGCCAAAGAGGGGAGCCCAAGTGAAGTATTTAATCAATCGGATGTGTTTAGGCCTGAGAGATTAAAGCTTTCGAAAAACAAATCAACTTGCTACATGGAAGAGAAGAATCAAGAGATTTTCAATTTCGAATTAATCCCGTTTGGGTCTGGGTCATGGAAGCGAATTTGTGCTGGATTGGTGTTTGCTATAAGGATGGTATCTGTTCATGTCAGCTCTGAACCTGATGCTCCGCTAGTTCAATTGGAGATGTATAGTTTCTTTTCTTTTCTTTTCTCTTCTCTTTTTTAATTTTTGCTTTAGTATGAAAAGTGATATGACCCATTTTCACTCGTCAGAGTTGTAAACGAACTAATAGGTGTTTAGATTATCTATATGCGAATTATTAAATTATATTTTTTTTCCCTTGAACACCTTGCTGCATTTTATCGCAAAAAAAAAAAGGAGACAAATACTGTGAGTTAAAAACCCAATCTTCCAACAAGAGGTCTCAATCAACTGGAAATCTGGTGCATCCAAATTTTCATCTTCTTCTCAATTATTGGTTCCAAGCCTACTTTTCAGTTTTGACGGTTAACAGATCATGGACAAGGAGTGCCAATTTTTTCCGTTTAGATAACCTTCTCTGATTGGAAATGTTCCTTTAATTTGCATACTTACTCTTTATTTTATTTGTTCATTTGTACGTGATGTGTTTTGTTGAAAGGCATGGTGCCCCATTCCACAGGATTTGTGTTGCACTGTCTGTGGTTGTTGCAAATTTGCAATATAATTTTGAAAATTCAATTTTTTTTAAAAGAAATATGTTTGCTAGGTTCCTAATTACGGAGTTCATTAGTATATTATTAACTTTTAATTATATTATTTTTCTTTGAAATGTTATGCCCAATAATTAATGTCTATAGAAAACACAAACAAAAAAGATATTGCAAAATCCTATGTGAATCTTAATTTCTTTTTGCGAACATCCTCGTAATATTTCTTTTTTCCATCGAGACTTTGATCAGTGCTCTAATGCTCTAAAGGACATCATCTGATCAGTTGTCAACAGTTTACATGCCCAAAGAAAACAAATGCGTAGAAATAATTAACCTCCAATTACATAATCAAACGTTACTTCTCAAGTGCATAATGTGTGCTTCTACTCTACACCTCATTCTTTCTGGTCAGCCGTCAGCTCAACTCCAAGATTTTTATGCATCAGATATCACATTTCACTACTCTTCTTAAGGGATCTACACAGACTGACAAACTACTCCTGACTTTTATTACATCTACAAAAATTGTTACCTAATAAAACGTGTTGAGTGCCTTGCAATGCGAATGATCTGGCCTTTTGGTTTATTGATAAACTGAGGTAATATATAGTTGAATCCGAGACTGGATTAGTACTTTTTAGTAATTTTTGTGAAAACCCTAGATATATATCAGGATGTGTATCATATATATATACTGAATAATATTTGTTGGTTTTAACTTAGAATATATATTCAGATAGAACATTTTTAGTTGCAATATGAAACTTGTGGCTTTGACCACTTTTTCAAAAAGAAAAAAAAAGGAATGATATGGTCTTTTCTCTGCTAAATTGGCATATGTTTTTCTATCTAACTTAGGACTTATCTCTTGTATAGTCTCCGTGTTATGAAAAATAAATAAATATGCTAGAGCATCTAAAAATCTTCTTGTGGGTTGTTCTCTAGATAGGTTGCTCACTGTTAACAACCTACAAAGATGCAACTGGCTCTCTGGAGGTGTATTATATACATATTGATATATTGATAGTGATATTGATAATTATGTACCCATAATTTCTTCAAAAACATTTGGCGTCATCCTAAATAACTTAGCCACCACGGTGTGTTTAATTAATTCTAAGCAACGTATTGTAGCCAATTAAGTCTTGAAGGAAGATATTAGAACCCGGGCAATAAAAATCCTTTGACATGCTATTTTTTTTAAGTTAAAAATAGGAGTTTAAATTATCCAATTGTAAACGTTCATAGAGGACATCATATTCGGATTTCGAACCCGTGACCTCCTACATGAAAAACATTCCTTTAACATACTATTAATATGACTACAGTTTATTTTTCTCAAAATTAGAATATAAATAAACATATAAACAAACAAACAAATAAAAAAAATAGAAGAGCTAGCTGTAAGAGGTATTGGTAAGCTTACACGGGATTAACTTTATATATGACTAGCATTGAAAGTATGAACTTCAATTATTTCTTCTGTTATTATGATCCAAAGAAAAAATATCTTTTTTTTTATTTAAATCAACAAATCAGATTTATACAATAAAATCCCTCTGAATTACATCAGCAGGTCAATCTGATACGTGCATTTCAAATCCAACAGTCCATATAATTAAAAAAAAGGCCTATTTTTCCGGTGCAAAATAATAGCAAATGGGGACAACAAAGATTAATTCGTCCTAGCAGAAATAATGCAATAATGCGCTTCTGAAAAAAAAAAAAATTAGAACCAGACAATCTCCTCAGTTTCTTTTTGTCAAAGAGAGAAATGAAGTAAATAATACAAGAAAATACACGATAAAACTAGTGAGAGCGTGCGAGGCAATGATGGTGACAGATAGAAAATACACGATAAAACAAAGGCACCGATTAGTATATAATATTGTCTTTCTTGACTACAATTTAGCACTGGCGGGGCCATTTAAATCTTAAATCAAGGATCTACCCTCCTTTTATGGTGACAAGGAATTAAATTTTGAAGTGACACTCTTTTGGACTTACATTTGACTTAACCACATTTGTATGACATGGTATTGACTACACAACCCATGGGAGTGGAAAAAGGCAATTAACCTTTGGAAAAGAAAGGAATAAATTAAGAATTTAATTAATTAGAGGCGCAAAAGTCCATAATTAATTGTACAAATTTGAATAAACTGAGAACCGTTAGAAATGTTAGATAGATGCATTGTTTATATTGATTACCTAACAACACTCTGTGCCATTTCTTTTAACCAATTTATTTCCACCCATATACAATGTTGTAAAAACAAGGGCCGTGCCAAGATCGATTAGTCAGAGTTCGTCGGTAAACTGTCATGTATAGTGTATTAGGAGTGAATTATGAACGATTAATTAGCTGTCAAAACCAATTAGTTGGTCACAAAACCAATAAATTGGCCTATCAATTTTTCAGACTATATAGTGTTATTTATTCGAGTCATATTTTTCTTATCCAAACTCCAATTTTTATAATTTAAAGCTCTATATCAATTATGCTTCATAAATTTTAATTTGATTTAATTTTTATTCAATTAGACATAAATTTTTTTTTAAATTTGACTGATTAATTTGCACCATATTTGCTTCGTAAAACCAGTCACGATGTCTTAACCGAAAAATAAACTTTAAAGTCTTAAATATTGTGGATATTTAGCATTAGAAAAAATTTTAAGGTGTAATTATTTTATCGCAACTCACAAATATAATAAAATTTTTAATTGAACGTCTATAGAGTTTTTTTTTTATATTTCTTGAAAGTAACTTATTTTTTTTACAATATAAATGTTTCATAAATATAGATTTTAAAGATCAATCACCTGGATTTTTTTGTTTCTTATTTGATTATGAATTTTAAAATTTTTTTATCTAATTTAAAAAATAAAAATAATAAGTATTGCCCATATATATAGTGTGTTGAGGCCAAATATTTTGACAGCAGATAATAACAATTGGATAGATAATAGAAAGTGCCATGCCATACTTGGAGAATGATTATCAAGAGCACTCAACTAAGTAATAGGAGGTTGTGAGATGATGAATTTTGAACTGGTGCACTCTGAACTGGATCACCATCACTGATGGTGTGAAATGGAAGAGGCGAAGAGAGTCTTGATATCTACTTTCAAATGGATAATTGATCCTCTACAATCAAATCTTTATGAAAATTGCGCTGAGTGCATCTGTGCGTGTGTCTAATTGGGAATAGAGTAGGATAGGTTAACGAGGAGGCTTCCTCTTTGTAAGTATCTAGAGAAAATTAATTCACACACCATATATATATTTAATGTTTCATGCATCTGACTTTTGGAATGTTTTAAATCTGGAAAAAAAAGCTGTACTTGTTTAATGTCACTTTAATTTACCCTCGTCTTTTCTGACAACTGAAACTTCCGACGTAATTTGCAATTATAGCCCCGAAACTACATATTATTATTATTATTATTATTATTGTTATATTATTATTATTATTATTATTATTATTATTATTATTATTATTATTATTATTATTATTATTATTATTATTATTATTATTATTATTATTATTATTATTATGATGTAATAGAGAAGAGATGACAATGTAACTAAGGAGGCTAAAATATTTTGCTCGGATTTTTGTTTGTTTTTTTCTGACTACCAAAAAAAAAAAAAGAATCCATGTGGCTTAATATTCATTTTGTTCACATGTACAATTATTGCTTTTTATTCTCTGGCTCAGTTTTCTTCTTCTTTTTTTTTTGTTAAACAGCGCAAAAGTTGTTGCATAGTTTTCAGGAAAATAATGGGCACACTCTTCGATATGTTACTTTAGTTTTATCGTTCAATAAAATTATTTCATTCGGAGCGATGTGGCTTTCTCATGATCGAAAGAAAAAATTGAAATAAAAAATCACAATCTCTGAAACATACTAATAGAGACATTTACGGAGTATGGAATGATATATTCAATTGCAAGTTGGATCTATTGCATTTTTAATTTAGATAAAACAAGGTGTATATCAATGGTATTTTTACTATTTGATATTTTTTCATTAGAATTTTAAGTTTTTATTTTTTAATTGTTAAAATTTCAAGATCTTTAAAATTTCTTAATAAATTACTTAAAGCTGTATAAAATTAGCGTTACTCACTAATGTTTTGACAATTCATCAAGGAATTGAGGTTGAAAAAAAAATATATGTCATTGCAAGCCTGAAATATATAGCTTCATAGTATTATTAAATCGGTTTTAAAATTGCATACGGAGGAGGAGGACTTACAAAATTTGTAATTGATTGAGGTTAAATCACCAAGTTGAATACTATTCATAATTATATTTAAGATTTTTGTGGGAAATTAATCAAATAATAACATAGGCTTCTCATTTCCTTTTTATTCTATCTGTTGTGATAGGAGCTGTAGCTAAACCACAGACTTAATATAGGAATCAAAGAGGAGAAGGCAGGAGGTTAATATTAATCTGTCTACTTTTAATTAAACAATTTATCAGAAATACGAAAAATTTGAGATTTGAATAAATAAATAAATAATTTAAGTTTTTAATTTAATTGATTGATTAATATAATATTTTTTGTGTGAAAAATCATAGATTAAAAATTCAATCAAGGAATCATCTCTGGATATTTAAATTGAGAAGTCGAACACCTTCTCTATTTAAAAAAAAACAAAAGTTCTCAGTTACAAATTATCAAAATACTAACAATTTAGAGGACATATTATCAATTATTTTCCTTTATTAAATGTGGTGCGGCGCAAAATTCCAAATTAGTTATTTTCCTTTGGTTGATTAGGGCCTGCTTGGGTTTGACTTGTCAGTAAAAAGACTAAAAAACGCTGTTCTTTTCTAGAAGAAAACTCTTTTTTTTTCTAGAAGAAAATGATTTACAACACGCGCGACTACGTGAGATATATTCACTGTATCTCCTCTGACTTTGATTGTACCTGTCATCATCATCATCATCTCCTCAATCAATTATATTATTATATGATATACTCAGCCATGGGACCATTTATGTGATGTACCGACGAAGAACAACTAATCTAAAGTCTAAACCAAGATGTATGATATCTAATAAATTAATTAATAAGCGATTATATATCATGTAAGACTTATGTTCAAAGACATCATATTATAAGCTTGTCCTGAAGCAATAAGCACAAACAAAATTTGTGAGAACTTTCAATTTATTGATTTTTTTCACAAATAAGACGACTTAAAAATATGCAGTAAAAATTCTTTTGTTTTTAGTACCTTACTACGTTCATTACCATTAGACCTGATAAAAAATATCATTGTATAATTTGAATATTCATATCATTTTTATGAGTTATGACCGTACAAGGTACCATCGATCAAATTCATTGTTTAAACTTTAGTTCTAGAAGATTGAAACGGAGCTTAACACACAAAAAAGAAAGTAAAAGAAGAAATATTAAATCACAGCTTTGGCAAAGACATATATTAAGGACCACGGTGTGAGGTTCTTAGAAGAACCAAGTCTATTTGTATAGAAGCACACTTATTACTATGAGTCTCTGAGTCAAACGGGGCGGCTTGAATACATCAGCCGCCACTGCTCTGAGTCTCTGAGATCTGATCCTCTTCTTCACATGTAATGACGAACCACCAGACCTATTACTCAGCTTCTTTTGTCCTTATGCAGTATTGACCCTATAAAGTTTCATATTTGCATTCCTCATCTTGGTAAACTTTTAATTTTTTAAGAAGTCTTCGAAGTATCATGTTGTGCTTCTTTTATGCATAAATATGTGCATATTTTCTTCCTGTAACCATGGATGTACGTACGCAGCATCTCTGTAGAGATAAAATGTGAAGCAAAAACTATATGACATAACAACACGTGACATCGTCCGTGGAAAATCCAAATTTTATAGGGGTGTGTATGTATGTGTAACATTCCAATTTAATATTAATCCACCATGAAGTGGGCTTCTTTTTGGTCCACCCCGTAACCTCCAGCCACAAACCCCAGCCCATGATAATATCGAAACCACCCCCACCCCGCCTCCTCTGTTTTTTCTTTTTGAAATATAATCATCCTCCTCTCTCTTCACAAGTCTCTGCATTTAAGCAGTTAAATAAGTACTGGTCTGAAAAACCGAGCTCAAAACCAAAAAACAAATCATAAACCTGAGGAAACCTTCCTTCCGCAGAGGAGGTAGGAGGAAAAAAGTACAGCAGAAGAAAGAAAAAAAACATGCCAACATCTCTTCTCTTTTTCTTTCTCTTCCTCTTTTCTTCTCTCCCAACGCAAGAATCCATCACTGACACTGATCCCGAGCTCTCCATCCTTCTGTCCCTCAAAGCCTCCCTCGAAATCCCCATCAACGCCACTGCTTTCTTCACCAACTGGACTTCCAGCAACTCCAAATGCAACTTCGCTGGAGTTTCATGCAACTCAAACAACTCCGTCGTCTCAATCTACTTAGAGGACCTCTCTCTTTCTGGAACAATCCCTTTTGATTCTCTATGCCAGCTCTCTTTCCTTACTAATCTCTCCTTTGGCTCGAACCAGCTCTCGGGGTCGGTTACCGCCTTGCAAAAATGCACTGGGCTTCTCACTCTTGATCTTGCTTTCAACTACTTTAATGGTGTAGTTCCGGATTTATCTCCTCTGAAGAACCTTCAGATATTGAATATTTCAGATAATTCCTTCTCGGGACCTTTCCCGTGGGATTCACTCGGCAATTTGACCGAGTTGCGGGTGCTATGCCTCGGTGACAATTCCTTCAAAAGAAGTGGGTTTCCTTATAAGATACTTAACCTGACAAAATTGTATTGGTTGTATTTATCTGATTCCAATATTGGAGGAGAGATACCAAAAGAGATCGGAAACCTCATCGAGTTGCGGGATTTGGAGTTGGCTGACAATTTCATCACTGGTCAAATTCCGGCAGAGATATCGCGTCTCATAAATTTGTACGAGCTGGAATTGTACAACAATTCTCTCACCGGCAAAATTCCTGTTGGGTTTGGCAACCTAACAAATTTGGCTTACTTTGATGCCTCGATGAATTATCTAGAAGGAAATTTATCAGAGTTGCGGTCGCTGGAAAACCTAATTTCTCTACAGTTGTTTTACAATAATTTCTCTGGTGAAATCCCTCCAGAATTCGGGAATTTCAAACATCTTGTGAATTTGTCTCTGTATTCAAATCGGTTAACTGGGGAGCTGCCACAGATGATTGGTAGTTGGGCTGAGTTCAATTTCATCGATGTATCGACCAACTTTTTGTCGGGACCAATACCACCCGACATGTGCAAGCAAGGTACAATGTTAAAATTGTTACTACTGGAAAATCAATTCTCTGGTGAAATACCAGCTAGTTATGCCAACTGTACCACTCTCACACGTTTTCGTGTGAGCAATAATTCTCTGTCTGGTACCGTACCAGCTGGTATCTGGGCCTTACCGAATGTCAATATCATAGATCTCTCCATTAACAACTTTGAAGGTGCAATTGGTACCGGTATAGGCATGGCTGCATCTCTTTACCAACTGTACCTAGCAAAGAATCAGTTTTCCGGTTCAATCCCAAACGAAATATCCAGTGCCTCCTCCCTGGTAAACATCGATATCTCGTCTAACACTATCTCCGGGGAAATTCCTGAAAGTATAGGGGAGTTGAAAAATTTGGTGAGTCTCGATTTACACAGCAATCTTATATCTGGTACCGTACCTAGTACAGTTGGGATGTGTTCTTCTCTCAACACGATGAACCTCTCACACAACAACCTCTCTGGTCAGATCCCATCGAGCTTAGGCAACCTGACAAGGCTTAACTTATTGGACTTGTCCTATAATGAGCTCATTGGAGATGTTCCCGCAAGCCTCTCCAACCTAAAATTGAGCTACTTTAGTCTAACTAACAACCAGCTTACTGGGCCAGTACCAGCATCTCTCTCCATCGATGCATACAGTTCAAGCTTCTCTGGTAACCCTGGTCTTTGTGCATACACCAAATCTTGGTTTCTGAGGCAGTGCTCTGCAACTGCCACACGGAGTTCTGACAAGCTCCGCACCTTACTGACCTGTCTCTTAGCTGGTGTAGCTGTATTTCTCTCATTAGTTGGGGTATATATCATTATCAAAAGGAAGTGTGTTGCTCGTAGCTGTTCGGGTTCTGGTTTAGTCACTGATGGATTCTTTGCAAAGAAGGATTCATGGTCTCTCAAATCATTTAGGATTCTCAGTTTTGATGAAGAAGAGATCATCGGGTCAATCAAGGAAGAGAACCTGATTGGAAAAGGTGGATCAGGAAATGTGTACCGGGTTAAGCTCAGGACCAATATGGATGTTGCTGTGAAGCATATAGTTAACGAGCCGATACAAAATTTTAGTGTGAATGGCACTGCAGCGATGCTTGGGGCTGGGGGCAGATCACGCCGTTCCTCGTCGCTGAGGTGTCGTGAGTTTGAAGCAGAGGTATGTAAAATAGGACTTTCTTCAAATGTTATTAATCACATGAAGTTAGGAACAACATAGAGTTTTGAATACTCCGACTTTGATCCTATGATTTGGATCAGATCTTGTTCATCCTCTTTTAGATTGGATGGATCAGATTTGAATAGTTGTGCCCTGTTATTCAGCAGGTGAATTGTGGTAGATAAAGACCCTTGTAACCTAACATGGTCAATAGATTATAAGATTACATACTCCTTTGATTAATTATCTTAAATTTTTTAATTGTTTTCTGACAACTCAAGTCAGTCCAGTGCACATATGCATGTAATGAAACATATAGCTATGTTGACATTCGGTCCTTGACAGGTTAACACATTGAGCTCCATCCGGCATGTGAATGTGGTGAACCTCTATTGTAGCATCACGAGTGACAATTCGAGCCTGCTTGTATATGAGTACCTCCCAAATGGGAGTCTATGGGAGCGGCTCCACACGCTAGAGGGACAAAAGCTGGGCATCCTTGACTGGGAAACTCGGTACGACATCGCTGTTGGTGCTGCGCGGGGGTTGGAGTACCTGCACCATGGGTGCGACCGCCCGATCCTGCACAGGGATGTGAAATCTAGCAATATTCTTCTTGATGAGTGCTTCAAGCCGAGGATTGCTGATTTTGGATTGGCAAAGATGCTGAGGCCAGCTGGTCCGGCCGACTCTGTACTGAGCCAGGTCATCGCTGGCACTCATGGGTACATCGCACCTGGTATGGTTTACTATCTTTTTTTCTTTCAATTTAATAGGGTAATTTCTTGTGTTGTGCAAAACAGGTATAAAGAGATTTCTTGCAGTATTTTCTTAAGATATTTTTCTTTTGGGTATTAATGATATTTTGATATTTTATTAAGGTATGCTGAAAATCCTCATTATTGAATTTCAGGGCAATTATTTGTAATTTTCTTTGATATACTTAATATTGCTTGTGTGGATTATTGACTTTTATTTTGGGTGCCTATTTTGTGTGTCATTGTCAAGGGTAGTTGGAATATGCTATCATTGAAGTGTAAACATGGATTTCTCATTTAACATGAAACTTCCTCTTAATATTGTTAATATGATATTATTTTTTTTCTAAAGGGTAGTTATTTAAGGAGAAATTATGGCAGCGGAATTTTTAAACAATGCAAAGTAGTTGGGCACCATATGAAAATACAATATGAATTCTGAGGGGATATCCAATATTTTATAGTTTGTACATAAAGATGTTCTCCAAAATGTTGTCTTATCATGATGACTTGTCTAATCATCGTTTACTGTTATACAGAGTATGCTTACACTTGGTGGAATGTGAATGAGAAGAGCGACGTATACAGCTTCGGAGTTGTGTTAATGGAATTGGTCACTGGGAAGAAGCCGATTGAGATGGAATACGGTGAAAATAAAGACATAGTATATTGGGTTTCCCAAAGGATCAACAGCCAAGAGAAAAACACAGGTTTGATTGATGCAAGGATACAGGAGAACTGGGCACAAGAAGAGGCTGTCAAGGTGTTATGCATTGCGGTTCTGTGCACAGCACAAGTGCCGTCGGGGCGGCCGTCCATGAGGCGGGTTGTGCAGTTGTTAGAGGAGGTGGCCAGCCGTAGATCTTTCGTGCCAGCTGTGTGTGAGGACAGGAAGGCGGATGCAAAGTCGAGTGCTTAGTCAGCAATATAGTTTTGTTTTTGTTGCCGTTTGGTTGCTGAGTAAGATGTGTTTTGATAATGTCACCTGTAGATTTAGGATAATTAGCTTGGTACTTAGTTTAAATCCTTAAGTTATAGTAGTTTGTAAAATAGTAATGCCCAATTTGTGAGCTTAAAACCTATAGTTTCATATACCAGCGCCATTGAACTTGTCGAAAATTCGGGATCAGTAAATTGTCGACATCTATAGAAAAATTATGAGGCTTTTTGTGCCCTTGCTTGCATGTAGTGTTTAGAGTAGGTGTAAGATATAGTTGCAATTCTGATATATAATAAGAAATGAGATGAGAAATCAACCAAAGGCAACAGATTTGACAAACCTCGGTGAATACTCATGTTTTATTACAAATTATTGGTGAGGATCCAAAGAAATTTCCTGACAGTACCAGTAACAAATCAATCGAAAATTTGAAACAAATAACTTGGATAAATTTCTTGAGATGTCAGTAAACTTCACATGGAATTTATATTTGATCACTGAACTTTCAATTATTTGTTTTTAATCCCTAAGCTTTAATGTTTATTATCTTCGTCATTTTTTTCATCCAAATTTCTAACAAAAGTTGATGTGATGTATGCGTGGATTTTGTCTTGTATAGTTGAACTATTACGGAGATTCTGAAATGCAAAATTGAATATACTCCGACTAACAAATAAATAAATAAATAAATAAATGAGTAAACTTGGATCAAATTTATATTTTAGAACTTTTACAATAGTCTATCCCTTTGATCGGAACAAATCTCTTCAAGAATTCAATAGAGTTGATTTAGAATTGAATTTTCTTGAACAAAATGAATAACAGACGGAGAAGAATTCAATGTTAGTAAATTTCTAAAAATCCTTGATATTGTTTTTATTTACCGTTTATACCACTGATTTAGGGTTTCAAATTATTGAATATAGTATAAATAAAATAGCAAATTTTTAATGGAATGTGAATTGGGAAGAAGAAGGGAAGAAAAACATCTGTTTATCGGAAAACAAATTGAGAGTATGTCTTCACCTCACACTCAGAACAAAGCTTTGAAAGCGAGAGGAGGAAGGGGGGTTATTCTGTCTTTTTGCAGCCGTTAGTACGAATCACGCTAAATACTATCAATTTTCTGAAGATTTCATAGTGCGATTTTACCCTCTTCAAATCGCGTCGAGTGAAATCAAGTCGCTTCTCTACTTCGCTTCTGATCACGATTTGATCTACAAATCCAAATTCATTTCTCATTTCCCCATTCGCGAGTCCATTCCGATCAGGGGATAAATATACAAAATAAAATCCACACAGACACCACATTAGATTTTGTTAGAATTTTGAATGAAAAAAATGACAAAGTGACTATATAAATAAACATCAAAATTTAATGATTAAAAATTCAGTAATCAAATATGATTTTTGTATGAAGTTTAGTGACCTCTAATAAAATTTATCCAAATAACTCGCTGTCCAGTCGGTTTGGACTTTAGTCTCTTTTGGGATCACTGATTGTACAATATAGACCTATTGGGCTAGTTTTATTTTAGGTCTTAATTTGGGCCTCAAAGAAATTAGTCCTGGTTGAGGAAGAAGGCTCAGTAAGGTTTTTTCTGAGACGCGCATAGTTGTTGCATTTCTTTATAGACTTATTTGGGCCAGAGAATTTTGAGAGGAGGAGACATTTCTCTTTCATGCACCACTAATCTGATCCAGCTCAAGTACAAATCAAATCCAAATTGTGTGTGAGAAGAGAATTAGGCCTTTGCACAACTGTGGACACGGTTTGCTTTATTGCAAAACTTGCTAATTTCATGATTTCTTTCTTCTTGTTTTTTTTTTAATCTTGAATCGATGTTTGAATTGATATTGCACTGGAGTTGGGCCAGGTCTTGTTATTGCACTGGAGTTGGGCCTTTTCTGATGTTTTAATGGAATTGGGACATCTGGCTCTGACCTATCTATGATGATGCAAAAGCAAAAATGATATCATTAGGCAAGAAACGAAGAGCTTAATTGCATTTTGAAAGTTATTTCGGATTGTCTTAGCTTTAACTTTTGTACATATCAATTTGAACCATAAATTTGATTTCTCGTTTCCAGTTATTTGACAAAGTAAACAAAAACTATATCGGTTACTCTTGAGCGCACTCAAAGAAAATATAATTTTTTTTCCTCTTTGGTTACCAAAGTTATCCTTTACTCCACTACACAAGTATATCTTCCTTTTTACAATGACATTTTTTAAAGATAAGGTCCAATATTCTATGATATTCAAATTATATATATATCGTTTAGTGAATGCACCCACTTTATACTCTCCAGCATGTCCAAGTATATCCAACTATGATAAAGTAATTTTTTTTAATAACTGTTACAATTATTGAATGTAATTGGTATATGATAAATTGATAAGTTATGTGAAGCGTTCATATTACTATTATCAGGACATTTTAGATGGCTATGTGACAAAATTCATGTTCTAAATAACTATTTGTCGCATCGCCTGTTATGATGCATGAACCACATATATGTTAGGTTAATATATTCAATTTACTTGTCAAATGTAAGATGAGTGTTTCGTTGTATTCATGTTCTTAAGCCCAAAATATATAGAGGTGGCAAAGTGGTGGAAATTAAAAGACCCCTCTTATGACAATATCTGGAAACAGATCATTTGTGCTAAATACACTCCCTCTACTCCTCACAATAAGCTGTCTCCTCTCTGGAGAAGTATACTTGAACTTACTCCTCTAGGTGAAACAGGCTGTTCTATGAAGGTTGGTAATGGATTACATGCTCGTTTTTGGAAGGACAGATGACATGGGGAGTGTTCTCTAGCTTCTTCTTATCATCACTTGTTTTTTATTTGTTCCCAGCTTGATATCACAGTTCATACTGTGGTTTTACCTGACAATGCTTAGAAGGTGTGGTTCTGGATGGGGGCCTGTCAGAACTACTTTCCTCAATGGTCTTCCTTTGATGAAATCATGCAGTGTGCTCTCTGTATGAGCACTGCTGATAAAAAGGCTTTCCTGACAGTGGTCAGTGCTGTGTGCCCAACCTTGTGGAAACTGAGAAATGCACACATCTTTCAGAACTCAGCTCTTAAATCTGTTAGATCTACAATTTGTCTCATTTATTCTTTAGTTGGTGTAGAGAGATGGGTCACTCTTTCGCATCTCGCGCTGTGGTGATTGGTATAGGAGCCTAGCTTACGCTAGAATCAAGTTCTTTACTAATCTGATTATGCATTTTTTGATCATTCGAATCAGAGTCAAGCAAATAAATATTTCAAAAAATTGTTTAGAGTTTGTGTCATGCATCAATGGTGAATTAACGGTAGAAGGTTCCATCGGAACAATTATTTAATGTACTTCGTATAAAAAAAAATCTCTCTAATAGTGCTTCCCGAAGTGCCTATCACGCTAGACCCGTGCGATTGGGTCAACAACGCCGTCTCAGCGCGTCTTCCGGCCTAGTACTGATAAACAAGCTATTGCTCATTTGAACTGTTTCAAGAAATAAAGGAAAAGCAAGAATTACTACTATTTATTGACTTTATGACAAGAAAGTAAATTGAAAATGTCTCTATTGGACAGGCAACATGAATCCCTTGCTGACAAAGCTGGTTCAAGTGTGGCTGCCTGAGGATTTGGACATGATTCCCCTGCAGGTGCTCCCACCCCTGTCCTTACTGGCCTGAGATGTTCTCAGCTCTACTGCCAATTGATGCCTGTGGCCATGCATGGCTCTTTGTTATATCATCAATTTACTTTCAGTTTTGCAAATATTGTGGCTGTTAGTTGTTACGTATATTACTATTCGATGCTCAGTTGTTCTTATGCATGATAGTGGGGTTGTTTTTGGTAGAGGTTGTCAAGGATGTTTTGTGTGTGGGTAGAGAAGCATCCGGGGTGTGTTTGTCTGCTGCATTTCTTTACAGATACTGAGGGTTAGTTGCTTAATGCAGTGGTACAGACATCCCTTTCAGGATGTTCGATGATACCGGTGTGTCACTGAGATAACCTCTAGCAGGGTTTTTGCTTGGTTTAGGTTTGATGTTCTTTTTGTTCTTTTTGTTTGTAAACTATGGTTTCAGTCGATGAAACGGGCATATCCTGCCTTTTATTCACAAGAAAAAAATAGAGGTGCTAAAATCGAATCCGACCTGACGAATTTGTCTAACTCAATCTGATCTGATCCGAGACTTAAAAATAAACCGATGTTAGACAATACGAAACTCAACCCAACCTAACCTGTGACTTAACAATCGTTCTTAATTAAACTAATTCGACTTGACCTGACTTAACTCGACTGATTGCCGCCTATAGAGGTAACAAAATATCAAAACCCGACCTCGACTTGACAAGTCCGCCTAACCTGTCTAACACCCGACTTGACTTAACTTAATTTTTTCAAAAAGTCAAAGTGAACTGAATCTGACCCGAGGCCCGAAAAAAACCGACGCTAGACAACCCGACCCGTAACCTGACAATTCTTTTCGGTCAAACTAACCCGACTTGATCCGGCCCGACCTAAACCCAACCCGACCGGTCTGATTGCCACCTCTAAAATTATATTACTTTCACTAATTAATTCACTTGGTATACATGAACAAAAACATACCAACAATTATTGGATTTTACTAAACAAAAAATATACTACCTCGATGGGTACCAATGCCAATTGCTACGTGGACTCGTATAGATGCCCAAGTTGCAATAGGTAGGTAATGTTGCATTTTAACCCCGGAATCTTCATTTATTCAATTAAAATAGTTTTGGTGCCGAAATACTTTGTGAAAGCATTATTCTCCCACTACCATGGTAATGCTGAGTGACTCCATATGTCTCTGTTCTTGTCATTTGTCTTACTCATTTCTCTTTTTGACCATTGCTCACAGGTATCTTCTTCGTTACTTTTTTTTTGAGAAAGGAATAGGAGTCAAGCTCCTATTTTCTTTTTATTATTGAAACAAAATGTTACAAGAAGAAAATAATAAAATGAAAATTATGTCAAGAGATTTGACATTTTTGTTCAAAAGTTAAAAGAAAAAGGAATAAATGTCAAAAAAAAAAAAAAACAGAAACTCTCTTATATGTTGCTGAAATTGAAACGCCAGGCTAATGTAAAGTATCTTCTTCGTTACTTTGTGCACTAAGTAACATATCCGTAGAAAGATCAAATATTCGAAGAGGAGAGGAAAAAAAATTAGTACTTTCGGCTCTGGTCTTGTAAAAACAGAAATATGTAATATAACTCCTGCATGAGATATCACATCTTTGCTGCGATGATCGTATGTGTTTGACGATAATAATAATGATGATGATGATGATGATAGCAGTAGCAACAATATTAATAGTAATAATAATTATAATAATAATTGCCACCAAATTTTTTTTTCTCATAAAATCATGTCTTAAACAGAATATCAACATATTTCATAAAACATAGAAGTCATAAAAAACATAATAAGGTGTTGGTTGCTTCATAATTCTAGTATTCTACGTACTATGACTTTGTTTTTTAGATATATTCGTAGAGAATTTCCCTTTAGTACCAAAAGGTTTTTGCATTTTTCTTTTTTCCTGAAGTACTGAAAATGCTAACTTAGCATCCCAACAGACACAGTACCTACCTGAAATGCCAAAATTCGTTTTTACTGTTTCATTTACTGTTAAAATGCCAATACCTAAGTCTGAATTTCTTGTAAAAATTTAGGATATATGTTCTGTCCTAATTTTAGCTAATACTATATAAGTCAATTTTGAAAATGTGGTTAACGTATCTAATTTATTCACTTGTTTTCTTGTACTTAAAATTAAAATAGATGCATCAATTGATCTGAAAAACCCATGTCCGTTTGAGGAAACTAGATTTGAATTGAATCAGTTCCCGGTCCAGCAATTGGCACGAGTGACTGTTAATTGGATTAGACAAAGTTTGATACACTATGGTAATTGGCAAGCATAATACTCTTTAGACTAATTCTGCTATGGATCCAAATTTATACTATAAATAAAGAGATCGGGTTGAAATTAACGATTGTAATTTATTAACCACTAAATTTTTTTATCATAGCAGAATTGCTCTATTTTTTAGTAGGTTTTAGACGAGTGAATGTTTCACAATTTCATGATTTAATTAGGCTAAAATTTGTTCTTATTTTATATAATTGTATTTTGGGAAAGATGTACAAATAATTTAATTCTTTTGGTTTCTTTCTTTATACAGCAGGCAAGAAAATATGCCAATTTTACCATTTCATTTCGGTAATCCAAAAGTACACAGAAATATTACAAGCATAAAAGTAGATAAATTTCATGATTAATTAAGCTGAGTTTTGTTCTTACTTTGTATAATTGCATTTTGGGTAAGATGTACAAATAATTTAGTTCTAGAAGGTTTCTAGAACATCATTACCGAATTATACTGTTCTGGATAAATTTATACAAAAGAGGGTAGTGCTATATTTGTAGTGGGGGATCAGTGGCATATATGCGTGTTTTCGAATGATGAAAAAGATAGTACAGTTGATTGGTATATAATCCTAAAAAAGAAATAAAATAAAGACTATCTTGCTCATTTTTATTAGGAAAAATATGAACTTTAATTAGGAATTTATTAAGGTATCGTCATCATATAAAAGCTTTGGCTATGAATTAGGGTTCTTAATTTTTAATTAACTACTTCACCAGAGAGTACCGTGTTTCCATTATTTTGTAACTAGATTAGATCAGAAAATTGTCAAGGAAGCTGATATATAGATAACATTAGTGGTACTGACATTATTATTCAGATTAAATAAATTATCATTTATGTTAATGATTTTATTATTCAATTTATTTTGTATAATATTTTAGTATTCAGAATTAATAAATTGTTATTCAAAGTAGTAGTGATATTTAAGCCAATAAAGTTCTATACAAAATAAGATAAATAATAAAGTCATTAATCTAAATAACATCTTATTTAATCTAAATAATAAATTAAATCTTATATCGATGAGGACATTGATACACTTATATAAAGATAAATCGTCACCTTTTAATTAATTGATTTGTTTTGGCTACTAATTCCACGTAGCCGTTGTACGAGCCAAATCTATTTAATTAGGAGCATACTTAAACTTTTCTTGGTGAAAAGTATTCAGCTTTTGAATTTTTCAAACTGATGCAAATATCTCATATCTGATCGTCTATATGAACTATGAAGTAATGAACTACATGAATGGCCACACGGAAGGTTATATAGAAGATCAGAACTAGGCTGTTAATTAAAAGGGTCTACAAATCTCATGTGTCATAATTAATTAATCCTATTTAAAGAGACCTACGCCTCAATCCCCACCCCTTATTAGTTCATCATCTAATTGTTTATATGAAAAGTTAATTTGGCTTATGTTCAATTTCATGTTGTGGCGAATCGTAACTGCGTCAACCAATGGCAAGCCGAGATTAGGAGAATATTACACCAAGCCCAATTTATTAGGATAATAACAGCCTTACGTATTGATTGGCATCTCAAAACCATGTTCCACAATAAAATCTTGATGATGTCAGGACTAAATACCTTAAGTACTCCAACTAGTCTTTTGTGATGGGTATTTATATATATATATTTTGAGATAAAAATAAGAGTTAAAATCACTCAATTTTAAATATTTATAAAGAACCTTCCATTTGAGTTTCTAACATGCGATCTTCTATACGGATATCATTGTCTTTGTTATCATATCAAAGACTAGTTCTTAGATATTTTTATTTTTGTGATGAGAGATATTTGTGGATACTATACATGAAGGATGGATGTATTATGGTATCTGTATCCATTTAAAATTAGATTTATAATTAATTTATTAGAAGTTTAAATTGTAAAATTTTTAAATTCTTTCAGTTTGGTTTATGTTTGAATTCAAATTTGTCCTCTCCTATATTATTTTAGCTCGGACTTTGTGAATGATTATTATTTCAATGAAAATAATATCACATAATTTCAATAAAAATGTTGATTAACATATACGGAGATAACGTTAATTATTTGTCACTTCTTCAAGAACAAATATATACACTACAAACTATTTTTTATAAATTTTATTTAATTATCAAGTTCGATTCCTTAATAATTTCTTTTAGAAGACGATTAATATATACTTTAGATTTGGATTGGTGAGATTCACAATGCCAACTTGCTACTTTTTTTTCTTGGTTAAAACCTTGGTAAAATTATATATAAATTGGTTTGAAGGTGGTATATTCAAAATAAATATTTAAAGTTCTTTCTTCTTGTTAGCTATAATATGGTGGCATTAGAAATTCGGAATTTGATATTACTTAAAAAATCCAAATTTTTGTTGTGGGCCTATTTGGCTGGTACCAATGGAAACATATGAACATGAAATTTTATAATTGAATTTTGAGAAAATCACTGGCAGAAATACTGATAAGAACAAATGTAAATGAATAATTATTCGGTTTTATTGCAGGATTTGTCATGGAAAATTTGAGATTTGAGATTTTATGTTCCATCTTCACTCTTATTTTGGTGTTGCTATTATTTGAAATATCAGGTATAATTTGAGAACAAAACTAATATTGATTTGCATAATTAATCTCTTATTGCCATATGGTAGTCAATATTTTATACCTTTATTGAAAAAAAATAGTGAAATATTGTTTTGTGGCATATATTAGTTTTGTTCGATATTTTTATGATGAGGAGTGATAATTGAATCTCTTAACTACATTCCTTATTTGCATTCCAGATGTGTTTATATTTTTTTCAAAAAAATATTTATATTTAATGATAAAAATATTTATATCTTATATTATTAGAATTAAATATTACACAAGCTGTATTTGAACATGTGCAACAAAATTTTTAACTTAAAATTTTCTATAATAATTTAGGAAAGAAAAAACTGATAAACACCTTATATTCTAAATACAAATACTTATAAATTCAGATATAAATATTTTTGATGTGTAGATAAAGAGTGCAAAACGGGGGAACAAGAATAATTTCTCTTTTAAGATATATCTATAGATAGCTACCTATAAATTAAGGTGCCACAAAGACCTTAATAATTAATGTTCTTTTATCAATTGCAAATAGGGATGAAATGATGCTTTTGTGTGAAAAGAAAAAAAAATTGATCAGAGTGAGTTTTTTATTTCTCATGATTTTGATGATGTGGAATGGGAATATGAACACATCCCATGATCAAGAAAAGCAACCAAACACCAGATGGAAATTTTAATCTATTGGGCATTAATTCTCATTAAAATTCCATGTGAAACTTTATAGCCGAACACCATCCTTAAAGAATTACAACTTTACTCTGACTGAATAAAAGCATTGACTAAGAATAATTTAGTAAAAAGGAGATAACAAAGGTGCTCATATCTTGTTTTCTTTTGTGTGATAAATTAGAATCAGTGCATGGCTTTATTTGCACTGCAAATCTGTTATGGAACTAGATAACAAATTCAATAACTTTTATTTTACGGGTCAAATATTTGAAGACCTTTTTTTATAACTTTTTCTACCTTTAAAAATCTATAAGAGATTTCTAGCTTGAACAACTAACTGATGTTGTTCTCTCTTTAGTGGAGGATAATATGAACCATTCAATCAAAATAAAAATTAAATCAAACGACAAATATTGAACTAGCTGATGTTGTACTCTCTTTCGCTTGCAAAATAGGTTTTTTTTTTCCCTTTTTTTTTGATATAAAGATGACTGTCAGTTGCTCAGTAGTTTGAATTGAATTATCATTCTTTTCTATTTTGCCATGAATTCTATGTGTTTTGAAATGTTTAGTTGGTGGAGGTATTGTGAACATTTGAGGCCGGTCACTTTATTTTTGTGCCAGAGTGGAGCTGAAAACAGAACAAGAAAGAAAGCTATGCGCACTTAGACTAGCTAGCTAATTTTGGTACCAATCTTATCGGTACACTAGAAATTTTGTAAGGATTTGTACGCATTCAAGGGTCAGATAGATACAATCCACTAATTTTTAAATATACTTCATGACATGATTAAATTTTAAGATTTATGTCAACTCACATTTAATATTGATTGTTCGATTTTTTTTTATTTTGATCGAATGGTTTATATGAATTGCCTTCTCTCTTTTTCAATTAAAAATGTGTTTATTATGTCTAAGACATTATATGACAATCTAAAATGATACAATCCTTTTGTATTTCTATGTAGAGAATTGTTAAGCAACTAATTATATTACTTTTAATTGTGCATTATTTTTGAGAAAAATATTTGTTTATTTTTAAGTTTGTCGTATGTAAATTTGTGGGTTAAAATTGTTTTTCTTCTAAAAAAACTATTTTTTTTCAATAAATATTTCTTCGAGGCGAAGTCTGAAAATAGTCCTAATTTTTAGAAATATTTATAAAATCGATGTCAATGTTTTAATTTTGTTGGATGTAATGCTAATTCAACTTTCACTATCGTCTAAAGAATTGAACAAAATATATTTCTGAAATTAAGAAATTTAATCGCGAGGTATATAGTATAGGTAAGATGTAAAATCATTTTATAGATTGATTTATTATAGCAAGAACAGAAATCAAAGGGGCATACAAAGACTTTAGTAGCTTAATTACCCTCATAATTTTATTGAGTGAGAAGAGAATTGAGATGACTAGCACTACAACACTAACTAGTGTAACACTTCAAATATTGGATAATTATATCACCATGTCAACATCACCTTTTCTTTACATTATAGGAGTGTTAATGAGAACGGTACGGGTCGGATGAGAGTATTTTCATATTCATATCCGTCTAACATTAATCATACTCATATTCTATCCTTATCTATTAAATTTAATTTTATTCATACTCTACCCTTACCCGTTAAAATTAACGGATATTGAACAAATAACAGGTGATTATCGGATAATTTATAATTTATATAAGTTTTGAAAAAATGTAATAAACAAATAAATATATTACTTCAAATACATCATATGCATAATAAAATAAAACATAAAAATTATAATTATCGGTTTCATTATCTATAAAAGAATATAAATTGAAATGTTATATAAATCAAGCTTGTCATAAATTACACTATATAAAATATTATATATAATATAAATCAATCTCACAACAACAACAATGATAATAATTAATAATGATAATGATAATATTAATAATGACAACGATATAATATATTATATAGTTAAATATAATATTAAAAATTATCATATATATTATTTTGTGTATCATTTATTTTATAGAATAATGGATATGAAATAATTCTTATCCATATCTTTATCCGATAAGCTAAAGAAATTTTTTTCTTATCTATATTCTTATCCATTAAGTTAACAAAAAAATCTTTATCCATACTCATATTATCAAATACGATATAAATAAAATAAATAAATAAAAGAATTTCATTGATATTCCTATTTACATGACATGGAGTTGTTAGATATGGTAGTAAAAAGTAAATTTATGAATTAAGTGGGCATCTCATGGCTAGCTCATTTATTGAGTCTCACCTTTCCCTTATCCAATTCAGGTTCGCTCTCCCACTACAGATTCTCACCTCCAGATCCTCTGTGGCAAGGACAAACTACATCACATGCAGTGTATTGTCTAGAGCAGTCAAAAATTCAAACTTATGTACAACTTGAACAAACATCTCATGTTGACAAACTATATCACATGTTCTTTATGTAAAAGATCGTAGGTTAGAAAATCAAATGAGGATTATTTTATAAAAATTTAACATTGAATAGTTTGAGTCTAATTTTTATCTAAAAAAAATATAAAATTATATAATGTTTGTACTATTGGGATAGTAAGATATCTTAATTATTGAACTAACTTTCTATATAAAGCTCCATTGGATGCCTCATGTTGTGTTTGTCTAATATTAGAATCTATAGAAGATCAAACAAGGAAAATTATGACAGAATTTTATTTCTTTCAGAAAAATCATTATATATTATGGTGTTCAGAAAAATGAGAATATAAGATGTGTCAAGCATTAAGATAATATTTAATGTAATTTCAACAAATTTAGTTGAAATTTTTTATACACAACAACGACGACGTATATTGGCATAACGAATATTGGAATCTCATTCCAAATTTCTCGTGTTAAACACTTAAAATAAAATAATACAAAAGGCTAGTTCTACGAAAGTATATTTTTATTTAAAGCTAGATCAGATGTTTAGTGTTGCTTTGGCCTAATTTATTCTTACGATTGTGTATTTTATAATTAACAATTTAAAAATAAATAGTTAGCATAATTTTCCTTTTCGTGGAGCCCACATGCCATACACTTCATATTGTAATGCATGCGAATGGATTTTACCCGGTTGGACCATAGTTTTTAACTCGCCACACGGAATTCTATAATGAATTCAGCATAAACAATCGTGGCAAACTAAAAAATGCAACTCATCAATAATTCTTGTTGTTTTTCTTTCTAATCTCTTGGTTTAGATTTATGTGAAATCCTTTTAATTGTGAGTGAATTTGATCATCTCACAGAAACGATCAAGCCAAATTCCTAGGCTAGATTAACCATCTTTGTGTGGTTAATCAAAGATTATACTACAATATTGCCGATGAGATCATGTTTTAACTCGATTTGTAAGAAAATGAGATGGAAATCTATAAAAAATATCGTAGCGCAAGTGCTTTTTTTTCAAATTTTTTTGTTTGAAATTACTGAGATAGAAATCATGTTTTAACATATCTAACATTGTATAATTTCAAATACTTATTGGATTGAGATAGACAGTGTGAGATTAATCGAATTTATCTCGTTATTTTACAATTTAAGAGTTTCAATCTTGATTTTGTTGTATGAAAACTGTTCATTCTCATTGCCAACATAAAAAAAAAGACATTCATGATTTTTTTAATTATTTTTCTCTAAATTTGACTATATCTATTTGAGATTCATATCTAATAAATCTTCCTCAGAGAAATAACAGGTGATCATTTACAATATTAATTTTTGACAAATTCGGAGTTACCTGCAAACCAACCCGTTATGGTCCGTATCGGAATCCGATTTGATCCAAATCCTATAGTATAAATTTAAATGATTCAAACATCTTATCATATATTTCCGCATCTAATGTCCAACACGATTGATTAATAATTCGTAATGATTAGTTTCCTTACATTTAGTCTTTTTTTTATCATATAAAGTTTAGAAGCAGTGATTAGCAATATAATGAGCAAATTTGAATGATATGAAAACTTCTGTATGTTCTCATGATTTCTTGGATCCAATACATGTTGCTTTCTTACTTGGAATCCACCATCATGGCGAATAATAATTTAGGATGTGAAACACATTTTGTATTTTATAGTAGGCAAAACTAAGATGTCATAATTATATGCATGACAAATGTAAATTGAACATACCCAATGAATCTGCTTTTGAACTAATATATGTAAAATAGAAATGTAAATACAACAACTTTTTCAAGCTCAAAATTTGTTCTTGTTGGTTGAGTAATTTTTAAAATTTGTATGAAATATGTTCAAAATTAATATGATGTGATTTTTTTTTTCTTTTTTGAGGTCTTGTATCTTTCTCAACAAATTAAATTTGTATCCACATAATTGGAACCGATAACGTCAAATCACATTATGTTGTTATATCGAGAAAAAAAATAAGCTAAGAAAATCAATATTTTTTTTATGAAAATAGATATTAGTATTTTACGTCATGCGTTTTCACTCCATATCCTCTCATGATTTAATTGAAAATTTATTTCTAAACTTTCTCTTCGGCCTTTATTGTCAATGACTAATCTTATATATAAGGACGCAATTTAATTTTGAATTCCAATTGTAACCCATAATGAGTAATTTTAATAAAAATTCAATTTTTATAGTGTATCCTATTTTTATGGTACTTATATTGAAAAAAATATTTAAGTTTAAGAAGTTAAATTATAGATGTATTTTTAATTATTTAGATATGACATGAATAAAATTTGAGTCATTATGAAAAACACAAGACTTTCATAAAATAATTAAAAAAATTAATATTGAAATTTTAGTTGTTTTATAATTAGTGATCAATCAAGTTAAATTGACTCAAATTTAATACATATATCATAAATTTATAATTTTTTAATTTAAATATATATATCATAAGACTTTTATATACCATAACTTTACGTCAGAATTATCCATAACTAACTAAATACGAATAAAAAACGGAGAATAGAAGTCAGAATTATCCATAACTAATTAAATTCAAATAGAAAAAACGGAGAATAAATGTTTCTGGCTCAATACATCAAAGCGGACACCGCTAGCGATAAGATAAAGACAAATTGAGATTCGACACTTGATCCACGTGTCGCCGTCTGGTTTCCCGTTTCCTAAGAGCCAGCCTCAGACTAAGCAAATAGTCAGATGGTCTCGGTGCAGGAATTTGTCGCGAATACCACCAATATAAACAGTTCATAGCCCCACTATAAATGGTCAACTCAGTGATGGTTCCTCTCCTGGTACAGCGCAAAAATTAACATCAGGTGCTTCTCCTAAATAGTGGATCTACATGTTGATTTGATTTCCCAACAGAATAATCTTTCAACTGGTGCTTTTTTGAATGTGGAAGTACATCAAGATATGATTGACAAGTGGAATTTGAGAGGAGTACATTCTGTGATATCTCTTTTTGAATTTTTGCTAGCAAAGTTGGATACAAATGCAATCTAAAATATTGTCAGTTTTGATCAAATATGCATAACTTCGCAGAAAAAAAGGCATCTTTTCAGTATGCTAGATGATATACTCTGGCACTGGTTTGAAGTTTGGTGTACTTCCGAGGTGATTTATTTTTGTTCACAGACATAACTTCATTATATTGATAATACAAGTAAATAAGTCAAATATTTTTTATATAAATAATTGAGCTCTAGGAGTTTCTCGTTTAATGTAAATGAAAATTTATATTCCCTCTAAATTTTGGTGATAGTTGGATTTTAATTATGTACACCATATTTTTGTTGAGAAATAAGTTAAATCAATTTGGACCATCTGATCAATTTGGACTTGCAAAGACAATCATCATCACACTATTAGAAACAAGGAAAAATATTGAAATTTTCTAATAACCGAATTAGGCTAGCAAAAGCAATATTCATCTCATTCCGTAATAACTAAGAAAGATTTTAAATTTGACATTTCAAGCTAATTATCCGTGTATCAATCCGGAATAACAATATTTTGATATATATTATCACACGGCTTGAACATGATTGATTGCTTATTCGTCGAATATCCAAAGTAGTTTTTAATTTCAACCACAAAAGGTAAAGAAAGAATATCATCCTGTTTGCTATTTGTTCTCCAGTTGTTCATCTATCTTCTGTCTAATCATCTAAATTTCATCCGTTAGACAAAAAGAAGAATGGAGATGCGATGTTACACTTGGGATGATTCGACCCGGAGCTGATATAGAGATATATCGTTATCCATATAAATTTTATTATATATTTAAATGAGCTGTTATGTATAATGATTTTATTATACAAACTCATTTTGTATAATATTTTTATTATATATATTAGTGATATTTAAGTTAAATAATAGAAGTATTATATAAAATAAAATCGTTAATATATATGATAACTCATTCAATGTGTTTAATAAAATTCGTATCCATAACGGTACGTATCTCTATAACATTTTCCTTATTGCATTCCTTAAATTGCACATATTGAGATCTTCAGAGTTTTATTTTGTCTGTAAAAGCACTTTAATGCCCTTGATAGCATTTAATGCCAAAGTTTTCAATCAAATTCTAACCGTGAGATCAAATAAATTGAGACCGTCAAAAATACAATGAGCTGAAATGCTGCTCCGATTTTAGAGTTCTCTCACTAAAAAAAAAAAAAAAACAATGCCAACTGGGCTTGGTGCTTGTGCAATGCATTTGGGCTCTCTGTTGCCTATTGGTGGTTTGTTGTATAGAAATGAGCAGAAATGCTGCTCCGATTGAGCTGTCGCTATCTTTAATTGTAATCCGACTCTCTATTACATGCTTATATGATTTTGCATCTCAATTTTACTATATATGTCAATACTCTGTTTCTTGTCTCAACTTCGATAAAAATTAAACTAACTAAAAGAAGCAAAGAACAACAATTCTTTGGTCGCAGTTGCTAAACACTTACTAATAACAGGAGGCAATACGATCGCATGGTATGCAACGCTAAGCAATTGTTGTTTCTATCCTTTTAATTCTTTTTCATTTAAGCCCTCGAGATGGCCATTTTTTGCTTTGTTTATGTAAATGTTGCATTATCTCAGATTGAACAGTTCAATTTTTCCACTTGCACCACTTTATCAAGGTAAACTGAATTGAATGAACTTCAAATTAAGATTATTGCACATGAATTATCGATATAGCTATATATAATACATTGAAAAGAAAAATACTGAGTAACTTTGAAAAGTTGACTCTTGATTTCTTTTACTTTATTTCTATTTATTTATTTATCTATTTATTTATTTATGTTGCTTGTTTTAATATTCATGTGAATTCTGGAAAAAGAGAGATGATATGATTAAATGGCGATGAATATACAGAAGCAACTAGCTGAGTAAGAACAGTAAAGATATTACGAAAAACTGTTTTGCATCGCAGATTTCATCTCTTACGCTACGCAAAACATAATTATATGACCATAATAGATTTCTGTTCTTAACAGAAAGAACAACGCCATACCAGACACTACTGGCATGCATGTTTCTTTTCCGTGTTTCTCGGTACCTTCTTCCACTAGAATCTGGCCAGATTTCATCAGGTAGGAATAGCGAAAGCACACACGAAATAACCATATCTGCATGGAACCTAGAACTTACCCACTTGTTTTAATGTGATTTGCGCAATATCTCGGTCCCATTTGGCTTCTGCACCTTTAAGACGCGAAATCTGTCGGTCCTGCCTACAGTATCAGTATGTGCTGATATTATGAGTACCAGTACTGATAAGATAAAAATTAAATAGAAGTTGAATCAGATTATGCACAGGATCAGTATATCATAAAGGTAGCAGAAATAGTCTAATTAAAATTCTCAATATCCGAGCTGTATCATTTCGGTATTGATATGTACATAGTTTGGATAATTTCCCTGATTAGACTTCATCACATTAGTTATTTTCCTTTCGTTAATTAACAAAATTATGATGTTTTCACTATTGATTTCATTGCTACAATACCAAGTTTGTATTTTCATTAACTTTTCACAAGCTGACATGTGAGTATTGTATCTTACTCCGAAAATGCTGACTTGGCCAAATTTCTTTGAGCTCTGTTCAGCAATTCATGTACCAAAGGATGACACGAAAACAGAGTATCAGAATAAATTAAACAAATTGAAAGGAGATTAAAGAAAAAGGTGGCATTAGACAGTGAAACTCACGTGAGTCATATGTAAATCACGTGAGCCATAGGTGTTGACCCACAAGATAGAAACATTTGCCACATAATTGGGGGCATAAATGCCTTAAAGACCGCCTTTTTACACAGAGACATGCAACAACATCTCATTACCTTTCTCTTGCCACTCGCTCTCTTTCTTTTCCTTCGTTAATTCCCCTCACACTCATACGATTCTCTCTTTTATCTATTATCCCTAATCTCATCTTTCCATCTCCATATATACACCTCTCTCATCCCTTCCCCATTACACCATCCACCATGCATGCACTCCATTGCCACAACACACCACATCTCACCATGCCTCCTCTTGGCTCAGTTCTCACCTTCCTCTCCATCTTCTCTCTCTTTACTCCTTCCCTCTCTTCCCCTCCCCCACAATCCAACTTTCTTTCTCTCATGAAACAATCCCTTATTGGCCCTGCCATGTCCCAGTGGGACCTCTCCTCTACTACCACAAACTCTTGCAACCTAACCGGCATCGCATGCGACCTCGACCTTGACTTGATCTCCATCAACATCTCTTCCTGGTCTCTCTCTGGTACGTTCCCTCCTGGTGTATGTACCACCTTCCCTAACCTTCAAACCCTCGACCTCTCTAACAATGATCTGCACGGCGGGTTCCCACATGACGTACTCAACTGTTCTTCTCTGCAGAATCTTAACCTTAGCTATACCGGCCTCACTGGTATCATACCTGACCTCTCCCCTCTCCGCTTGATTCGCTTACTTGACCTAGCTAACAATCTCTTCACCGGTGACTTTCCACTCTCTATCACAAATCTCACCACTCTTGAGGTGGTGAACTTCAATGAAAACCCGGGGTTCAACATATGGCATTTGCCTCAGTCGTTCATGCAACTCACCAATATCAGAGTGTTGATACTTTCTACCAGCTCCTTACGAGGTGAGATACCGTCATGGCTTGGTAACATGACCTCACTAACTGACCTTGAGTTGAGCGGAAACTACCTAGTCGGGACCATACCGGCCACACTCGGCTGGTTGCCAAATCTCAGATTGCTGGAATTGTACTACAACAACTTAAAAGGAGAGATTCCAGAGGAGTTGGGGAATTTGACAACACTGACTGATATTGACTTGTCAGAGAATCACCTCACCGGGCAGATACCCGCAAGTCTCTGTGCCTTGCCAAACATCCGAGTTTTGCAAATTTACACGAATGCTCTTACTGGCCCCATTCCCCCTATTCTTGGCAACTCCACGAAACTCAGCATGCTCTCTCTTTACAAAAATTCTCTCACCGGGAGCTTGCCTGAGAACCTCGGCCGGTATTCAGATCTCGTGGTTCTTGAAGTCTCAGAAAATCAGCTCACCGGCCCGCTTCCTCCTTATGTATGTGAAAACGGGAAGCTTCTCTATATCTTGGTGTTGAGCAATCAATTCTCTGGCAGTATACCAGACAGCTACGAATCATGCAACACCCTGCTTCGTTTTAGGGTAAGCAATAACCGCTTGAATGGGCCGATACCGAAGGGCATTTTTGGGCTTCCTCATGTTTCAATTATTGACATGTCATTCAACCAGTTGGAAGGAACGATGTCGAAATCAATTGGCAATGCAATAAACTTAACCTCTCTGTATATGTCAGATAATAGGCTATCTGGTGAATTACCTGCCGAAATTTCACGAGCCACCGGTTTGGTAAAAATTGATTTGAGCAATAACCAATTTACCGGTCCAATTCCCTCTGAGATAGGTAACTTAAGGTTACTGAATCAACTTTCATTGCAAAGTAATTGGTTTAATTCATCCATACCGGAATCATTATCCACACTAAAATCTCTCAATGTGTTAAACGTTTCGAACAATGAATTAACTGGAGAGATCCCCGATGGCCTTTGCAGCCTCCTACCTAACTCACTAGATTTCTCACACAACAACCTCAGTGGTCCTGTACCACTCCCTTTGATCAAAGAAGGCCTTCTAGAAAGTGTTGATGGAAACCCTAATCTATGTGTGGCATTTCGGCTCAACCTGACAGACCCGGTACTCCCTCTGTGTCCCAAACCGAATTTGAGAAGGCGTTTGAACAACTTATGGATAGTCAGTGTTTGTGTACTGGTATCGGTCCTTGGAGCTTTATTTTTCCTTAAACACTGGTTTAAAAAGACCGACCCGTTTATGGAACAAGAAGGCCTCTCCTCCACTTCCTCCTTTTCATATGATGTGACAAGCTTTCACAAGTTAAGCTTTGATCAACATGAAATAGTCGAAGCTCTAATTGACAAGAACATCGTTGGTCATGGTGGGTCCGGTACCGTGTACAAGATTGAACTCAGTAACGGTGAATTGGTTGCAGTCAAGAAACTTTGGACCCGAAAAACAAAAGATCGGATCAACCCAGCTAGCCCCAGTAGCCCGGGACTTGACCGGGAACTCAAAACAGAGGTGGAAACCCTTGGTAGCATCCGACACAAGAACATAGTCAAACTATATTGTTGCTATTCAAGCAATGATAGCAATCTGTTGGTTTACGAGTACATGCCAAATGGGAACTTGTGGGATGCACTTCACAATGGATGGTGCTTCCTGGATTGGCCTACAAGGCACAGAATTGCGCTTGGAATTGCACAAGGATTGGCCTATTTGCACCATGATCTGTTGTTCCCGATTGTACATAGAGATATCAAGTCATCAAATGTGCTCTTAGATGCTGAATTTGAGCCCAAGGTGGCAGATTTTGGGATAGCCAAGGTGATGCAAGCAAGAGGAGAGCATGAATTCTCTACTACTACTATTGCTGGTACCTACGGATACCTGGCACCAGGTAATTCTAGCTAAGAGCAATGAATTCAAATTTTCCACTGGGTGCATACTGGTACTGATAACATATGTATGCTTAAGCTGTCTAATATTCAATAATTACTGAATTGGTCAACTGGTCACCATGAACTGTGAATCTAGCTATGCCTCAATAAACCGCATTTAATTAAGTTTAGTGTCGATTAATTAGTGCCCAACCAGAGGAACAGAAAGTTAACAAAATTTAGCAAAATGAAAAAATGGTGGTCCTTCCTTGCGGTCAAACTTCCATCATATATATCCATATTATATATGAGGCTGTTCACTTTATTACTTGATTTGGGCAGATTGATACCAAAACATGGTTTAAGTCCCATGTTGAAAGAGAAAAATCTCACATACATGCATGATGCATTCTAAATTTAGTTAAGATATGTTCAAATTTTATCTGAAAAAAAAAATTCTTATATGTGATTTCATAGGGTACCAAAAACAGATATAGTTTGATGTGATATCCTGTCATTAATTTCCTATTTATAACCATGGAACAATTCGCTATATTTAATTATAACTGATTGCATGACAATCCAAAAAACAGAGTATGCATATTCATCCAAGGCCACAACAAAATGTGATGTGTACAGCTTTGGAGTCGTTCTGATGGAGTTAGTCACCGGCAAAAAACCGATTGAGCCAGAATTTGGTGACAGCCGGGACATTGTGCACTGGATCTCAACCAAAATGTGCACCAAAGAAGGCACCTTAGAGGTCCTTGACAGGAGGCTATCATGGAGTCCATTTAAGGAGGAGATGATCCAAGCGTTACGTGTTGCAATCCGATGCGCCTGTAGTATACCGGGGCTACGCCCAACCATGAATGAAGTTGTGCAACTGCTTATCGAGGCCGAGCCATGCAAAAACAACACCAACGGCAACGGCACATCATCATTCAAGATCAAGGAGTTGACCAATAAGAAAGTCTAGCTAATTTGGGAAACATCTGATAGTTATTTATTAGATAGTAGGCTAATTGATCAAAAGATAGTAGGAGGAGAATATAGAAAAGTGGAATGTGCTTGCTCCATTTTTTGTGTCCTTTTCCTTTTTCTTTATCTTTAATACAAACTTTTGGCAAGAATTTTTTGTCTCCACATATATATATACGGTGTACCGCTTTGTATTTACGCAGAATCTGGTTCTTATGTGACCTAATAATATATATATCTAGATGCTAGTCCTTTCTGGTATTCCCATCCCTTTTGTTCTTTTTGAAAGAATTTATTTTGGAGAGCTATAAAGGGAAGAATCCTAAAAGAGAACTGATGATGTATGATGGTTATCAACCGAGGATTTTCTCCTTGGAAAATTGATACGAGTAGCCAGTTTCTCTTTCTGGCAATGGCTGATGATATCATGATTGCTAATTTATTTTTATCTGGAACATGCAATTAAAAACAACAAAAATCGATAAAACAATATAGCATGGATCACTCTGTTGCTATATATGTTCACTTAGTTATATACAAATGTAAGTCCATAGCATGCTAGTAGTCTTTCTAGCAATAGCATGTATTTTATTTAGATGAATGTTTATGTTAAACATTATAGAGTTATGATTTCCATCAATTAGTGGATTTCTGTTATATATCTTGAACATAACAATAATACTATTCATTATTTAGATTTCGTCGTGATATTTACTCAATAAATTTGAATATATCTTTGTTTTGTTTGAATGATTTAAAATAGTATGTAATTATATAACATGCACTAGGTGTTCATGACATATGAAATAAATTGAAAATATCACTTTTGCAGTATATTTATGAAGATTCAATTAATTCGCTACGCCACTTGGAAAATGAAAAATGAAAAGCATAATCACAGTAGGATAGCAAGTTGGGCACTAGTTAAAATGTCAATTCAAGACTAGAAGATGCTTGTCGGTCATAATTCTTCGTTTGACTCACAACACTTGACGAAAAAGAATAGGATGGGATCCATTCTCAAGTTACAATCTTGACAACGATTTTTAAAACTAATTTAAAATAAATTTTAAAAATAGAAGAAAATTATTGACATATTTTTTTAATTTATGAATTGATTGTGTTTCAAATTTCATGCAATTTAAATATCATTTGATGTTTCATAAAAAAGATAAAAGTTACAGAAAATTTGCAATGATCTAGATTGAAATATTAAATGATCCTTAAAATTACATGAAAATTAAATTACAATCAATTTATAAGTTAAAAAATATGTTTGTAAATTTTTTATTTTAAAAATTATTTTGAAATTATTTGAAAATCAGTTATCAAGATTTTCAAAATAATAGTTCTTAAGAGATTTCCAAAAAAAAGAATGGATATATGTAAATAATATTTGAATAACCTGATAGTTTCTTCCAATGGAGAGAGTACATAAGAAATTATTCTTTTGGTTGACACTGAAAAAGAAAAACTTTTTTAATTTGCTCTATTTCTTGAGTTCAAAATAATAGCATCGTGGAATCATTATTGAACTTAGTCTATAAAAAATTCATATAACATAGAATCTTAGTAATATTATCTATGCTTATGCAACAATTAATAACCAGCTTATAATTTGAAATTATTGTGTTAAATATTTCACCTTTTTTAAAAAAAATAACTCTTTCCTCAAAAAAAAAAGATAAATCCATACACACTGTGATTGAAAATGAATGAGTTAGACTCTCTGTAAAATAACAACTAAATCTTTCTGGCAAGCAGCAGCATATAAACATGATACAGCCATCAGAAACCAACGAAGCAGTGTCTGGTACATTGTAGCATTACTCCTTTTTTCCTCAAAGGATGTTCTCTAATCATTCGGACTTGGAAAGAAAAAGGTGGTTCTATTCTGTAGTCGTCCAGGCGAATTTCATGTGGAGCCCAGCAACATATATATATATATATATATGATCCATATATCTATATATCATTCATGGATGCAGTTAAAATTGGAAGACAAATTAAAAGGCGTCATTCATTTTGGCATCCCTGTTTGTTTGGTTGTCTCCATCCCTCTTGATGAGAGAGAGAGAGAGAGAGAGAGAGAGAGAGAGACTCGAAGCTAGAAAGGCAACGCTCTTTCCTCACAACACTTGGCATCTCCATAGCAATTCTTGACTCTGATTCCTCTTCTGAGATCATGAAGCATGCATGGTGAATTAGCTCATTTAGTGAGGTTTGAAAGGACATATTTGATTATTTCCCTCTCCATTCCCTTCAAAGAATTGTTATATCCATTGCATACATAGGATCAGTATGTAACGGATCACCTTATTTTGATAAAACTTGCAAAAATATGATATCGGATTCGTGCATATATAATTTCTTTCCAATTAATTAACTATATCAAGAATTTTTTTGGACATAACAAATACTCTACATCTCCTAACAATTGAAGTCGTTAAAGAGACGGATAATTGAATGATGAATTTATAATAACATTAGTTTAGCTTAAGTTTAAAGTTTACTCTATTTTGTTTTTATTTTGGTCTTTGTAAATATGATTTTATAATTTTCTCATTTATATTAATAAAATTATAAAAACGGCAAAGCTTGTTTCTTCAAAAAAAAAAAAAAACTATATCAAGAATACCACATTAATTTTGCTTTATTTTGTCTTGGGGCTATGAAGAGCAAAATTTAAGAGAAGATACTAGCTGCGAGCCTACTAGGCTACTAGCTACAATGCACATAGCTATGTAATATGTATGCATTAGGCTATTTTCGCCATTAACCATAGATAGTGCTACAAGCCCACTCAGGTGTTGGAAGCATTAGGTAAGTATTTTCTTTAGTTTGGTTGGATGCGAACATGCGACCCAATTAATAGTATTGAGTAAACTATATATATAATAATTCTTAAATGTCACTTATTATTTTAAGTTTTTACAATTTTAAAAGTGTCATGAAATATCACTAGCTTATTATTTTGACTTTAAAATTAATTAATTATACTTAAATAAATTTATTTATTTATTATCACTTGATCTAGTATAAAATGAATTTGAAAAATTATGATATTTTATATGCATATATTTTTTTATGAATATGAACAAGATCAATGTTTATATTTGTCATTTGAATAAATATAAATAAAAAAATATGGCACAAAAAACTTGAACCATCCACATATTAAAATAATATAAATCCTCTATTCGTTTTGGTAAATTACTCAAAATATTAGTTTATAAAAATCATTATTCACAAAATGTTCCAATAAATTTCAATATAGATATGAAATATATAATACGATTTTCATCATTAATAGTTTGTCTAATTGAATCAAAAGCCGATATTATTCTTATGTACTTTAAGAAATTGCACAGAAATGGTCCTAATTGCATCAAATTCCGGTGATCAACTAAAATAAAATAGTAGAGATAGGCTAAAATGCATCGCGTTACATGGATGGATCCGTGCAACGCCTCAAAATCTCCAATTTGAAAATAAAAATAATCGATCCAAACCGTTCAATATCATCTCCATACAAAATTCTTGTAGAACACCAAGTTTTATATTTTTTAGAATTTTTTTGTTATTTTTTTGGATGGAAAGAAAATCAATTGATTTGAGGATTTTGGAGCATCCAATAAGAACGATTCCCCCCCATCCGAAAAAATAGCAAAAAAATTCTAAAATATTTAAAATTTGGTATTATACAAGATTTTAGTATGAAGATTATATTGAACAGTTAGGATCAATCATTTTTATTTCCAAATTAGATATTTTGAGCTGTTGCACGGGCACATTCGTTCAACACGTTGCATTTTAACACATCACAAAATAGTATACATTTAAGAAAGTCTTATAAAATATAAATGAAGTAATCGACTAAAGACTAAAGTCGTATACATTTAACAAAATATTATAAAATATAAGTAAAAGCAAAAAAAAAATTAAATGCATAAAATTTAAGACAAATAATTTATAAGTTTTAGAAAGAGAAGCAATTTAATTATAAATATATGAATAATTCTTTTTTCACTTTTTGAATTTTCTTGGGCTTAATTTGAAATACATTTAACAAAATTGATCAGGCCTAATCTAGCTAGGCTTTTGTCGGCCCACTTGCTCTGTTGCCCCAATCCATACTCAAGTTTCCAACAGAAATTTTTTTAATATGTATATTCTCTCTGTTTCTCAGGATACATTGAAAATTTCTCAATTCAGAGAAGTATTCACAAACACAAACCATTGAATTATAACAGAGAAAAGGGATATATTATAACAGAAAACGTTTTAAGGAAATTAAAGATCCGAACTGGGCCTAATTTGAATTTAGATTTTTTTTTTCTTTTTTCATCTTTCCCATATTAATCCCTTGCATAATGTAGGATATATATTTTGAGGTCAACGCCAAATATTCTAAGATTTCAGTATACTTATTATGCTGGCCATTGTCGACATTATTTAAAGATTATAAACGTAGATATATTCCAATATGATATTCCATGATTTAAAGATTATCAATGTCATTTTTTTTAGTGAAAAGAGCCTTATTTTTGTATTTTTATGGACTCTGCTATATATGTCAGTTATTTTGGGTGATTTAAAGATTACAAATATGAAAAATTGATTAAAAGCATAAGCAAACACATACAAAAACATTATACTTGCATTCTAATTAAATTATATGTGAATCTTCTTGATTTTGAATGAATAATAAGTATAGAGAACACATAAAGAACATACATGAAGAGGTTTTCTGGCATATATTTGCCTTGGCACTTTATCCTTGTATAAAAAGCAAATAAGAGAAGAGAGACTCAATGACAACCATGCATGATATCTAAGGACAACATAAGACAAGACCAAACAGAACAAGCTAAGCTCAATAACATAACACTTAAAGTGAAACACAAAACTTTTTGAAATACTTATTGTAAACAAACTAACAAAACCAAAAGATAATTAAACTGCACTCGTCTAGCTAAGAGGCATATAATGAAGTCACCAACTGACACAACTTCAAGCAACCTGTTTAGAGAAGAACCCTACATGAAATCTTCATTCTCACGTGGAGCAGGAGATCCGTTAGTGTTGGATCCACTAGCGCCAGGATCAACTTGATTTCGGGCAGTAAAATCCATATCATGTAAATTTCGGTCGAAAGTATCATCTATTTGGGGAATAAATTGTTCTTGAGTGGTGGAGCCAAAGTGTTCAAGAGGTAGGAATGTTGTCAAGTCATATTCTTTGCTTGCTTCGGCATCTGCATCCTTATTATCAAATGGAAATGAATTAAATCTGATCAAGCCTTCGTTAACTGCCGCGAGATTCATTGGATACATTTCCGACCTGCGATTGGATAATATTAATGAGTTATTCTTACCAGAAGATGAGTGGAAATGACATCATGCTCTTGAGGTTATTGAACAATTGTGTTTTTGTTATAGTTTATAAACATTGGTTGAGTTTGAAGTGTACCTGATTGAGCCGAGGCTAAATCCACAAGTTGAGGGAGGGACACATTCTTCTAATTTTGAACTACCTCCCACCACATAGTCACAACTTTCTCCATATGATCTAGGATTGAAGTTCGTCATTGAACTAGTGGCAGGTGTGACGTTTCGGTTTAACCCAACCTCCAAACTAGGGTTGAAACTAGGTTGTTGGGAGTTTAACATTGTCGGTTCATGTTGTTGTACCATTTGATTAGCAAAAGTAATGTCATTGGCCATCATCATACTAGCAAGTGGATCAGGATAATTGACAATTTGTGATGAAGATGCTTGATCTCCAGCACAAATCAACTCATTCTGCCTTGCTATAACTCTGGCCTTTATTTGATACAGAGACTCCAAAAGCTGTTTCAACTGGTCGAGCTCAAGTTGCTCAATTTTTTCATTCCAGTTACACATCGGTGCTGCCTCTGCAGCCTGCTTCAACCGGTTCTCAAGCATAACCCGTTGAAACTTTGCTGCATCTAAGTGGCTTGAGAGCTCATTGAATTGCTGATTCAAATGATTTATTATGGTATTTTGTAGTGGATTTGGGTTGTTGCTGGAGCCCATCAAATCGGAGAAACCATGGTCAGGTTCATCGGAATTGTTGGAGAGGAACTTATTAATGATTGGATTTACTGCCGGACTACCAAAGGTATATGGCCTACCTGCTGGTGAATTGACAAGAATCGCAACTTCCGCACCGCACAAAGTAGAGAGTTCACTAGCTTTTTTAAACAATCCATTACGACGTTTAGAGAAGCAAACTTGTCGGGCACTCATATCCTCTATCCTTTTCATCTCTCCTTGATGACCATCTCGGGCTCCACTTGGCTCTCTATTCACCATTGTTGGTAATGCAATCTTCTTTTCTTAGGATTTTGAAAGATGCACAAGTTTTACAAGAGACAATGTGGTGCTTCTTTGGAGCAAAAGAAGCCAACCGAACGGTGAGATTTATAGACATTGTGGATAAAAGAATTATTCAATGTATAATTTATTGCTCGGATATACATAATGATGTCATTTGACGCTCGGCGCTTATCAGGGAAACACAAACACCCCCTTCCGAAAAGAACGGGATGTTCATGTTGAAGTACAATGAACAATTTTGCTATCATATTATAAGCTGGTTCATTGATTAAGAAAGTTTTCAAAAGTTTCTATAATGGCATTCCTCGGTAGCATCGCCATGACGTGAGCCTCTAGCTGCCATTTATGACGATATTATAGAAATGATAATATGCATGAATGCGTCGGAGTTGCATATGATATAGCTGAATCACACATCTGAAATGTAGATGAACATGTCGGATTAACGGATTATAGTTCCATTAGTAAGCATTTTTTTTTATGAGAGAATGTTGTAAGAACGAAGATGTGGCCATACACAAAAGATATAACAAAAAAAAAATAGAATAATACTAGCTTGTTAGCCAGAAGAATGAGAATAAAAATCAAGTATTGTTCATGGGTGCTTAAGGGTGCTTTGTGACATGAATTAAAGGAATGACCTCTATTTCTCATTTTTTACACAATTCAAATGTCACCACTCAGAATCACAAGAGTCATTTGTTAAGCAAAATTTGTCGTCTTGAGAACAAATAGATAAAGAAGCTCAAAAGAGAGTAACTGAAGGAAATCTTGCAATTTTAAACGGGCTTGTTAGATAGGCTACCTCAGTCGAATGTTCATGGATCAGATTTAAAATTTCTTTTTTTTCCCCCAAAACTCTTAACTAGATTTACTCTTTAAATTACAAAGCCTAATAAGTAGAATGGTATCATGGTGACTCTAAATACAAAATAAGATAGGAATAGCTATTATTTTTACTTGATGCGTCAAATTTTTTTTTCCGACAGTAAGCCCGTAGGGCCGTAGGTTATGAAAATTGAAGTTGGAGATACAATAAATATAAATTTTTGTAGTTGATGAGACCCAATCCATTATTGGGCTTTTCTAGCCTGGAAACATTGCAAGAGCAAGATATGTGGGCCAGTGGGGTTCATCCTTTTCTTTTTCCTCCTTTTTTTATTGCCAAATTGCCTGAAGGTTTCCATTGAAACATTTAACATCGCATAACAGATGCAACCACCAGTTGCATTTCAAAAATATGTAGGAAAACTGTAACCAACAGTTGAAATTCTATGATGTCTCATGCCTGGGATTGCCGGACTGGCATCGTTGGCAAACTCATGACTTAGCCGAAATTCCCCCCCCCCCCCCCCCCCTCTCTAAATGCAAGCACATAAATTGATCATTACAGCCTCCTGATAAGCTCTCCAGACTCCAATCAATGGAGATGGGGTGCAGCATTTTGCAAGGTCGTGTTGCCTCTTTAAGGATTGATTCACATCTCCATCTTTTCCCCTCGTACAAAGCCGCACATACTGACATACCCCTTCCATTAATCCATATAGCCCAAGCCATATAAACAGAGCAGCAGAAATCAAGAGGCAACAGAGCTGATTTTTCCCTTCTAGTGAGATTCATCCTTATTAGCAGTCTATTGTGGGAGGGTTGTACTTTGCGTAAAAGACTCATCAACTTTTTGTTTTTTAATGACGCATAGATTGTCCTCTGTTTCTTCTTCTTCTTCTTGTTTTTTCTTTTTTTTTTTTTTGAGATTAAAGTACTTTTTCTAAATTAAACCCCTCAATATTGTATCATCTAATAAAACAACAAACAACGAATTAAGAGGAAAATGGGAAAAAATAACTGTCAGGGAATTATTTCACATTTTAAACCCCTCTATATTGTATCATCTAATGAACCAGCAAACATGAAATTAAGAAGAAAATTAAAAAGTTGATTGTGATTTGCAAAAGTTCTCAATGTTATATGTTAAGTGAGAAAAAAAATCTATATAAAAAGCTACTAGATGCAATTGATTGTATTCAAGTATACGTTTTATTAATACACTTATTGTCATAGCATTGATTCTCATTGAAAATTCTTGTTGTACCCAAAAAGACTCATAACTAAAATGATACTTAAAACAATTATTCGGACTAATAAGAAAAAAAGAAATGCTAATAATTATTTAAACTTCAAATTCTTTTCAGCTCAATCATATGGGTTTGTCCCAGGGGCGGGCCCAAATAAAGACAAATTCAAACTTGTGTCCGAGCTTGTATTTCAAATATAATTGTCAAGGTATCAATTTATGTTTTTGAGCCTACAAAATAATAGCCCAAATTTCAACTGTGCTTGAGCTTAATTATTTAAAAGAGCCTATAACTTGTTACTTTTATAACTCCTTGCTCCCCATTCTTCTCCTGCTGGCTCTTGCACATGATTTGAAACAGCTCTCAACATAAGTCTTTTCATTTTAATTTTATCTTCTGAACTTCCCTCTCAAGCCTCAGTCAGTTTATTTAGAAAGAAAGTAAAAAACAGTTAGAGGCTGAGAGCTCCGCACACACCTAACATTTTTCCAATTTGTTGCTTTTTCCACAAGACCACGAAGCTATCCTCGTGGAAGAGAACTCAGAATCGCACATTTAAACAATCACACCTCTCCTCTCTCTATTCTAACAAGAAGGTAGAATTCTCTTATTCAATTATTCTAACACATCATGGTTTACATATCTCTAAACTCTTTCTCTCTTTGAAAATTTGTTAAAATTAGTTAAATAATTCAGCTTTGTTTCTGATTTCTTTAAACTTGAGTCTAAAGTACTTCAGATTTTTCAAAGATTTTTGCTATGTGTTCATGGGTATCATAGGTGGTTAAAGCAAATTAGGTACCCATAATATTTAAAATTGAAGTTACTGAACGAACGATGTCAGTATGCATGAATTGAACAACCTATTTACTCAATTAGTACTTTGTTTTAATATGATTGCTATTCAATTTGTTTTTACATGGTATAGACTTATATTGATGGTATATTATGTACTCAAGCAAAATTTCAACTCAATAGAGTAAACTTCTTCAAATGATACAAAGTTTAGAGTTTAATAGAAGCATTTTATTTTTTCATTACAGTTATGGTACAAAGTTTAGAAGAAATTTAATATGATAATTTTATATTAGAATGCTGTGGACATAAAAATTATATTTATAATAGTATTTGATTATTGAAAGAAATTCAATATGATGTTTTTTATATATTATAAATTGTGTTTTATAATAACATCTCAGTCACAAAATATTATTATTATTATTATTATTATTAATTATTATTATTTAATTATGTCCAGGCTTGTCTAAACTCTTGGAGCCGCCACTGTTTTTGTCCAAGGTGTGTCGCATCACTCTAATTTCTCACTCATAAATGTAAATACAACACAAATTTAAAATTTATATAGAATATATACTTAACAAAAATTTATATAAAAATTATACTTAATTTTAGATTGATGGAATAAATATTACCCGTGATCATCTGGACAAATCATATATATTCCGGCAAATAGAAGCACGGTGATTTTTTTTTTTCTGAAATAAGAATTTTTGTCAACTCTTTTTATAAAATTTAAGAAATTTATAATTATTGTATTAAATCTACTAAATCTACAGTTCAGAAGCACGACAGTTAATTCACATATTTGTCGGGGTTGATTCTTGAAAGTTGAAACACACACTGACACACACTAGAGTCTAGACTACTAACCCCGGATGAAATCTTGCTCGATGAGACGCAAGATCCAGATGCTGTCTCTGACTGTGACCGCTTTTGTTTTGCGCGTCAAAACCCCTTTCCCTCCAACTCTCTCTTCTTCCCGCCTTCCCACATTCCAAGCGAGCAACAAATCCATGGCGAGAGGCAAGAAGAGCTACTGGCTACTGAAGACTGAACCAAGCGAGTGGTCCTGGGACGACCAGCGCGCCAACGGAGGCGTGTCACAGTGGGACGGCGTGCGCAACCGCCAGGCGGTGAACAACCTCAAGTCCATGCGCCCCGGCGATCTCTGCTTCTTCTATCACTCCGGGTCCGGTGCCGCTTCCCGATGTATCGTCGGTGTTGTGCGGGTCGCCAAACCCTGGTAAGAGTTTATAGAGTGCTTTGAGAATAGGTAAGTGTAGATGTTAGTTTGAAGACAGGTTGAGAGGGTTCATAATTTGCAATTGAAATGCAATAAAAATGAATTGTGTGAAATTGTTGATCCATCTGGAGGTTTTAGAATTTCGTACTGATGTATTACCCTATTAAGACGATTTATCTCTACAAACTCAGGCGAGGTTGAATTGAATTGTGTTATTATTTTGGAAGAATTGATGATACCAGAATCTGCAGCAAGAAAAACAGACAAGAGAAATAGAATGGAGCAGAATAAGAGGGACGACTGGGGTTTTTAAATTATGTAATTCCTGATAACTATTGCTAACATTTAAGTGCAAATTGTACATGACAGGTACTTAATTGGAGATGGGGATATTGATGGAGCAGTGGATGTAAAGGAGGTCGGGGAAATGCAGCGACATGTTGAGTTAAAGGAGATAAAGAAGGCGGCAGAGAAAGAAAAGGAGTTGAAGGGATTCGCGCTGATCAAGCAACCGAGGCTGTCTGTTGTGCCGGTTTCTGATTGGGTCTGGGAGCGGTTGTGTGAAATGGGTGGTGGGTTCTATGACTACGAAGGGGATGAACATGGTGATTCTAAGGAAGAGTGACCGTGTTTCCTTTGTTGTCTTCTCTATTTTGTTACTTTTGTGAAAAGCTTTTGTTGTTTATGAACCTGCTGGCTGAAGGTCTCACAACAACTAACTCGAGAATTTGTGTTTTCAAATTATGTTGCAACAATGTGCTATTAGGATGAAAAAGCATATGGCTTTGGTTTTATTCCTAACTTTTGATGGGCCGTATTGGCATGTAAATATGTGTGATCGGATATATATATATATATTGGTTATTTTACTGGCAATAGTTGCTCCAAATATTGCTTTTTGTTTGGCATTTGTTTTCTTTCTGTCCAATTCTTTTGGTTTACTGTTAAGCTATTGTCGATATGTTGTACTTCATTTTATTACAAGATTTTAATTTTCCATCAGGCTAATTTGTATTGACATAGCTTCAGTCAATCTTACTTCCTAATACCAAATGAACATGATCTAAGTGCTCTACTTCTATCTTAATAGGATTAGACTGGTAAATGTTTGCATCGAGGAATGGCATCAGTGTTCTCTGTCAGAACTCAGTTGAAACTCATCAGGTTCAATGAACAATTCGATGTTTATACCGACCGATCAAACAGGGGAATACTCACACCATATCTTCTCACTTCTCCTTTATGCTTTTTATTATTTGTAGTTGATTACTATCTTTAGTATATTAGCGGAAATCACTTCCTTGATTACCCAAGGGTACTACGGTCATTTGTACAATTGTGCTACAACTGAGCCCAATCAACTGCATTTTTCAATTAAGCCTAAAAATTCATTACCCAAATCTTGATGTTGCAATCAGTTCTAAATTGAGCCTCTGGATTTACATCGAATGACGATTTTTTCAGTAAATTACTTGCATGTGTTGCAGAAAGTCCTCTTTGCTTATACAAGTTATAGCAGCCTCGCAGAGAATGGACATGTAATTATGTAAACCCAGTTGGAGAGAGGGTATCTGAATCAGGCGCCTATTATTAAAAAAATACTTGAAAAAATGATAAGAGTTATTCTATCTGGCAATCTTGCAGAAACCTCACTGTTTCCCATATCAAAGAAATTGGCGCCAATTCCAACATGTTTACAGTTTACACAGTTATAGCAATTAAAAAGGAAGTATATATATATGCAATTTAGATGGACTGATGGAAGCGTTCACTTTTTTTTTTTAAATAAAAACTTTCGTTAATTTTAATATTTATTTTTTTTTAATATTTTTTACGAAATTTAAACCTATATTTTTTCGTAAAGAGACGAGATCTATTACCACTGTACTAAGTCTAAAGTTCATGAAAACATTCACTTTAATTGAATAATTTTCAAAACATGTTTTAAGTTAAAATAAAAAGTGTAATAAAAAAAAAGAGTTAAAATAAAGAGGACAACTTTGAATTATAATCTGTAAAAGAGTCTTGGTTAAGTTACGAAAAGTCCGGATGGATTTTGGATCTCATATTTAACCCGATCCGATAGGCAGCTTGACCCGACCCGGCCCAAAGACCTCCTGCCCCGCTCCGTAACGCCTTCTCGCTTGTCGCCTTTCCGAAAAGCTCGCGCAGTTTCGATCTCATATAGCGAGCGAGGTAGCGAACGACCTGGTGAGAGAGAGATAGAGATGGCAAAGGCTCTGTCGTTACCTATGGTGGCTGGTGCTGTCGTGTAAGTTCCACCCCTCTGCACTCTTTCGTTTGTGTTCTCTTTTTGCTCTGATACCTTTTCATGATATAATTACCCAGCAATCAGAAATTCAACTTCTTGTGATGTTGAGGGAATAAATTAGGTTCAAGGATTGAAGTTTCAGCTGCGTTTTCCATTCTTGGTGCCAATTCGGATAGTAATGATATTGAATCAGAGCAATTTTGGGGATTCTTGTTTCTATGGATTTACGAGATCTTCTGCAATTTTATATATATCTACCGAACTGATGAATACATATGCAGATTGAATCCAGTAGTTCATTCTTTCAATTTCTTTAGTTTTGCGATTAGTTTTGAATGTTTGGGATGTTAGTGAATTAATGAAAAAACAGATAGGGGCAGAACTGGTAACTCTTATGGTTCATTCTTGTATAGTGCCTGTTGAATGAAATTTAGGTTTAGGTTGGTTATCAGTACTATAAGTTAAACATGGCTTATATGTTTTCCTTTTTCCTTCTGTTGTGTGTGTGGGGGGGTGGGGGGGTTTGTCGGTGTCGTGATTCAAGGAATTTAATTGCTTCAGTGATGCTTTCAGTTTAAAATTATAATAAAATCAGCCTAAGAGGAGTGCTGGTATACCTCTAACCAAGTTTCATATCTGCTGCCATACTTTTTTTTTGGGTCTATGACATGTGGGGTCCATTAAAATATAAATAAAAAAAAGCACCCTCTATAGCTAAATCTGAGCCGTTTAAAATCTATGGCAACAAATATGCCATAGATTTTAACAGCAGCGGATACAGACCCCCCCCCCCCCCCCCCCCCCCCTCTTTACCATACCATATGTACTTTAGCATGTACCGACCAAAATTCAGTCTCTGAATAAAATGTTCTCAGTGGTCTGAAAATTTTAAACTAATATTGTCTGCAGAATTTGCATTATCTTATTCTGAAATTGAATATATTGGCAAACTATTATGAAGCTAATATCATGTGTAGGATAGGAATTATTTCAGGTAATATGATCTTTGGGCCACCTCTAGAGAAGTATTGGTCTGAGAAGCTTAAAGAAGAGGCATCAAAAGAGACTCCACCCCACAATGCGACTAGCCCCGACAACACAACTAGCTAAAAAATGATTGATTAACAAGTCTATTTTTGTAGAATTTTGGCATAGTTTCAGTTTTTTTTTTCTTTTGAAAATGTATTCTCTCAGGAGATTGGATGTTATTTTTCATTTCTTCCATGATTTATATCGCATGTATTTTTTTTTCTTCAAATAAATGAAAAATTACCAATATCTTGAAGTTGTTTTCTAACAACTGTCTTGATTTTCTGTATTCTTTTTTTTTTTTTACATGCATTACCTCTTTCAAGTTAAGTTTATTGTTCACTTTTTCTGCATTTGGAAAAAAAGAGTAAAATTAAAAAAATAGCTATCGGATAGTGATATTCTGAGACAATTCTGTTATGTGTAGTTCTGATATTGTCAAGAGAAATATTTGGGAGATACTATTATCGATACTGATTATGTGAAATGAGTTATATTATTCATGTTAATGATTTTATTATGCAATTTATTTTATACAGTATTTTTGTTGTTTAACTCAAATATTATGAATAAGAACTCAATTAAGTTGAATAATAAAAGTAATGTATAAATAAATTGTATGTTAAAGTTGTTAATATAAATAATAACTCATTTAATCTGAATAATAAAGTCGGTATCGATTATGGTATCAATGTTGGTGTTTGTATATCAACTTTCTATTGTCAAAATTGGTGAAGTGAGAACAAGGTTTTTTTTTTTTTGTGAATTACGAAGGAAATTGGAAATTTGGTTGGCAGCATTGAATTTTGGAATTCCATGTTGGACAATAAAATTATTACAAATATATTACAAAAATCAATGAAAATAATTTTTTTGGAGAAAAAGTAAAATGGATAACATAAAACTATATAACAAAAATGCTGGAATTATATTCTTCGTAATTTTTTTTTTGTATGTTCTAAACCTTTTCATTCTCCTTATGACGCATACTCATTCCAATCACGGCATAGTAGCAAACAAACATGTTTAAACTAAATATTAAATAAAATAGGAGCAATTGTCATTTTGTACTTAACTTGAACACGTAGTAATTCAAGTTGTTGAGAACTAAACTAGTTCATCGTATTGGACTCAAGTTCAAAGTCCAGCCTTGAAGCAATCCAAAAAAAAGAGAAATTGATTCTCTCTTGCGCCCGGAAGCCGGAAGGTTTGTACTTTGTGAAGAAGACCCTCAAGTTTTCTTATTTTTTTGTGAATTAAGAAGGAAATTGGAAAATTAGTTGGCGGACTCGGTCCTAATGTTAAGCGAGTGAGTTAATCGTCTCTACGGAATCAATTATGGATAAAAAATGATGTTATTTATCACAACAAAATAACATAGATATGTTGTTAGATTACTGTTGGCATGTCCCATTATTTTTGTAAATCATCTTACCACATGAAGATGTGTTTAGTACAAAATTGAAATAGTTGCCCAACACAAAATAAAAAAAAAGGAAGAAGATTGCTTTCGTTGAGAGTCGAACTCAAGACCTCCCGCTTACTAAACGGGTGCTCTAACCAACTGAGCTACGAAAGCGATTATTATTATTCAAGATGATTTAGAATTTGAAGTTTTGTTTAAGGGCAAGCTGACATTTCCTTTTTTTTTTTTAATTTCATTTTGGTTTTCATCGATGTTGCTAAGGTTCTGATATAATTAGTTCGGGTTTTGTATGAGAGGTAACAGTTTCGAAACATAGATACAAAATTATTTATAGACATTTAAAATTGGATAGTTTAAACTCCCATATTTATCTCAAAAAAAAAAAATAGTTTGGATTTTAAGCAACTCAGATTTGTTTTCTGTTTAATCAGGTTGGTGGGATTTGGGTACATTCAAATCCAAAGAGCCACAGCAAGGTTTCATATATTACGTACAATTGGAAGGATTTAGTTATTTGTGTTATTCAGATCGTCAGAAATTGCTGAAAGTATTTGTTCATATTACTTGTTTGTTTTGTACTATGATAAATTTCCCAATACATACACATGCTGCCGAAACAAAGAAAATGCTATATAATTATTCAATTTAACTCTTCAGATGACTACATTAATCAAATCTGGTACCTGAAATTGTTCCTGTTCAGCGCTATTTGGGCTCATTTTTTTCCCAGAGGCTTAGAAAAAAGATTTGCATATTGTTTTCAAAATTGTACTGGTGTGAAAATTACTGGGGTTTATTTGAAGTATCCGACTACAAGAAGTATAAAATCAATGCATATGTTAAGCACCACAATCAGATTCCAAGACAATGTTTAATACCATCCAAATTCAATTTTAATAAGCACTTTGTTGTGAAGTAAATTCATCCAAGAAATTAAAAAGGAAAGGTAAAAAAACAAGCATAGAGAATTCAAGACTCAGGCGCTTATGTAGTAAAGAGAATGAGCATTAAACAACAAAAAGCTGTTTATGCAACTGCTATTAGTCAATGCTACAACAACAAACAAAGTAACCAAAATACACAAAATGTTAGAATTAGAACCTAAATTTCAAGAAATAATCTAATGAAGCTACTGAAAGATGCAAAAAGAAAAGAAATGCTCATTCGGTTTCTTTTCTTTTCCTAAGATGAAATGGTGCGGTTTCTCAACCTCCTCGACCTCCGTACCGGTGTCATCTCTTCTTCTCCTTCCCTATTCCCCTAAAAATAAGACAAGGGAAATTTGAAGAATATTTTAGCCCAATTTCAGTAACAGACATTTATTGCATAAGGAAAATTTCAATATTTTCAGTTTTTTTTTTTAAATGAGGCCTTTTAGGAAGATGGTACCAAATACCAAAACTCTTTGTTCTTGACTAAACAAAGAGGTAAACTCATATGACTATTGTGCCTTTGTCTGATTCTGGCACTTCTTAATCTTTTCTATTTTTATTTCCATCTGGTAAATATAAAACAGCACAGTCACCGGCCAAACAAACATGTTATAAACACGGGTACTTACAAGTACTAAGGCACACCATTCATAATTAAATATGCTTACTTTCTTGGAAGATATCTTTTCAAAACTCACATAACTCCCACATGAGTCTGATGAAGCCTCGGACTCCCTCCTAGCCTTCCTTTCATATGGCGTGCTGGTATAAATACCAGTATCTGTACCAACTTCGAAGCTGCTGCTACTGAACTCCTCTATATCCAGAGTCGAATTCTGATGCAGAGGGATTCTATTCAGAACATGGCTCTCATTGCTGCCCTGAACCAAGCTGGGTCTCATCTTATCTCTACGGATTGAGTCAGAAACCAAGACCCAATTTTGTTTTCTCTTGGCAAAGGCCAAGGCCGCAACTGCCGTGACTAGAGACAATAACACTGCAATTGATGCCATTCCTTGTGCTGCTTTTTTCGAAAAATTGATCAGCTCTTCATCAGACATGTTAACAGATTCGGGTTCGATCAATTCAGGTTCTAGGTTTTCTGACATGATGGCCTCCGGGTCTTTGACTTTGTGGTTTTCTACTAACTTAGGTTCTGGGTTCTTTGGCTTCAGGTCTTTGACTTCATGTTTTTCTACTAACTTGGGTTCTGGGTTCTTTAGCTCCTCGGGTTCAGATTTCTCAAATATCTCAGGTTGGGTTGAGTCTTCTTTCATCTCGGATATGGTAGAGGATGCGGCCGTTTCTTGTTGTTCTGATGTGGAACCCACATCTGCCTCGATTTCCTTTTCTTCTTCTTCTTCTAATTTTCCACTCTCATATCTGATTTGTATTTCTGACACCTCATTTTCTCTATGTACCATGTCAAAGCTGACATTTGTTTCATTCTCTTCAGTAGCCACCTCTGTTGTGTACTCTGGAGAGAAACTTGGATGTATACCTGCCACATCATCGATACTACTCTTGTCCTTCATCGCACATGTCAAGTTTGACATGGGGAATGTATTCAATTCTCTTGGAAAAGAGCCTTCCCTTGCAAACGTATACGAGAAGCACTCTGACAACCAGCCATTTAACTTATCAGATACCTCCAGTAGTGTCGTATGAAAACCAACAAATCTCACTGGAGGGACATTTGGGTTTGAAGATGAAGCTATCATGATGGGTGAGTCTGACAAGGGGAGGCCGATGCAACTGATCAACAAAACAAGAAACACATGTCTAATTTTCAGCTTTGCCCGCATTACTGAAACTCGACCCGACTGCGACTTGGTTTTACGGCACTCTATTTCTGGTGAAGTAGCCTCTTTGGATAGGTTGTCTTCCTCCTCTGTCTGCGCTGAAGTGGCATCGTCAGAACAGTCAGAAGAGGAGCTATCCTCGAGACTCCTTGGATCAGAATTATTTCCAAGGAAATCAAGCTCATTTCCAAATAGGTCACCTCGGGGCTTTGGCTTGTAGTGCAAGAACCGCGGCCTTGGCGAGAGGTAATTTACCTTTGGATCATATGGAGGAAGAGGAGCAGATTGTAACAGGTCGGGCTGAGTTGCGGTTTCAGATCCAACCAAAGGAGAAGCTCTATTTGCTTGACTGAGTTCCGATAGAGAAGCAGTATCTTTGATTTGGGGTGAAGAGAGTGACGATTTGCAGCTGCAGTCAGTGGTTTCTTCGACCTGAGTCGAGACGAGCAGAAATCTGACAGCGGGTCCAGCAATCTCTTCGGCCTGATCCAAGGTGTGCGAGGATTTGGCCGTCTCATTCCTCTCGCCGAGGACCCGCTTCCTCTGACAGGCGGGTCCCACGGCTTTGGAGGAGGCTGAAATGGTGGGTGCCATGAAGTTCTTCTGGAGCGGGATCCCCTTTGATGATGACGTCGACATCACTGGAGATCTCCCTTTCATGGGCTTGGAGGCAGCCGGATCCTGCTCGTTCTCCTTCTCCAAGGAGAAATGCTTCGAACCAAAGCTTTTCTTGGGAGAATCTGAAGAAAAGAGAAGAAAGGATTGGATCTTTCAATGAAATATTATTGACTGGTATCAAACGATTCATATGACTAAAAGTTGGATATGCGGCTTCTCAAACCAGACAAATTCAGAAGCAAACCACATCTATTCAACCCAAGAAAAGAGCTTAAGGAAACGAAATTCTATGTTTACCTGAAAGAGAGGAGAATTTAGGGGAATGCGAGCTCAGATCTACACTCTTTTTGAGAGGAGATGTAATATTTCGTGCTTGAATCAGGGAAGGAGATCTTGAGAAATTCGCCATCGATTTCGTATTCTTTTCCCAGTTCTTTTTCTGGAAACGAACAGATTTCCGAGTCTATTTTTTGAAATTTGTCAGATCTTTGGGAGGAATGACATGGAAAGAACGAGAAGATGAGATCTTGTAGAGTAATTAGAGATTTTGAGAATGAAATAATAACTCGGATGGATTTTCTTCGGACTGATGAGTTGTAACGGCTAAATGAGGTGCTTTATAGCCGTGATTTAAAAATTCGATAGAGAAAAAGAGGCGTTGATGATTGTGCTCTCTAGATTGAAAATAGCTGCTCGGATCTGACCGTTTATTATCCGACCGTTGTAGTATTTGGAGTAATAGATCTCTAAGGTGTCATGGACGGAGACAGTCATAAAAATATTGGATTCAAATATGAATTTTCTTACAAAAAATAAATATAATATAAAAAATATAGGCGGATCCAAGTGTAGAGAATTAGAGATATTACATCTAATTTTTTATACTTGGATCTGCCTATGACTGTCGTATCTCGTCTATTCGTTGATCTAGAAATATAATTTAAATCTTTTTGCAGCGGACACCTCATGTTTTAGCATATCCTCTCTTAATAAAAGTGGATCAAATTCATCTGCAGCATTGATACAAAGTGTTGTTTTGGATGATACCATCTCAACACAGTTTTAAATCAACATAAGAAAAACTACCTAACTGGCTAACTCTAAACTGTCAAAAAACTGAAAAAAAAAAAAAACAAAACCAACACTGTAAGGTGTGTTTGGTATCAACTTTGTTTTTCCGTTTTTCGTTAAAAAACAAAACGTGTTTGGTTCGTTGCAGCTATTTTCATTTTTTTACCTTTCCGGGGCAAGAAAAAAACAAACTGAGAAAGAGATGGAAAGATGCTTTCAACTTTTCATATTTTCTTTTTCATTTCTCCCCACTACATCCTTCCTTTCGATTACGTCAACAACATGATATCGGTTCTATTACATTAAAATTCTTACAAAATAAATCTCAAAATAATATTATTTTATAATTCACACATCCGTACGTCATTCAAAAAGAACTCTGTCCACAATTACTACCGAATCTTAATTGTTGTTTGTCTTCAATAAAAACTGAACAAATTTCTGGGCTATTCTCCGTCTTAACCGAAATTTGTAACCAATCTCTCCATCACTCCTGTATATATGAATTTTCTACGTAAAACTAATTTAATTTGTAATTTTCATACCAACGGAACTTTTGAAGGGCCAAAATTTACAGCATGATGGAAAAATAGGAAAGAAATTTACCATACTAACGAAATTGTTTTCAAATTGATCATTTTATCAAAAGGCAGAATTTCATATATTTCCAAAATTTTGAAATTACATATTTCTCCTCTAAACTTTATAATATTATATTTACCTATTAAATTATTAAAACTCTCGTATTAATCCAACCTATAATTTTCTATACTAAAACCAACTCTATACTTATAAATTACTCAATTATCCTTATCATAATAAAAAAATAAAATTCATTTTAATCAAATTATCAGTAAATAAACTACATATGCAATTATTCATCCTGAATATCAATAATTAAAAATTTCAAATTCTCGCTCAATTAGAAACAATTTAATCACATGCTCTTATCTTGAGACTATTGTATATACTTTTATTTTTCAATTGAGAAATAAGGTTATGATTTTAAGAGAAGATGAGGTTTGAAGAGAAAAAACAAGAAACAAGAAAATAAAATATCAAGAGGTAAAATATGTTTAATATTTGAAAGGTTATTATTTGGACATGTGAAGAAGAGAAGACGTATAATAATCATAAATATTTAGTTGAGATGTTAATTTGAATTTTACAATATTTAATTAGGATTAATTTGAGTCTTTGAATATATTTGATATATTATACATTTCTATCGGACAAAATTGAGAGTTTTAATAGTTCGAAAGGATAAATATGATATTATGAATTTTAAAGGAAAAATATATAATTTAAAATTTTAGAAGGATATACATGAAACTAACATCTATCTCTAAAGCAGTAAAGCCTGTAATTTTCGTCATCTATAAAGCATGTACTTCTGCTAAAATTAACTTCTCGTTTGCATTCGTCACACACTAGTTTGTAAAGAAACCGGTTTTTAATTATGGAATACCAAACGATTTTTATAGTAATTCAATTGATAATATGTGTTTTTGTAATCTCATAATCCTGAATTGCTGTGTCATCAATTTTTAAGGGTACACTAACTAAAAACATATAATTTTAGGACATGACATTAGGACGTTTTTAATTGAAATACTTATAGCAATTTATATATATCCGTATCATATTCAGAAGAAATAGAAGACCTTATATAATCATATTGCTAAACCCCGCGTTTGCTTCATCTGTAATATGTTCATATTTATTCTCCATTAGTATCTGCATAAAATTTTCTCCAGACATAATTTTAGTATCTTCTCAAGAATCACCATTATATAAACATGACATAGAATGAAGTAATCACATACCAAACTGATGATATCCATTTCTCATCACAAAATGCAACATTCTTTTACATTAACTGAGAGGAGGTCCATGGATTACCGAAATAACCCTGAAATTATTCAATATATTATTCATACATATCACCCGCTAATTGTGGTTATCTTGGGTGTAGATATAATCAGTGTGAGCAACCAGAGTTCTTCTGGCCAAGCACTCCTCTTCTCCCACTCCCTCGCATGCATCCAATTTTTCATCTCCAACCTTCTCAAATTTCTACATACAGGATATACATATTAGTTGTGTATGTATTTGATCACCAATGATATTGTATAATATGTATTTGATCACCAATGATCAAATACGGCTGATCTAAAAAGTTCGACAAATATGGACACAAAATAAAAAATATATATACATATTATTTTTCGTTATATATTAAGTTTAGATAATTTAACATTAGTATATTAAATTTATTAAATTTTTAAGAAAAAAGATAAATTTCTAACAATATTGAAAATCAAAAGAGGAGCACTTTCAAACCTTGTTTCCTTGAATGACATACTAATAAATTAATGTACTTTGACCGAAAAATTCATTCCATGATACAGCTAAATACGCTTATCAAAGCACAAAAAGACCACACAACGCAATCTCCAAATTTCATTTACAAGGAAAAAATATCCAAATTTCATGCTGTATCTAATAAAATTTAGTTAAAAATGATTTGATGGAATGAAGTACCTTAAGCTGAGTCTTGACATCTCCAAGGGATGGCACTCTTGCGCCTTGAGTCAGAGACGCAAAGAGAAAAAACGCTAGAAGGACAACGGTGATTTGGCGAGCCATAATTAGTTAATGAAAATTAATTTGGGGAAACTGGAATTAACAATTTTTGGGGCCAAAATAGTAAAAAGGAAGGATTGAGGAAACCAATTAAGGGGTAGACAAAGAGGGCAGTAGCCAGGAGAGGTTTAAATAGGGGTCTATATTAATGGGGAAATCCAAAATGATTTACCGCTTTAACTGAAAATTTTTTACTAACCCCTCGTAATTAACTATATATTAGCTATAAAAAGAAATTAATGGCTCACAGCCAAAAAGAAGTAACTGAATTTATTAGGGAAAATCCAGGACAGGAAAGCTCAGAGAGCCCACTGTATTATAAACTCTTTATTAATAAAATCAATTTTTACAATGCAAATTGTGAGACAAATTGTGTAGCGAGTGAGAAAATAAAATAAAAAATCGGATATTTTTTTGAAATAGGTAATGTCTGAAAACACGTAAACAAATTAACTAAACGTATATAACAGTTTATGTATGTGTGAATTGTGATTATATTAATTACATAAAAAATGTATAGATTTGAGGGTTAACTTATCAAAACTCAAAAAGTCATGAGACATTATCTTAATTAGAAATGAGATATAAATTGATTAACGACGTCAATAAGAATAAGAAAATTAAATGCATTTTAAATACATTCTAACGTGAATATTTCTTGTCGTTTGACCAGACCGCACTCCCTTCGGAGATTCAACTCAATAAACTTGTGTTAAATTCCAGATCCAACATTGCCAAACTTTTTTTATGGGACAACTACAATATTTTCCTTCTGAAATAGTAACTGAAGATGAAATCTGGTTATATGAAAAAATATAGCTTTAACGTATCTCCAATTTTTGTATACACCTATTTAATATCTTACAAGATATAATTCAAGTTAAAAAATTAAAATTTAAAATGTATCTTTTATATCTTAAATAGCATGTGCAACAAATTTAGACTTATTTGATTGTTCTTTGATTTTCAATTAAATAATTTTAAAATTTTGATGGTAAACTACTGAACTTTTATTATCTTTATAATAAATTATCAATAAAATTTCAAATTTATCATTTTTTATGACTTCTCTATCTAATTATAATAATTAAGAACATATCCATCACTTTCCATTTTTAATTTGAATAATGTTTTATAAGATATTAAATGTATGCTAAAATACCCCCAAAAAAAATTGAAATCCGGTCACGTGAAACATTTAATAAACTTTGTTTCACTACAACAGGTCTGTAAACGTAAAGGAACTCAAAAAGTCTCAAACAGTGCAGCTGAGGTTGAAGTTAGAGATTCTGCTTTTATCTTGCACCTTCCCAATTTTGGAATGTCCAAAGCGATGTTTAACCACTACATTATTCTTCAATTTGAGATGGAGATTAATTTGTGCCAGAAGGGAGGAGAAAAGGAGAGAGAAAGAGAGAGAGAAACTGGTGGGAGAGAAAACCCTAGCTAGCCTGTACTAATTTCTCTTCACACTAGTACATACTGATCTTATAACTTGTCCATCTCTTTGTTTCTTTTTAACAAACTTCTGTTTTGTTACTCAAATTTTCCTTAGAAAAATGTATGAATTTGTAAAATACTTGACGTCAGGTTTTATAACTTGTCACACTAGTACATACTGATCGTCAGGTTTTTTTAAAATACTTGACGATGACTTCTCTTCTGGCTTGGTAAAAATTTTTTTGTTCCTTTTTCCTTTTGTATTTTCCTTTTTTTATTTTTCTTCTTGCCTAGTGCTTAGAAGTACCAAAATGAAAGGATGTATTTCACATTTACTAGCTGTTAACTTTCTTCAAATAAATAAATAAATAGAAGGAATATTTTTACTAGTTGGAACATTGTTTTATGGTCAGTTTATTCTAGCTTCTTCAATAATAATACTAACTAGAAAAAAATTCTCCTTTCTTTCTATTCTCCCCATTTTTTGTTTGCACTTGCATATTTGAAAGCTTCTTTGGTCCTTTATGAAAAAAGAAATTAGTATCAATATAACACTTGGGAGAAATACTAAAATGCAACGTGTTATACGGATGAACTCATGTAATGGCTCCGTATCTCGAACTTGGAGTTAAAATTGACTGATCTGAGCCACTCAACGTAATCTTCATTTCAAAATCTTATGAGATATCAAATTATATATTTTTTATTATTTTTTGAATGGAAAAAAAATCAATTTATTTGAGGAATTTTGATCATCCAATAACAACAATTTTCTCCTCATCTAAAAAATAGTAAAAAATTATAAAAAATGTAAAATTTAATATTTTACAAGATTTTAATATGAAAATTAAATTAAGCGACTCGAATTGGTCATTTTTCCTTCCAAACTCGAGATTTAGATCTGTTACATGAGTACATCTGTACAATGTGTTGTATTTTAACTCACCCCTAACACTTGTGGTATTTACAAAGAAATTACAAAACTAAAGTAGAAAGTGTGGTCGGCCTTTTTATGTATTTCTCCGTTTAACTGGTATATTTATAGGATTTTGTAATTTTTCCTGATTGCGGATGTGCGCCTCAGCCATCTAATTAACGGAGTCGAATGTTCAATTAATGCGTCCGCACTTGTCATTTCAGCTAATCTACTCTATAATTTAGCCAGACAGCTCGATCAGCACACATTGAATTAGATTTGGATAAATGCCCATCTGATTTCTCTGTACCATTTTCCCCGATCTTCTTCCATTTTTTATTTAATCTTTTTTGGTGACCGGATGAGATTTCAGACAGACCAAGACGTAAACACATGATTTCCTTGTGAAATCCACACAAAGAAACCTTACTGTGCAAAATAGTTGCTTCCTGTGGAACTGGGACTGTTTTTGCTTAATTGAGTTTTTGGAAAGCCAAAAGAACAATCAAGAAACCAGAAAATACTGGCAGTGATTGTTTTCCTTTATCCGGAAGCAGTATTTATTGGTTTATTAAATATGCCAAAATACAGGGCATTAATTACCATGGCCAAACCAAACCTACAAAAGAGGTATACGCATTCTCGTAACATGTCAGTAAATTAATTAAAAAAAACATACAGTTACAGTCCTAATTAAACAATACTGGTAAAGTCCCAAACCTGGTACAGGCCTCATTCTTAAAAAAATATTCTATATAATAGTTATGGTTTACTTCAATTTATTTAAGACAAATATCACAAGATCAAATTTTAACGGGAACAAATACTTCCACCGAAATCAGTACATCTATCAGCAAAACAATATAAGACTACACTTTTGATTGCTCTGCAGTCATTGCACAAGGACCTTCTGGCAGAGCTGAGCAGTAAGGTGTTAAACAATATCATCCACCTGAAGGGACCCACCGGCCAGCCATATAGAATCCGGATCGAGAAAGCAGGAGATTCGATCATGTTTAGAAATGGATGGCAAGAGTTTGCCTCTTTCATAAACTACGAACCGGCGACGTGCTGTTCTTCTTGTACGAGGGACAGTGTATCTTTACTGTTCACCTCTGTGACAAAAATGGCAAAGTGAGATCCTCAAAAAGAGGTAACGTGACAAAAATACCTTTTATACTGTCTTGTTTTATTTGAAATTAAATTAAAGTTTATCTGCTGAGTTAGAACATGAATAATGTCAATTGGTGCATACTGTTTTGGGAAATCAAACTTGGTTAATTTCATCTGGCACACACAGTTGATCTGGCCTTATAAAAAAAATAATTAATTAACAAACGCGTACTTTGTACCTATCTGAAGGCAAAATCCATTAATTAACAAAGCTCCACATGTATGTAACTAGGTCGAGATGAAGAGGATGAAGAGCAGGCTCCAAATTGCAAAGTGGTGATCTCCGACTGCTTGGATTTATCTAGTGACAGTGAGATTGAAAGAGAGAATAAACAAACTATTGGCGAATCAAGTTCCAGACATGATGTTGCAAGAACCAGTGGTAAAGCTAGATTAATCAAGGATTTATCAATTAGAATTAGGCTTTTATAATCAGCAATCCAATGATACTCGGTACCATTGGCAACTGTGCCAGGGGATTTTGACTAAAGAATTGGTACCTGAAACTGTAAATCTTGGCACTGGTACATGCTGAAACATTCCATTGCAAATGCTAACTTGAACAGTTTTTCATTTAAATCTTGAAGCTAATAAGCTTTTCTACTCATAATAATTGAAATAGAAATCCTAAAATTTGTAGCTAAAAAGATCTTCGTGTCAGGGAGGATGCCAGTGACAGATAGACAAAAACAGAATGCTCTCTCCCGGGCTCGCAAGTTCCAATCCCCCAACCCATGCTTCACTAAAACAATGCTTACGACTAGTATTTACAGGAGCTTTTACCTGGTATGATCTTTTTTACATACTAACAGTTTCTATTGCATTTTTCATATCAACCCTCTAGAAACCATATTTTGTAAAATGACTCCAAAATCAGGTTTTATTGGGGTTTATTCTTTGTCAACTGAAGATATCACTTTTTTTTCTGGCTCAACGCGACATTATATATATAATTTCTTTACTGAGATTTCATATAACATATGTTACACACTGAAACCCACTGCATTTCACGTTGTTAAAAAACATATTTGTACTAAAACATCAATGCCATAAGATACCAGTTGTAAACAAATCCTGACAATACTGGACTAGTAGTTAGCGACAGTGATGGTACCAAATCACGGATAATTAAAACTCTTAAGTTCCTTTAATCAACTTTCTTCTGTTTAATTCATGTAGGTTGTGCCTATAGCATTCAGCAGAGAGAACCGCCCGACAGCAAAATCCACAGTCTCGCTTGTTCTGCCTCGCAGCAATAAGAAATGGAACGTAACATGCACGTACATCACCTACACCACCGGGCACAAAAGACAGCCTCTCTGGCGCTTCCTCGGTGGCTGGTCGAACTTCATTCTGGATAACAATCTAGAGGAAGGAGATGTGTGTGTGTTTGAGATGAAGAAGGAGCTCCAGATGACAGTTCACATCTTTCGTGTGGTGGAAAAAATTGTCAAGTTGAACGTAGTTGGATAGATTCATCTCCATATATCCAAGTAACGAAATCAGATTGATTTATTCAGTTTCTGAACTAATGGAATATTGGATATGCACCTTCCTTGTATGGAGGTGGAGATTACAAGAGTATTTCAATTATGTATGTCAGATTAGTAAGCTATGGTAGGATATATTGGATATGTATCATGTATGATCTTAATTTGCAAATTATGTATGCGCTTGGATTTGTATTGTGTATGATCTTAATTTTTAGGGGTTTCATAAGAAGCAAATTAAGCATTTTAGAGTACTTATGCAAATGTAATTATTGTCAAACTCCTCTAATGTTTTATCATTATTCTTATAGATTTAATCATGATCATTTAGTAAACTTTTAATTTGAATTAGAATTATCTTGATTGATATAGTCGATCTTTCAGAAAAATACAATCTCATTAATCACCGGATTCCTTAAACCTCCGCGATGATTTTTCTTTTATCCGATGAAAAGATAGAGATGATTGGTATAGGCAGTTTTCTTCTTTTTTTAGAACCCAAAAATTGAGAGAAATTATTTGTTGGTTTCTTCCGTAGAAAATGGAAAAAAAGAGTGGGCGATTTTGATGGAAACTATATCTCCAAATATATAATGGACGTCAATAACTAGAAGGTTGGCAAACTAACGGTTATGCAATTCATATCAAATCTAATTTCTCTCTTATCGAGTTTACTTTCATAATCAGAAAACTATCTATTAGTTGAGTTCTCCAGAGACCAATAACATAATTATCACTAGCCGCCAAATTGTGGTTATGAACATCTCCAGGACCTACTCCCCAACCTAAAGTAGCTAGATTATTATTACTAAACGTTATATAATTTAGATCATCACTAAATTATAAAATTATTGATATGCATTTTACACATTAAAAGCCTCACTTCCCATGACATATATTGAAATCCGATAAATAATATTTAATTTGATCATTTCATAACGAGTTTAATTGAATATTTGATAGTCTATTATTTAATATATATTTATATTATATATAATTTCATATATGTTATAATTAATAGAAATTAATTTCAATATTCAAGGCCCAACACAAATTATTTATCCCTGATTAGCCCAAAACAAAACAAAGGACGGAATTATTTAACTATTTAACTGACGGCATGGTATGGTACAATCTAATTCCACCTCAGCAAAGAGTTGGTATGCCAACCTGGCGACAGCAATGCAACATGTCTACAAAAAATGCAACATGACGATATTTGCATCTACTCCTATAGTCAAACAAAACGAAGATAGAGCTTTGACTAATACGATTAAAACAAAAGAAAGAAAGAGAAAGAACTCTAACGACTATAACGAGGAAGGATCAATCCAACGTACCAATCTATGTGTAATCTTCTTTTCTTTTTTTTTCTTTTTTTTTGAACTAATTAAAATGCCAAATTGTGTTACATTTTTTAGTTGTTAGTAATAATAAAAAAATTGAACCTTTCCATTAAAGAGTAAAAAGAGATTCATTTTTAAGAAGGAGAAATTCATTTTTTTTATGCGTCACTTGACTTGCTTTTATGGAAAAAAAAATTCAAATAAAAAAAATACATGATAGATGTATAAAATCTGTAGAAAAAAGGAAAGAAAAATGGTTAATAGGTAATTCAAAAGTTTGATATTTTTCATGTCAAGAACAAATTCATTAAAAAAAAAAATAGTATAACATGTTGATGTATTATATTATAATTTTCCAAGTCATTTCATCATGCATTACAATAATAATATAAAAAAAATAAGAAAACAGTCTTGACAAAAGAACAACTAAAAGAATAAGAAAAGAAAAATAAATATGCTCCCTTCTTTTGACAAGCTTCTAGTGAAATTATGACAAAGCTTTTAAAATTTTTATAAGGTACTTGCACTAAGAAAAAAAGCATAGTCATTAGTATTCTTGTCTTAGTAATAAGGTTTTATGAGTCTATTTCACACATTATATTTATTAGAATAAGTATTCTAGAAAACAAAAATATTTTAAGAGTTCATTTATTTCTCACTGTTTATAATTTGAGGGCAAAAATTGAGAAAAAAGACTTGAGAAAAAAATATGTTCAATACATGCATGTTCATTAGATTATTTAATTAATTTTGAAATGAAGATTAACGTAATCATTTGATTTAGTAAATGAATACCCTTTAATGGAAAACTGTGATTTACATTTATTGCTAACAATTAAAGAAAAAATAAAACAATTAAGTATCTTAGTTAGCTTGCCACGTGTCGTTCACTGATTTGTGTATACTCTATGATGACCTGCAGGGAATTTGGTTCCATCCAGTATTCCAATCCCACCAAGCAAGTATAAAATTCTTTTTTAAGTTCTATCTCAATCGGGAGCTGATATACAGATATGATACTGTTATTAATATGAGCTTAATTATACATATTAAATAAATTATTATGTATATTAATGATTTTATTATGTAAATTTATTTTATATAATATTATTATTATGTAACTTAAATAAATTATAATACATATTAATGATTTTATTATGTAACTTAAATGAGTTATTATGTATGTTAATGGTATTTAAATTAAATAATAGAAATATTATACATAATAAAATCATTAATATACATAATAACTCATTTAATATATATAAATAAGCCCGTATCGATGACGGTATCAATAATAATATCTCCATAAATATATATATATCGAATAATAAATTGTCAAATATTTAATTAAACTTATTATGAAGTGGTCAAATTAAATATTATTTATCAGATTTCAATATATATCATGAGAAGTTAGGCTTTTAATGTGTAAAATATTTATTAATAACTTTATGATTTAGTGATGGTCTAAATTATATAAAGTTTAGTAATAATATAATTATGTTATTAATCTCTGGAGAATCTCACTACTAGACAATTTTATGATTATGAAAATAATCCCAAAAAGAGAGAAATTGGATTTGATGGATCACATAACCGTTGGTTTGCCAACCTTTCAGTTATTGGCATCCATTATATATTTGGAGATAGAGTTTCCATCAAAATTGCCCCCTCTTCCTCTCCATTTTCCACAGAATAAAACCAACAAATAATTTTTCTCAATTTTCGAGTTCTAAAAAGAGAAAAAAACTGTCTACACCGATTCTCTCAATCTCTCTATCAAATAAAAGGAAGATCATCGTGAAGATTTAAGGAATTCGGTAATTAACGGGATTGTATGTTTCTGAAAAACCGACAATATAAATCAAAATAATTTAAATTTAAATTAAGAGTTTATCGGAGGATTATGGTTAAATCTATCAGAATAATTTCCATTTTCTCATTTTTTTTCTGGGCAACTGCCCGTAGGCGCTAAGGTCAAAAACTAAAAATAGTGAGTGATGCGGTATGGTCAGGAGTACTCCACAGACATAATTGATAGTGTCACCATACCACTGGGTCTCCATAATTGATAGTGTCACCATACCACTGGGTCTCATCATGTCAGTGGTGCCTTTCTTTATTTCCCATCACGCATTGTACAATATAAATTATTTTATGTTTTTCTGTCTGCCACGTAACAACCAAAGTGTCTGTGGTCTACTTTCTACACCGGACATTAGTGTTCTCAAACCGTGCCGTGCCGTGTCGAAACACGGCGTGCCGCGGCACGGCACGAGAGGTGGAAATTTGTTTTTGCCGTGCGTGTCGTGCCGTGTCAAAAATGGGGAGATGACGGCACGGCACGGATAAGGCACGGCGTGCTATACGTGCCGTGCTAAACATGACGTGTCTTAACCGTGCCGTGCCGTGTCGAGTTGACACGCCGTACTACACGTGCCTTAACCGTGCTAAACGTGTTTGGTGGAAAAAAAATTTTAAAAAAAATCGAAAAAAATTGAAAAAAAAATCGGAAAAATCTTTAAAAATATAAAAAATCAAAATTTTAAATTTCTTTGCTGCTAAAAAATAAAACAAATAATTGAAAAAAATAATATTTTTGTAAAAATAGCTAAAAAATTAGAAAAATCCGAAATTTTTTTAAAAAATCCGAAAATTATTTTTGAAAAATTTCAAAAAAATTATTTACGTGCCTTAACCTAAAAAATTAAACAAACAATTGGAACAATATAATTTTTTTGTAAAAATAGCCAAAAAATTAGAAAAATCCGATTTTTTTTTAAAAAATCCGAAAATTATTTTTGAAAAATTTGAAAAAATTATTTACAAAATTCAAAAATTATTTACGTGCCTTAACCTAAAAAATTAAACAAACAATTGAAAAAAAATAATAATTTTGTAAAAATAGCCAATAAATTAGAAAAATCCGAATTTATTTTTAAAAATTCCGAAAAATTTGGTCATTTTCTTATTTTAAAAATAGCCAATAAATTAGCCGTTTATAGATGTTAAATGAGGGTATTTTGGTCATTTTCTTATTTTAAATTTAAATTTTAAATTAAAATGTGTTTATTGGGTACATTATTTAGGGGGTGTTTAACATTGCTAAAGAGAGGAGATACGGCGGGGTATACAAATTGGGGGATATATATCATATTATCCTATTTTTTAATCACTTTTCAAAATCCCTCCAAAAAATTTACAAAATCAATTGTCCGATCAACATCCAACGGCTCACAATCCATACATACTATGCTTATCCGTGCTAAACGTGCCTACCCGTGCCTATGCGTGCCTACATGTGCCTACATGTGCCGTGCCTAAACCGTGCCTATCCGTGCCTATCCGTGTCTATCCGTGCCTATCCATGCCTACCCATGCCGCGCCTATCCGTGCCTACCCGTGCCGTGCCTATCCGTGCCTATCCGTACCTACCCGTGCTAACCGTGCCTATCCCGTGCCTATCCGTGCCTACGCGTGTCCCCGTGCCGTGCCTATGCGTGTACCGTGCCGTGCCGTGCCGTGTCGCCTCCCTTATCCGTACATGCCGTGCCGTGTCTACAGTAAAAAAAACCAGACACGACACGCGACATGCATAACACGGCACGCGTTGACACGCCGTGCCGTGCCGTGTCACCTCCGACACGTACCGTGCCGTGCCGTGTCGTCTCCGATATGTACCGTGCCGTGCCTTAACACACCGTGCCGTTTTTTATTCCCTATCAGGCATGGCCAAGCTTTCGCCGAACAACGACTGCTAGTTGCACTAAATTAAATTGCAAACGAATGGCAGGAAAACAATTAATTGTACCTGTCCCAATCCTCATCATTGTTAAGTTACCAATAAAAGTATGACAGGACAACAATTGCATGAAATACAAAATGACATGTTTCATTGAGGGGCCAAATGTAACAAACAACATGTTAAGACCTGCGTATAAAACCGGAACAGTTTGTAATTTTGTATTAGCATTCCAAAAAGAACTATATATTTATATATATATCATGGTAGGCCCTGATGCCATGGGGCCCAGGTTTCCATTTTTACCCTTCTTATCAACTCCGCTGCCATAGAAAACGCACAGGAACCCAGGGGCAAAAATGGAAACCTTCCCCTTGTGTTTTACCAGCCCCACCAAGCTTGGTCCTTCAAGCCTTCTCTGAAGCAATGAATCTTGTTTGCTTTTCCATTAGCAAAACTTCCTCCCCTTCTAATTTCCTTCCGATAATTTCCTACCAACAAATTGAACAATTCATAATTCCATGCCAGCCATCAACACCTCAACCTTATGTAGCCAAAGATCGGCACGACGAGGCCGGAAGCCTATGTGTAGTCGCCGTCTCGACCAGACCGTTTCCTGGGTTGGATATATTATGGCCAACGCTTTTTTCGCCTCGTTGGAACGGTGCGCATGCGTCAATATCAGCACGTATGGTGATCAAGATGATCAAGATGAGGCAAGGGATGTGCTGTTGATTCATGCTGATGGAAATTCACAAACAGAGGCACCTATTGTGAGGAGGAGGAGCAAAGAGAAATTTGAAGAACACTAAGAGGGTTGAATAATTAATGAAAAAAGGTGTTGTTTATGATATATAAAGGAAATTTGTACTGGTGATGTTTTATCCTTTCCATGGTTTTTCATGCTAGTTTTCTTGTAGCTAGTTGGGATCTTTGGTAGGGTATGAAAATTACATTTCTATATGTTGAATTGTAGCGATAATTTTTTTTTTTTTGGATCAAGCTGGCAGGCCGGGGTTTGAAATTTTTGTTCTTTTGTATGGATACGTATAAATGTATGTCCGATTTTGTTTCCTATTTTGATTTAATTTTATGTGGAAATGTTTAGAAATTTTTCCCTTTTTTCCAATTATGTTATAGCGATTTTTCATTAAAAAAATTCACTCTTAGGAATTATATGGAAATTAATTTTACATTTTTCTAATATTTCTTTTATTTTTGGCATTTGATATTAATAGTTTGTAACTAGAAGAAATTAAAATACATCAATGATTTATAACCAAATTAAAGTTTGTAAGGGAAAATTTGAAAAGAGGCAATACCTTGATTAACCTGATCAAATGTGGGTCCCAGTAGTAAATAGCAATGATTCCAAGATTCTTTTGCAAGAACGTGCTACTTTTCCTAAAAAAAAGGCTATTTATTTTTGAGACAAGTATAAAATATTAGAATGTTATCAATGCTTCTAGTGCCTGATTATTATTCATAATGATCCATAGTACATTTTCCAGAACATTATCAATGTCAGTGGGGCCCACTGACCTAACTCGAAAAATCTGGAATATAACAACTATTTGATGAGCTTTTTGGGCTGTTCGAATCCGTAGTATGGAGTTAATTCCAACTTAAAAATTAAAGAGGTTTAATTCAGAAAAGATTGTTTAAGGGACGGTCGGAGGATTAAAAATCGGATAGAATGAGATTAAATAAAGGTTTTTTAATCCGTATTAAAGAGTAATTATTTAAATTAAATAATTAAAAAGTTAAAGAAAATTAAAAGGAGGAGTTATTAAACGACACCTTTGATTAATCATACAAAACATATCCATAAAAAGTGTGGTTCAAAGTTAGCCCACGGGCTAAATGTAATTATCATTTAATAGAAGCCCATAATCATAATTTAGAAGACAAGATTATAGAGCCCTGATACAAGTGCCAGCCCAGAAAAGTAGTGGGTTTGCAAAATGTTTTGGGATAAAATCCTACCAGACCAGATGTACCTCTCAAATTTGTGAGAGATATACAGAGTACAACATTGTGGCTAAGTTATATATGCACAATTAATGAATCCTTGTATTGGTGCCTGGTGCGTACCAGTATGGTGCTCTCTCCATAATAGTTCAATCAGGCTCAGAATTTAGCCCCCACTAAACCAATCTCTCCTCCTAAGCCTGAATCAGCCAACAGCATTGAGTTATCCATCAATTTAGTCCCTGATATATAGAACAAATGAGGAGATTTGATTGCCAGTATGGGAATGTCAGAGCTAATATTTTCTTTCTTTTATATTTAATATAACTTAGATATCATAAGATTTAATGTACAACAGGCCATGAATTTCTCTCAGGCGCTAGAAGCAAATATAAGAAATGCTCATGTAATTTAAAAAAACCGAGTCGATTTGCAAAAGTTTGAACTAAACGGTACCGAAATCTAAATACTGTTCTTCCAGAAACAATGTTAAAAAAGATTAATCTACAAAAAAACGCTGGTGACACATGCAGAGTTGTAGAGTAGATTTATCTATTTACTTAACATATTGCAATCTGATGTCAGTCACCATTACAATTCAGGAACCCAATCGCTGCCAATTGTGCGGTTCTTATTTTGTATGACTTAGATCGAGTTGCTAGCTCCACTAAACCGAATAAGAGAACATTCCTCATTGATTTTTATTATTTATGGCCAGGTGTATTTTCTTTTGTGGTATGCAAAATTACTCAACCTCAGAACTACATCTTCGATTCCTTGCATTTGCATATGGAACAATAAATTTTATATCATTTATTTTCTTGTCTCTTGCTTGTTAGAAAGTTTAACCAAACTTAATGTGTTTTAAGATTTTATTCAAATACCATTTATTTCTTAAAGCAATTCTAAATTAAGTATGTAATATATAATATATTTTTTTATTGGATTAGAAATGATTAGTGGGCTGGCCACCCATTAGACTTTACTAATCTAAGTAACTGTCGATAATTAAACTAATAATAAATGGTAACAATTGTCTTTAGAAATTCATTTAACTACATAACGTTAACTGGTGAGTGTTTAAACTTTTTGCTGGAGCATAGATACAACCGTTTGTGATCTTGACGATTGCAAAGATTTTATTGAAATAATTAATAGAAATTTATATTGCTACATTATTTCTTAACACGGTAAGGGTACAATACTTTCACTCGGTCCAATCATGAGATTAATGCACCTGAAGTGAAATTAGAAGTGAGAAAAATGAAACAGAAAATAATTCAATAGATTATATATTAAAGGATACATATACAAAGAAATTCTAGAATAATTTCTTTGAGCTATAATTGTAATCAAATTCAGGTTCACTTCTAATGTAAGTTGTACCGCATCAAAAGAGACATGAGTCGAAGTATTTTGGGAAGGGATTGCCGCGAGTTTACTGCATCATGTGTGGCGAATACTTCACTGAAGATAATGCTCGTGAGTTTTGTGGGTACGCTTTGATTTTCTACAATTTGAAGTGCTAGTACGACTAATAAGAATTCTTCAAATCACTGTTTGATTCACTCGGTCCAATCATACTCTATTTAATTTAATTTGTATTCATTTTTTTATTTAATTTTAGACTTAATTTTTCTAACAGCTGTCAGATGCGAAATGCTGATGACACTGATTAAATATTCTGATTTCTGACAAAACTGCATTGTTTCAAGCCCTTTCAAAATTAGGTTTCTGGAGCTTAATTACTGGCATATATCTACAGTACATGGATTCAAATCATACCTCTTTCCTGCTCAAATGATATATCACTAAAACCAGCAACCCAAGCTTTTTCTTCTTCTTTAAGAAATTTTTTTCTCAACTTCTTAAAAAATATTTTTCTGATATAGTACATTTCAAGTAATGCTGTCATGTATCAGGTGAAGAGCACTACTGCCACTACATAATTTCTTTACTATGATCTTGTAGGATTTTTTTCTACTTCATAATACTTGTAGTTGTCCGCCTGGACCGGTATCAGCTGGTACAGAGTATTTAATGTGGTGCTGGGGTTTGGTTTTTAGCTTTGCACTAACTATGGAGGATGGATCCTGCTACTGTTTAATAAGCTAAATAAACAGCATCTCTCCTGCGATCTAAGTACAGTGTTCAAAGGAACCAAGAACAGTGACGACACTGTATATATCTCTTTTTTTTTTTTTTACTTGATAGAATCCTTAGCATTTGAAAAGTGCAACTACTGTGAGCAGAATTAAGACGGACTGTTCCTTTGCGAAAATTCCATGGATGTTGTGCATGCAAGAATCTCAGACATAGTCTATACTCTCATAAAACAATGGATAGGGATTAAAGCAAAGTCATAAATTACCTCATATATATTTCATTAAATAGTTGATTTTCATGGTTTAAATGATTAATCTGTAATTCAAGCCCAAAACAAACTAAGCTCAAAGGATTTGCCTCCAGTGACTTAAAACTCGAATTTTGACTCCAAAAGAAAGGAGAAAAGGGGGAAAAAAAACTTGAATTTGAGAGGATGCTATCTTTATTGTTTGAGGGGAGATATGAGGGTTTGTTTGTTTCCATGTAGCTATTGTAATCCTGCATATAGAATTGCAAATAGAATCTGCACGGTCGTTTGATTGGCAGCATTTTATTGAGTATTTTGCATTTTCAATTGCTCACTTAGTCAGACTTTTAAGTGATTCTACTGTTAATTTTATTGAAGGAGAAGGTGTATTATGTTTAGCTATAAAATACACAGCTTTGACTTGGTCAAAGTTTGAGAGATAGGCTGATGAGAAATGTTATGGAGGATCAGGTAGCTAGTAATATAAATCAGAAAATTTGCACGCTCTGCTACATTATGTATAAAATTATCTGATCCAATTACTTACGGATATAATATTTTCACAAATAAAACTGATTTTGCAAAAACTTGATCACATGATAATAACAAAAAACTTTACTATTTAAAAACATTCTAATATATTAAATCAATTTAATAATAACAAAATATTTTATTGGATTTAAAACAATATACTACTAAAAGGTTTGTTATATTTCACAAAAAATCAATTTAATACATATTCTCATTGCCAACAAAATATAATAAAACTAGAACTTAAAATGAGTAAAGAGTTTTTTAAGATGATCTTGACTATTAATGTAAATTTTAAAAATAAATTAAAATCAGGTGAAATAAAATTTAATTTCTTAAGATAACTTAATTGAATAAAAAATTTCGAAGTCATTAAATGTAAAAATAAATTTAAAATAAAAGTTGAGAGGAGAAAAAAAAAGTCAAAATTAAGCTGAACCCAAATGAAATATCACTTATGAAAATTTAAAAGAACAATAAAAAATTAAAATATGATGTTTAAACAAAGTTTATCATTCTAATATAATAACAAATTGCAAGAGCATTTTTCTTTTTTTTTTTCTTCACACTCTCTTATCATGTATCAATATCATCGACCAACAATAATATACCATAAATTTCATACATCTCTCAGCTAGTGCAAAAAGGAAAAAAAATAAGAGTTATAATGGAGAAAAACTAAATTAGACTTGATACATTATTTAAAATAATATAATTAGACAATAGTTTCCTAACCACTCAATTTATATACTAACTTACCAATTAAAATGAATAGTGTAAAAAAAAGTTGAGTTTGAGTGCTAGAGAAAGGAATATAATTAAATTGACTTAGATTTAGTAAAAAAAATACATTCCAAATTTATCATATAATTACTACTATTTCATAGTTTATATATATAATTGATGAAGACAAAATTCTTAATTAAAAAATTTTTTCTAATTCAAAGTTCAACTATAAGAATAAAAAAAAAGAGGAGATGATATAAAAATCAAATAGAGTCATAAATCTAATTTTTATCCAAAGTATCGAAACTAAATCTAATTGATAAAAAAAAATAAGCAGGTCTATTAATTTATCAAATTTCGTACAGAATTATTTAAAAAAAACTTATCAAATTAACTATACAATCCTAACCAATATAAAAAATATGATATATTTATATAAGTTTGTGAAGAAAAACTATGAGATAAAAAAAAAGTGAGCCACTATAGCGTATTATTATTGCTAGTACTGTAGAATAAAAGTAATGCGCTTGAGCATATGGAAGGAACAAAAAAAATAGCCATTGGAGGGAAAAAAAATTGAGTTTCGATAACGCATTACTGCTACTAAGTACTTATAATATAATAATAATGCTCTTGAGCATTGATATTAGTATAGATTATAGATTTGTATTCTATATGACAATTGGAGCATAGAATTTGATCCTCCATTCTTTTGTTCTCTATGTTATACCCGTCTCACTCTCTCTCTAGATCTCTCTCATATCAGCTAAAAAATAATTTTAGTGGCAAGACTTGGGATATTATATAATATTTGGATAGTTTGTAGTATTTTATAAATTATAAATAATTTTTAATTATGCAGTATTTTCTGATAAAAAGTTTTTTTTAACTTTTTTTCATTTTTTTTCCAAAATTGATATCGATTGATAATATATTAACTTAACAATATTAATAATGATAAATAATAATACATGTTAGTTGAAATATAGAATGTGATCTATATTATATATATCATACATATGAAAAAATGACGAAATTTTATTTAAGTTCTATAATTCATCGAATAATTGAAAGCTTACAATGACATATATTTAATAATTTTAAAAAAAATATTAAATAATATTTAAATTATATGAAATTTGATACATAAATCCACAATCAATCTATAAAGCCAATAACATGTACCTGAATTTTCCTCTATATATTTTTATAAATTTTTAGTTCGGAGACATATTATTAAAATTATGAAAATATTCATCCTTAACCCTTGTTACATTAATGAAGTACTACTATCCGGATTTATTCCGAGTAGTGAACCCCCCAATTGCTTAAGGCACAAGTTTTGCTAAAGAGCAGGAGCTAGAGAAACAACAAACAACCCTTACGTATCTCTTATCCGGCCGTATAATCCGACCTAGAACTCTCTTAAATAAGCTACTATTTCATGAATGACCTCTCTGGTCACATCGTATGTACATCACTGGAAAAGAGACCCGGTGATGGGGAGATACCTCGCTCATCATCTGTCGGTGCTTTAATTTATCCCTTTTCTTCGGTGTTCTCTCAGTCCAAAGTGTACGCTTTCTGAGCCAAGGGTTCTAAACAGCCCATGTGTTTGTAACCTGTTGCATCACACATGTATGATTGGCACAGCTGGAACGGTTCTACTGGTACAGCGCCAGTTCTGGATTTCTCAATTATGTAAGATGGGAGCTGATATGTTGATGCTGTTGTTGGTATTATTATTATTTATGATATAGTACGTAATTTATTTTAATAGTATTTTTATTATTTTATTTAAATGAATTATTATTTAGATTAGTGATATTTGAGTTAAATAATAAAATATTGTATAAAAATAAGTTGTATAATAAAATCATTAACATGAATAATAATTTATTTTATATAAATATCAATAATTATATCTATTAAATATTTTCAGAGGAGTATGTTGAAAAGAAAATTAAGAACCGTGTCCATATTTTGGACATCTCACTCCTCCTCAGTTCGATTTTTATGGTATGATCTTCTTATTTTAAAAAATATATATATTTCAATTCTCAAATTAATACTGTTTTACAGTTTTTTTAACACATACTTTGCCAATAACACATATAATTGGCATAAACTAAATATCCAGAAAAGAGGATTATGTGAAAATTGTAGCAACATATTATTTCAATAAAAAAATCATAGATTTAACATAGATGATGACGGGTCCATCTCTTTATAAAAGACGAATGTTCGGTTTTCACAAAAAGTATTAATAAGAAACTTAAAAGAAATGGATATTCGAGATAATAAAGATCTTATTTATAAAAAGAAAGAAAAAGAATGCTAAAAAAGACAAGAAAGTATTCTAGTAGTTATCTTATTGATAATATTTATTTTCGATTGTATTACTCCTTGTTAGACAAGCTTTTTTTTTTTATCTACAAAAAGAAAAAGTTTGATAGGGATTGCATAATTTCATGAGAGGAGAGAGATCCAATTTGTATTGCAACTACATGTATTTGGCAAAATATAAAGATAAGAGTGAAAATGATACTTAAATTGTATAAAGTTTATGACACAACCAATCTGCACATTAAAAAAAATGTCTATAATTTTTTTTATTTTTAAGAATTAAAAAAAAATTAAATTTATTTGAAGAATCATCGCCAAAAATGTCAAGTTACCGTTATCAATTGATTCTCACCAATGAAATAATATGAGAAGAGTAGTTTAGAATTTTGAAAGAGTTGTGAAAAAAGGCATTGTTATCAAATTGTTTTTATTAAACCGGCTTGGTAAATCTCATTGCTCAGAGTATTTACTTCAACAGTAATTTCAAAATCTAAAATGTATTTCGCAATGAAATAATAAAAAAAATGAAATTTAAATAGACTTTATTCCGTGATATTCCAACTAAATTAAGCTAAAAGTTAAAAAAAAAGTAAAAAAATAAATAATAAAGTATGCAAAGATAAGCCCATTTCTATTATTTACTTCATTCATTAAATAAGAGTAATATTAAATGTAAAAAAAGATGAAATTTGACTGGAATTATTGGATTCCCATACCCTATTACTCCATTCAATTTTATTCTATTCACCTAATAACATCCCCGCATCACAATTGGTCAATTGCTATCACGCCGCAGAAGATCTCAACTCTCCAGTAACCGCCGAGTGTCCTATGTTGCTGGCTGATTGTGAGGCCATGAAAGAATCTTACAACTAATAACCCTTTTGTCCCAAAAACCAGTAAACACATGAGAAACAAACCCCTCTGTTACACTTTAATCAGCATTTTGGCAGTTGATCAGTACAAATCCAGATCTATATATGCACCACCAAAATAATAAATTGATTAACTGTATGTATATATATACACACATATAAAATAAAGTTAGCGTGAACTTAAGTTTACTAAAGAGTTTGATGAGTTTAACTCAAAAACCTGTTAAAATAGCTTCAAACGATAAATCTGAGTAGTTTAATAAATTATTCATATCAAAATTTTGTAGGATGTTGAAAACATTAATTATTTTATTATTATTTTAGAGTCATCTTATAAAATCCGAAAAAAATAGTTAGAAAATCCTAAAAATACAAAATTTTGATATCCTACACGATTTTGATATAAAGAATTTATTGAGTTATTCAGATTTATTGTTTGAAATTAATTCAATAAATTTTTAAATTAAGCTCACCAAATTCTTTAATGAAACTTAAACTCACACTAACTTTACTCATATATATATATATATATATATATATATTCCAAATTAATTCAGTGACTTTGGCATGGGGGTCTGGTATCCATGTGAGTCGCTTGTAAGTTGTAACAGGCCATGTGTCTGGATGAAGAAAAGATTTTTTCTTTTGCATTCTTTTGCATAGAAAGTAAGTAAATTGCAAAAGCCAAAACTTTTTTGGGTGGTCCGAGAAAAATGCCAACTTTTACCCCTGACCGCTAAAAGTCTCTGTCTCTGGAGGCTTTAAAGAGAAAATACAATTTCTTATGTTGGAAAAAAAAAACAAAAGAAAGGAACTTAGATACTAGGCCGAATCTATGCTCTGATTCTTTGCCTCTGATCAATCTCAATCCGTGAATTAGATGTGTTTTTGTATTGATTTCTTTGAGATTTTGTTTGAGGGGATTTATCAGTTGCACTTATTCATTATCAGTTAATTTACCAGTAGGAGAAATGAGGATTTGGGTTATTGTTCATGGTACTGGCGCAAAGAGTGAGCTAGCAAGAAAATGATATATATATAAGATGGTATGTATTTTGGATTGAAAAATGTATTTGTTCCAAATGAAAAGCAATTATTGGTGCTTTGATGATAGATACTTCGGATGCCAAATTTTTTTACCAAATTTATTGGAGAAATTCTGTTTTATATTTCCGTGTTCACACTTCATAAATGTAAATCATCTCTCTGCTAATGGCCAATGCCATTACCAAAAAGGAAAAAGAAAAACCATTAAAGAGGTTTGGATTATTAATTATTAAATGGATGTTTGTGACGATGGGTCGTGGTTTGGATTATTAAATATTAAAGCGTCTGTAGTAGGAAAGAAATAATGAAGCCTTATTTGCTATCATTTTTTTAAAAGAGGGTGATAATTGTATTTTTTATTTATATTTTTTTATATGTATTTTAAGTATTTTAAATTATTTAACATTGTTTTTAATTTAAAATTTAAAATATATATTTTAAAAAAATGTTAATACTTAATATTGAATGTCAGTAATTATGAAGTGCATAATTTACAGTGTAAGAATAATTTTTCAATCAAAAGTTCATATGATCGAATTAAATTTCAACTTTTCATTATAACAAAAAGTAGAAAAAAAATGATGATAAGTTCAAGAAGTATGAAACATTTACGTAGGTTAACGAAAGAAGGGGAAGTATGTAGGCAGAATATTAAATTAAACGTAACGATTCTATTTTCTATATTGCAACTTGCAAAACAGTTAATAGTTTGAATTTTGATTAAAAGGTTGTACATAAATTATTACAGAAAAAGACAAGCAGAAAGCATTGGTTCGTTAAAGTAAGTTGCTAAACAAAATAATAATAATAATAATAATAATAATAATAATAATAATAATAATAATAATAATAATAATAATAATAATAATAATAATAATAATAATAATAATAATAATAATAATAATAAATTTCTTGACATGCTTTTCTTCGTGATTAAGCGATGACCTTTAGTTGTTACCTTACACGATGCTACGTCTAGGCTGGATTTTGTTCTTTTTTTATTCAATGGTGCTTTTTTAATGACATGACCCGGCTGTGCAAATCTGCGTCGTCTAATTTGACTAAATTGTTTGCATTGATTTTCTAGTAAAAGGGTCATATTAAATAATAAATACGCTTGAATTAGTAATGAGTGAAAAAGTACCGTTTAATCTGACCAATTTAATTTAAAAAATAACGGAATTTATATTTTATTTTAAGAAATGTTACGGAGATATTATTATTGATACCGTAATTGATACAGACTTTATTATATGTTAGATGAATTATTATGCATATTAACGACTTTATTTTATATAATATTTCTATCATTTAACTTAAATACCACTAATCTGTATAATGACTAATTTAAGTTAAATGATGATAATACTGAATTCGCATAATAAAATCATTAATATGTATAATAACTCATTTAAATCCTCGGCACAAATTAAAACAATAAACCCTATTTTTTTTCTTTTGAGTAAATAACAAATATCCTTCAACAAATTACAAGTTCACAACAAATACATTAATCCATTGAAGTGAGCATGCAAATTGGGCAGGACAAGGAGATCAACAGCTTGAAGCAAACCCTCAAAAAAAAAAAAAAAAAAGGAAAACAGCTTGAAGCAAAACATACCCAACGCCAAAATAACACTTGGAAATGTGCAAAAGGTTTTAAAGATGGCGTAGGCGTAAGTAACCCGAGACTAAATGCCTTAATCGCTCAACACATGTGCGGCTGTGCTTATCACTGGACGCCAGCGATTTGGGGGTCCGACGAAACATTGTCATTCCAAGTTAAAAGTTCCAAGAAAACATTCAACGCCTATGCTACACCTAGCATTGAGAGCCAGACAGCAACCTCGTAGTATAATAAAACAAGAGGTTAAGTGCTTAGTAGTATATAGTACCGCTCTCAAACATTCAACGCTGTAGCCGATCACAATGGGGAATATTCTAGACGTCTAAATTAGAGGTGAATAAAATATTCTCCCCCTTTCACCACATTTCATTTTCTCTAATTTTAATTCTCTCATCTCCCTTCTTCTCCACTTTATTTCTCTCTTCTGTCCAATTCTGAAGTCCGGTCTTAGGATTTACTCATAAATTAATAAAATATTTTTTCAATAAAGATGGAAATTAAAATCATTTAAGTTTAAATATTTATATATAAAAATTATTCAGATGTTAAATTTATAATTTTTTATGTAAAAAATATTATTTTATCATTATATTAAAAACTGATTCTCGAATAATTTTACATCAAATTTCCTTTTTTTTATCTTGAGTTGTTGGTTATTTTTCAATAAATAATTTGTAAGAAATAAGAAATTATTTTATCTTTATCTCAAAAAGAGATAATTATTATTATTATTATTTTCTCTTTAATATTCGTGGGCCTCAAAATCTCTAACACCCGGTCCACGCCGAACCAACGCAGAAGGCCCCACTTCCTCCGTGTGTGTCCCCACCACTTCAGTCGTGGTCCAACATGCAGATCTGTGAGCCCCGCCTAATAAAGTTCAGTTTGCCTTCTTCCATGATCCCAACTTCCAAGATCCCTACCAATCCTAATAAAGGCGCTTATGCTGCAAATCTTCAATGCCTTTAACAGTCCCCATTAACGTATACTGCTATTGACAGATACGCACACACAGTTGGTCATGACTCATGAACCATTGGATTCAAATCAGACGGCTCAAAGTAGCTTATTGATCTGGAGCAGAGCGTGATCAGTCTATGCCAATTGTCATTCTTTGTTGGAGAGGATCCAAAAGCACACCGCCGACCCACCCACCTGCTATTAATATATATATTTATGTCCACTAAACACCTCGTTAAGTGCGTCCTGACACAAAAGCCCCACCTTTTTAACATTAAAATCTCAAGTTACTTTTTCTCCGTCAGTTGCAACTGTTAACTTTAAACTCTCAGTAGTAGACTATTACGTAGAAGTTTGAACAATACTGATACTGTACATCCTTAATCTCTGGTATTATCAGGTGTAATGACGACTATTATCCTCAATCTCTGGTATTATCAGGTCCAGGTCATCACGCGTGAGGTTGTTATGAGTATAAAAATACTATGCTGGTTCCAACCCTTGCATTAGTTAATCGCCAGCTAAAGTAAAACTAAATCCAAAATATATTAGAGGAAAGGATCATTTGATAGTATATGTAAAATAAAACCATTTCATTGTGTTATTTGGTTTTGAAACCACGATTGGTTACTCGTGAGTCGTGACCATCCACTGTCCATTAATTATCCAATTAATTAAACTACTTTTTTTTTTGGTCTGACTTCAGCATGTCTTAATTAATTTTGATCGTAGAACTTCACACAAAGTATTCAGTGAAATCCAGAACTTAATATATAGACATTTAGCTCATATTTGACAGTAAATAAATAATATATATAGTTTTTTTTTTAAAATAAAGACTTCTGTTAACTCCGATATTTATTTGTTTTCAAATATTTATATTTTTTCATTAATTGACTGCTGACAACAAACCCCTTTGAGATATTACTTTTAGTTTTGTCAACATCGTATTGAATTTTCTTTTATCACTTCTAGTTGAATAGTAAAATATTATTAAGCTAATTAATATGTACAATAATTCAAGTAAATTGAAAGCTACTAGTTAATTCAAATACATTAATTACTATTTTGTTCGGTTAGAGCCGGTTCAACACTTCTTCATTATATATTTTCAATTTTTAAGCTCTTGATATTTAAATTTTCATTTAGCAAATGGATTAATTATATCGACCATTTATTTAACCAGCATCATAATTTGCTTAAACTCAATACTATCTCACATAACAATGACATGAACACCAAAAGTATTAGAAACATAAGAAGTCATAACGGTAGTTAACTATAAGATCTTATTATTGATATACCAACTCTCTAACTAACACCAAACTTACTACAAGATCATATTATTATGATGGAATCTAATATATGGATACCGTTATTAATATTGTTATCAATACTGATTTAGTTATTAATATTAAATAAGTTATTATTTATAGTAACGATTTTTTTATGTAACTTGTTTTGTACAGTTCTTTATTATTCAATTTAAGTGAGTTATTATTCAGATTAATAACATTTAAATTGAATAATAAAAATATTATACAAATTAAGCTACATAACAAAATCGTTAATATAAATAATAATACATTTTACATAAATAATAAAATCAGTATCGAAAATGATATCAATACTGATATCTCCTAAACATTTCCCTATTATGAGACACATCCATACAATCTTCAGCTACATTTTCAAGTTTCTTTATGGTTAATGTGATAGCTTTCAACAATGGAACAATCATATCTTTTGATGATATTTTGATTTGACAATTTCTACAATATTATCTAAATTAAGTTCAAATTTTTAACACTGTAGAATTATAAGATTATTGATATTTTTTTAGGATAATATGTGTTGTTAATTTTAAAACATAGATAAAATTATCTATGGTGTCATCTAACAATCTCTCTTTAGGCCTTCTTAAATCTCCTTTAATTTCCTTAGCCCCTCTTACCAAATAAGAGTTTCTTAGTATAGATTAAACTCTCCTCCTTTAACCTCTTTATATCCGATTCTTAATTTTTATTTAAATTTTTAAGAAAATTATATCCAAGCTTATTTTGTTCGTACTTAACTATTTTTTATATCTTAATTATTTTATCTCTTAATACATACAACCAAATACGCTCTTTACTAGTGTGAAGTAAAATTTAATCCACATTTTATAGCCGAACAAATTCTAGCTATAAGATTATACTAAATATCAAATTTATAAATCAAAATATTTAAATGAAAGATTTGAATTTGTCCTATAAATAATAAAAAATATATATAAAATCTTATGAGATATGTTCATATGCATGTAACTTCACACTTCATAATGACCTTCAAATCGAAATGGCAACGTGATTCTTCAAACACAGAATCAAAAAAGAATTTGAATTGTGTTTGTGTTTGTGATTTGAAGTAGAGAAGATAAAAGAAAGTGATTTTATTCGGCATAAAATTTTTTTCTCACAAAACACATCTAGAAACCTCGTCTCCAATCAAGATATTTGTATGGACGAAAACGACAAGGCTCTCAATAATGATCTTTACCATCTTTTCTTCTCATTTTTGTGCTCTGTATTTTTTTGAATTCAGAATCCTAATTCAATTATAATTATGTAGATAAAAATAAATAAAAATCTATCGATAATTTTCAATTCTTTTAAAATGAACTCATATGATAAAGCTTTTATGTTAATAATAAATATTCGTTATTCAAATCATATGGGTTTATTCCGATCACGCATGAGAGTTCAGATATTCCTTCCTCGGTGGTTGTAGTCACTAGTAACCATGTGGTATCCACTGTCAATGATAATATAGAATGAAACAGTCCTTTGTTTTTTTTATCTCAAATTTCAGATAATAACAGTACTTACATAAAAAAAAGGATAATAACAGTACTTGGTAAAATGTACACAATCACACGAGACCATAAACAAACAATGAAACAATACAATGCAGATGTGAGATGCTTAGATGCTCAGATCTCCCAACATAATAACCATTTATTTGTTCATGTCTTAATTTTCTTTCACTAAATTAAAGAGACTGAGAGTGGAATCAATCAAGCTGAGCCACAATTTAATTTCTTCACGGCGCAGCCAAGGGCAAAAAAGAAAATACACAAATGAGAAAAAAAGGGGAACTAATCATGAGATGACACGTAGAAGCTAGTTCCCCCAGTGGGGCCCACAACCAACTTCCTCTCAGCGCTATAAATAACCCACCTCTCCACTGCTTAATTCCCTTTTCTCCCTCCCTCCTCTCACCCCCCTCCTTGAAAAGAAATTCCCCATTTTGCCCCTATGTTCTCTGATAATTCCTCCCCCGACCTTTCTTTCCTCCTGCACACGGATTTCACATCTGGATTCGGGTTTAGTGAGAACTCGTTATCCGATCCAGTTGAACCAGAACCAGTCCGACATGCTGACAAACCATTATCTGTGTCAGAACAGAGACGGTTACGCCGGAAAATCTCAAACCGTGAATCCGCTCGCAGGTCCAGAGCTAGAAAGCAGCACCACTTAGAGGGTTTACGGGCCCGGGTTGCCCGGCTCGAAGCTGAGAAACAGGACCTGACAAACCAGCTGAGAGCTGTTCTGAGCCGGTCTGAACTGGTCAGGTGCCAGAATTTCAGGCTACAAGCTGAGTCAATCCTGCTCAGACGTCGACTTGCCGAGACACGCCGTGTTCTAATATTGCATCAGCTGCAACGATTAGTTACATCGCCATGTAGCGGGTTTGGACAGGGATCGGGGTCTCAATTTGGATTTGATCAGGCTCTTGCTTCGTTGATTTCATAGCAAGGACTTACAATTATGAATCAAATTAATGCAAAAATTTTGAACATGGACAAACAAAATCATCACTTTTATCTGTAAATATAGTACCATTCCGGGATCGAAACACTACCGTTCTTTTCTTTTTCTCTTTTGCACGACCTAGCTAGGTTGAACAAATATTGCAATTTACGCCTTGATTAAATTCACTGGCTCTTTTTTCGCTCCGAGACGGTGCTTTATCTTTTTTCTTTCCAGTGTTGAGTGTTGGTTGTTACATTTAATAAAAAAAATACGTTTAGTTTTCCTTTTTTCTACCTAATATTTTGCTTTCTTTGTTATAGATATATATATAGAAACACAATATATATATACTTTCAAATCAATCATGGTCTAAAAGAAAATTTTCCTGTTCTATCATTTTTCAGACATTTGTTGATGGAGTGTCATGGTCCCTCAGTGGAAAAAAAAGGCATGCTCTTAATTTTTAATGGTGACTTTAATCTTTAGGATTTTGGTGTTTAGTGGATTAGTGGAGGTATTATATATCTAATATAACTGTCATTGGTGGCAAAATTTGGTACAAGGTATTGACTAAAGAAGGATGTCTCTATCAAAGAGGGAAAAAATAATAATTGTGACATGAAATTAGAACTTTCAAGAGAGTAGTAGTTTACAATTACATAAAAGGGAGTTTGCACCATTGAATAATTGTGAGAAATGTGATTTCTTCTAGAAAGAAATAATATATATATCCCCTCTTGTATTTGAACTGCAAAAATTGAATATTGGGCCAAAAATAATTATTCTTCCAGTCCCCAAATTGGGCCTAATATTATGCTATTGTTTTATTGTGAGAGTAATTTGAACTGAAGTATTAAATGAAACATTAATATTGGGTGCACAGATTAATCTAAATTAATTATATTTCAAATTCTAGCATCAATAGTATTTAAGACGAAAAGAAGAAAGAAAATGTTGGAGAAATACCATCATCAATATCGATTTAAATATTCATGTTAAATGAATTACAATGCAATTTACTTATGTTAATAATTTTATTGTGCGACTTATTTTGTTTTTATTATTCAACTTAAATATCACTAATTTGAATAATAACTCACGTAAATTGAATAATAAATTACATATTAAAATCATCAACATAAATAATGACACATTTAACATAAATAATAAAATCGATCTCGATGATAATATCTGTATATCAACTCCCAAATTAGAAATTCTTTTCTTTTGTTAGATTAGGAAAAAAAAAATCTTATTGATATATGGGTTGATTGGGTTCGGATGTTAGAACCATTGCCAAATTGATTATTGTTTTCTTTTCCAAAAGTTCTTCCTATACATATTAAATGTCTAGTCATGTAGCATGTGTTCTACTAGAAACATGTTAAAAGTTGTGACCTATTAATCTATGATGATGATTGTTATATTAGACGACATATGTTTACACGATAGAACTTACACACAACAAAATCCGCTATCTGATTGTAGGCGCAATTTAGGTCATCTTGTGCATCACATATAAGTTGAATATTTTTCTTCTCGTAATAATGTGTTGACAATTTCTAGGGTTTTATTTTGTCATTCTCACTCGTCTAATCTTGACTATAACCTTTTTTTTAAGGAAAGAAAAAAACAAAAACAAGTATGGCCGTTCATTTTTTTTTTAACTTTTAGGTACATCGACATATTTAGATATGATATATACTTAATATATAGCTTTAGGAAAAAAAATTACATGTATTTCCAAAATCTGCGTCACTGCACAATAGTTATACTGATTTTTTATTTATTTATTTTTTTGCTCGGAGAATCTAAATTGATTTATTAAACATCATTACTGTCTAATACTGATGATGTATTACTAGGAAAGTTTATGTTTGTATGTTTTTATTTTTATGAAGGTTATTTAACATATCATATATTTATTTGAGGTTGTTGTGTTATTAAAATATCATATATTCATTAGTATATGATTTCTATCATGAAATCGAAGATTTTTCAAAGTTGGGCTCAAGTTTTAATGTTTATCTCGTAGCCTGTCAATTTTTGTGCCATATATCATATTCATAAGCTATAAAATTGGAATTAACAGTGGGCCCATGTCCTAGTTTTCCTTTTATTTAATGTAGATCAATATTGATTAAAAGGCTATCAAATCCGACTGAATCCAACCCGTTTGTTTAAAACAACCATAAATCATTTAATTATGTAGCAGTTGAAGGCTGCTTTCATGTATATTAATTATTAAGAGAGAACATTATATTCAAAAAGTGAGAACAGTACAAACAGTCCCTAATTTCTGGTCCAATAAATTAATTATCCTGAAAACGACTAAAAGTCATATTTGATTGGAGCTTAAGTAGGTAGAAAACGACGGTGCCTAATAATTTTATGCTCCAATTAATTGCACACGTGGTTGTGATTTAATTGAAAGATCTGTTGAGAATATATAAAATTGAATGACTTTGATGACATCTTTATCTAAAAAAAGAAAGATTTAAACTTTAATCAAACACAAAATGTCAGTACATGATACAAAATGAAGCACAATAAAAACACATGCCAAAAACAAACTAAAATGAAATTAAAAAGTTTAGAAAAAGTATATGATAGGCCACAGATTTGAAATTTGATTGAAAAGTCTTTTATGAACATATAAGCGGTTTGAAATACATCTTTATCTAAAAATAATTTCAAAAAAATAGAATATTAACTAAAATTATTAAAAATAAATAAATTAAAACTATGTTATACGTATCATGAATGAATGATTTAAAATGTACTCCATTTGAGTTGTATAAGGTACCGGAAATCATCAACCAAGTAATTTGGTGTCGTCATTTTTTGCAAATTGATATATTGAACAGAAATGAAGATTAATTAAGGTATTGAAGGGACTTAAATACCTTAATTACATATCATTGGCTATGCATTGCATATCATCTACCATGATATATAAATAAAGAAGTGTAGTATCACCTCTTAATTACAAATTACAACATGTACTTTGGATTTCTTTTCTCAAACCAATAATACCATAAGAACTCAGTGCATTTGGTAGTTTGAATCCTCTGCTGTTGGTGCAATAAAAACACAAAGGTACAATGGTGATTTTACATAAATGGTTGTGCGTACGCTTGGGCTCAATTATTGTTGATTTTATATAAATGGTGACTCAGTATTTAAATCATGGTGTCATAATACCTTTCTTATATGTCACATTATTGGTGTAATTTCAGAGAATCAATAGCAATGCCAAAAGTTGTTAGCCAATTAAGATGAGCAATGAAGGTGTGGGATTTATTCTGTAACCTTCCATCAGTTACAAGTATAAACATTACACACCTAATTAATTAATTAATGAAATAATGAATCGATTAATTTAATTATTGTCATTACTGACGGATGGCGGTGGTTCTCTCCGTTATATATTGCACCATAACAAAGGAATAGTGTATAGGAAGAATACAAAAATTCCATAAGCATAATATTTCTAACATAACTAATATTTGCACACTTGAAAAAGAACAGCAATCCAAAATGTCTTCCTTGAATCTGTGACCAATGAGGAAGAATAAGTGATCGTAGTATCTTTAGAATTGCATACATCGGAAAGACTCATACATGAAGGAGCGATAGCAATTTTAGTTCAATGCATTTTGCATTATCCATCACATGCTATTTCTAAACTTACTTTTTCCATTTATATTTTAATTGTGTCTATTTTATTGATAAAATATATAATTAACTATTTAATAGATACATTTCAATTTGAATTATTTAGATATGAAAATTCTATCATTCACGTTTCTAATTATTTAAAATAATTTCCAACAATTCCAACGCATTTCAATTTCAAAGCTTTTCCTAATGAAAAGTCATGTGCGGATCCTTTGTGGCCACTTAGCAGCGTATTCACGCGAAGCATAGTCTAACATGTGCCGGAATAAGCTTGGTATATGCAGGCCGCACGGAAAATCTGCATGAGATCGACTGTATGACGTTTTCACAACGGATCTACTATCGCATACACCTATGCAGTCGTATTTAAAAAAAAATTGAAATTTAGAGAGAGAACTGCTTAACTGGCGCCTCTTTAGTCTTTTCAACGAGGAAAAAAAACAAAAATCAAACATAATGTATCAATGAAAAATATCATAAATAAATATACTATGATGAAAAAATGTGAGTTTTTCAAAATTATATTTCAAACTTGGGTATCTCTCTTACGCAGTCACACACACTATACTCATTGACTATCAATTATATTCGGTGCAGCGTAATATAATATTTATTCGATCACATCAAAATTCGTACAAAATAAATTTAAAAAATAATTTTATAATTTCCTCGTTTGTATACTGTATAGTATAATGTTTCACAACAGAAAAATAGGACGTATTGACTATATATGTAGTACATATCATTTAGCATTAAATGTACTATCACCACTTAATTACAAGTTGCAACATGTACTTTGGATTTCTTTTCTCAAACCAATACCATAAGAGCTCAGTACATTTGGGAGTTTGAATCCCCTGTTGATGATGCAATAAAAACACAAAGGTACATACACAGAAACAGTAGGATGTATGTTTGCGTGCTGTACAGTGTACACTGTCAGTATATTTCGGACAGAATGGGCCCACCATTTGGTGCATTTCACCATTGACACGAGCAAAGCAAGAGCAAACCCAGATGGAGCTTGCTAGTACACGGCCTTGATTCGGTGCATATCATGAGAAATAAATCCTTTCACCTTTTACATGTACCATCTGACATAAGTCAAATACATGTCAGCTGTGGTGTCTGTCAGTGTCAGGTATCAGCTTTTGCAACAGTAATCAACCCCAGTAGTCTATTTCCTTTCAATTTCATGAAACCAAGCTTAGATTTGAACAGTACTGTCTATGCTGCCCCCTCCGCACTTATTTCCCCTTTGTTTCTACCATCAGTGTGCTAGGTTTAAGGTGGTGTCATTGTGTAATAAATGATGGTGAGTGTAATACAGTTTGATATTCGGACCTTTCTAGATAATTTAATTGTATACATTTATGGACCACTGTCTTATTTCTATACTACCAAGTAAGTATAATTTATTAAAGAAGGGTCATAAATTTTCAAACAATGAGATTATTTCAAAATTTGATATGCTATTTTCAGAATGAGAACATATGTACTAGTATATATGTATATCTGTATTGATTCCAAAATCAATTTTTACAACAGTAAATATATTGGCCTAGAAAGGGCACCGGTACCAATTGAGCATAGTATTAGATGCAAGGTGGGGAAATTCAGTGAACAAATTAAATACAAGAACCTGATCGATGAAGAGAGAGATTTAAATAGTTTCTGTCAGTACCAGTTCCAAATATTATAGAGTCATCACAGTCATTATAATAATCATTGTCAAGTGATTTTTCCTTATTAAATAGTTTCTGCAAAAATAAAAGGAATGATTAAAAAAATAAAGAGCATTTTTTTTTTGTTTCATGAACCCTAATGGGCCAGGTAAAATAAGATAATTTTTACCAGCTGGCCCATCAAATATCTAAATATGGTCCAATCACAATTTCCACCTCTTCCCTGTTTTAGCTGTACCGGGTCAGGTAACTTGTGTGCTGGTACCTTTGCACCAAAAAAGTACTGGAACTACACTGTACACTGCCATGTCACATGTGGGACCATGCATCCCTTGCCAAGCTAACTAGTAACTAGCATCCGGATCCAAAGCGGCATGTTTGGGTGCACCGATGGATGGATGCACCTACAAAATGGGGATTTGATCTGAAAAGTCTCCAACTGTACAGATTTCATTAAAATTAGACTATTTTTCTAAATCGAACGATCAGGATCAACCTAAGTTATACTTGTATCGCTACATATAATGTATTAATAAAAGTACATGATACGTGAATGCGATATAGATTATATGTGTTTGAATATGACTAAAATACATCACATTTGCTTGGACTTGTTATGTTTTACATATCACATATTGTGTCCTCATAAGTATCTTGTTATGCGGTAAACATACTAACATGACATAGTATGACCTTTCAAATATCAAGTTGGCATGCGTCTATGAATTTTAAAAAAACAATTATTATAATGTGTTTTTAATACTGTTACAAGTACATTTTAAAAAATATAATATTATAAAAAAGTTTCTACAATCTATGAAATTTTTTTAATTTTTAAATATTATTAATAATTAAAATCAGAAATTCAAAATAAAAAAAATAAAATACGTACAAGCGCAACATGTTAGGACGTACCGTGCCGTTAGAAGCATTGTTCTCAGCACTCTTGTAAAAAAATATGATACGTTTTAATCTTTACACATATCTGCATAGCACGACACATCCAATTGATATGTCCGTACAAACAAGACACGACACATTCATAAATTAGTAGCTGCATAGTTGCATCCACATGCATGATTGCCGTTCGCCACTCATATGGCAGTTTGGTTCCGGCCACAGAAGATCGGAGCACAAAGAGCTAGCTTAGCTGTCAACATTGACAAGTATCTTGGTGGCATGTAAAAGCAAATGCAAGCTAACATGGCACCACCACCAATTACCATGTTATTCCCAAAAACAAAAAGAAAAAATATTACGTGTTCTTCACAGCATGGATGCTTTTTGTTACTTTGGTTAGAGTGGCAAATGCGAAGCTTTGATTTAAATAAAGAGATCTCTTTTGCTTTTTTGTACATTATCGAGAATTCGAGATCTTGTGATTTAATGTTCCTATATCTGCAAATAGCAAGAAATGTATTTATTTGGTGATTAAAATTTCTTTTGGTTGTAGAATTATTATTGTTCTTTTATTTTTATATTTTGATAAAGATTATTTGTAATTATGCAAATAAAAAAAAGTACAAATTTCAGATATGTTTTTCTTAAACCTTTGTATGTATCGATTTCGATCCAAAGTAACATTCAAGAAAATCTAGAGGCACATATCATTTAGTTGGCTAACCACATTATATTTGTATTGGAGATCACATGTTAAATATATAGTGCAATCACACAAACGCCTCAAAAATTTTACTATCATTTCGTTCCACAAAAAAAAAAAAACATTTAAAGGATCTCCTCTTGCTTTATTGCTCTTGTACTTAGTAGTAGTTTTTTTTTTCTTTCTTCTTCTAGTAAATCCAATTTTCTTTGTTTTGGGTATCCTGGAAAATATGTAAAATATATACATTTTTTAAAACATTTAAGAACACTAAATCACAAGGTGACCTCCGTAAAAAGTTACACAACAAAAAAAAATACAACTTACGACATTTTTTATCATTGTTGATCTACATCGGAAGCTCGGAATATTTTAATTCCGCCACAAAATTGAACTGAACATGACCTAACACATAGCTTTTTATTACAAAAGGATGAACAATATTTTTTTTTATTTCATAGAAACATAGTTATAACATATCCCAATCAAGTACATGCTGTATTTTTATCATTATTATGTTCTATGCCAACTTGCCAAGTAGGTGCTGTATTAAAAACTTCGAATTTGGTCTGCAATGACAAAAAGTGGAGCACAGGTCAGATTTCAGGCCACAACCTGCTTGTCTCTATTGCAATGCCAAATTGCCAGGTGAGATTACAAAAACATTCACGCAACCACAAGTCCACAATAGTGTCTTTCTTTTTTCTATCCGGCTTCTTTTTCTTTACTCTCCTTTTTTTTCTTTTGTTTTTGTTTTTTTTTGTTTTAATTGAATTGACAAATTGGGCCTCAGATGTTCTGGTCCCTGTACTAACTGAACAGCTTTTTGTTTCTGTCTAAAATATAATAATACGTTTCATCAAAAAAAAAAATATATATATATAATAAATACGGTTTTTATAAGATTTTTATGAAACCTCTACTACAAATAACTTCAAATCCACTGTAGTAGTAGAAGTATAGTGGGGAAAATCCGAAACATTTAGTATAAATTTTGATGTTATCTATTTTATTAAATTTGTTCTGTAAATGATATTCAACATTCTGAATCCGTTAGACTGTCAATTTCATATATAAAATACTTTGAAGGAGCCGGACTCTACTTCAAATTTAATTGAATAGAACACAACTGAAAATATCATCTAAAGCCTGGTTTTAATCATGGAGTTATAATGGCTATAGCAGACTAACATCATATTGTTATATATTGCTTGATATTACACCAAAAAAGTCTTGCAATTTGTTCAAAGTAAGATAGATTATGCATTCATCTATATGCACAAGGATACTCATAGAGACTAGAAATTATTTCGAACCGAATGCTGCTTTATTTTTCTTTGAGTAAAAGTAAATTAGAGTATAGCAAGATTTTCTTCTAGATAGTTTCAAGAAATTTTAATAATTCATTTATAACGGAACCTTAATAATAAATCAAACCGAGCTGATAAAACTAAATGTCTGATGAGTCCGATCTAAAAATAAACGCGACATCGAGTTGCATACGTCATTCACACAATGAACTTTACATAATATTTTCAATCGAACGAATACATTCATTTTAGATTAAACAGTTCAAACCGAAAAATAAAATCCAAACTAATAATACAAAAATTACATGAGTGGTTCTATTATGAATCACAAATCTTAACGATTATTATATTTAAATGAATCATAACTATTAATTTTAATTTAATTTTTCATTCAAAATACAAAATTTTTAATCCATAACAAAACTAACCATTTAGTCAAAATTATATTCCGTACCAAACCATAAAACATGAAATGAATTTGACTCGCCAATAATAATAAAGTAATAATAATCCGTACAATCAACTGTAAATTAATAAATAAATAAAAACCCAATCCCTGTCGGAGTGCCTGTCTTCCGAGACATCACATGAATCGCACCCTCTCAGAGTCTCAGGTGGCTGAGTTACGATTAACTCGATCTGAACCGTCCATTCCGAATCTCCCTGATTTGTCCGAATCCAAACAAGCAAATCAGTTCAATCTTTTCCGTTGCCATTTTTTCTCTCCCCTCTTTTTTTTTCTCTCGATTAGCAGCGCTGCCATTTCCAGATCTCCTCTTTGCTCTCTTCCTCACCGAACAAGGCCATATGCTACGCGACAAACCTTTCGTGGGCCCCGCCAAACCCTCTCAAAAGTCCAAAACTGTTCTTATATGTAGTGAATTCTCGCATGAGTATGACAACATACATGGTGGTGGTATCATCATCTCAGGCGTTACATTTGCTAAATACTAAAGACCCATAACATATCTGATCAAATCATCAAATTGAGCAGGGGTTTGTTTTTTTGACGAGGGAATGATTTCCTTATAACGACTGTTTGTTGAAATAAAATTTTTGAAAACCTTCCCTTGTAAACTAAAATCTTGAAATCATTCCCTCCATGCATTGGATACCTTCTCATCTTGCATCAGTGAACATTTATAAATGGAAGAAGCAAGGCTTTGGCTAAACCACTCAATCAAAGTCAAAGTACCCATTGCGAAGTTGAATGTTAAGTGACTTGGCTAATAAAAAAATGAAACATCGCTGCATTTTTAGGTACATCACGAAGTCAAATTCTTAATTTGACATGTACTTCTCCTGCAAATCCCCTGTCCAACTGAGTAACATAATATATAAAAATAAGTAGGCAAAATTTTATGTATACAATTATAAAATTTTAAAATTATACATTTTTTCTCTCTAAAATTCATAATATCATATTTACTTTTTCAAACCATTAGAATTCGCACATTTGCCAATAAAATTTTGTGATATATCAAATATATTCAAAGGCTCAAATTAATTCTGACTAAATATTCTAAAACTTAAATTAAAATCTCAATTATTATTTTATGACTATTATATTCTTATTTTCTCTCATTCAACAGCGATAACAAATATATTATTAAAAATAATGATAGCCGTACACTATACATGTTGGGATCGCTTTATACGAAAAAAGTAGGACATATATATTGGGGAGAGCAGTGGTTGTAATGATGTTTTCATGCTATCATGGTCACATAGCACAAAACCAATTTACACAGGACAGCATCACAAATTTCGCCAAAAAACACTTAGTTACAGTTAAACAAACTACACCCCTGTGGCCTGTAGCCTCTTGCTGTCTTGCACACAACACATGACTATTACTATTAGACTCCATGAACCTGGTGCTTCCTTTTTGTCTACTCTCACCTCTCTTATTTATCAACCCTGCATTATATCTGTAGTAAATGGCCTCTCTCTCTCTCTCCAGAGGATCCAATCCTGAGCAAATGGAGTATGGGAAGAGACTCTCTGAGCTTCTAATGGAGCAACAGGAGCCATTTCTATTGGACGAGTACCTGAAACAAAATGGCTACTCAAGAAGAGCACCGAAATACCACCAGAGAATAAGTGGATTGTGTTGTTCTCTGAGTGTTTGCAAGAGACTTCTAAAGAGGAGGTCAAGAGTCAGCAGCACAGGCGGTGGTACCAGTACCAGTACTGCTCTGAGAAGCATGTTGAAGAAGATAATGTATCACAAGGTTATAAGAAGATTGATGAATTGGGGCTGTGGCAAGCAGATGGAATTTAGAAGGCTTGATAATTCCTTCGAAGGGGATTCCAATGGAGAGGATGAGGATTGGAGAAAAATGGAGGTGACAAGTAGGCAGCTTAGTCCTGTCTCAGTGTTTGAGCTACATTCTGATGAGGATTCATCCCCAACTCATCATGAGTACGGTACCAATTGTAAGTTTTTTTTGTACCTCATTTTTGGCTTAAAATTTTGATTTATAACTTGCTTTTTGGTATCCCTTGCTTAATTGAGGAGACCAAATATTGTCCTTCCTTGCCAAGTTGGCTAGATCTTATTTATTTATTTATATAGTTGGTATCTATCTGTACTTGCATTTTTCCTTTTTGTTCAATTCTCTTTTTCTTTTCTTTTGTCTTTGCTAAGACTGATTTTTAAGAATTTAAGATTGGAGGCAAAAAATATCCCAGTGCTTGACTTCCAAAATATGTTTATATTTTTTTATCATAGATTTTCTTTTCTATTAGTTTATCTTTGTTTTTTGTGTTCGTTGTTTTTAATTCTAGTTGAAGATGAAAGGCTGTCAACCTCAAGCAGAGGCTCAGAAGAAGAAATAGAGCTTCAAATTTCAACAATTTCTCCTTTCAAAAATGACTCCACCAACATGAATTTAAATGTGGTTGGGAAAGATGTTCAAGAAATGATTTGGGAACCTCAAGAGAGTTTGAGATCTCAAATGAGCTCAAAACAAACAGATGAAGCACAAGTGCTTTCATGGGAGGAGATCACAAGAGATATTACCAAAATACCCACTTTGATAGAGTTTGATTTCACCAAGTCAGAGAGACAATGGTGCCAATTAAAGCAAGACAAGATAGAAATTGGTGGTGAAATAGAGACATTAATATTTGAGGAAATTAGAAAAGAGGCTGTGTTAGAGTTGCTAGGGTCTCATTGCACATTATAGAAATGCCAATTTTGTTCATCATCTTTTCTTCCTAATATTTTGTAAATTACTATTATATTTTTTTTTGTTGGAAATGGGTTCATCAGATTCATATGTATTCAGCGTAGTTTATGGTCTTTCTCTTGGACTTGGTGGTTAATTTAATTTAAAGAGTTTCCATAATGAGACATATCTTAGGCCACAATAAATTCACCCTGAATTTGTACACAGTTCACTACTAATGGGTAAGTACCATGAATTTAATTACATGAAAGAAAAATTGTTTTCAAAATTAAGTATGGGTGGTAATTGATCTGGATAATCAGAGTAATTTAAACATATTTTCTCAATTATTTGTTTAAAAAAGTATGTTCCATATGTGTTTCTACCTTCAGTAAAAAAAATTTAGTCATTATATGTAAAAGTCAAGGAAGAGAAGGGGGAAAAATTGGGAAATGTTATCATAGTTCATATAAAACAATAAAGGACAAATGATGCCTCTTTAGGTCTCTATAAGGCAGTTATCAAATTACTTTTGTTTACTGAAGCTTAGGAGTCAAAGATGCATTTATCCATGTTAATAAAAATTATTTAATGAATTAAAAAACAGTAGTTGGAGTTTGTTTATTTTTTTTTTAACAAGTGTACCAATTGAAGTGAATCACATGTAGTTGGGCGCATTAAATGCCATGCAAGATGACAAATTTTGGCATATGTTAGGACTTGCAAAAAGATATTTTTACATTTTAATGGGTATATGCAGTAAGCATTTATTATGCAACTTTTGGAATTTTATAAATGTTACCCATTTGTTACCTTAGGAAGAAGAAAAATAAAATAAAAATTGAGATTGGAATGGTACTATATAACATAGGAGTAATGAATTTATACATCGTACATAATAATTAGTACAATGTTTTTTTTTTATCTTTTAGCGTTCTTCTTCCACAATTACTCATTATTTTCCAATGTGCATCAAAATATGCACCCAACAGCAATTAAATGATTAAGATTTATCTTCATTTTCATCAAAAAAAATATGAACAACATAAACTATACAACATTTCATATAACAAAATAATAGAATGATATGTGATAGAATCATAAAAAAAATAAATTGCAGTATTATGTATGTGTCAAATTGATCATGTTTCTGTTTGTTTGAATATGTTAATTTGAGTTTTTTAAGTTATTGATGATAACTAGTACTGTTGTCTATTTGATTCTTTTGTCAGTAAAATATGTGAAATTCACATAATCCGAACATCTAAAATAGATACGATTATAAATCTTTTCTTTTCAGATTATGGTGGTTATTATTTTGTTGAAAGAAAAATTTCCCAACTATTATGAAATGGATTAAAGATGTACGTTTAATTTGACCAATCCGATTGTCTACCTTCCTGTTTTCTGTCAAATCAGACATGAGAAACATGATGTATGTTCTAAACTTCTAATGCAAGAAGATCACATTAACTAGAGAATAATGCTGCTATTTTTTATTTGGATGTAATTCATACACATTTTTTTTCTCTTATCAGAATGGTGTTGACTTAGTGCTATTTCACTAACCTAATATTTTGTGAAAATGGTGAGTAACGTTATTCAAATTAGTAATATTTCTAATTATAAAATTGAAGAGCTTTTGAACTATCCAGAATAGCACAAAATTAATATTGTTTATGGAAAATTCTAGCGTATATCTAATTTTTATGGTACACCCAACTCTTACGGTACATATTTTTTAAGAAATATTGCTAAAATTGAAAAAAATGTAGATATATTTTTAATTATTTAGATAAAATATATAATAAATTTGGATAAATTTGAAAAAGATTTTTCTTCCATCAAATAATTTTAAAATTTTAATAGTGGAGTTTTAATGACTTTGTAATGAATGACCAATTAAATTCTAAATTGACTCAAAATTGATAAATATTCTATCTAAATAATTAAGAATTCATCTATAATTTTATTTTTTTTAATTTGAACAATATTTTTTAAAAATATATATAGTAAAAATTAAATGTACCATAAAAAATAAGAGTAAAGCTAGCGTGCTGCTAGAAGCACGAAGCCCTTCGGTACTCCTAACTCAAAAACCTATTAAATTGATTTCAAACAAACAAACCCAAGTTGCTCAATAAATTTTTCATATCGAAATCTTATAGCATACCAAAATTTTCTATTTTTAGGATTTTTTTAACTATTTTTTCAGATTTTTTAAGATAAATTATTTTTATATACAAAAATTTATTATTATTAGAGCCATCTTAAAAAAATTTGAAACAAATAGTTATAAAATATAAAAAATAGAAAATTTTGGTATCATAAAAGATTTTGATATGAACAATTTGAAATCGATTTTGATAGATTTTTTTAAGTTAGTAGTATCGAGAGGATTCGTCCTCCTAAAAACATATTAGATTTACTCTAAAACATAAAATTTAGATGTATCCTAAAATTATTCATCTTCATAATATTCGAACTAATACACTTTTCACACTATTTCCGAAAAAGAACTGAAAATCGGTGGGTTTTTTTGTCCAATTTTCTCAAAAATAAATAAGTAAAAAAAGAACACTTTTCACATTATTTTCGTACATTAATCCAAATAATACTATTATAATCCTAATTCATAAATTCTTGAAGGTCCAAACTCACCTCCTTGAGACCAGGAATTGGAAATCCACTAGCACCATTCATGTTTGCCTATATATAAACCTAAACAAGTGCCATTATGAAAAAAAAATAGTAATTTGACTACACTAACAGTAAAAAAAACAGTCAACACTCAACACAAATAGAAAATTTCGTCTTTTCCGTATGAAAATGAAATCAATGTTCTTTTGGCATTTAGTTAAGTTGAAGCTATATATTCGTTGATATATGCAAGTACATGCATTGAACCATGACCTATAAACAAAGCAAAAGGACATGAAATTTTGATCCTATTTAATAGAGACATGGTCTACACAGCTCTTTGGCTTTATTGGTATAGTATATTTAAGCGTCAATAGATAAAGCCATAGGTATTATGTATGTTTAATTTATTGGGTTTATACATGGCACTAATACAGTTTTTATACAAATATATGTGTATGTATTTACTTGATTCTGTTACCTCCAATTGGATAATTAATTTAATTTCTCTCCAGTTGTAAGAAAATTGTTGAATGATCCTTCCAGATCTGGATCGCTACTTTTGGATTGAACCATCAAAATTAAACTTTACCATATAACTGCACAAGTTCTATACTCCTATCTGAGTCTTGTATCTGTTGTAATGGACTCATAATTACTCAAAGACAGATTGTTGTGATTGCTTTTAAACAATATGATTTAGTTTAAACAGTTCAAATTTAAATTATAGAAGGTATTTTTTTGGAGTCAATACATAGATATGGTTATTGATACCTCCATAACATTTTTCTTTTTTCGTTGATACAAACTTTATTATATACATTAAATGAGTTATTATGTATACTAATGACTTTATTATATAAATTTATTTTATACAATATTGTCATTATGTAACTTAAATGAGTTATTATACATATTAATGACTTTATTATGTAAACTCACTTTATACAATACTGTTATTATACAACTTAAATGAGTTATTATGTATATTAATGATATTTAAGTTAAATAATAGAAGTATTGTGTATAATAAAGTCATTAATATATATAATAATTCATAATAAGTTATTATGCATATTAGTCCGTATCGATGATTATATCAATAATGATATCTACATAATATTTTTCTTTTTATTTTATTTTATTGAGTCTTACCTATTATTAAGACAATGACAGCTTGCCAACTATGGTAACGGATATGAATTCGATCTCTCCATTTTTGTTTGATTTAATATAAATTATTAGACATAATTTGAACTGTATGATCTGAAATAGACGATCCAAATCCACTAAGAAGGATCTTAGGCTGACTTTATTAAATATTTTGAGCAAACTTAGATTGACTACTTCACAACAATCAAATTAAGTATAACTTTCTTTTTTTTTAGATAAATTTTTAATAGTTATTAATTATTATTAGAACGGTGATTCATTGATAACTAATTTGTCGATCTTGACAAAGATTCTCAAATCATTTAAAAAATCGTAAAAACGAAAAAAGTTTATAAAAATATTCTTAAACTTATAGGTTGATTATGCTTCAAATTCTATATAATTTAAATGTCAATTTAATATTTCATAAAAAATAATTAAAATTACATGAAATATGTAATGGTCAAAATAAACTGGTCTTCAATATAATATCAAATAATCCCTAAATTATATGAAAATTAAAATATAATAAATTTACAAATTAAAAAAAAATATGTTTATAAATTTTTTTATTCTAAATATATTTAAAAATTATTTAAAAATTTATTATCCAGATTATCAATGGATTTGAAAATATGACCCTCCTTTAATTTTCAAATGATTTGAGTCGAATCTGAAATTTGAGTTCACTTTTGATTCGTGCGAGATATTCCACTCGCCCACAACAAATTGCATAGGAGCCTAAAATTTTGTTTGGATAGGATTTTATTGGTGTTTTTTTGAACTGTACTTGTTTATGTCCCAAGTACAAACTACGTGACAGATAAAGATCCAAGCATTGGTTGGCAATACTTGTTGTATTGCATGGTAATGGTACTGAAGTGGAAACAATTTTATACTCCTATTTTTATTATGAGAGTTGATATACAGATATCATCATTGATATTATTTAACTTAAATGAATTATTATTTAGATTAGTGATATTTAAATTAAATAATAAATTATTGTATAAAATAAGTTGTATAATAAAATCGTCAACATGAATAATAAACTCATTTTACATAAATAACAAATCGGTATTGATGATAATATTAACGATGGTATACATGGTAATAAGAATCAAGACTTTTCTTTATTTTTATTTGAAACAGTAAAGAAAAGGAGAATAACAGGGAAGAAGAATCAGGATTAGGGATGAAAATGGTACAGATAATGTCTGATCCGTATTCGAAAATTTGATGCGGATATTCGATATCCGAATATCTGCACTGTTACGATTTTAAATTTGAATTATCCGTATCCGAATAGTAAATATAGACTATATAATTTAATATATACTATAAAAAATTATGTTGTTCATCACTATCATTAGATATATATTATGAATTTTAGTGTTTTCAATGATATTTATATATATTTTTTTAATAACTAATAGTGTTGAAAGAATTATTTTATGATAAATTTTAACGAATTTTATAAAACTTAAATAAATTTTAATTCATATTCGACTATATCCGTAAATATATTTGTATTTATATTCGTATTCATATTCATATTCAAATATATTCATATCCGAAAAATTAAAACAGATACAAATACAATTTTACTACTATCCGAACTGTATCCGATCCGTTTTCACTCCTAATCAGGATTCAGAATGTTGTTGAAATGATGGGTTTATAATTAGTATAAAAAGTTAGTCAAATAATTAATAGAAAATCATTCTATATTAGCAATAATTGAAACAATAATGATTGAAACAATAATGGATGAATGAATGAATGAATGAATGAATTAATTAATTGACTCTGGAAGTGGAATGGGTAAGTAGTGGGTAACAGAGAGGGACCGTAAATTATAAAGGTCCATCCTCTGTACATGCAAAGACATGTGCATATTAATTGCATGATGTTATTTTTTTCTCCTCATCATTATATTTATTTGTATAAATTGAGATGGGTAGAGAGGTGGATGCAGAGATAAGTACTGATGTTAATAACCCAACCATCATGTCTTTATGTATACAAAAAAAAAAAGGTGTATGTTGTACCATATACCATAAGATTTCAAATGTCGATGATATGAAATCAATAACACTTTATTTATTATTAAATAATATTTGAATTATATAAAATTTTATTGTCAGATATTTATATGTACAATAACATGCATATGAATTTGCTCAATTTTCAATTTTATCTGATTTTCTTTTTGAAAAATTGTTGAATTAAAAGAAAAACTATTGTCAAGTGGTTCCTCCTTTATGAAATTGTACAGACATATATTTTTATTATTTTTTGATATAAAGACAAATCAAATCATTCAATTTTAAATGTTCATAAAAAATTTCATTCGAGTTTTGAATATGCGAGACATGAATTATCATTATATGAAATTTGTAACAATTTCTTATCAATATATCATCCCTTTTTAAATACGATTGCTTCAAAGCAGAGACAGAGACCTACACTGAGCTAAAAGGAACGGATAAATCATAAATTTTCACATATACTTTTTTTCATGTACTTACACTTGTATGGTGACAATATAAATGAGTTGAATTATTGGGAATGATAAATGGGTAATGATTTAGTGAGATATTAAGACAGGAATTCAATGCACACCTCGGATACCTCTTGGTTCTTTGTCCTCGTATACCATTGCGCACGTGCAAGTTGCACACACACAAGCGTGAAGCCAATCGAGAAAATATATACATATGTGTGTGTGTGTGTGTGTGTGTGTTAAATTAGAATAAATCCTAGTTATAAAACTTAATTATGCGCTTGTTGGAAGCACCTTTGTGTGTTCTCCCTTGCACGTGGTTCGTGTATTGGATTTATTGGGCATGATTTGTTCTGGAATCTTTCGCCATTTGGAAAAGGATTGAATGGTTGCCCCCCTCTGCATGCAATGCATCTTACTGTCTATAAAGCGATTGATCACTGTACATGGATGGTAGTAGATCCTCAAATTGTATGTATGTGCATGTTGCAAAAAGAGAAATAAAATTTGTATACTAAATTTATATTACAAATTTACAAAATTCTAAATTTGTTTAGTATAAAATTGAGTGGTTAAAAAATCGAAGGTTTATAGCTTATTTTTATGCATTCATTTTTGTTATTTTTTGATCGCTTTGACGTTGCATTAAATAAATTCAAAATTTTACAAATTTGTAATATAAATGCATCACCCGAGAAGTAGATCAGTTTGAAAGGTTTGAACTTATTGTTTGAAACTGACTCAATAAATTTTTAAGTTAAACTTATCAAATAGTTTGATGAGCTTAAGAACACCATAGCTTCATTCTTATTTTCAGATATAAAAGGACCTTAAAGTTGTAAATTTTGAAAAACATTTATATACCAAATCAGATGTAAATTTTGAAAAAAAAAAAAAAAAGAGCTGCTCTATGATAAGCTTATGGTATCACTACACATTTTGATGCCCCATGAACCATGATACATGGATATCTTGAAAACATTTTCTGATGATGCTCAAGGAGTCAAGATCATGCTGATTGATATTCAAACCTGGTACCTCCCTGGAAAGCCCAGAGTCTTTAACATTAAAATTTGTTATGATATATCATACATCTTCTTGGGCCTGGAGCTTAAACCCATTAAAATTTGTTTGGTTATATATTTTCCTAGTGTAGTTTGGGTTAATTTCGTCTATGATAATGTCCCCAAATGGGCCTTAGTATGAACTACTGATATGTATTGGATCCCAGAAATAGGCAATTGAAAAGATGGTCCTAGTAGATAAATTATTATTATTTCTTTTTTTACTCTTTATGTTTTCTTTGCACTTCTTTTTCTTTTGGGCTTCTACATAACCTGACGAGAAAATTGACAACTTCATAGCATTTAATCTGAAAACATCGATTCTTTACCCAAAAAGAAACCGTTGTTATCATCATCGATCTCTTACAACACTCAAACAGCACACATTTATTTTCATTTATTCATGCTTGTATTCAAAAACAGATATTCAGACTAAATAGGATAAATCAAAAACATTTTATATATTCTGTGTTTCTCTCGTGTACAAACTACTGATAAGTTTTGGATTATGGAGCAAGGCCTATGTAACTCAGAAAATCTTCTCAAAATTAAATCTTTATGTGAAGCATTGCTTTTCAGATCAACTGATCAAATAATATGCTTCATTTTTATGGATAAGCATCACAACTTACATATGGTTTTTTTGGTTGTATGGGTAATTGGGTACTCTAGTGATTCAATGTTATGTTTACGCTAAAAAGGTGTTTTAAACAATTCATATTAATTGATCATATAGTTATATATAATTTAGTGATATTTTCGTGTGGGAGGTTGTATATTTGAAATCCGAAATGAGAAGTTATTTATGAATATTTAAAGTTGAGTAACTTTGATCCCATGTTTATCTCAAAAAAGAATTTAGAGAAAAAGTTTATTGTTTGGAATACTAAAGCCATTTTATACAATAAAATTTCTACAAAATATACGCTTCAAATCTAATTCACATAATTGAAAAATATATCCCCATGTGATTAACAAGGAGATTATATAGAAGATAAAAAAAAAGAACTTATTATAAAGTTTTGTACTAAATATATAAAAATCAATCAATTTAATTTCTTATTGCCTTTGATTAATACATCAAACAGCCGACATATATTTTAGTATTTATTTATGAAACTGATTTAGGGAAATTTTCTGATTCTTATTCTTGGGCGCTTGTGCTTGATTCAGGAATTAAGGCCCTGGTTTGAGGGATCGTTTGTATCATAAATTATACTATTATATTGTGAAAAATAGGAAAATAAAGTCCATAAATTTAGTAACATATGGGACTTGACTTAAAGACTTTGACTAATGACTATCATAAAAAAATAAAATAGAGATTCTACAGTCGGCTACACGGCAATGGAAAATATCGCCCTTAAAGTTTGTCTTTAATTGCATTTCTTTATTTTTGGGCTTCTAAATAGCCATATAAAATAGTTCTTTCAGGCGTTTAATTCTGCTCACAAAATTACTGACAAGAAAATAAGATAAAATTCGTAGCAATTAATCTCAAAACATTGATTGTTTCCTCCCCAGATGGAACCCTCATTATCATAGTCTATCTAATTTTTCTCTCAAAAAGAAAAAATAATCTATCATGCAAAACACACAAAATGCACACATCTATTATTCATGCTTGTATTGAAAACCAGCTCAGGCAAAAGCAGGATAAATCAAATAAATTTTATTCTGTGTTTCCCTTCAAACGTAAAAGTAAAACAATGTACAAGTATATTAAGAATTACTTACTATGACATTCCATAAACATCAAATATAAGAACTTATTACCAATCAAAATTAACTTCACGCTCGGGAAGTTTCGACAACTTGACCAAATTGCCCTCTCTAACACTACATGAACTCTTGCACGAAGAGAACCCGAAACCAAGCTGGAGGCGCTCGATTCTAGACCAACTATTTCTCCTCACAGGTTTCTTCTCCACCTTCACTGGTCTCTCTTCCTCCTTTACTGACTTGGTACACTCAATGAATGCTGCAAGAAAGGGGTCTTCCTCGGGTCGTGTAACGCCTTTCCGGTTCCACGTCTGATTCGGCTGAAACCGACATGGCGGCAGTGGTACATACAGCCCGTGGGCCATGCTTTTGAGGTTGACATGTGGCGAAGAATTAGGTGGAGGCCGTAGTTTCATTGCACGGTGTACTGGTACGGAAACGGGTTTTGGGTTTTCGTCCTCCATTTGCACAGTGATCTTTGATATACCTGGTAAATGCTCCCAAGAGAACGGTACCGCTTGTGGGGAACCTGAGATGTTGTGTTTGTGTTTGCTCATCCCCTTTTTTTTCTTGTTTTTGGTAGGGTTAGGAAGGATGTAGGTAGCTAGTTATATATATGGTTATAATTTTTCCAAGGGGTGGATTAGGAATGATGGCCTTAATTCATGGTTTCATGCACTTGATGTGCTTGTAACGGTTGAATTGATGGAAGGAATCTCTAGGGAAAAGAGAGAATTAATGGAAGCTCAAAAGGTCTAAAAACAGGTGCCTATATATCAGGTACATTTATATGTATATATATGGATAATTTCATTTCTACCCTTGAAAACTTAGAAAATACATAGTATGTAGATGTACTACTTTGCAAAACAGAAAGCACCTACACCTACTCTACTATCCTTGTGAACAGTTGTGCAAAACATATATCCAAATTGACATGTGCTATTTTAAATACATATGCTACAGTTAAGGCTTGGATCTTAATTATTTCTTTTCAATTAATTAATTATATGTGGAGTAAAGAAATTGTACTTGGTGATGCATGGGTGGGGCCTAAATGATATTTTGTGGTTGTAGAAAGGTAGGGAAGGAATTGAGACAACAAAATTATTAGGTAGAGATGTCTAGATAGATAGATAGAGATGGAAATACATGTAATTGTTTTTTCAAGAAGTATGGGTGTGTGTCATTGTGTGTAACTGAGTATACCAAAAAGAAAGAAAAGGTTGCGTCATTGAAGGTTTTCTTTTTCTCCACTTCAAGTAAATTTGCTATTAAATAAGTATATATATATTGACAAGAGGGTTTTTTAAGTTTGCTCAAAATTTAAAATTAATGACTAAATTGAGTATATATTGTGCTAATTAAACTGAGGACTTCTAAACATGAGTTTGTGGAATGATCAACATAGAAGAAAATATATAGTTAGTAATTTTCAACTTGTAGTAATTTATTTATTTAGAGGGTTGTTGAAATTAAGAAAGTACTAAACACACTTCTCTTGATATATATTATTAAGGTAACTTAAAGAAACATAATTAATATTTTACCTGTGTCCATTTCAATGGAAACAAGATACAGTTCAAAATTCCACACTACAACGCACTAAAAGATCCGGTACCAGTTGCTACAATAAACTATGTAGTAGTAAATTGGCAATAAATTAAAGCTCATTTTACAACTGTTTTACACATGTTGTGATTATTGAATGGAAATTAGAGGCAAGTATGGTCAATTGTAAATACTAAATTAATTAAATTTACAACGCTAGGTGTAGATATATATCAATTTTAACTTGAAAGGTACCTATTTGAGGATTAATTCATATGTCACAATTCAAGCATATTGTGAGTTTCTAATCTTCAAAATGAAAGAGTTATATTTGACTCATTCAAGTGCTCGCCTTCCTGGAAGGGATAATTAGATGGAATTAGGCAAATAGGAAAATGATTTCATTGAATATGAGTTGAACATTCATGTATAGAAAGAAATTAATATGATGTGAGATTGTTCTAACTACAAGTCTTAGTTGACCAGTAGAATACATTAATTGTTTCTCTTTATGTTATTTGAAAAGGAGCTGATATACAGATATTCTCATTGATATTATTGTCGATACCGATTTTGTTATTTTTATAATATTTTTATTATTCAGATTAGTGATATTTAAGTTAAATAAATAATAAAATATTGTACAAAATAAATTGTATAATAAAGTCATTAACATAAATAATAACTCATTTTATATGATAATTAAGTCAGTATCATTATATCAAAAAAAAATTAAATTGGTATCGATGACGGTATGAATGATAATATCTCCCAAATATTTTTCTATTTTTCTTTAAATGTCGATTTTGTGGTTTTTGTTGGAAAGTATTTCAAATTCTGGCTATCTTTAGCATTAGTGAATGGAAATTTCTCTCTTTTTTCATCGTCACAAGGCCATTTTTTCCCTCTTTCTTTCCATTTCATTTTCTTTGCAGATTACATTATTAATCAAACAAAACTTAAGTCCATGGTACGAAATTAAGCAAAGTTGAGAAAAATAAAATCATAATGGATATATCTATTGCGTGTGTCATTAATGTCTTTTGAAGAAAAGCCGAAAAAGGAAGATCACTCAGTATAACGAAACTTTTGTTTTTTTTTTTTCCTTTTCTGTTTTTTTTTTCTTTTCGGCTGTTGGCCAACAATATCTCTTCATAAAGCTGCAGCATACTTATTTGGTTTTTCATATTCTTTTTGAATATTTCTAGCGCGCATAGCATTTTTATGATATATATTTTTGAAAATATTATTTAAGTTTAAAATTTTAAATTGAAGATATGTTCTCAATTACTTGGATATGACGTATATTAAATTTGAGTCTATTTTAAAAACGTTTGGTCTTTCATCCAAAAATTAAATTTTTTTAATGGAGTCTAAAGACTTTATAATAAATTCAAATTAATTTAAATTTGATATACACTCTACCTAAATAATTAAGAACATATCTATTAGTTTAATTTTTAGTTTGAATAATATATATTTCTCAAAAGAAAATTTATTCTTACCCTTATATTTTGCATCCATTATCCGCGTACAAAAAGTGTTTCTACTAAATAGATAATATATTTATATCTAAATTTGTAAGTATTTATAGTTAGTACAAAAATATTTATTATTTTTTCTTTCCTAAATGATTATAGAAAAATTGAAGTTAAAAATTTTGTTACACAAATATAAATATAACTTAGATAATTTTTAATTCTAATAATGGAAAATATAAACACTTTTATCATTAGATATAAATATTTTTTAAAAAAATAAAAAATTATATAGAATATAAATAAAAGATGTAGTTAAAGAATACAATTATCACGCTCATTCTCAAAAATATATATCTTAAAAAAGATAAATATACCATAAAAGCACGTAAGAAACATAAAAAATCCATTGTTTTTCAGTATAATCCTTTTTCATTTTTTTATAGTTTTGCTGGCGTTTTGGTTATACTTTTATACCGTTATATTTTGTCAGCCTTCTAAATTTGTTTGTATTTCCTTTTTATAACCATCTGCTAGTAGACCAAACAAATTAATTAAAATGGTAGGTACATGTCACCATATACCATATATCCTTGACTTATACAAAAGACTTTACATACTGCCAAATGGATAAAAAAACAGCAGAAAAAGAATCAGAAATGCAATTTGCTTGGTTTTTGTATAAAGATTTGAGGCGATAGCAATGTGAAACTTTCTTTGAATGCTAAGTTGTTTTCTTTATGTGACTATTAGACCGATAAGGCGGCTTGTTTTAGAAAGATTATTCAATTCATTTTTGCATCTCTTTAATTTTTTTTTTGATGGGCTGCTGGCCAATATTGACAAATTTTAGATGAATAATAATTAATAATCGCAACAAGTTTTCGTGCAAGTTGATCGTAATATGATTTTAAAAATGGCCTGATAGAATAGTTCTCGCATACATCTAACTCTTATGATATATATTTTTAAAAATATTATTATCAGATTAAAAAAAATTAGAATTATATATTTATTTTTAACTGTTTAGATAAAATATATATTAATTTGGATCAATTTATAATTTTTTTTGTCTTTCATGAAATAACTTAAAAATTTTAATGATAAGTTTTAATGATTTTGTGATGAATGATCAATTAAATTTTAAATTGATTCAAAATTTATACATGTTCTATTTATATAATTACGAACACATCTATAATTTTAATCTTTTAATTTAAACAATAGTTTTTAAAAAAATTGAATATATATTAGAATTACCCTATAAATAATTGAAATCTCGTGGAGCAAGAATGGGGGGTTTTTATTTCATCGGATTGTATCATTGAAATGAAGAGAAATCGAAATAATCCCAACTAAAGTCAAATCGAAATAAGCTAGCGTGATAATTGTGTCTTAGAACAAATCACGCATACCATTCATGATAAATTTGTGGTCCAATTTACGAATTATCTTGAAAAAGAGAGACGAATAAGATTCTTATTTCTAATCTTTTAGAGAACGCCAATAGATCTGTACCCAAGTAACACGTCCCAATTTAACAATCAAGATTAGTTTTTTTTTTTCGAAATAAAATCTCTCGTTAACCCCAACATTTCTTTTTTAAAATATTTTTTATGAAATTTGAACATACATTTTATCTTAGAGATACGAGACTTAACACCATTATACTAGATATGATATTCTAACAATGAATATTAGTATCTTAAGATTTTTATACTTATAATAAGTAGTGTTTATGGTAAGAGGTAACACTCCAATTGAAATAAAATAAAAATGAATTAGAGCTGCATATAGGAGTGTTGTTAGTTTGGAACTTAACTAAGCAAGCACCAATAAAGCAATGATATGATATAAGAGGTTTTAATTAATGAGGCCCGAATTGTATCGCGTTATTGGACCACATTATAACACAAACCCGGCCCGAAACTCCTCCAAACCCAATAAACCAATTTAGGGTTTCACTATAAAATCTCTCTCTCGCTCTCTCTTTTTCTCTCCTCCATGAACGACACCTCGAGTTCTCTTGTTTTCTTGATTCCTTTTTCTCTCTCTTTTGTGTTCTATGTATGTCCTTCTCTCGATCGGAGAATTGAATTGACGGGAGTTCGGGTTAATCTTGACCATCCGTTGCGCAATCCACGGCGCAGGATGTCCCGATCGAAACCCCCAAAATCCAGATTGAGGCGCTTATAGCCTTGACCCCAAAAACGCTTTTGTGAAATGGGTCTGGGTTATGCTCGCCTCACACAATCAGATCGTCGTTTTTTTTTCACAATTTTGTTTTATTGTTCGATTGTTGATTTTCAGAATTGAGGCTGTGATGACAAAATCTCATCTCTCGATTCTGATGTTTTGAGTATTTTTGAATCTCGGACCGAATTGATGACTTCATTTGTGCGTGTCTGAGCCTTGATTGATTAGTTGATTCCTCAATTTGAATTGTTTTTGTTTTAATTTTGGAATTTTTGAACGAAATTGTGGATTTGAGTTGGATGCGATGATTAAAAACATTCCTCGTTCTGAATGCCTATAAATTTGGCTTGACAGACTCTTTACCCATAGAATATGAGCATCGATTTCTTTGATCCTTTAAAAAATTTACTCCTAATATATAACAGAGTAATTTTATTCTCCAAAGAACAGAGAACAGAGAACAAAAATAATTATTATTTTTTGGTGGATGTTTGTGAGATTCTCCCATAAAAACTGGTACGTCTCCCTCATTGTTGAATATAGATAACAGGAGAAGAGCAACGACTATTGAATAATATAAGAATATAAGGTTTTGTGTGAGAGAGAGATAAATTGGGATAATTCGGGGTAAAATTATTTTTTTGGGAGAAATTGATAATTTGATTTCTCATTTATTTCAATTTCAAATAAGTTCTATGATAATAAAGCAATTAATTATTTTAAGGTTTAGGGTTTAGAGGTTTAAAATCGTGCATGTCGTGTTATGTCAAAATACGGTGTGTCGCGGTACGACATGGTACGAGAGGTTGAATTTATTTTTGGCGTGTGTGTCGTATTGTATCAAAAATGAGGAGAGGACGGTATGATACGAATAAGATACGGCACGGTTAATGTACGGTATGGTTAAATCACGGCATGTTATACGTATCGATTTGATATGTCGTGTTAAATGTGACGTATCTTAACCGTGTCATATTGTGTTGAGTTCATACATTGTGTACTTTATCAAAAAATTCTTTCATCAAAAGTTCAAATCAATGTGTAATTTTTTATGAATTTTTTCAAAATGTAATCTTTTCAGTAAGTATAGCAACTTTTGGATTATGCATAACCTTCATTTTTTATGGATCTATAAATTCCTTTTTTCCGAATTTATTTCTTATTAATTTATTTTTAAAAAAAGGTGTTAAAAGAAATTTATTAGACCAAATACAAAATGCAATATACAATTGGTCATAGGTGTCTTAACTGTATTAAATGTGTTTGAAAAATTTGAAAAAATTTGTAAAAAAATTCAGAAAAATGTTAAAAAAATTTTAAAAATTTAAAAATTTTAAATTTATTTGCTGATAAAAAAATTAAATAAATAATTGGAAAAAATAATATTTTTATAAAAGTTGCAAAAAAATTAGAAAAATCTGAATTTTTTTTTAAAAAATTTGAAAAATATTTTTAATAATTCAAATTTTTTATAAAAAATTCAAAAATTATTTTAAAATTTTTAGAAATTATTTTTAAAATATTTTATTTTTAAAATTTCCCTCCTCTTTTTTAATCCCATTACAAAATCTTATCAATAAATTATAAAATCAACCGTCCGATCAAAATTCAACGGTCCATAATCTGTGCTAACACTGCTAAATGTGCCTACTCGTGCCTACATATGCATATCCGTGTCTATCCGTGCCTAACCGTATATATTTGTGCCTATCTGTCCCTACCCGTACCTACGCGTGTTCCCGTGCCGTGCCTATGCGTGTTCTGGGCCGTGTCACCTCCCTTATTCATGTGTGCCGTGCTGTGTCTACAGTGAGAAAAAACCAGACACGACACTGCACACGACACGCATAACACGGCACGTGTTAACACGCTATGTTGTGTCATGCCGTTTCTGACGCGTGCCGTGTCTTGATACGCCGTATTATTTTTAATTCCCTAAATAGAACAATTAATTTTACAACCCATATATATTCGTTTGCTTCAAACTGGAAGTAAATTACAATTAATGAAATCCCAACCGCAAACAAATTACAAAGACAAATGGAGCCAAGTATGTACATTTAGGAGATGAATAAAGTGTCAACTTACTTACCTCATAATTGATCTTTTTTTTATGTTTTGTACATTTAGAATACATTCGTTTCTTCAGAACTCGTTGACATGTAAAGAAAACATAGATCTGGGTACAATATGCCTAAACGCCTTCATGTTGGATCATTAGATGTCAAACGTGCACATTATTTTTTTTTAGAACAACAGAGTTTTTATCTAATATATACTGTTCTTTTTGATAAAATTACCTAGCCAAAACTTCTTCTTTTTTGTAGTAATACTTGGCAAAAACTAAAAAAATTGTATGAGTAGTTGCTTAATGCTTAAAAATTGTAGATGTGGAACCTAAAAAGTAACTTGGAAATGAATTGAGACGAGAGTATTCAGTTTTTTATGTGAGGAATGATTTATTTGTACAAGAGAGAACATCATTCATGATTTCGTAACTTTACATGACATGATAATTAATTATCACATAAATGATGGGAAACCAAGAAGCCCGTGAAAACAAGAGAATATTGTATCTCTAGTCCATTATACTCTTCCAAAAACGTTTATGTGATATGTTTTTAAGTTCTAACAAGTATTATAATTCTATAAAAAGTTCAATTTTAATTTGAAAAATGCCCATCGTGCTCACCACTTCGCGCCTACAGAATTCATCAGGAAGGTGAAAAATGTGGTAAATTCTATTTCAAAGGAAGAAATATGTGGCAATTTTTTTAATAGATGAAAAAAAAACATACGGGATTAGCCATGGACATTTGGTAATATTGAATACATTATTGAAAATTGGTTTATACGATAGTTGTTAAATTTCTTTTTTGTCTACCCCGTTTTGGAAATAAATAACAATAATATTTTTTATTTTAAATGTGTGACAACTCTATGTCTATTTTTTGAATTTAGATGTTCACAATAAAATTTAATGTACATCAAATATCATTAAATTCAAAATAAGAAAATTCTGAGAGCGTGTATAAAAAACATATAAATATAGGAATTTTGATTTATGTGTGTTCAGACATTGTTTGAAAACAAGAATCTAAATGAAGTTTGTAAACGCAAGAATTTGAAAGTAAAGTCTAGATGCAAAAAGCAAAAATCCTCGTGTTCATATGTTTTCTGTGAAAACATATATTTAGAATTCATCCAGTTTCGAACTTAAATAAAAATAAAATATCTGATGGATGAAAAATCATAAACATATATTTAGCTATAATTGTAAATGCATGCATTCAAAAAATAGATATAAAATTATCAAATATTTAAAATCAGAGATATCTTGTTATTCACTTATAAAATCGGAATAGACAATAAAAAAAAAATCATAGTTGTGGTTTAAAGCGTCATGACATATCTGACAGTTCTCGTCAGTGGGCATGAGTTTCCGTTTAGCAAGAGAGAGTTTGTCTTAAAAATAAAAACAACTTATTTAAAATAAGATTAAGCACCTGAACAGCATTATATAAAAGCAGAACTGTTAACAATTATTGAAAGCAAATTTCAATGACAAACTAAGTGACAAATAAAAGAAAAGTTTTAAGTCACAAAAGTTAACTCAAATAAAAGAAAAGTTTAAGCAACAAATACTAAGGGTTTACATACCGCATTACATCCATCTAACCTAGAGGTTCCATTCTAGACTATTAATGAAGGGATTTGGATAAAAAGACTTATTACCGTGGTCAGTTGTGTCATGGTTAGAGCTGCCTAAGATCTCACCAAGGGGCCCACCAGCTGATGTAACTCCACCTACACGCAAGCTGCATTCGCTTCCAGGACTACCTATTAGATCTACTTGAGTTAGGTCAGATTGTGATAATTGTGGTGAGATTTTTGTTAGTTCGCCAATGAAATCTTGGAGAAGATGAGGTGGCGACTCAGAGCCACTTAGGCTGACGGAAGATGGAGACACGTAGCTATTGTTCTTTACGTAGGAGCTCCCGGAGAAGTTTAACATGGTATTAGAAGAGACAGGTGCAAAGGTCCGCATGTTCAAAGAGGTATCTGCTGATGGATTTGTGTTGAGGGAATTAGGCGAGCTTTTCTCAAGGTTCAGTGATTTTGTGCTCGTCTTCTCTTTGCTCAGGTATGGCCTGTAAAAGCAAGTGAAAAGTTGAAATTATATGTGACATCAAGATATTCTTATAGGGCAACAAAAATTTGTGGGATGACATCCTAATTTCTTTGAAAAGTACTGGGCGGCTAAACACCTGAATCGTTTTAACTGAATTGTTAGAAAAATCTAACACTAGTAAAATGATTTCACGTCTTTTCAAAAACAAGAATTCAAAAACAGCTATATGTCAGCAAATGCAAGTAATCACCCAACCGGCTCCAAATTTTGATTCAGACTTTCAACCTAGAACAACTTGAGGCATCAATTAAGCCGTCATTCCTGCTCTTTGTTCGTTATTTTTTTAAAAAGCAACAGAACAGAACAATTAAGCCTTCCCACAAGAGGGAAAAGAAACCTAAAAAAGTAATAGCAACAACACTAGCAAACAGCTCAATCTTCTGGACCAAGATCGAACATCATCCAATAACCAAAATCCAGTCATGCCCTAAAAGAATTTACCCAATAAATCCGTGCAAAACTAGTACATTTACATACCTTCCTAACAGCGTAGCAGAAGAACGAGAAACTGAGGTTTCAACCTTGCCTGGCCCCTCAGGCTCACCGCTTAGGTTAGCAGACACATTTTGCTTTTCCACAGGCTTTCTTGAACGGTGGCGGCTGCGTACCATGTGGCGCTCGCAGTACTTGTGCTCAGGCACCGCGTTCTTCGCGCACCGCCACTTCTTGCCATCTGTCCGTCGGCACCTTCCTGGCTCCAGGTCGCCACTGCTCAGAGGAAGGCCAGCTATTTGAAAATGTCCCCATCCAACTGCCCAATACGGAAGGTGTTATTAGAGGTATGAGATTGTATCCAGCATTGCAAATTCATGTGAAATATGATATATATATATTGTGTACAACTGTCCTTCCAAGATGTGAAAAGTTTACTCTAACACCCTGCTTGTTTCTTCAGAGGTACCGAAAATTTCCCTATTTTTTTCCTTTATCTATCATGCAAAATAATAGGTGAGAATTATATTTTTGGGGGAGTACACTTGTTATTTCCTTTCTTGATCTGTAAGGGCAAGGATGATTTTTCTACTTTAACTATGATATTATCCAAGCTAATGCATAATATTGCCTCAAATCAACAATTCAAGGGGGTTGATAGAAATGCAGTGAGAGGATACCTATGCAGCTTTCAGAGCAGATTGCACGAGAGATTGGAAATTTGGACAACCAAATTTTTTTTTTTCTATCATCTACCAAGTTACCCTCTCTTGGCCACAAGAGTGAAAAATTGAAAATGGGGACAAATTCTTGTCATTAAAATGCCATTCTAAAATGTTACCTTCTCTCTGTTTCATTAAATCCTTCTTTCATTTTGCTATAAGTAAACAAAGCAAGGTGGGCCTCATTCTAGTTTATTGACAGACTTTTTGTTTCTGAGTTAAACCCAAAAAATCATCAGATAATTCTTTCTCTTCCAAAAAATAAAAGATGTTTCCTTAACAAACTTCTATAGGAAATTATTTGTAGTCCACCATGACCATTTTTTTTAAATAAAATGGGTTTTGGGGTGTCATCGATTCCATTGAACCGTTATTAACATGCATCAAGTGCTTAGTCAAAATATAGCAAGCAAAAGAACAATGGTCTGATAGTTGACACACCTACCACACAAAAGAGACAAATCACAGTAGCAAACATAGTGAAATAAGCCCCAACCAGCAAAACAAACAATTTGATACAAACCATAATTACCTCTGTTGTTGCCGAGAGACCTTGCCATGGACGGATCGGCAAGTTTTCTACAAATGGAAAAGAGGAGGCTCGACGGAACAGGTGCTTTAGCGTTGATGTACTTGTAAATCAAGGCCTGATGCTCCAATTCCATCCATTGGAGGGGCGTGAACGGCCCCTTTACCCTTCCTATTAACTCTTGCATTGCCTCATTTGTGCTTCCTTTCTCCCATCCTAATCCATCATCAAAACCAAAACTTAACAACCGAGGGAAATAAGAGATTATCTGCATTTGTTACCCAACTTTTTGTCGCATCTGTAACTATTGCAGAGATATTATTATCATATGAATCCTTTGCTCCCTCTATCAAGAATAAATTGAATGAGAATCAAGATTAATTTATACTTTGGTTACAAAACTGGGAACAAATGCCATGAAATTACTTTTTCTCTTTGATAATTAAGGTTTGGTTAACTTCAAATCGACATGTTGGGGAATTTTCCCATTAATGGCATCAGTTTTTTTTCCTTCTATATTGGATTCTTAAAAAAGCAAGAAAATCACTGGTTATGAATATTAGGTGTTGCAAATATGAGCAGCGTTTGGGGTTCTTTGCATATTTTTTTTGGGTTGTTGAGTACGTAAGAAGGAAAAATGCCTTGTTAAATATCATTAATCACAAATGCACAATGAATAAAGAACATGCCCATGTTGCCTTAAGTTGATTTTAAGTTGTTGACAGATCTGTATATTTGTGACCACAAAATTTGTGAAGTACAAACTAATTTCTCCATCTTTTCTGCTTCTTTTTATTTTATTTTTTCTTCCATATAATAAAATAAATTTTACCTGAGGTGTAGAGAGAAGCCTCGCTACTGTCCATTATTTTGGGGTATCTCAGATCAGGCCGATTAGGCCAAAGCATCTCTCTTTGCTTGCTGGGTTCATTGTTTGAGTTCAAAATAGAAGAGAAAAAGAGAGGAGTAGTAGTACTGCCACTCATTAACCCAATCCTTTCCCCCAGCTGGCTAAGGTTCATCATCTATGTATCTATCTCTAATATCTAACTGAGAAATATCACAGAAAAAGGTTGGTCTGAGGTGGTTGTAGCTGAGTAGAGGGTTACCATTGTCTCTGTCTCTGTGTGTGTGAGAGAGAGGGGGGGTGGATATGTGTGGGTTTTGGGAGAATGGAGGGGTGTTGTATTTAGATAAGGACAAGTGAGTTGTTCAAGAGGGGACAATGCTCAGTTAAATAACATGTTAGATTTTCTACGGACATGACATCTTCTAACTTGCAATAAATAGAAAAATGAGTTAATGTTATCGGAATCACTTGTAGATAATTTTTTTTTTATATTTGGATGTGTACTTCTATTCTTCTTTACTGAAACTATTCAACTCGATCACGAGGGAAACCGCAACAAGTACTGTTTGGCTTTTCATGAAGAAAAAACACTCATGCAACTAATCATGGTTCAAAAAAAAAAGAGGAAGGAAATGAAATCATATATATATATATGAATTTATACTGGTTTGGTAACCTTTTATAATGGGGACATAGGTTTCTTTTCATGGGTGTTTGTTTCTAGTAAATAATTTTTTTTACGAATATTTTTAAAATTGATACATAATAAACAAAGCAGAAGAAAACGTAGATATTTAGTGAACTAGCTCAATGTGTTACTTGAAATATGTCATAACAAAAATTGTTTTTTTCATTCATAAATATATGCGAACGTAATCAAATTAATGGAACTATCAACAAATAAGAAATTCATCAATTAACTCTTAGAATTTTCTTATTTCAAAAAAAATTCTTATTTCAAAAAGAAAATTCTTAAAAAATTTCAGATTACACGTATTTTTCTTTTTTCATGTGAATTTCGATGAACTTTTACTTTAATTGAGCTTACACAATGAAGTAGGATTACAATAGTTATTTTTGGAAATTCTTATACAAAAACTTCTAATTTTTTTCTATGAACATAGAAAATTCTAACTACATTATTGAAATATCATTACAACGATTGCCCCCCTCACATGATATATATCCTCCCAAATCAAATTTTCACCAGCAAATAATTTTTGTTATTTTTAATTTATTTATCCCTTCGGAAATTTCCGTGTTGCTTTCTTCCTCTTTTAACCTTCTTCAAGTGGTTAATACCCAAAAACAGCATTGGTCGTTGGAGTATTAATTGCTTCATAAAGTAGTATTTAGTTGAATTAGACTACACATCTACACACATGCATATGTTACATTATAGGTACCTATATTATATTATCATATCCTCATATTTCATTTGCTAATGCTAGGCCTACAAGTAATCATAAAAATCCATATTAATTACTGAACGAATATGAATTATGACAGAAGCTAGCTACAACAGTCGCATTGTATCCTTCGTTGAACAGTCTCCAAGGACGACCCCCCCCCCCCCCCCCCCAAAAAAAAAAAAAAAAATCCCGTAACCACCAAAAACAAATAGCTTCATTTAGGCACGAATTTCAATGCTAGAAGGTCAAAGTTAATAGGATAGGATGTGGTCACGAGGGTCTAGTGAGTAGAGTAGTGACACTAGTGAGCTACCAAAAAAAAAATCTCCTATATATCCTTTCAAAAAAAGGACAGTGCATGCAGTGCAAACACATCCTATTAACTATGCTTAATTAAAAGAGTTAATTTATTACACCCGTGATTCATATGATTTTAACAACCTCATGCAATATATATTGGCACCGCATATATACATTGATATACGCTTAAGATCGGAATTTAGTAGAGATCGAAAGAGGTTATAGTTTTTTTTTAATATTTTTAAAAACTAATTATATATATTAAAAATTTAAAATATTTTACTGTAATTATGTTACGATCAGTCTCTTCAAAAGAATTTGAGATATATAATTATGTTGAAAATAATATTTTAATTCTTTATTAATTTTAGTCAAAGCTCCGTCATTACATACAGAATCTATATTCTCTGAGGTGAACAATTATTTTAGGAGATGAAATGAACGGAAATTCTATGCGATTATTGTAACAAATATTATAACGATCAACGTCGAAATTCGTATGAAAACCTTTATAAATTTTTTTTTGTCCAATTACTTTAAAGAATAGAATGTGAATTACTCCGTACATGGGATCTGGATGCATGTTAGGTAAATTTTTTTTCTTATCTGAAACTTGAAGAAGCTAATTTAAGCTGGTGTGGTGCGTGGCATGAGGATGTGAAGCCAAGTTTTTTTGTCATTGAATGATATGCCCAGAAAGGGACAAAGGAAAGGAGTGAGCGCATTAAACGTACTTACACACACCACCTCATCGCACTTCCAACAATCTCGTGTGTTGATGTACTACTACTGATGCATGATGTGTGATGCATATGATGCATGTATGGATGGATGTACGTGTGATGGGATTTGGGTGAGAGAATGCATATATCGTACATGCATGATGTGTGATGCATATGATGCATGTATGGATGGATGTACGTGTGATGAGATTTGGGTGAGAGAATGCATATATCATATATGCATGCCGGAGAGACAGCACACATCATGTGCCATGGCATGCTTTCAGTGAGACATGTCCCCTCTCACCTTCCTCTGTTATTAATTTTGAATTTATGATGAGATAGTGAGAACCTCTCCCTTATTTATTACTTATTAGTTGCATAATAATAGCAAATTGTTGGAGAAAGTTTTCATGGACATTTACTTTTCCATTATATCCCCTGTGACTGTGAGCATTTTATTTTTTCTATCAGAATGTTTATATATCCCACTGTCGTCAATTTTTTTATACATGCAAATGTTTCTCTAGCTAGCTAATCTCTATATATTTTTTATTTTAGTGAAATTCCCTAAAATCTCACCATGAAAAGTCCCATCTTATAATGTAATTTAAGCCGCTGTAATCCGTCGATGCCCCCGTTTTTGGACCATTCGATCGTGATTTTCATTGTTTTCTTACCAACAACATGCAAATGGATTTGCATCATCTACTACACAGCACCAAACAACACAGTGTATTATTCTTCTAATTGTATCAAAATTTATGAAAAAAATCTCATCATAGCAAAAGATCAACGCTCCATGCAAACATAAACATGTCATGCTATTTTTGATATCCTAAAGCTAATGACGGAGCTTAAACTTGATAAAAAATAATAAAGAGGTTACAAGTATAATTATATGTTTTAAATTTTTTTGAAAAACTGATCATAATATAATTACAGAAAACATCTTAAATCTTTAATATATATAACTAATTTTTAAATTTTTTTAAAAGAATACAGTCTCTTCCGATCTCCATTAAACGCCGCCTCCGTCCTAAAGCGGAGGTGTGCCCTTCAATCATGCATCATTATTTGAAATGGAGATACTATAAATTAAAACGATTCCATGAACCTAACGCCCAGCCCAAAATTCTTCATTTTGGGCCCAAATCTGGGGTTGTTATATATCCTAGAACGAGTGCTTTTGCCAACCTTTGTGCGTTAATAGGAGAAATTTTTTTGCGAATTTCAAAATTTTTGTAATTTTTTACTGTTCAATTTACATGCCCTGCTGTGCAGTGTAACGCAACATGTGATTGGAACTCTAAAATTGGGACCTGATTACTAGATCTAAAAGCATCTTTCATCTCTACCCAGTCAGAGTTCTGGTCATATCTGGTGACATGTGAGACCCCCAAAAAAAAGACATTTATTGTCTGGAGGTGTAGAACGAAATTGAAAGAGAATTAATTCTCAGGGAACTATTATACGAAGAAAGTGTTAAAAATAAAAATTCCTACATATGTCACATGCATATGACATAGCCAACAATTTAAATTTAGACAAGCAATTCCTTTGTATTTTAACAAGTGTCTCCATCCAAATTTCGCTAGAGATATATTGGATATATTTTTTGAGGGTTTAAGATTGGATACTTACTGTTATGTAAGGAAATAAATTTTTAAATAATTTCTCTAATACTATACTGTAGGTTTATTTTCACCTTACATCGCCTTTTACATAGAAATTTCTCAAACTTTTCTAACCCATAAAATTGTAATGATTTTTCTCGTAAAATTTATTATAATTTTATTACTGACTTCTTTCATTACATCAAAACACACAGAAAATATAGAGCACAAAATGTACTTTGTGTTGGATCTTCTAACCTTAAATTGCCAAATCATAGTGGATCCTTGATTTAAACAGCTAATAAGTACTTACATTGGTACAAAAATGTCAATCATTATTTAATATTTAGAAAAAATGACTATGACAATATTAATGTCAGAATTTCATCATAAGTGACACTGATTATCAATAATTTTAGTATCGATTCCATCAGTGTCGGACACTAATTCAACACTGATGGCACTTTAAATCCGACACTGATTGACTGATCTGTACTAGTGCTAATTAGAATAAAAGGATATTTAAGGATGAGTAGGCATCTAAATGGCATGTACATTGGATCTGAGAATGTGGATCAAAATCAGAGAGCTTGAATAGCAGCACTGCCAGTACTGGGGATAGGATTCTGTCAATTCACACTGGTGCTGCTATTGCCAGCGAGACCAGAAGAAAAGAAAACAAGAAGAGAACAATTTTTCAAAGCCAGTATTAACAGAGGAGGGATGAAACAAACAAAGACAGTCTTGTAGTTCATGTACATATTGTCAACATCTTATTCTTGTTCTTACTCAATATTCTTTCACTTTACTTTTTCTTGTTAAAAATATTCCTCAAGTTCCAGCCTGAATGAATTTTAATTTTCCTTCATCTTTTTAGATAAAGGTTGTACGAACATGATAGGCCCGATTGGAATCCACTTGTTGTTACAAGAGAAAAAAAAGATGGGCCCATGGCCTTTCAAAAACCTAAATAGAACAAGAGAAGAAATGAGAACTTAATTTATCACTTAAACAAATGACAGACAGTTCTCTGCACACCATTTCCTTTCTCTCAAATAGATGCCAACATCAATAAGCTACAGCTATACTATATTATTTTTTTCTTTTGTTAGGTAGTAACCCAAGATAGGTTACTATTTACCCAAAAAAAGAAGAAGAAAAGAAATGCGGAGATAAAAGTATGGAGTTGGGAAGATGTAATAAGCAGCTATGTAAATGACATATTTCACATTGCCTGAATTCAAATAAAACCTTTACCTTGACATCGTTTGAGAAGATGAATTTTCAAGACATTTAGGACCGACAAACTTCGTACATGATATTAAGTGAATAAAAACAGGTCTACAACTTTGAATTTTCGTATTTGATGAACTTTTACATTCATTGTCGTAACTGTCAATAAATCCAACGTCGGTTAATAGCGTAAGAGTAAATTCATAACTTCAATTGTTTTACGATCCTACAGATTTCATCAATTCTAATGTTTGTCAAAGTGAGAAAAATTATTCTTATATTCTATATTTGATATTTTTTATTTATCTACGTATTAAAAATATTTATACTAAATAGATAGTTTATTTATATGTAAACTTATAAATATTTATAATTAGTATAGAAAGTGTTTATTATTATTTTTTTTAGATGATTATAGAAAAATTTAAGTTAAAAATTTTATTACACAAGTAAAAACATAACATACATAATTTTTAATCCTTAGTAATACAAAATATAAACACTATTATCATTAAATATAAATATTTTTTTAAACAATATAAATATATATAAATGTAAATAAAAGATATAATCAAATGATACAATTATTACTTCTCGTCAAATAAATATGTTATCAAACATCACATTATAAATCAAAAGGAAAATAGATAAAGAACATTAATACCATGTTGGAAGTATTTAATCTCTGTCATACACACCCAAAAGAAAAATATTAACTACCCCCATAAATGACAAAAATTATTTCCAACAATGGAGTCAAGTCGATTTAACAGAAATGAACTATATTGAAAGCTCACGTATATATAATCCCGTCTAGACATTACAAAATGAGAAAAAGAAAATAAATGATAAAAGAAATTAAAATAAGAAAAAAAAAAGAAAAATTCTTACAAAAGAATAAGCCCTGAAACCAGCACCTAAAACCTATGCGTAAAGAACCTATCTACGCCTCCAAACAGAGTTCCTTTTCTCGACTTGTTAACAAAAGGAACCATTGGAGGAGAGCCCATAATTTCTGTGATACAACAACACAGACAATATACAACAAGAATACATCTTCCCTTCTTTCAATTCAGTCAACTTGCTCCCCTATAAGATCGAGACCCACCAACAAGAAAGAAATCCCCTGAAACAACAAAAAGTAAAAATGCATCCCTTGCGCCGATAACAAGCTCCTTACCGATGCTGTCAAGAGAAGAAATGCAAGCATGAGTTCCTTTCTATACATCCTATTGTGCTTTTTCTTTTTCTTGCTCTTCTTACTAACAGTCTCTTTCTCCTTTTCAGGAGCATCTGAAACCTTGTCATCTTTCTTGCCATTCATCAACTGTACAAGGTCACCATCAGACGACCGACCTGATTTTTTGGTCACGACCCACTCGAAGGAGGATGGAAGCTGGAAAAGACCTGACACCATGGCATGAAATTTTGTGACAGACATGGTATTCTCAAAGAGGAGATAGGGGATCATGAAGGGGAAGGAGCGAGGGGCTGGAAGAATATTTAGTAAAGACATTGTGGCCGGTACATAGCAAACAACCCAGGCCGGCAGCTCAGCTTCTGGCACAAACATGGTCATAGGGAGGATGATGCAGAAAAGGGTGAAGGAGTAGAAAGGAAGGATGAGTTTCCGGAGCAGGAAGAAGAGGAAGACAAGGTTTGCTTTTTTCCAGAAGGCAATCTGGATCAAGAAAAAGGAATTATAAGAATGCTTTAGATTTAAGTATTTATTGATCCTGTAATTCTCCTAAGTTTGTGTTTATCTAACCCATTTTATATCAGATAAATTGACATTGAACCAATTACTGCACTGCAAATATAAGAACTGTACTTGCCCCAGTGGAGTAACCATTTGGTCAAAAATCATGCCAAGAATACCATCAAAGAGTACTTTACGAGTTACCAATTTTTTTTCTGAGCATGAGGTTTTTCTACTTCACTACATCAATACAGACAAACTGCATAACATAATATCTACCTTGGATCTGATAATATCAGGCAAGCAGAGCCTGAACAGCTGCATTGGGCCTGAGTGCCACCTGTGCTGTTGCTTCCTGTAAGCCTCGTATGATTCTGGCAACTCACACTGGCACTGTTCGAGTAGCAAATAAAAACAAAAATATATAATTCAAAACTAAGCAAAATAACATATGTTCATATGCCAAAAAATGATCAACAGACAGGAGACATGCCCTCATTCAGGATAGCAAACGAAAAAAAACCAAAGTTTTTTGGGAGAACCTTCAATTAATTTTTTGATAATTTTTTTATCTGAGACCCTAAACCCTCAAGCACTCCCTAAATGCAATCTCCATCTTTAAAATGATGTGCAACATGAGAGAAAGAAGTTACTAATCCATCCCATTCATGGTTGCAAATATGAGAAGATACTAAAACGTTTTCATCTCATCAAGCTTTTGAAACTTTCTATCAGCAACTCGGTGCTTATACCTCTACTTACTGCTTTTTACTCTCCTGTGCTATACTATTGAATCTTTTTACCGGGCTAATGACACTACTACTTTATTTACCTAGCCCATGTCTTTCCTATCAAACTCTAATTTTCACTTTTGCAGGCATCCTGTCAGAAACTTACCTCAACATCGTTCAAGTAGATGAACTTCCAGCCTTTAAGGTGGGCACGGACAGCAATGTCCATGTCCTCGACGGTTGTGCGTTCCATCCACCCACCAGAATCCTCCAATGCCTTTATTCTCCACACCCCAGCAGTCCCGTTGAATCCAAAGAAATTTATGAAGATGCCGTTCACCTGCTGTTCCACCTCAAAGTGAAAGCACAAATTTATGTTCTGAAGTCTAGTTAGGAGGTTCTCGTCCTTGTTCACAAATGCCCATCTTGCTTGTACCAGCCCCAGTTCCTCATTATCCTAAAGCGAAAAAATATACTTTGTGAGATAAGAAAATTTCTCTGAAGTGCATAGCAGCCAGCGATGCAACATACCATCTCTAAAACCTGGTAGACTTGGGAGCTTTTGGTGCATTGGCAACTCTTTGTTTTGTTTATCAAACAGCATCAGCTAACACTTGGTTTTATAGACTGAACACAAACTTATGCGGTAATAGTGTGCATGTTCTATTATAAATGGACAAAATCCCAACTTGAAGTAATTCACACTCCAAGCAAGGGGATAAAAAGTAGAACAATGAAACTGAATTACTGAATCCAAGCAGCAGTGCTCTTTCAAAAAAAAGGTTAACTACACAAATTCATAGAGAGAGAAAAAAGAACTTTGAATTTGTGTTGCACATGCATGGTTTTGAAAGGTTTTGGCAACTTTTTGAGCCAAGAATTATTTGAGAATTCCAATAAAAATGAACTACTTAAAAAAATTCATAGAGAAAAAGAAAATAATTTGAATCTTCAATTGCAAACACACATTTTTGAAAGCTTTAGTAACTTTTTAGTAGAGAAATTTGTTGAAAAATCCCACAGTAAATGTGCTCAAAATTAGAGAACTGAATTGAATATACACTTTTGGCAACAACAATGCAATATGCATGTGAACCATCAAATTTCAACAAGTATGATGTGAGGGAGTTCTCTAAATAAAAGATGGAAACAGCAAATAATGGAGAAGTAAAATGACCAAGAAAAATGAAAAAACAAAGTGAATATCACATTGACCATTTGAGCAACATGTTGGCAATGCAGGGATGCTAAATGACTCATGCCTCATGGTTAGTTGACTAATCAACAAGCAAATACCTTGAAATGCGGCACGGTGCGCTTCAAGAAATCAGGTGTTGGTTGAAAATCTGCGTCAAAAATGGCAACAAATTCATAATCTTTCACGTAGCTACACTCCATGGCTGACTTGAGGTTTCCAGCCTTGAAACCCTCTCTTATCTCTCGGTGCCGATACACAATACGGGCACCACTCTCCTGCCACTTGTCTACTTCTGCCTTTATTAGCTTCTGCGTAAGTGGGTCATCAGAGTCATCTAACACCTGCACCAAGAAATTTGACTTGGGCCAGTCTAGATTGCACACTGCTGCTATCGATTGTTGATAGACCTACACATAAAAAGAGAATAATTGAATAATGTTGTGTTTGATAGGTACTGAGGTTCTGAGATCTTAGATTTGGCTTTTTCATCTTTTATTAGGAAAACTAAAAAAGTAATTATAAGATAATTTTTCTGATTTTTAGGATTTTAATAACTTATAAAGATATTTAGGACCCAACTCTTGAATTTGGAAAAAAAAATTCAGATAAGCCATGTTGACAAAAAACTAAAAAATTTAGTCGCTTTATGTGGTTAGCAATAACACTTTTTGGCTCCTCCTCCTTTGATTAGGTATAGTTAAATTACCTAACTACTCTTGTTTGTCTTTATCAGACACATTCTTTTCCAAATTGAGACAACTTGGATATCTGATTAATTTACAAAGCAACCAAACAATGCAAAATTAAACAAATAAAACGCATCTTTAGTTGGTCCCTGAGGTTGGTAGATTATTTTCTCAGCTTGTTGTTCTTTATTTATGTCAAATGTTCACTAATCTGTCCTTGTCAAGCATCATCCTCCGTCCTTTTCAAGCATTCTTGGTTGCCAATTAAACTTAAAAAGGTTTGAACCTTCACATCCTCTAAAACAAACAAAACTTCAACTTTGAAAGGATAATAATTCTCACCTCTCTTTCGTTGCACATGGGTATCTGTACAAGAACCATCGGAAAATGCTCGCCAGCCTCTGGGTCAGATCCCTCCTTGGACCCAAAACCCACTTTTGGCTCAGGCTTCGCTCGTCTGAGCTTGATCCAGAAGCAACCCAAACAGAGAATTAACCTATCAGCACTTTGTATAAGAAAGAGCACCACACAAGCATCTGACAAGAACTGAAGTGGGGGTGCGATATACTCAGCCCGGATCCGCGTCCAACCCGTATAAATCGACCCAAACAAGTCATTAACATTAAATTTGAAGGAAGGGATAGCCATGGTATAATCAGGGATTGTCAAATGGTATTGTTTAAAATATGCATAGAGCTCAAAGAAGAGAAGAGTTATAGAGAGGAAGAGAGAGAATTTGATGAATGTGTAGAGGCGGTGGTGGCGGGAGGAGTCAGCTCGGCCAGCTGAGACGCGGCGTCGACCAGCCGATATCAGCCCCACAAATCCAGATGCAAGAGAAGCCAGGCAACCAGCCGCCCGGTGGGCCCGGAGAAGCAGAACCCATGTTATTTGTTTTGCATTTTTCTTCCCTTTTTTTCTTCTAGCATCATCTTGCGAGATGTCGGAGATTTCAGAGATGGACCAGTTGTTAGGGTTCTCCATCTTGACCACGACTGGAGTGCCTCCAAATCTGATGGTGCCGTCGTCTCTTGCAAACCAATCCGACCAAGCTCCCATTGGAGAAGAGAAGGGTTTCCTCGAGATTCCGGTAAATGTTGGGGGAGACTGAGGAATAAATGACAATGCAGGCACCTACATTCACACCACAACCTCAATCTCTCATTGCTGGTTCTGGTTAAGAACAGAGCAGAGAGAGAGAGAGAGAATGAGGCGAAGAGAGAGACGGGGGAGGGGACAACGAAGGGAGTAATAAAAAGAACAGCTCACCACGTCTCCTTATCGAGATCTACTACCCTGAGAAGAAAGAATGGGAGAGAGATTTGAAACTTTGAATTTTTCCTTTTTGTATAGTTTATCTGGAAATGGGGGTGGGATTTCGTTGAAACTTTTCTCTTTTTTTCCTTTTTCTTTTGGAAAATAAGGTTCAACCACGGAGGTTGCGACGACTGGAGAGAAATGTGTTTCTCCTGCGTTTTCACCTCCTCCTTCTTTCTCTCTCTCGTCAGCTATAACAATGGTGAAAATCTCTCGAACCGAAAAGACACGGGTTTTTTTTTTATTGTTTGTTGCTTTGTTGCGGCGAGAAACCAAAAAGGATGCAAAGGGAAGACAATGGTGGGTCTAACGAGAGGGTAATAGATTGGAAACTTTATCGTCTCCAGTGAGAAAAGTGCTGGTGAGATCCAGTTCTCAGTTCAAATCTGGGGCGTAAGATATATTTTACAAGTAAATCACTGGAGGAGCGAGGTCTGGCGGGTGGACTGGAGAGAAGTGAACTGGAGAAGGAAGGAAGGAAGGAAACAGAGTCGTTTGATGGTACGCGTATTTTTGACTGCTTGTTATTACCATTTTTTTTTTTTTTTGGCTCAAATTGTTTGAAGTTCGTCTGCTTGTTACTGGACAGATGTGGTTTATTAGGATTAGATTAAGATTATTTATTATTAAATAGAGTGTTGTGTTTGTGTGCGGAATGAATGTACGATAGGATTGATAAGATCCGGTGCAAGCTGGGTTGCACAGGAGCAGTAAATTTATGGATACTCCCGGCCTATAGAAATGTGTTTGTGGCAAAAAGATTTAATTTGTGGGCCCATGCTTGATTGGAACTGTTATTATAATTTGGCTGAATTACCTGGAATCTATATACTAAGTTTATTCAGCAGTTAGCTAACAAATAACAGTAAATTTTATAAAAAAATATAGTAGAATAGGATTGAATTAAAGGTGATATTTTAAATCAACATAAATGATGTCAGGCAGTAATGAAGTCCAGATATTTGCTAGTATAATCATTTATTTGATTTTTGTTACTGTTCATTACATCAATGTTGATTTCAGAAAATTACTATTGTAGTTTAATCACTGTAAAAGTTAGTACACTAAAAATCTATTCATGATAACTAAATCCAATTATAATTATTTTTCTTATTATGAAATATCTAAATATAACTTATGTAATAATCTCTATGGATAAGACAAACATAAAATACTTAAACACAAATTACTCAAAATATCAAACACACTAAAATCTCTATTATTATTCTCTTTAATATAAAAACACGCTTATTAAAGTTAGTACACCGAGTGCAGCTCAAAAGACAAAATGTAATCAATTATGCAAAACTTAAACATTAATTAAAATATAAAAAAATACAATCATTATTTTCTTATTATATCTTTACATACATATTATTAAAGATGCATATCCGTTGGTTGTACGAATACTCCAAAAAGGCATTCAATGAAACGACAGAACAGCAATCCGTCAATTTCCATTGCCCCTTTTACCAAATATTTCGCATTATCTCATTAGATATATATATATATATACTCCGCATTAATAACTCCATCTACACACCTGGGTCTAGTATAGCCTAACCAATAAATTGTAGACCCAGTCTAGCTGAGAGATAATAGAGAAGAGGTGTGATCTCGAAAGAAAGACACGTCACGCAAGAAAGAGAGGTGGTGGGGTCAGAAAGCTGCGAGGAGGAGGAGGAGTTCAGACAAGGCATTGCACAGTACCTCTTTTATTAGCTTCCTCTGAAATCTCAATCTATGATAACTCACTGAAATCTCCCCCTTTGTGTTGTTGTGTCGGTGATTATTTCCTTCTAAGCGTCGTCTCTCTCCCTCTATTAATAAATGAAATCTCCTTTTTTTTCTCTAAAATGTTCTTCCTTCCAGGTGTCTCTTTCGTTCGACCTTGTCACGTGATTTATTTTGCACGTAGAAGTGATAGGCCGTACGTACAATTTTAATTGTCAATATCGTAAATACAGTGCAAATCATTATTGGTTATCCTGTGTGTTGTGTAATGCGCTTAATCAATTGCTCTGGAAAATTTCATTCTCATGTGCTATTGACTGGATATTTTCTTTTCTTTTTTTTTTGTAAGGATTTGCTTCTCTTCAATAAGGAAATTAAGTGGACCCACATATTAATGAAGCAATATATGCAAACATTATTTGCATTGATTTTTTTTATAATTCAGAAAAAGATGCGGAACATTGGATTGTACAAAATCATTGGTAAAAAGGAAAATTATCAAGCGAATAGAAACACATGTGACGTGACATGGCTAAAGATATAGAAAGTTCAACCCTCTTTATAAATTATGATCTTTTTTTATTTAACAAATCAAGGGCCAAATTACATGGACATAACGGGGATTAATTGACTTTCATATTTTTTTTAATTTTGATTATTTGTGGTAATTTTTTATTATGATTGAGAAATTTTTGCTATATATATATTATCTTCATTTTTTTTTTTACCATGAGGTCCTTAATTCCTAGATTCTCTTTATACGCTTTGGCAAAATGGGTACTAATTTTTTCAAACAACGAAATAAATCTTTATTCATTTTGAAAAATATCACTGGTATTTGCTACTTTAAAACATGCATGTCATTTTAAAGAAAACTATATATCAGAATTTTATTGCGCATGTGTATGTAAATTTTACAAGTGCATGGAGTTGAAAAAATTTGTATAATGGTCTTAGTATATATTATTCAAATAAGCATATATATATGTGGTCAAAAAGTGTCACATGATACTGATAGTCGTGTCAAACCCTATGACAATTATTAAAAGAAAACGATCTGAGATTTTTTTTAATAAGTAATTATGCTAATAAGCAAAATTTAAGTTCAATTTGATACAATAATTAGCGGGGAATGATATAGAAAAATGAGGTGCAAATACATATTCTAATTATTTCAAATTTCATTAATTCATCTACCAATTTAGGATGTAATAAGAAAGCACCACAATATTTGTTTCATTTTTATTCCCTTCCTTTTCTTTCGGAATCATGAGCATAACATGAGATTATCTTTTTTTTATTGTTAGGCCGCATGAATATAGTATTAATTGCTATAATTTAGCAATTTCTTATTGGTTATTCACGTCTCAATTATTACGGACAGGTAGAGTTGCTGCCATGCCTTATTTTATAATTATAATCAATGCATTAAATGCGCACGAATGATTTTTTATAGATATTTATTACCGAGTTTGTACTGAATTGACACAATAATAAATCTTTCTTTAGGGTTGAAAATCTGAAGTCAGCTTCAAAAATTTGGGAAATAAAATATATAGACATGTTAGTAACATAGTTGGCGCAGATGCATATAATTTTCATTGAATATCCGTCAAAGATTTATCAGCATGATATTATGATATTTCATTTAAGAAATCAGACAGAGGTATTACGAAATCGTACAATTTCAAGCATAAAATAAGTAATGTTAAGATTTTGCATAATCAACGGCTTCCCTGTCTTAAGAAAATAATTAAATAATTAAGCCGGTCAAACCAATTTAGTTCATGCTTTTGTCTTGTTTCATGAAATTTATACACATATATTTCTTTTTCTGTTAAGATGAGAACATTTTATAAGTGAAATTCAACACCGACGAAGCACAAAGTGATAAAGAGGTGGTTAGGAAACAACAAAAAGATACAAACATTTTTTCTCCGTTAATAAGTAGAGTAAAATTAAAATAAAATAAATATTAAATTATTTTAAAATATTAATATTTGATAATAGTGAAATAAATAGATAAAATAATGAGAGTAAAAAACATTAAAAAGCTATGATTTAATTTTATTTCATCTTCATAAAAACTTTAATTTTACTTCATCTTGAATTATTTTCATTTAATACATTAAAACGTGTTAAAATACTTAAATTATTGTTACTTATATTATTTGTAATTTTGCGTCCGGAATTTTGGACCACTGAGATTGAAAGGACCAAGTCTAAATAGATCTCAACTACTAAAATTATTTCCTTTATTTTTCCGAAAAAGAAAAGAAAAAAGAAAACTGAAGTTGCAAAGGACAGAGCGAGAGAGGAACCATTTAGCAATCTTGATCTTCTGTGAACGATATGGAATATCCTTCAGTGTGGCGAGTCGCCTATTACCTGGCCGGTTGGACCCACTCGCTCATCATTTAATCCATGTAACCTTCTGAATATGGCATGATGTGCCGGGTCATGTGCTTAACGAGAGATGACACGTGTGTCTGTAATGTGAAATATATCACATGTCGCGTGATGCATTTTTTTTTTTGAATAAAATTGATACATACAACACGTCATACAAAACTAACTTGGCATGTCGTCAAACATTGTGTATGTGGTATAGACATGTAGTGATATCGTCGCATGTAAGTATGTAACGGAATGGTTATTTCATGATATGTAGTTATGTATAGGTATTTTTTTCTGTCAAATTTTTTAACTAGAAATTCATTAATTCAAAATACGGACAGAAATTAAAAATATTTTTTATTGTGAAAAAGAACATTTACAATATGTTTCCTCGCTTTACAATATTCTTAGAATTATTTTACAAATTTAAATATTTTTTATATTTTTCCCGTGAAGGAATTAAAATTCAAATAAAAGAAAAAGAAAAATATTTAAACATGACTATACGTGATGTGTCGTGGACATAATTATTTTTCCTCCGCCATTTTTATCATGTCACATTAAAAAAAAATTTAGTCGCATCATGTCATGTTATTGGATGTGAGGGTGACAATGATTATTTTGATAATCTTGATAATGAATTTCAGATTAAATGAAACCAGATTGAAAATCAAAATGTAAAGTTATAAATATGTTATTGAATATATAAACGATTCAATTATCAAATTTTAAATTTCGTACAATTCAAATATTATTTAACGATGCATTAAAGATTATTAATTTTAGACCATTGCAATTTCAAGCTGCTTGAAGCACACAAAAACATATATACTAAATTTTCATATAACATATATCATTACAATAACATTGTATTTCAAACTCAAATTTTATTTTATTTTTTATCAAGCTTGCCATAATAAAACATTGTCACAAGATCCCCTGTATTTATTAAATTATCACAGGCGCACCACCTTCGCCATAATCCTGTAATTAAGGCATCAAAAGTTTTATTTTCTTTGCTTTGTTTTTGTTTAGAGGAGAAAGGTATTCAAAATTTACACAAAACATTAGGCATATCAGAATTTGAGATTTAAAATATTAAAACCAAAATGGTGCTGTTGGAACTCCGTTTTCTCGCCAAGATTTAGGCCTTAATTATGCAAATTCGTGCTTTCATGTTTCTTCCTTTTCCGGTTTATTTATTCTTCTTTCTTCTTTTTTTTTTCCTTTTGAAGAAATGTTTTCTCTCTTCGCTTGGCACAATCTGCGCCAAACGAAGATCACTCTAATGTCGTAATCGGTATCGATTTTATGAATAATAATTCATTTTATAAAAATAATAAAATCGATACTACTAATAATATTTTTAGTCTATAAATATATAAATTATGGTTCATACTTAATTTCATTCGTTGCGACTCGTCTCATCCAGCATTCCAGCTAAGTATTTTTTTTAATTTTTTCTAGTCCCAAGAATCTCTCTCTTTCAGAGCATGATATATTAGAAATTTAGATCCGACATTAATTCTTTATAGTTTCAAACTAGCATGAAATTGCCTCATGACACCTCTAGTAATTGATGGTTAACACATTAGTAATAGCTGAGAAATTAATTACATGCTGATTGATAATTGGAAAAAAGAAAAGAAAAAGAATACATGAATCTTCGTAGAATTTCAGAGCATCTCCATCCCATTTTTAAAATTTTTAACTTGTTTACTTTTATATAACGATTATAATTATAATTGCAATTTCAGAGATGAAAAACGCTTGATAATTTAGTACTTTTGTTAAATTAAAAAGCATTGCTAAAATACCACATAAACATTTACAATTCATTTGAAAATAACATAAAATATCTCTATCTCTGAAATTATTTAAAAATCATTTTCTTTACCAATTAAAAATTTTTACGTCAACGAATTAATTAATTTCAGAAATAAAAAATACTTTAAAATTAATATATAAAAATTTAATAATCTTAAAGATGAAGATAATTTGAGACATGTCACTAATTTATATATTAGATCAGTACATGACTTGAGGAGCCTAGAAACCCTAGAAGACCAGTTGATCGTGACAACCACACCATGTGTTGGTCTAATTAAACTGTCGTGAACAAATTATGGACTTAGATTTGAATTATTGCCCAATATATTTACATCTAAAACTAAAACTAGTGCAATATATATATAACACATGTTTTAGTTATGTGTGCACTTAAACTTAATTAGCCATGCAAAATTCAATCTCAGCGGTTGGTACAATGTTGCTTTCTATCACTTTGTGAACGTGTACTTGTTCACAAAAAACATAAATCATTAATGACGGATGATAATTATATTTTTTTTTATCTGTATTCAAATGTATTTATATTTTTTTCAGAAAATATTTATATTTAATGATAAAAATATTTATATTTTATATTATAAAATTAAGAATTATATAAGTGTATTTTTTATTTGTACAATAAAATTTTTAACTTGAAAATTTCTATAATTATTTAGGAAAGAAAAATTGAAAAAAAAATATCTTCTCTATTAACTATAAATACTTATAAATTCAAATATAAATAAATTATTTATTTTATATATAAATATTTTTAATATAATGTGGGTAGACAAATAGTACAAAATATAAGATATAAAAATAATTTCTCTTAATTAATTTGACAACTTCATTTTCACACCATAATTAAGGGTCCTGTTTATATATGTATCTAAAAAGGATCTCATTAAATAGTTTTATATAGGAAACATTATTGGGAACGTGGAAAGCACATTTTTGTGTCGGTTGAGTTCTAGTACTGGAGAGACGCATGAACTAAATTTTGACAAATTAAATGGGGTCCCAATTAATGTATGTTTGCATATATGCCACCTGAATGCTTAATATATTAAACTAAGATATCAAGTAGGTAGATCAAGTTCATCTCCAAATTTAATTTAATTTAATTTAATTGAGCATATGTGCACTTAGTGCTGTTGGGTATGTTTTCACAATAATATAAAACATACATATATTTTTTTTATTGTGTCAAATTTAATTAAACATGCGAGTTGCAACTAAAACAGACAGATTTTTTCTGGCAAGTTGCACAAACTAAACCAACTTTCACCAATTGATCCATATTAATTTGAATAGATTTCAGATGGTTGATATTGATCGAATAATATAAAAAAGATATATAAGACCTTGTTTTTGTTCTTTAATTTGTTTTCTTTTTACTAATTTGAAGTAGCTATTAAATGTTGACTGATTGATATAAAGAGTAATTAATTAATACATTTTTATTGTGCCAAAAATTGTGATGTTGTTTTTTTAGACTTATTATCTTTAACAAGTTTTGATTTTGTTAATTTGAAATTTGTACTAAAAAATATATATCTAGCTATTTAAATTAATTGATTGATTTTGAAAATAATTACTACATTTTTTGCTGCTATGTGAGTCTATTTCACTTCACAATATATAAATTTTATCCTTTCAATTTTAATTGAAGATCTAAAAATGACAACATTTTGTTAAATTGAAATCACTATTTATTCATAACAGCATGTTATAAGATATCTTAAAGATCTAGTTATATACATAAAAACATAAATACAAAAATAATTATATGAATGGGCCGAAACAGTGGACATGATTTAGTGATCAGCCCATGAAATAAATTAGCTTAAAATTTTGAAGTTTGGCCCGTGAGCGAATCAACGCTTGTAGATACATTTTACGTCTATAATTATACCATTGGAGCATTTGATGAATAAGCTAGTGTGTTTTTAAGAACATCGGCTTTTTTTAATGTTATAATTTAAAATTTATCAAATTAGATTTAAATGATAAATTTAAGTTATTTAATAAATTTTTTATATTACAATTTTATAATTTGTAGGATATTAAAATTTTCTATTTTTAGAGTTTTCTAACTATTTTTTTTTTCCATATTTTTAAAAATAATTCTAAAATAATAATAAAATAATGAATGTTGGCATGTGAGAATAGACAATTTTGAAAAATCTGAAAAAAATAGTTAAGAAGCTCTAAAAATATAAATTTTTAATATTCTACAAGATTTTGATATAAAGAATTTATTGAGCAATTTGAATTTGTTATTTGAAGTCGATTTGATAAATTTTAAGTTAAAAGCACTGATAAATTCAGTACTCTTGAGAATATCATAGCTTTACTCAGCATTTGACAGTAAAATTCGCTGGATGGAATTATCCTTTATATATGAGGAATTATTACAAAAGAATTGTTCCTATCATCATATAATATGCTCATATCGTCAGACCTGGCAACTATGATGTGCCATTTTTAACTAGTAATTATTATAATGTTAATTCAATTTATCATAATTTTCAGTTTTTTCTCCTGAAAATTTAAATTGAGAAAAAATGCATTTGCAATGATGTAGAATGAGATATTTTCAAATGACAAATTGGGCCATCAAGTTTTGGTAATTTCTCTCCAGTCTCTTCATACGGTTGACTGACCCCTTCCTTTTTATTTTATTTTTATTTCAAAATTTTACAAATATATATCATATTTCATATATTTTGAATAAAAATGATATATTTATTACTCTAAAATTGATTCCCAAACTGGCTAAATTTTTTTCTATAATTGGTCTCCATACTTTACCTTTGAAATGTTTTTCTATCATTAACCACCCTTGTTTAAAATTTTGCCTCCACCATAATATAACCCCTCTTTGATTTGTTAATTATTTTCAATTTGTTCTCAATTCTTTTTAGTAATCCTTCATCTGAACTGGTGTGTTGCTAAATTAGCTCTGGTTGCATTTTTGCTAAATGTTTTTACAAACTAAAGAATGATTGAATACAAAAAATGTTAGAACTAAAGAACAAGAAAAAGGAAAACATTAAACATGCAATGTCAAAGCGACTAGACCGAAACCGCAAACCTATCAGATATAGTGCTGAACATCGCCTCTCTACATCGAGACAAGTTCAATTCGAGACATCTAAAAATAGAAGAATGCCGAAATTAACAAAAATCCTATTTTAAAAAAGCAACTATATGTGATGCACAATGCTATTTATATACTAGGTTTCTTCTTGAGCTTCTGTCTCTTTAACAGCCATCTCTTTACTATCTTCATATTTAATATCTGTCTCATCAAAAATCTTCTCCTGTGTAAAAGAAAAAAATTACAAAAAAAAAGAAAACAGGAAAGATAAAACCAAAAACAAGATGCTGCTCCTGTATTAAGCAAGGTACTTAATCCTTGACTATTGAGCTAGTTTTTTTATTGACTTTTGTGGCTTGAGAGGCCTAATATGCCAACACCATAAACTATGCTCAACCTTTTTGGACCTTGAATTGCTCTGAAATGAAAGAGCAAGTATTCCATTTGGAATGTACCACAATTCCTTTGTGGTACTATTAAACCTTTGTCATGGGAAATCAGGTGTCAAGAGATCATGGGCTGGCACATATAGCTTTAGTTGATATAATT